>CM053033.1:164265779-164995779 GCA_028564925.1 Lithobates sylvaticus | reverse complement strand
CATAAATGTTTACTGTACAAAATAAGGTCTGTTGGCATGGACCATAGGGTGGCTACAAGGGCGAGTTCAGAGGGTGGTGATAAATGGGGAGTACTCGGAATGGTCAGGGGTGGGTAGTGGGGTCCCACAGGGTTCTGTGCTGGGACCAATCCTATTTATTTTGTTCATAAATGACCTGGAGGATGGGGTAAACAGCTCAATCTCAGTATTTGCGGACGATACTAAGCTAAGCAGGGCAATAACTTCTCCACAGGATGTGGAAACCTTGCAAAAAGATCTGAACAAATTAATGTGGTGGGCAACTACATGGCAAATGAGGTTTAATGTAGAAAAATGTAAAATAATGCATTTGGGTGGCAAAAATATGAATGCAATCTGTACACTGGGGGGGAGAACCTCCTGGGGGAATCTAGGATGGAAGAGGACCTGGGAGTCCTAGTAGATGATAGGTTCAGCAATGGCATGCAATGCCAAGCTGCTGCTAACAAAGCAAACAGAATATTGGCATGCATTAAAAAGAGGATCAACTTCAGAGATAAAACGATAATTCTCCCGCTCTACAAGACTCTGGTCCGGCCACATCTGGAGTATGCTGTCCAGTTCTGGGCACCAGTCCTCAGGAAGGATGTACTGGAAATGGAGTGAGTACAAAGAAGGGCAACAAAGCTAATAAAGGGTCTGGAGGATATTAGTTCTGAGGAAAGGTTGTGAGCACTGAACTTATTCTCTCTGGAGAAGAGACGCTTGAGAGGGGATATGATTTCAATTTAGAAATGCTGTACTGGTGACCCCACAGAGGTATACTAACTGAAAGAACTTTTGATAGATAAATATCAGATGCCACCTACAGAACATTATAGACTAACCCAAGTACAGTATTTATCGGCGTATAACACGCACCCCAAGTTTAGGAGGGCATTTTAAAGAAAAAAAGTTTTAGGAGGGAAGTTTAGGAAAAAAAACACTTGCATTTAAGCGTCATTTGCAGCTTTGCCCAGTGTGATTTGCAGCTTGCCCAGCGTCATTTGCAGCTTGCCCAGCGTGATTTGCAGCTTTGCCCAGCGTGATTTGCAGCTTTGCCCAGCGTGATTTGCAGCTTTGCCCAGCGTGATTTGCAGCTTTGCCCAGTGTGTTTTGCAGCTTGCCCAGTGTGTTTTGCAGCTTGTCAGTGTCATTTGCAGGTTAGCCACATTTAAATTTGCCGCCTAGAAAGACTGCGTCGTGGGAAAAGACCGAGCGGCGCCGGAAAAACCCGAGCCGTCTGTTCAGCTCGGCTCGCAGTCCCGCCTCCCTGCTGTTTCGGAAGCGAGCGCAGGGAGACAGGACTGCGAGCGGCGCCGGAAAAACCTGAGCCGTCTGATCGGCTCGTCTCGCAGTCCCGCCTCCCTGCTGTTTCGGAAGGCGGGACTGCGAGCGGAGCCGAACAGACAGATCGGTCTTTTTCGGCGGCGCTCGTTTTTTATTGACGGCGGTCGCTGTTTTTCGGCGCTGTTTGATTTTTTTTTTTTGCACTTTTTTGGAGGGGATCGGCGTATATAACACGCACCCACGACTTTCCCCCGATTTTAAGGGGAAAAAGTGCGTGTTATACGCCGATAAATACGGTACATCATTATCTACGAACCTTGGCCCGAAAGGGTGACTTAGCGACAATGACCCCCATGGAAAATTTATGTAGACAGTATGACAAACTTAGAGGTTATAAATCTGCAATATATAAGGTTTTAACATATATTAATGTAAAAATTGAGCTACATGACTTTGTGGGAGAGGAATCTCCAAGAGACGTAAAATCTCGAGGAATGGCATTCGATATCAACCACAGCATCTCGCTCCCTCATTAATACTTCAATTATTGAGGCCAACTACAAGGTTTTGCTAAGGTGGTATATGGTACCGGCCAAGTTGGCCACTTTTGTGCCGGGAGCCTCCCCGAATTGCTTAAGAGGATGCGGACAGCTGGGGACAGCTTACCATATTTGGTGGACATGCCCCAAAGTCAGATTCTGGATCAGGGTCTATCATTTTGTATACATCCTCACTCCGCTTAACCTGCAGAAATCTGCAAAACATGCATTACTGGGGGACAAAGTTACTGAGGCCCCCAAACATAGCGGGAAGCTTCTTGCCTTTATATCGGCTAAAATCACGATAGCAAGAAACTGGAGGTCTGCGATCCTACCATTGGATCAACTTAAACATAAACTATCATGGATTATGTTAAGTGAAAGACTTACAGCAATAGTACAGGACAAAAGTATTTCATTAAGTATGGGACCATTGGATCAAATATTTGACAAATGAACCTCGGACCCTACCGACTGAGGACACATCTTAACCGAACTAGACAGCGTGGAGCCCCCCCCCCCCCCCCCTTTCCCCCCTCTTATCTTCCCTTTTCACTATCCTTAACTTCTTTTCCACCATTTTCTATTCTTTCTCCCCCCCCTACTTATGTAGTTTAAGGACTAATGTTTTCTCGGTTCTCGACGAGTTAAATTGTTAATGTACGGGAGGGACCTCACACCCGTGGCCTGGGAACTGACAGCCTCCACTGTTGGGGGGCATGGCGGGGGTCGCGGGATGGGGGGTGTCCCCCCATATATCATAGACTTATAGGACGGAGCCTGCCTCAGTTCAGAGGCAAGACAAGGATGGGTATGGTAGCGAAGTCCACATAAAGTTAAATGTGCATGGGCCCGCACTAAGGAGTCATTAACATGAACAAATAACACACTTACAACTTCTTTATCTTTTAACTTTTTTTATTGAGTTTCTTGGTAAATAATATTTGGCCCTGGTGTTGTTTAAAGGGGGGTAATCCTCATAAATATTTATAAATTAAAATAAATGAAGCCATCTTGGCTATAACACAATCATCAAAATTTATTTATCTTTTGTCCATCCAGCCGATGCTGGACGACTAATCCCCAGTAAACAACACCCTGACTATCGGAATAAAAATAAAAAAGGGGGAGGGAGGGTGGGAGTCCCGGTCCTGAGGTACTGTGTCCTTCCCGCGGCCGGACGGCCTCTTTTATCACCTCTGTCCTGCGGAACATTGCTCCCGCCGAAACACCACCAATCAGCTACTGTTGCTGCCCTGGCTCCAGCCAATAGCACCTGTAACACACCAAACTGCATTCCCCTTATGCTGTCCCATGTCGGCCCTGCACATTGCAAGGACCTGTCATGGGCCCGCACTAAGGAGTCATTAACATGAACAAATAACACACTTACAACTTCTTTATCTTTTAACTTTTTTTATTGAGTTTCTTGGTAAATAATATTTGGCCCTGGTGTTGTTTAAAGGGGGGTAATCCTCATAAATATTTATAAATTAAAATAAATGAAGCCATCTTGGCTATAACACAATCATCAAAATTTATTTATCTTTTGTCCATCCAGCCGATGCTGGACGACTAATCCCCACAGACCAAGGGCAGTAGAGTATCTACTGACTGAGGTCCCCCCAACACCATAGCACTCTCGATCAAATTTTGCAGACCCATATTAAATATATCGACACCAATTACTGAAAGGTGGACCAGATCTTTTCTGAACAAGCCCGGAAGGAAACCTTCCAGCTCCACATGGCGGAAAGATAAACCGCCCAAAGAAATTATAAAATTATGGATTGTTCTATTTAGCCGTCTCCTAACCTTATCAAGATAAAATAGGCCTCCACTGGGAGACCAAAGAAGACGGGGGACCATCTCAGAGAATGCCAGAATGGCATTTGGAAATGATAATTTAATATCATAAAAATCCTGTTTTATCTGACAGAGAAGATCCCAGGTATGAACCTTACCGATATCGTTGGCACCCAAGTGGAGGACCAAAATATCAGGGGACGGCCAAACAGATGCCAAATAGGCTAAATGACTTCTTAAATCTCGCCAGCGAAGGCCCCGGACACCTGACCATAAAACATAAAATTCTTGAAAGTCCAAGCCCAAATTACTAGAATAACTCCTAGATGCAGCCTGCTTACCAGCCCAGTAGATATAGGAGTGGCCTACAATCCAAACTGTATATTTAGCTGGATCTGCAACAAAAAATTATCAGATAAGTAATTCAGGACGGACATAAATTTTGTATCTGTTACTAGCCCATCTACCAACCCTCTTCTGGCCTTCCGGATCAAAACCCAGTAGATTGGCAGTTGTGGCTGCCCCAATACGGAAAGAGTGCGAAGAGAATTTAAAACCAGATAGGTTAAGACTTTTTAGGCAAGATGAGAGAACCGCCGAAAATTGATATCTGGTTAATGGGGTCTGGTCCTGGTGGATAAAAAAGGAACCTGCACAAAAAGGACGAACAGATAAGAAATTCCTAACATTAAACAACGGGCAAATTTTGGGGTTAGGAGACCTTGACAAAACCACCCATTGCCCGTTACCGATCCTAAAAGTCTTAGATCTACATATAAACAAACGTAGACAATCCTGTTCCAAAACTACATGACCCACCAGAAGGAAAGAGGAGGTTGTCCTGTTTGGGGACACCACTTCTCCCATCCTTAAGGCGCCGAAAAATATGACCGAAAAAACTGCTCTGAATAAGAGCATTTCGAACGTGGAGCTGCAAACGGTCTCCAAAACCGCCAGCAGCTCGATCAATAAGCCCACTGAAATGGGACGCCTGCCATCCTTAGCGGGAACAGATTTACGAAAACCTTTAAGTACCTGACAAACCTGAAAAAAGGAATTCAGAGCTGGGCGGCCTGCAAATTTTAGGAAAAAACGATACCCCTGCTAAAACTTTACTGACCGAAGCAGGACGCAAATGTGATTCAATCAAAAAGGATACAAATGCTAAGGAAACAAAAGCATTCACCTCCAGCGTGTCAATATTTTCCTTATCACAAAAAGAGCACCACTTGGCCCAGGCCAACTCGTATTCGCGCCAAGTCTTCCTTGCGACAGAATTATGGAGGTAGGTTGATATCAATCCCATATCAAGCCCCAGAGGAAGTCTGGGCAGGCAGTGCCGTGTAGATCCGCCAACGGAGCCAAATTCCGGAATCTTTCGAACTGCAGGCGAGACAAAGCGTCAGCTATGTTATTCTCCAAACCAGCTATATGGCGAGCTCTTAACCAAATATTGCAACGTAAACAATGCAAGACTAAGAAGCGCAGTAGTTTGAGGACAAGTTCAGACTTGGAAGAGAGCATATTAATAGCAAAGAGGACACCTTTGTTATCGGTATGCACTAACACCCTGCGATTGATAAACTGATCTTCCCAAATAACAATCGAGACTACCACTGGGAATAATTCAAGCAACACTATATTTTGCAAAATATCCTGATGATGCCAGCTGGGGTGCCATTTAGCGGCACACCAACGGCCATCCAAAAAAGCCCCAAAGCCAGAAGCACCTGCGGCATCCGTAAAAAAGTTTAGTTGTAAACTATCTATAAAATCATGTTGCCATACTGAAGAACCATTAAAATGGACGAGGAAAGTATCCCAAATTCTTAGATCTTCCTTAATTCTAGCCGAAATGCGCACATGTGCGTATGGGTTCTTCAAACCTCTGGTAGCCAGAGCAAAGCTTCTAGAGAAAACTCGAGCTATAGGGATAACCCTGGCTGCAAAAGCGAATAAACCCAACAAGCACTGTACCTCCTTCAACCAAACCTTCCGTTTGGTCAAAAAGAGGGAAATCATGAAACGCATTCGGTGCAATTTCTCCTCCGGCAATCTGAATTCCATTGATGACGAATCAATGGTAATACCTAGAAATTCTATTATTTGCGAAGGCAAGACCGTTTTCTCCTTAGCAATAGGCACCCCAAATGACTCGCAGATCGTCAAAAATGTATTCAAGGAACTAAGGCAAACCTGGGAGTCAGCGGGGCCAATGAATAAGAAATCGTCTAAATAATGCAAAGAACCTCCTCCCGGGAAACACTGGGACAAAACCCAATGCAAAAACTTTGAAAAGGCCTCAAAATAAAAACATGATAAGGAAAACCCCATGGGCAGGCATTTGTCAAAATAAAATTTCTCTTGAAAATGCAGACCCAGGGAATTAAAGCCTTGAGGATGCACAGGTAGCAAGCGAAAGGCTGACTTAATATCTGCCTTTGACAACAAAGCCCCCCGCCCGAACCGTCTCAATACTACCAATGCTTCATCAAAAGAGGAATATGAAACCGGGGCCACCACATCAGACACTTCGTCATTAAGCGAAGAATCCGCTGGATATGACAAATGGTGGATAAGTCTAAAGCTTCCTTGCTCCTTCTTGGGTACAATGCCCAAAGGGGAAACTCGGAAGTTTGAAAAGGGTGGATGGTCAAAAGGCCCAGCAACCCTACCCTCCAACACTTCCTTATTAATTTTCTCTTGAACAATATTCGGATGCATCCTGGCTGAAAGCAAGTTTTTAACCATAACACATCCATTCCCAGAAAAACCCGGAACCAAGAACCCTTCCTGAAAGCCATCAATTAGTAACTGAGCCATCGTGCGGTCTGGGTATTGGTCTAGCCAAGGCCGCATTTTTGGCAAGCTCACCGGGGTCATGGCTTTTCCCAGTAGAATCGCGGGGCAATGGGGTGGCCGATAATGCTGTGTTCTTGCGAAAACACCTGCTTGCGGGGTGATTACCGTTGCAGTAAGAGCACTCGTGCCTATATCTGCAGCTGGAAAAGAATTTGCATTGCCCTTCATTAAAGGCGAAACAGAAGCCCTTGCGAAAGGCCTGCTGAGGATTAACTGGCCGAGCAACAAACTGAGGCTTTTGCGGCAGCATGAGGTTCAGCCAGAGACCTACATCCTTACAACCCCATTGCAACGTCGGGTGGACCGCTAATTTCTGTCTGAAATTCTCGTCATAAGTGAACCATGCCGAGCCGCCAAAGTGGCGAAAAGCTTCAGCAATGATGTCCACATGCTGGAACAAACCTGAACATTTCTCTGGGTAATGTTCACCCAATACGGCTGCATATATGCAAAATGCCTGCAGCCAATTTTGAAATGTCCTAGGGATAGATTTCCGTTTATCGTCATCAGCCCTATCCTCTAATCTCTTATCCACTTTAACCACAAATTCTTTAGAAGAAGGCAGTAATGACAGCAAATCAATAAACTCTCCTTTCCAAATTTTCTCTTTAACTGAGTCCGCTAGGTGGAAACCCAGTGGTGAGATGTCACATGGCATGGGTAGCTTAAAGGAGGATTCCACCACCGTGCGAGGAGAACTAACAGGCTTCAACGCCTGCTTCCTAAAACTGCTGTCTGCCACGTTCGCATTAGCTGGTAATTCAGACACATTGCGCCAGACATGACTGACATCATCCATATTTTGCTGTGTCATATTGTCACTGTTTGGAAAAACACTATGCAACCGTGCATCCCTGTTGATAGCAGGCATACCAGAATTATCATGAAAAGCACCAGAACACTGTGCCACCTCAGTTTCTTTTAAACCACCACACGCACCAGAGTGTAATAACGCACCAGCAAGCTGTGCCCCTGAATTATATTTAGATTGAATATCATGTATAGCACCAGAGTACTGTGCCCCCTCATTTAATTTAAAACTATTATTAGAATCTTGCAAAGCACCAGAATACTGTGCCCCCTCATTTAATTTAAAACTATTGTTAGAATCTTGCAAAGCACCAGAATACTGTGCCCCCTCATATCTATTAACATTAGCGCCAATAGTATGCGCCCCTTTAAGGTCATTAACGATGTTAGATAATGACAATAGAAAAGCATTCAATTCAGGTACAGAAAGAGAGCATGTCTCACCACTAGGTGAACTCCTGTCAGGCACGCTGCTGGCAGCTGCTGGCTGTGATGTCCTCTCCTGGCTATGGGATGACACTGCTGCTGGAATGCTGCTGGCTCTCTCCTCACTTCGCTTAGGAGAAGCTGGGGACTTAAGTCTCTTCTTCCCTCTATTAGGCTGGCGGCGCGGACTGCGCATGCGCTCCGCGGACTCCTCCATTTTCTCTGACGAGGAGAGAGCAGAAGGGCCAGGCGGAGCCTCTGACTGACCGGCCCCCAGGCATAAACGAAGCCACTCCTCGCCACCGGCGCCCTCTGCCTTCTCAATGAGGCGGCGTAACAGGCTCTCTCTGCCCTCAGGTGCGCGCTGCATCTCCGACGGTCCTGTGGGAGTCCCGGTCCTGAGGTACTGTGTCCTTCCCGCGGCCGGACGGCCTCTTTTATCACCTCTGTCCTGCGGAACATTGCTCCCGCCGAAACACCACCAATCAGCTACTGTTGCTGCCCTGGCTCCAGCCAATAGCACCTGTAACACACCAAACTGCATTCCCCTTATGCTGTCCCATGTCGGCCCTGCACATTGCAAGGACCTGTCATTCTTTCTTGCTAGCCAAAGATTTGCCAAAAAATAGGAAAATGAAAGCTAAACCGAAGACTAGGGACACTCGAGACGGGTTCCCTATGCAAGTGGATGTATGCAGTGTAATAACCAACGTGTAATACCCAAAGAAATGTTGAGAACTGTTTGATTTGTATTCTGTAAACCATAATAAAAATCAATAAAAAAAATAAAAGGTGAAGTGCAATTTTTTTTTTTTTTTTTTTTTTTATTCTGCTAAGTGAATGGGAATATGTAACAAATAAAGTCTGTGTTATCCCAATTTGGCTGAAAAAGTAGAAACTGGATTATAGCAGAAAGAATTAGCAGATTCTTGTGGCTGGCATGGCAGGTGTATGTGAACAGCAGCGGTGCCTCGGCCTGTATAAAGGGATTACAGGCTGAGAGAAGCCATCACTGTTTGCATGTATAAAAATATTATGCGGTGGTTACCTATGATCAGGTACAGATGACCAAGTCTGGGCACCTCTGTCTGCATTCTAACCGCAGGTAATTGCTGCGTGTGCATGAATCAGCCACGGCCACTGTCAGCTTGTCATTCATTCACATGGAGGAATGGCCATATAATTCATGACATGTGAAGGACCTAACCCACAGTCCCTTAAGCCATACATTAAACATAATATCTAACCCCTCCAAATCCCCTCACAAATGACATGACAAGATTATGGAGTAAATGGCCTTGATGGCCTTTTATTAACAATTACCTTAAAATTAAATAAAAAACATTTTAAATAACTCTTAACCAACTTTATGTACTTTTGGGGTCTTCTCGGGGAACCCCACCCCACTGGTCACTGCGCCAAACTTCTTTAAACTTTAGGCCTCCGGTCGCAAGCCCCCAGACCCGGAGACAGTACTCAACTTTCGCAGTGACCTACCTTTAACCCCTTCCTGGTTAACCCCTCGTTAACCGGAAGGTACCATGTTAACCCCATCCCACAGATGGGTACCAACCATGTTAACCCCATCCCACAGATGGGTACCAACCATGTTAACCCCCATCCCACAGATGGGTACCAACCATGTTAACCCCCATCCCACAGATGGGTACCAACCATGTTAACCCCCATCCCACAGATGGGTACCAACCATGTTAACCCCCATCCCACAGATGGGTACCAACCATGTTAACCCCCATCCCACAGATGGGTACCAACCATGTTATATATGCATATAACTACCATATTCTCTTCCTCCAAAGACCCAACCACTGCCCGGGCTGTCCTTACAGCCCCTATCATAATTGACCATACTCGGGAGGGTGGGTGGGAATCTTCTCCTCCGTCGCTCACTGATGACCTCACTCACCTTTCTTCTTCCTAACTTCCTAACCAAGTGCCTCCCCTGCTTCGGCCCCTCCCCTTTTCTTAAAGGGGCCAACTTTTTCTCTACACAAACATGACTGTGCTGTCCACACCTGTCATGGAGTCCCTACGCCAAAGCTTTTCTCTCCTTCTGCTCCGGGACTCTCTATATTGGGGAATTTGGTGATAATTCATAAAATCAATGCTAATAATAAGAAAAAAAACATATTTTTTTTTTATAAATCTGCTGGATCCCAACAACATACTTTCTGGTTTAAATGTTCAACTACTTAAGGACTCTTTTTGAGATCTGTTGTTTAAATCCATTTTTTTTTGCTAGAAAATTACTTCAAACCACCCAAACATTTATATATATTTTTTTCAGACACCCTAGAGAATAAAATGGCAGCCGTTGCAATACTTTATGTCACACCGTATTTGCGCAGCAGGCTTACAAACGCATTTTTTTTAGGAAAAAATTCACTTTTTTGGAATAAAAAAATTGGAAAACAGTAAAGTTAGGCCAATTTCTTTTTTTTTTCTTTTTTTTTTTTTTAATATATTGTGAAAGATATTGTCACACCGAGTAAATTGATACCTAACATGTCACGCTTCAAAATTGCAGCCGCTCGTGGAATGGCAACAAACTTTGACCCATAAAAATCTCCATAGGCAAAGTTAAAATTCTACAGGTTACCAGCTTAGAGTTAGAGATCTTTTGCTAGAATTATTGCTCTCGCTGTAACGATCCCGGTGACACCTCGCATGTGTGGTTTGAACACAGCGGGCGCTTCTGCGGGAACGGGGCGCTTTTACATTTTTATTTTTTCTTATTTATTTTACTTTTTATTTTTACACTGTCCATTAAAAAAAAAATGTATTGGGTCACTTTTTTATTCCTATTACAAGGAATGTAAACATCCCTTGTAATAGAAAAAGAGCATGACAGGATCTCTTTAATGTGGGATCTGAGGTCCAAAAAAACATGCAATAAAAATTACAAATAAAATTCCCCTTTAAAACCATCGGGCGGAAGTGACCTTTGGTGTGTTACATACATATAGTTACATAGTAGGTGAGGTTGAAAAAAGACACAAGTCCAACCTATGTGTGTGTGATTATATGTCAGTATTATATTGTATATTCCTGTATGTTGCGGTCGTTCAGGTGCTTATCTAATAGTTTCTTGAAACTATCAATGCCCCCCGATGAGACCACCGCCTGTGGAAGGGAATTCTACATCCTTGCCGCTCTTACAGTAAAGAACACTCTACGTAGTTTAAGGTTAAACCTCTTTTCTTCTAGTTTTAATGAGTGACCATGAGTCTTGTTAACCACATGCCGACCGGCGCACGACGATATACGTCGACAGAATGGCACGTACAGGCAGGAGGGCGTATATATACGTCCCTCCTTTCGCCTGTCCGTGCCATCGGGAGCGCGCGGGGCGGGGCGCGCTCCCGCGCCGGTCGGGACCCCCGTGAGTCCGGCCGCGGTCCCCGCGGACTCGATCGCCGCGGGGACTCCCGCGATCGTCTCACGGAGCGGCTGAACGGGGAGATGCCGAGATAAACAGCATCTCCCTGTTCTGCCTAGCAACTAGTGACGCCGATCTCTGCTCCCTGTGATTGGAGCAGAGATCAGCATTCACTAGCTGACAGCCACGCCCCCCCACAGTAAAAAACACACCCCTAGGCCTACTTAACCCCTACACTGCCACCTTGTGGTTAACCCCTAAACTGCTAGTGTCATTTATACAGAAATCAATGCATTTAAATGCATTAATTGCTGTAAAAATGACAATGGTCCCAAAAATGTGTCAAAAATGTCCGATGTGTCCGCCATAATGTCGCAGTCACAAAAAAAATCGCAGATCTCCGCCATTAATAATAAAAAAAAAATTATTAATAAAAATGCTATAAAACTATCCCCTATCTTGTAAACGCTATAACTTCTGCGCAAACCGATCAATAATCGCTTATTGCGATTTTTTTTACCAAAAATATGTAGAAGAATACGTATCGGCCTAAACTGAGGAAAAAAAATGTTTTTTTATATATTTTTTGGGGATATTTATTATAGCAAAAAATAAAAAATAATGCATTTTTTTCAAAATTGTCGCTCTATTTTTGTTTATAGCGCAAAAAATAAAAACCACAGGGGCGATCAAATACCACCAAAAGAAAGCTCTATTTGTGGGAAAAAAAGGACGCCAATTTTGTTTGGGAGCCACGTCGCACGACCGCGCAATTGTCAGTTAAAGCGACGCAGTGCCGAATCGCAAAAAGGGGCCTGGTCCTTTGGCTGCAAATTGGTCCGGTCTGAAAGTGGTTAAACTCCCTTTTTTGCAAAAAAGTTTTATCCCTATTGTGGGGTCACCAGTATGGTATTTGTATATTGCTTGTGTGTAAAGCGTTGCCTATGGGCATTTTTAGGTGTGACATGTAGGGTATCTATTTACTCTGCGTAACATCATCTTTCAAATATTTGGCTAACTTAACAGTTGCATGAAACAGTTTTTATTCCCCCAAAAAAATTGCTGCGCAAATACCGTGCGCCATCTTATTCTCTAGGGTTTTCTAGAAAAAAAAAAATTATGATTTTTACATGTAGGGACAGATGTCAGAATTGGCCTGGGTGGCAAGTGGTTAAATAAATAGTAAGATAAATAGCAGATCTTGCTGGCAGTAGCAAATATTCAAACGAGAACTTTGAAGGCCGAAGTGGAGAAGGGTTCCACGTGAACAGCAGTTGATTTGAGTGCAATAACATCGGCAAATATTAATTGGTAATCTAGGAATTATTTCCCGGAAATTACATAAATTAAAGTGACTATGAAAAAAAATATATATTAGTGGTGTTATAATATCATACATACATACATACATACATACATACATACATACATACATACATACAGTGGTGTGAAAAAGTGTTTGCCCCCTTCCTCATTTCCTGTTCCTTTGCATGTTTGTCACACTTAAGTGTTTCGGAACATCAAACCAATTTAAACAATAGTCAAGGACAACACAAGTAAACACAAAATGCAATTTGTAAATGAAGGTGTTTATTATTAAAGGTGAAAAAAAATCCAAACCATCATGGCCCTGTGTGAAAAAGTGATTGCCCCCCCCTTGTTAAAACATACTATAACTGTGGTTGTCCACACCTGAGTTCAATTTCTCTAGCCACACCCAGGCCTGATTATTGCCACACCTGTTCACAATCAAGGCATCACTTAAATAGGAGCTGCTTGACACAGTAAGGTCCACCAGAAGATCCTTAAAAGCTACACATCATGCCGAGACCCAAAGAAATTCAGGAACAATTGAGATCTATCAGTCTGGAAAGGGTTATAAAGCCATTTCCAAAGCTTTGGGAATCCAGCAAACCACAGTGAGAGCCATTATCCACAAATGGCGAAGACATGGAACAGTGGTGAACCTTCCCAGGAGTGGCCGGCCGCCCAAAATTACCCCAAGAGCGCAGCGACGACTCATCCAAGAGGTCACAAAAGACCCCACAACAACGTCCAAGGAACTGCAGGCCTCACTTGCCTCAGTTAAGGTCAGCGTTCATGCCTCCACCATCAGGAAAAGACTGGGCAAAAATGGCCTGCATGGCAGAGTTCCAAGGAGAAAACCACTGCTGAGCAAAAAGAACATCAAAGCTCGTCTCAATTTCTCCACAACACATCTTGATGATCCCCAAGACTTTTGGGACAACATTCTGTGGACCGATGAGACAAAAGTGGAACTCTTTGGAAGGTGTGTGTCCAAGTATATCTGGCGTAGAAGGAACGCTGCATTTCAGAAAAAGAACATTATCCCAACAGTAAAATATGGTGGTGGTAGTGTGATGGTCTGGGGCTGTTTTGCTGCTTCAGGACCTGGAAGACTTGCCGTGATAAAAGGAACTATGAATTCTGCTGTCTACCAAGAGATCCTGAAGGAGAATGTCCGACCATCTGTTCGTGTACTCAAGCTGAAACGAACTTGGGTTCTGCAGCAGGACAATGATCCTAAACACACCAGCAAGTCCACCACCGAATGGCTGAAGAAAAACAAAATGAAGACTTTGGAGTGGCCTAGCCAAAGTCCTGACCTGAATCCTATTGAGATGTTGTGGTATGACCTTAAAAAGGCCGTTCATGCTCGAAAACCCTCTAATGTAACTGAATTAGGACAATTCTGCAAAGATGAGTGGGCCAAAATTCCTCCAGGACGCTGTAAAAGCCTCATTGCACGTTATCGCAAACGCTTGGTTGCAGTTGTTGCTGCTGCTAAGGGTGGCCCAACCAGTTATTAGGTTTAGGGGGCAATCACTTTTTCACACAGGGCCATGATGGTTTGGATTTTTTTTCACCTTTAATAATAAACACCTTCATTTACAAATTGCATTTTGTGTTTACTTATGTTGTCCTTGACTATTGTTTAAATTGGTTTGATGTTCCGAAACACTTAAGTGTGACAAACATGCAAAGGAACAGGAAATGAGGAAGGGGGCAAACACTTTTTCACACCACTGTACATACATACATACATACGTGTGTGTGTGTGTGTGTGTGTGTGTGTATATGTATGTGTGTATATATATATATATATATATATATATATATATATATATATATATATATATATATATATATATATATATATATATATATATATATATATATATATATATATATAATATAGCTGTATGTAATTCTCATCAGTGAACAGGTGTTATTTAAAAAGAATATTATAACACCAGTTCACTTATGAGAAAAAAAAAATAAAAAATATATATATATATATATATATATTTTTTTTTTTTTTTACTTTAAACTTAGATTTTTTTTTTAATCTTTAAAAAAAAAAAAAAAAAAAAAATTGTGTGTGTGTTTAGTATTCAATGACAGTTAGTACTTTTTCTGAACGTGGTAACATCCAGAGTGAAATCTGCTGCAGGGAAAGCAGTAAAAATTGGCAGAAATTTCTACAACTTCTTCACGGCCGTGCCATAGTCTAACTATGCTGCGTCCTTCCTGCTGGGTAGTGTAATGGGCTGGTGATGCCAGCCCCGCCAGCTTGTCTGGCCCATCAATGCCCTATTCATGTGAGTAGAAGCCACTTCCTGTACGCACACACAAGGCCAGGTCTGTGCGAGGCAGGGAGGTACCTGTCGGTTTTTTATACACAGAGTACTGCCATAGCAAAAAAAACACTCAAAGGATTTCCTGGTTGTTCCATTAACTCTTTCAGTATTTCAGCATGAGCCTTCGGTGGGCTCAGCCTGTCTATACACTGTGCTTTGCACTGTTCATGCTGCTGATCTGAGCCACAGTGAAGAAAGAGAAACTTGTCAACCTAAGTAGCAAAGCCCACCCCCTGCCAATAGTTGCAGAGTGGGATCCTTGCTCAATGGTGGGAAGCGGTGGCCTCTATTCTGAAGTCCAATCAGCAAAGCTCATGCTCCCTCCTAATTGGAGAGCTCAGGGTGGACATCAGCAAAGAGACCACTGCTTTTACACAAAGTGCAAGGCACCCACTCTGCAGTATACTGACATGGGACAACAGGCTTTTCTACTCAGGCTTTTGATGCACCTGAATTGTATTTAGCTTATTAACCGCTTCAGCCCCGGAAGATTATACCCCCTTCCTGACCAGAGCACTTTTTGTGATTCGGCACTGCGTCTCTTTAACTGACAATTGCGCAGTCGTGCGATGTTGCACCCAAACCAAATTTACGTCCTTTTTTACCACAGATAGAGCTTTCTTTTGGTGACATTTGATCACCTCCTGCATTTTTTATTTTTTGCACTATAAACTAAAGAGCGAAAATTTTGAAAATAAAATAAAAAGCAATATTTTTTAGTTTTTGCTATAATAAATATCCCTAAAAAACAATTGTTTTCCTCAGTTTAGGCCAATATGCATTCTTCTACATATTTTTGGTTAAAAAAATCACAATAAGCGTATATTGATTGGTTTGCACAAAAGTTATAGCATCTACAAAATGGGGGATTTTTTTTTTTTTTTTTTTCGTGACTGCAATATTATGACGGACACTTTTGACACTATTTTGGGACCATTGGCATTTATACAGCGATCAGTGCTATAAAAATGCACTGATTACTGTGTAAATGACAGGCAGGGAAGGGGTTAAACACTAGGGGGCGATGAAGTTGTTAAGTGTGTCCTACGGAATGATTCTAACTGTGGGGAGGGATGGGCTTCCACTCACATGACAGCGATCACTGCTCGTATGACAGGAAGCAGTGATCTTTGTCGTGACACAAGGCAGAACGGGGAAATGCCTTGTTTACATAGGCACTTCCCCATTCTGCGGCTCCGTGACACGATCGCTGGGAAAGGTTTGGAATTTACAAATGCAGCAATTTAGAAATCAGATGAAAGCTTTAGCGCTGGAAAACACTTTTTGATAGATAAAAAGTGTATTTTATATAGATCTGACCAAAATGAGGAGGAATGAGGGACAGAGGGACATTGCTCCAAATCAGGGACAGTCCCTCCAAATCAGGGACAGTTGGGAGCTATGGGTTTGTGATAGAAATGGCCCTGCGTGTGACCTATAAAACTTCAGCAGGGGGCAGGCCAATATTCGATCCATGTATGGGCAGAGTGGTTGTACAGAAGTTGACTTACCCATCGACTTCTGTACAACCAGCCTGTTGTGTTTTTCCCGAACGATCAGTGCCAGCAGCACTGATCAGCATGTTCTGGTGGCGGAGAAGGCTTCCCACTGTCATAATACAATAGCTTAGCAGGAGTGATTTCCCCCCCATTCACCTCAAATGTGTGAATGGGGGAATTGGCGAGTCGAAACATGGCGAGTCGAGTTAATGCCAAAAAGCTCAATTTTGGTCTCTTCAGACCACAGCACTTTCTCCCAATCCTTCCCTGAATCCTTTAGATCAGGGATATGTAATTAGCGTACCTCCAGCTGTTGCAAAAGTCCCATCATGCCTCTGCCTCTGAGTGTCATGCTTGTGGTTGTCAGAGTCTTGCTATACATCTTGGGACTTGTAGTTCTGCAATAGCTGGAGGGCCGCTAATTCCATATCCCTGCTTTTAGATGTTCATTAGCATGACTGTAATTTGTACCTTCTTGAGAAGAGGGACTCGCTGTGTTTGGCGGAAGAAAAATGCTGACTATGACTCTAAGAACACCATCCCTACAGTCAAGCACGAAGGTGGAAACATTATGCTTTGGGGCTGTTACTCTACTAATGGTATAGGCCAACTTTGCCTTATTGAGGGGCCAATGGATGGGGCCATGTTTTGTAAAATCTTGGATGAGAACCTTCTTCCCTCAGCCAGAACACTGAAGATGGGTCTTCCAGCATGACAATTACCCAAAACGTACAACCAATGGAACAAAGGAGTAGCTCAAGAAGAATCACATTAAGGTCATGGAGAGGTCTAGACAGTTTCCAGACCTTAATCCTATAGAAAATGTATAGAGGGAGTTGAAACTTCGAGTTGCCAAGCAACAGCCAAGAAACCTTAATAATTTAGAGACTATCTGTAAAGAAGATTGAACTAAAATCCCTCCTGAGATGTGTGCAAACCTGGTAACCAACTACAAGAAACGTCTTACCTCTGTGCTTGCCAACAAGGGTTACTCAACTACTAAGTCATGTTTTGCTTTGGGATCAAATACTTATTTTACTCACTGAACTGCAACTCAATTTATAACATTTGTATCATGTGTTTTTTTTTTTTTTTTTCTGGATTTTTGGTTGATATTCTGTCTCTATCATTTAAAATACACATGATAAAAATGATAGACCCTTTATTTTTTTGTAAGTGGGCAAACTTACAAAATCTCAACAAAGCCTGGGGAAAGCCCAGGAAAAAACCCAAGCCTACTTACCACCAGCTAGCAGAAAACCAAATTAACCTGTCGTTAAAAACAGGGGTTTAGTCCGCACGCATTTGCAAACACATGCGTAAGCCACAGAGCCTTGTCACGGCACCCTGATATCTGTGGTCCTAACACTAAAATATGGGTGTCCCCACAGTGGAGGCACATGCATTCTAATGGATAGATGAGGGCAGGTGGACTGAAGGGGAGCCCACCCCTTCTTAAAGGTACAGGAGCACACCAAGCACCCAGCAGATTACAAAATCTGTAGAGGATTAAATACATATTTCCCCCACTGTATATGTGCGGCTGCAAGGTGGGGAGTGCCGCCGCCGCTGCACATGAATGGCTTATTACAGGTCTCATCTTCCTGGTAGGATTGGCCATGTAGGTTCGGTAGAGCATCTGAACATGCCTAAACTCTTCCCTAAATTTACTACAATCACCTTATGTGTACCAGAACCCATGTGGCCAAGCTCCTTGTAGATGTGCTACTGCAAGGCGGGGAGTGCCACCGCTGCTGCAGATGATTGGCCCACTACAGGTCAGAGCTTCCTGGTGGGATTGGCCTTGTAGGCTCGAAAGAGTATCTGAACATGCCTGAACGCATCCCTAAATATAGCTACAATCACCTTATATGTAACAGAACCCATGTGGCCAAGCTCCTTGTATATGTGCAGCTGCAAGGCGGGGAGGGCCGTCACCATAGCAGATGATTGGCTCGTTACAGGTTACAACTTCCTGGTGGGATTGGCCATGCAGGTTAAGAAAAGCATCTGAACACTCCTGAACTCATCCCTAAATATGGCTACAATAATCTTGTATGTACCCCATGACCCATGTGGCCAAGCTCCTTGTGTATGCAAGGCAGGGGCGTTGCCGCTGCTGCAGGTAATTGGCCTATTATAGGTCACAGCTTCCAGGTGGGATTGGCTTTATAGGTTTGGAAGAGTAGATGATCACGCCTGAACTCATCCCTAAATATGGCTACAATACACCTTTTTATATGTAACAGAACCCATGTCACCAACTCCTTGTACATGCGCTGTTGCAAGGCGGGGGGTGCCACTGCTACTGCAGATGATTGGCCCATTACAGGTCACAGCTTCATGGTGGGATTGGGCCTTGTAGGTTCGGAAGAGAATCTGAACATGCCTAAACTCATCCCTAAAAATAGCTACAATCACCTTATATGTAACAGAACCCATGTGGCCAAGCTCCTTGTATATGTGCCGCTTCAAAGAGGGGAGTGCCACCGCTGCTACAGATGATTGGCCCATTTCAGGTCACATCTTTCTGGTTTGGCCATGTAGGTTTGGAAAAGTATCCAAACACACCTGAACTCATCCCCAACTATAATCTCTTTTACGTGTACTAGAAAACTTCCAGAAGACGTTGTCTCAGCTGGTCCTTTCAAATCACCAAAAAAGAGTAAGACCTATCCTTCTTTGTTTTTCATCCTTAGGATTCATTTGATGCAAGAAATCCTGACGGGTCCCTACAGACTTGTCCAGGTTTGCTCCCTATGCTCCACACGGTGTGAACAGATCACCGCACAACATTGCACTTTGCAGCGTTTCATGAAAGAAGTCCATTTCTGTTCCTATACCTGCCTGAATGCCATGTATTCCTCTGTATATTTTAACACACAGCCCACGGTGTCAGTTATTTCCTGCCCAGGGTGTAGGTTCTCCTTCCTGGCTGAGCTGTGTCATCTACTCCTAGCCTGCATTACAGAGGAGGGTCTGTCTGCTGTGGTTAATTGCATAGTTAGTTTAGGAAATCCATTAGATTTTCCTAAGGGAGAAAGAATCCCCTCACCCCCACTATCCCACCTAGATTTACAAGGCAGAAACCAACAGTCACAAAGGGAATGTCAGCAAGTAGATGGCTTGAGCAGATTCCGCATTAACATTTACTTTCTTGAAATTGGAACTGCTCCCGTCCAGCTAAAAGCAGAATACTGTTCAAAAATGAGGAACTGCTGTGATTACTAAATACTACTTCATATGCAATGCAGCCCTGCTCCTGCGTTTTAAAATTGCGCACATTCCAGCAGTGAATGAAAACGCCTTTCCTTCTTGCAGGTGTGCTCCAGTGCCATTTTATCTTGATGGCGCCCCAATGTGCTTAGCTTAGTGGTGTGCATTGTAATACACCAAAGCGCATTGGTAACAAAGTACCATGCATTTTATTGTGGCGCGGTTTAAGATTGGTATTTATCTTCCCTGAAGCTTTCATGTGGGTAAAATGCTTGTACACAGTCTCCCACACAAGTGTGAACCCATGTGACCCTGTTGATATATTAAAGTGACCCTGTCACCTCAGACTGTTGACCTCTAAAGCCCAGGAAGGCTCACACCCCTTCATGGCCAGGCCATTTTTTGCGATATGGCACTACGTCGCTTTAACTGACAATTGCGCGGTCATGCAACGCTGGACCCAAATACAATTTTTGTTTTTTTCCCCCCATAAATAGAGATTTCTTTTGGTGGTATCTGATCACCCCTGCAGTTTTGAATTTTTGCGCTGTAAACAAAAAAAGACCGACAATTTTGAAAAAAAAAAAAAACATTTTTTGATAATGTTTTTTGAAAATGTCTAAGTGTTTTAAATAAGCCTTGCAAGAGGTAAATGTCTTTTTTTGCATGTGTGCGCTGTAATATTTTGTTCTGTTAATCGTACAGGAACGCGGGCATGGTGTAAACTGGCCCTCCAATGTGAATCAAAAAGGGCGGCACAGTGGTGTAGTGGGTAGCACTCTCGCCTACCAGTAAAAAGGGTTTAAATCCCAACCACGACACTACCTGGAGTTTGTATGTTCTCCCTGTGCCTGCGTGGGTTTCCTCCGGGTACTCCGGTTTCCTCCAACACTCCAAAGACATGCTGGTAGGTTAATTGGCTTCTGTCCAAAACTGGCCCTAGTATATGAATGTGAGTTGGGAACTTTTTTGGATTTTGGGCTCCTTGAGGGTAGGGACCGATGTGAGTGTGCGATGTATGTGTGGAGCGCTGCGTAAAATTTACGGCACTATATGGGTACCTTTTTAAATAATATAGATGAGACACAATGTACAGGGATAGGGACAATTGTAGACACACACCCGCACTCACTCAGGTTGAACTGGATGGACTGGTGTCTTTATTCAACCTTACTAACTATGTAAGATCGCAAATGGAGTGCGTTTTGCATGCAATGTGAATCGCACAGGAACGCTCAGTCATGTGCGGGCATGGTGTGAACTGGCCTTCAATCTGAATCAAAAACACATGCACAGTGTTTTCCATGTATTGCAATGGCCCTAGATTGCACTGGAATGCACTGCACTGGTGTAGTCAACAAAAATAGAGCATCCTGCATTTTGTCTGTATGGTAGGCATCTAGAACATTTAAAAATGAATAGAAAACACACTTGAATGTCCTGAATTGAGACACGAGAACAAATCAAAAGCGCATCAAAAAATGTGTGTAAACGTGCATGCAGAACCACATTGCATGTGAACTGGCCCTAACAGTTTCCTCCATCCACACAAATGGCATAGAAGGGGAATCCCCGCGCCGCCTATTGTACTCTGACAGCCGCTAGTGTTGGCTGTCAGAATACCAAAAAGGCGCCTGCGGCTGATTGGCCACCAGTGCTATTCGGCCAACAATTCCCCATGCATGATCATTGTTCCGGCTCCTGCTGCCTCCGCAAATGTCAATGACCCAGAGCTGGCCGGGCCACCACTGTTGGAATATCAGCCAATCCCTCTGGATAATAATGTATAGCCAGCCAATTTCAAATAAAAATCACACAATGACAGTTGGAATTGAACAGTAAAATGATATTCCCTGAGCACGTTGTACAATCATTCACGTGTCTTGTAAAGATATTTCTCAGCATAAGGGATTTCCTTGTACTTTTTGAAGGAAATGCACAGTTATGAAATGTGGTTTCCTCCTCCTGGTGTGACATACTTTCACTTCTCTGACCTCCACCGTTTAGTTATGAAGAAGCAGTTGTAGGCCCTGAACCCTTGTCGCCTTTCATTTTTTTTTACCGTTATTATGACACTCTGATGCAAAATTTAGTACCTAGAACCACAGCATGGCAATCTGAGTCATGTTGCATTGGCAGACCTTCAGGTTTCCCATGATGCAATTCTGCGCTAAAAATTTTTTTATCTTGGTTATAGCTTGTTGATCAAGAAACATCATATTAAAGAGACCCTGTTGTTAAAATGTAACCTCTGGTATAATGCATGCGTGCAGCAACCCAGCAGGTGGGCCTTAACTCCTTAATATGCGTCCATGGGGCTCCACTTTTGTGTGCTGTGCTGGGTTCCAGGTCATGTGACTGCTGTAACAGCCAATCACATGGAGCGGCGTTCTGGGGGCACAGGTAGCAGGAAAGGTAAGTATTCACATGCTTATTTTCCAGCATTGCCTGTTTCAAGAGATATATTTTTAATGAAAAGTTCCTTTAGAGGCAAACTCTATTCAAATGGCTAAACACTCATTTGAAATACAAGCCCTACAAGTCTTTAAGCCTTTTTTTTTTTTTTTTTTTTGTTACAGTAAATACTGCCCTAGCCATACTGGCTGAAATACAGTGGAATCTCTGGATTACGAGCATACTCCTGGAACCGATTATGCTCGTAATCGAAGTACTCGCATATCAAAGCAAGTTTTCCCATTGAAGTCAATGGAAACGAAAATAATTTGTTCCGCATTGACTTCAATGGGATGCAATACTGCATGCGGCCAGAGGTGGGGGGGGTGGGCTGGAGAGCCTCGGAAATGGCCGAAAAGGCCCGAGGTCACTTAGGCTGACCTTGGCAAACTTCGGAAAGACTACCCGAGATTTACCCAGGAGGGGAGGAAGCGGTGATGAGAGAAGGCTCTAGGAGGAGAGGAAGGGGGATTTCAGGAAGGGAGGAGGGTGTGGTGAGGGGCTTCTAGGAGGGGTGATGGGGGGGGGGGGCTCTAGGATGGCAGGAAAGGAAGATGGGGGCTCTAGTAAATGAAGAATAGGTTACGGGGGCTGCATGAATGGAGGAAGAGGTGATTAAGAGGGAGAGCCCAACATTTTCAAGCACTCCTGACAGACAGCACATCCAGATCCTGAATCTACCGATCAACCTTGCATACAGTATGTATGGAGAATTTTGCAGGGGTCTGCAAGTAGTTTTCCTTGAGAGTGGGCAAATTGTGCAAGCCAGATTGTCCTTGCCTACAGCTTTTCTCTTCAAACTAATCTTCACTCTCTCTTATATATATATATATATATTATATATATATATATATATATATATATATATATATATATATATATATATTATATATATATATATATATATATATATATTTTTTTTTTTTTTTTTTACGGTTCGCGACTGTCTGCCTTTATTTTTTTAGGCTACCATTATAACTGCACTGTATTGGAAGCCATTGACCCTGTGTTTAGCTTTTTCAGTTTGATAAGAAACATTAAGCCACGACTTCAAAATGATAACCTGATTGTGTATTCATAAATAGAGAGTTAGCTCACAAAATCCCTTTCATGCTGCTCACAGGTGACAGGTATACTTCATCTGAAGTGTCTGGATATACAGTAATTGTCCCCTCACCCTCCTCGATATTTGTTCCTGTT
The DNA here is from genome assembly GCA_028564925.1 of Lithobates sylvaticus. Taxonomy (NCBI): domain Eukaryota; kingdom Metazoa; phylum Chordata; class Amphibia; order Anura; family Ranidae; genus Lithobates; species Lithobates sylvaticus. The sequence goes on along the minus strand of CM053033.1, from coordinate 164,972,597 downwards.
GAGTGCAGGTTGCTGCTTCGTATACATCGATGTATTACATTTTAGGCTGAATGGGCCTTTAAAAGTCCCTGAATGTCCTACTGGTCTCTAATTAAGACTCTGAATCATCTATTTGCCGTCTGGAATTAAAAGTAGCATTGCCTATGGATGAACCAACCCTATAATAAAGTGTAAAGTAATGCCAGTCTGGGATCGTGCTGCGGCAGGAATGACTTGAAATACTCCGTATTTTCCTGTAGTGAGCCAGGAATAGAAAAGACTATAGATGCTTCAACCTCAGGCTTCATGATGAATGAGCAATGTGTTCTGCTTTGCAGAGCCCACTCCAGGCATGTTACTATACATTTTATGTTTCCAGTGCTCTTGGGGAAAGTCAACCACATGCATCATCACCTACTCTATACGTATAGTGTGCACCCGACATGCCTTTGTTTCCATCACAAGCTAACAGTATCTTTATCCTTAAGCTTTTTGCACATGGGCGGATGAGGCAGTGCAAAGTAAACCCCTGCATATTACCCCCCTCCTGGAAAGCCCAGGTGCTGCATAGACCAGTGGTGGCCCGTCCATTCGGGGCACAGGGGCACCGCCCCCCCTAATCCACGAGCCCGGCCCCTAATCTACATGCAAGGTGCCGGATGCAAGGATTTAAATTGTTTTTTTTTTTTTTTTTTAAGCACATAATTAGAGCCTGAGGCTCTAATTGGCTTTAAAAAAGGGTTTGCTTGGGGAGCAGAGCACACACTGTTGTGTGACAATAGCAAATTAATATACGCTATTGTCTTCCTGATTCTCCTTCCAGGCCAATCGGCTCTCAGGACCCACTTCCTGTTCTGCCAGGAGGAGAAGCAACAGCCCGGAGCGAGGAGTAGCCGCCCTACCCCTTGTCATCTACCTCCTAAGGTAAGGAGGCCACTGATCGCCACCTTTATGCCCATCTCCGACGGGGGGTGTTGATCGCTGCCTTCCCATCCGGCTCCTGCAGAGAAGGATTTGCCACTCCCCCCCCAAATATTGAGCTTCAGCTGGCACTGGCATAGACATCAGTAAATGTGAACAGCTGTACTGGGGTCCACTCATATAGCATACAAGTGTTTGCAAAAAAAAAAAATAGAAGCCCCCCAACCACTACAATCTTTTCATGCCTTTATCATGATACTTTCCTTTTGTGGCCTTGGCAAGAATTATGCAGAGGAGACAGAAATCACACTGTGCTTTGGATCAAGGCAACTGCATACTACAGAAGGATGTGCTTTGTTCATTTCTTCATTTCAGAGGTTTACAACCAATTTATGAAAGCAAAGCTGCATTATTGGGTGTCTTTTATATTTATTTGGAGTTCAGCTGTAGACTAAGCCTGTACTACAGCCTGATTTCTAAAAGTAACCATGTCATTGTATACCACAAAGTACATATTCCTGTTTGGCCAGCACTGAACACCTCCCAGATCTACTAAAAACATAAATAATACTTCAAATCTGAACTTTTGTCCCTGCCAGTAAATGCAAACATGGGTGATGTTGCACCTTTTCGGCTCAATGAACAATAGCTCTGACTGTGTGATAGTTATTAAAGGTTGCACTTTTTTTTATGGAAGCAATTCACGCTCAGGAATTTGACAAATAATGGCTCTGGATCCTTCCCTCTGCTGTCACTCGTTTTTTTGTGACGTGACCTCCTGCTGGGATCATGACATACTGACCCCAAAGCCTCGCTGCACACTCGCAAATCTGAGACGCTCATTCAACTGTTCTGGAATAAAGAAACCCCTGGGGAGAACTTTGACATCATATCTGTTTCAGAGGCTGCTCAGGAAAGTCTGAGTAATCTAAGCAACTTCACATTTTAAGGGATTAAGTATTCTGTGGAGACCTATGCTATGCGGTCATTCAGTGGAAGACCTTTTATTCAAAAAACATAAAAAATAAATATATACAAAGCACTCCAAATTTGACCATGGAGAGATTTAGTCCTCACCACTGGTCTGGTATTGTATGACAATCTATTTAAAAAGCAGTGAATTTCATTCTCCACCAGAGAAAGGCTGGAGAAATTCTATGTTTATTGATAAAACCCTAGGCAGAGAACAGATTGAATTACAAAAGGTGTTTTCCCTGGTTATTGATATGCCTTTCAAAATGTAATGGTTGCGATTTACTTTTATTTTATTTAAAGTAGGGTGACAAGATGCCCCTGATTTGACGCCCCTGCGTTTTCAATATGACTTTGACAATTAAATGGTTGCCTTTCCTTTTGATTTTAAAGTAGGGTGATCAGACTGATTTAAAGTAGATTGATCAGAACGATTTTAAGGTAGGGGGACCAGTCATCCCTGATTTTGTCTAGTTTTTTGTATGATGTTGACAATTAAATTGTTGCTCTTCCTTTTATTTGATTTGAAGTAGAGTGATCAGACTGATTTTAAAGTAGGGTGACCAGTCATCGCTGATTTGCCTAGTTTTTGATATGACTTCACAATGAAATGGTTGCATTTCCTTTTGTTTGATCAGTCTGATCGCCCTACTTTGAATCAAACGAAAGGAAATGCAAACATTTCATTGTGAAGTCATATCAAAAACTAGGCAAATCAGGGATGACTGGTCACACTACCTTTTTAAATCAGTTTGATCACCCTACTTTGAATCAAACAGATTTAAGGTAGGGTGACCGTTCATCCCAGATTTGCCTAGTTTTTGATATGACTTCACAATTAAATGGTTGCTCTTCCTTTTGTTTGAATTAAGGTAGGGTGACCACACACGTCCCTGATTTGCCTACTTTTCGATATGACTTGGTTGTTCTTCCTTTTTGTTTGATTTAAAGTAGGGTGTTCAGACGTCCCTGATTTGTCTAGTTTTCAATACAACTTTCACAATGAAATGGTTGCTCTTCCTTTTGGTTTGATTTAATTCAATCTTATTTTTATTAAGATAGAAAATTGAGATAGAAAAATGACACAATAAACATATATGTCTTTCAGTAACACATAAACAGATACATATAACTTTGCTACAGTGGTGTCTTATGGTTCAGGTCATTTTGAGCTTCAGTTAATTTAGTGTGGTATATGAGCCTGTATGCCTACAGCGTCTAATCTGGGTTATTGTGGGTATGTGAGCACCACTATCTACTCAGTGAGTGGTGCCCACTCATTACAGGTAGGTTAGGGCTTTTGTTTCTATATTGGACACGTTCTCTCTGAGAGGGAAGCTCTGTGTGCGCCACAATTCCGGTCTGATAAGACTAGAGATTGTGGATTAAATATTTGGGTAATACTGCAACATTTAAAAGGGAAAGGAGAGAGAGAGGGTGGGGATAGAGGGGACAAGGTAGTAAGGAATTTTAGGAATGAAGAGGGAGACATTCCACTTTGGTTACACAGGTGCGTCGGTGAAGTCCTCCGTGGCCCATGGAATAAATTCTGAGGAATATCGAAACATAGACCAAGAGGTCCAGGTCTTGGAGAATTGTTCCTCTTTACCCATTTCCTGCGACAACATTCATTCCAAACTGTTGATTCGGTCCACTTCAATTGCCCAATCCCCCAGGGAAGGCATGCTCGTCGACTTCCAATGTCTGGGCAACACCGTTCTAGCAGCCACCAAAAAGTGACGCAGAACGTCTTTCTTTACCGACTTAAGCGGAGCAGAGATAGCAGAACTACCTCAGGAGAGGGTGTGATTGAGGTCGCCATGAGTCTGCAGTACAAGTCGAGGATCTTTTGCCAGAACTTCCTCACAGGGGGGCATTCCCACCAGATGTGAAGTAAGGTTCCCTTGGAGGACAAGCAACGCCAGCAGGTATCTGGAAGCACCGGGTTTATCCGGTGCAAAGTTGAGGGGCATCTGTACCAACGGGTCAACGACTTGAATCCCTTTTCTTGATCTTTGGAGGCTAAGGATATTTGAGCATATTTGAGTCAGAATGAAGCACTTTTGCCAGTCTACAGGTGAAATCGAATGAATGAATGAATGAATGAATGATTTGTATAGCGCTGCAACTGCGAACTGAATCGCCTCGAGGCGCTTGACTGCTCATGTTGGGATGCCATGTATTAGAAGAGGTGGGTCTTGAGTTTTTTCCTGAAGGCCTGATGGTTTTCTTCCATGCGGATGTTGTTTGGTAGAGCATTCCATAGCCGGGGTCCCTGTACTGCGAATCTTCGTTCTCCCTTCGATTTGTAGCGGGCTTTGGGGATGAGAAGGCGATTTTGGTTTGTTGATCGAAGTCTGCGATTCGGTATGTATTTTTCTATTTTCTCACAAAGGTATTGAGGCGCATTTCCTTGTGTACATTTGTGGGTGAGGCAGAGGGTCTTGAATGTGATCCTGTCTTTTACCTTGAGCCAATGGAGCATCCTTAGGGATGGGGAGATGGATTCCCAGGGTTTCTTTCCGGTGACTATTCTTGCTGCTGTGTTTTGGACAATTTTGAAGGCGCGCAATCTGGTAATCCGGTAATCCTATGTAGAGTGAGTTTGCGTAGTCGAGCCGTGAATTGATGATCGTTCCTACTACTACCGCTTTTTCCTTTTCCGGGATGAAGGGGATGAGTCTGCGTAGCATGCGAAGGAGATGGTGGGATCCGCTGATTACGGATCCTATTTGTGCCTCCATTGTCATCTCTGAATCAAAGATTACTCCGAGGCTTTTGGCTTTGTTGCTTGGAAGGATGGTCTGTCCCAAGATGGTTGGTGGTGTCCAAGGGGTCTTCGTCTTTTTCCTTGAGTTTGCGTCGAGGAGCAGTAATTCTGTTTTTGATCCATTTAGTTTGAGGGAGCTAGTGGTCATCCAGTCATCTATCAATGTGAGACATTTTCCTAGTTCCTGGTATTGGTCTTTTTGTCCGGTGATCCGGAAGTACAGTTGAGTGTCATCCGCGTATGAGTGGAAGCACAGATCCAATTTGCTAATAATTTTGAAGAGTGGTCGGATGTAAATGTTGAACAGTACTGGTGACAATGGTGATCCTTGAGGGACTCCATAAGTGATTGCCCGAGTTTCCGAAGTGAAGGCTCCTAGTTTCACTGTTTGTGACCGGTTTCCTAAGAAGGAAGCGAACCATGGCAGATCTCCATCTGTAACTCCTGCCACTTCCTTGAGGCGGCTGAGAAGCATGTTGTGGTCCAAATCGAGTGACCCAAGTCGTCTTTCCCGGCCTGTGTGTATGGAGGGAGGTCAGGATTATAAGCCATATGTATGAGAGAGTATAGTTGAGAGACTACATGTGTAGGGGGGGGCAGCCTGGAGCAGCATGCTCTCAAAGTCTGTTAAGTCTGTAAGTATATCAGGTAGGGATGGGAAGGTGCGAATTAAGAATATCACCTGTTGCCTCTGCAGCCATTGCGTCGAGGCATGAGAAGACGGGTCTGGGGGAATGTCGTGAATCAGAGAAGAGTCTGAACGTAGGATTTGGGCAAGTCGTCTGTGGTCCTTCTTTACACCAAGGTCCAAAACGCTCCCTGGTAGGGCCAGTGGAAAACCCGGAGTCCCATACAGTGGAGTCATGGGTCCTTTCAGAGGAGATAGGGTCTTGGAGTTCATTCGGGTCCAGATTTGTATGGTTTGTCAGATGAGGTTGCTCAGGGGTATCTCTCCTTTCAGAAATTCGGTAGGCGTCCACGGTAAGGGGCAGAGATCTATTGAGTTGATATGGCTCTCTATTTGTACCCATAATTTGGTGGGGGAATGATGGAACCAGTTAAGTATACGCGTGAGCACAGCTGCTCTATAATATTTAGAGGCATCTGGAGCTCCAGCTTCGCCACGAGTCTTGGGGAGCGAGAGAGTCTCATATCGTATCCGGGGATGAGCCCCTCCCCAGATAAAGGAGAAGAATAGTTGGCGGAGCTTCTTAAAGAACCAGGAGGGTATGGAAATGGGAATTATTTGGAACAAGTAGAGAAACCGAGGGAGGACATCCATTTTGATCCTAGTTTCCTAGCCTTGATAGGCGTTTCTTTGTGTAGTTTGAGAGATCCGTCTTGGTTCTAAGCAGAAGGGGAGCATAGTTCAAAGGGAATAATTGGGATCCTTCTGTGGGTATTTGGATTCCAAATAATGGATGGAGGTGGAGCGTGTTTTAAACGGGTACTTAGTGGAGACTTGGCGGAGGACCTCCTGGGACAGTGAGATGTTCAGGATTTCTGACTTAGTATGGTTTACTTTAAAATTGCTCAGCTTGCCAAACCTCCATGAATTCCCGCATTATATGTGGTAAGGATAGATGGGGTTGGGTTACAAACAATAACAGGTCATCCGCAAAGAGCGCTAGCCTGGAATGAGAGGGGCCTATTGATACACCTGAGATGTTGGGGTTATTGCGTAGGGCGATTGCCAGGTGTTCCATGACAAGGACTTAGGGAAGGGGAGATAGAGGGCAACCTTGTCGTGTCCCATTATGGATGGCAAATGTGGGCCACAATGAACCATTTACCCGAATTCTAGCGGAAGGTGAGGAATAAAGGGAAATAATTCGGGATAGCATTTTGGGGCCCAGGCCTATCTGCTTCAGAGACATCTGAAGGAATTGCCAGTCGACCAGTTTGAATGCTTTTTCGGCATCGACCGTCAAAAGGCATAGAGGGATATCGTGGGTCCTTTGGTTTGATTTAAAGTAGGGTGACCAGACTACACAGTCACTGATTTGAGTTAACTGTCCCCCGATAAAGTGTTCCCAATTTTGTCCATGTCCCCATGCATTTTAGTCCTGTAATGGACCTTTGGTGCTTACTGTTGGAGGAGTTACCCTGTTTCCCTGAAAATAAGACCTAGCATGATTGTCGGTGATGGCTGCAATATAAGCCCTACCCCCCAAATAAGCCCTAGTTAAAGTCCTTGTAGGTCTTCTTTTCAGGGTAGGGCTTATTTTCGGGGAAACAGGGTAGGGCTTATTTGGGGGGTAGGGCTTATATTGCAGCCATCACCGACAATCACGCTAGGTCTTATTTTCGGGGAAACAGGGTATGTTAGATAAGAAAGAATTTCATACATAATTGTATCTCTTAATATTTCTGGCATGTAATCTTACAAATGACAGCCAATAGAGAAACATTAGATTACCCACAGCCCTTCAGGCTGAGGATTACTTATTTTTTTTTTTTTTTTTTTTAGGTTTTCATTTTTTATAAATTTTTTTTTACTTTTGATTGTTTTAAAATACAATGACCAGACATTCCCGATTTTTTTTTTTTCCTAGACAGTCCCTGATTTGAGAAGGCTGTCCTCGTATAAAAAGCATCCCTGATTTTGTACCTGTTTTTATGTACCGTAGTTTTTTTTGGGGGGAGGAGGTTGATACAGCACCATACATAATAGTTATGCAAAATGGTGAATATAGCCTCAGGTTCAAAGAGAAAATAAAGCATATGAAAGTACCATCATCCGATTTAGTAATTTTAGAACATTGAAGGATGTGGAAATGCGGGGGCAGTTGCTGATGCTGATCCCTGTGCATCCACACCTAAAGGATTTTTTATTGTATGGACTATCTTGATACTTGGTAATGAATAACAAAAAATATTATTTGTTATTCATTACCAAGTACCGAAGATAGTTCATAAGACAAAAAATCCTTTAGGTGTGGATGCACAGGGATCAGCATCAGCAACTGCCCCGGCATTTCCACATCCTTCAATGTTCTAAAGTTATGTATAATGGTGTTTATCCTATTACCTGCAGGCTGCTACTTCTACTAAACATCTTCCCTGTTATGTCCCTTCAAAGCTGCCAGATACTGCCCTGAGTAGTTGTCTTTTAGTGCCTGGAGAGTTAACAGCAGTTGCTGCTACTGAGAAAAGTTGCACTGCTCACCTGCCCTCTTCTGCCTTCTCCACCTTTCACAGAGCACATGTTACTATGCCCACGATGGCTAGTAATCTGTGAAAGGGAGGTGAAGCAGTTGATTGACGGGATTCCATCACCCGTTTACAGAATGCTATGCATCGTGGGAGAATAGTAAGACAAGTTTTATAAATGGCGGAAAAGGCAGAAGGGACGAGTGCCGCAACTTTTCTCAGTAGCAACAACTGTTAACTCTTTCAACACCAGAAACAGACACAAACAGCAGCCTGCAGGTAATGGGATAGACACCATTACACATAATTAATATGTATGGTGCTGTATCCCCTCCCCCGCCAAAAAAACACCCCTAAACTTAAACAGGGACAAAATGGGGGCCACATTTTTGGGGAATGCCTCAAATACGGAACGATCTAAGAAATCTGGGACATGTGGTCACCCTACTTTAAAACAAAAAAAAGAAATTAAAAATGCCCCCCCCCCCCCAAAAAAAGGTAATTCCTGGGGCCTGCGGGGTAATCGTCCCCCAACGCCTGTGACATTGTTGACAGGTCACTGTCAACTATCAAGGTTTACATGCTGTTGCCCTGTGCCAGCAGGATAGTGCATTTTGGAGTGACCACTCTGCTGCTGCTGCTTAGGGATCTGCTAAGGGAACATTGTCGCCCTAGGATAAGACGTTGTATTAAGCCCACTGCTGGCAGGATGTAAGTGTAAGATACTAGTTTATGCTATTTTTATTTTTAAGTTTAAAAACACTTTAAAGTGGAACTTTACTTATTCAAAAAAAGAATGTGAACAGGAAGACTTTTAATTACAGCAGGGACATACTATATACATGGGTTGCATAAATATGTCTCTACAGCCGTGTCTTCCTAGCCAATGCCACCAATACTGTTACATACATTGCCTTGTAAAAGTATTCACACCCCTTGAAATTTTCCACATTTTGTCATGTTACAACCAAGAACGTAAATGTATTTTATTGGGATTTTATGTGATAGACCAACACAAAGTGGCACATAATTGTGAAGTGGAAGGATAATAATTGGTTTTACAAATAATATATCTGAAAAGTGTTGCGTGCATTTATATTCAGCCCCCTTTACTCTGATACCCCTAACTGAAATCTTGTGGAACCAATTGCCTTCAGATGTCACCTAATTAGTAAACAGAGTCCGCCTGTGTTTAATTTAATCTCAGTATAAATACAGCTGTTCTGTGAAGGCCTCATAGGTTTGTTAGAGAACCTTAATGAACAAACAGCATCATGAAGGCAAAGGAACACACCAGACACCATTTGTGGCTGTGGAGAAATTTAAAGCAGGGTTAGGTTATAAAAACAAAACAAAAAAAAAAAACAAGCTTTGAACACATCACAGAGCACTGTTCAATCCATCATCTGAAAATGGAAAGAGTATGGTACAACTGCAAACCTACCAAGACATGGCCATCCACCTAAACTGACAGGCCGGTCAAGGAGAGCATTAGCCAGAGAAGCAGCCAAGAGGCCCATAGTAACTCTGGATTAGCTGCAGAGATCCACAGCTCAGGTGTGAGAATCTGTCCACAGGACAACTATTAGTTGTGCACTCCACAAATCTGGCCTTTTATGGGAGAGTGGCAAGAAGAAAGCCATAGTTGAAAGAAAGCAATAATAAGTTCCGTTTGCAGTTTGCGAAAAGCCATGTGGGGAACACAGCAAACACCTGGAAGAAGGCGCTCTGGTCAGTTGAGACCAAAATTGAACTTTTTGGCCTAAAAGCAAAACGCTATGTGTGGCAGAAAATTAACACTGCACATCACCCTGAACACATCATCCCCACCGTGAAACATGGTGGTGGCAGCATAATGTTGTGGAGATGCTTTTCTTCAGCAGGGACAGGGAAGCTGCTCAGAGTTGATGGGAAGATGGATGGAGCCAAATACAGGGCAATCTTGGAAGAAAACCTGTTATGCTGCGTACGCACGATCGGAATTTCGACCAGCAAAAGACAGATGAGAGCTTTTCATCGGAAAATGCGACTGTGTGTAGGCTCCATAGGAATTTTGCTGGCCGAATTCCCGCCAGCAAAAATTTGAGAGCATGTTCTCTTCTGTTTTTCAGACGGAAAAGGTCTCTATCGGAAATTCCCATAGTCTGTAACAATTGTGACGTGAAAAATTCCTATGCATGATCGGAAGCATTGAACTTCATTTTTTCTCAGCTCGTCGTAGTGTTTTACTTCACCGCGTTCTTGACGGTCGGAATTTGGTGTGACCGTGTGTAGGCAAGATGGTTTGAGCGCAATTCCGTCGGGAAAACCATCAGAGCTTTTTCCGACGAGAATTCCGATCGTGGCATAAGAGTCTGCAAAAGACTTGAGACTGGGGCGGAGGTTTACCTTCCAGCAGGACAACGACCCTAAACCTACAGCCAGAACTACAATGGAATGGTTAGATCAAAGCATATTCATGTGTTAGAATGGCCCAGTCAGAGTCCAGACCTAAAACTTGAAAATTGCTGTTCAGACACTCTCCATCCAATCTGACAGAGCTTGAGCTCGCCACACATTCATATATTTATCATATATTTATTTGTAAAAAAAAATTGAAAACCATTTAGAATTTTTCCTTCCACTTCACAATTATGTGCTACTTTTGTGTTGGTCTAGCCCATAAAATCCCAATAAAATACATTTAAGTTTTTGGTTGTAATATGGCAAAATGTGGAAATTTTCAAGGGGTATGAATACTTTTTCAAGGCACTGTAGACTTTAGTGTTTGCATACAGACAACATTACCTATAGGGTAAAAGAACACACAAAAAGTGAATGAAAACAGGAAATTCCTAGCATGGTAAGAGTGTAGCTCTGCACAGTTATTCCATAGAGGTAAATGCAGGCTGCATGCATACGCTTAAGTGCATCTAAAAGCATTGGTGACTCTTGGGGAAACCATTCATCTCTAAAGACACATTTGTTTATCCTGTATGCAAAGTAAGTAAGTGACTTGGTGATTCATAAAGGACAGAGTACTGTACGTAAATAAGTTATATAATCATGATAGGTAAATTATCATTCATTAAATGTAGATTATGTATACAATTTATATAGTTTAGAACATGGGTCTTCAAACTATGGCCCTCCAGTTGTTCAGAAACTACAATTCCCATCAAGCCTAGTCATGTCTGTGAATGTCAGAGTTTTACAATTCCTCATGGGATGCGTAGTTCCGCAACAGCTGGAGGGCCGTAGTTTGAGGATCCCTGGTTTAGAATATTTTATTGATATTATTAAATATTAAATATATATATAATATTATTTTCTAAAATATACTGTTTATATATACATCTGTGTGTGTGTGCATAGTTTTGTTTTATTGAATAATAGCTAATTTAATTTTAGTTTTTACATAATATTTTAATGTGTATCAGTTCATTTTTAGATATTTTATATTTAGATAATTAAATATACTATTTATATATGTCATACAGCATCTCGGTTGCTAATTGTACAGCTAGCCAGTATTTCATGAAGTCAGCCTATTTCAGTGCTTGTCTTGTTGTAGAAGGCCAGTGACCTGTCACACATCAGACTTCATTAAGTAGAGGTCATACGGTGCCCAAGGGGTTACGGTTCAAAAGTCATTGCCCCAGTGCAGGGGAATCTGCACTTAAGACCAGCTGTCATTCTTAGGCCTAGCAAGTGGGAGGTGATCAGCTCTTAGTAGAAGACTAAATGGGTCAGGCAGTGAATTTCCCATGATCCCCAGAGGCAAAACCTCTAGCTGTAGTGTAGAAATGTATTTAACCTAACGATAAAAGATTTGTCCATACAACATCGGTGCTTATTGTAATTTAGCTACTAACCTAATGTTATGAATTATTATTATAAGGCAAAGATGTAACTAGTGATTGATTTTTGCATCATGAGTTGAAAAAAAAATTAAACCGCCCCATCACCTTTCATTCATTACCTAACCTTTTTTTTTTTTTTTTTTTACTTACGATACTATTCAAAAAACTGCAATTCTTTTTGTAACCTATTGTTGTTTTTTGTTCCTTAAAACCCTAGTTTTGAGATTCAGACACTTTATACTCCAAAGTGGAAATATTTTTTGCAATCATTTTTCAGGTCTCAGGGAACCTAAAGCCCTTTACATTAATGAGGATCATTGGTAAGAATGCACCGCCTTACAGTGGTGGGCTGAACGACAAATTTTATGTAATGCCACTGGATCGACCAAGTGGCGTTGGACTTAGATCTATGCAGCCATCATCACATGGGAGGTCAGTAAGTCACAACTCAGGAACCCCTAGCAACCTCTAGAGGAACCTTCGGTTTCCATGGATCCCTGGTTGAGAATGGCTGCACTAAAGGCATGTTGAATTGCCCAGTCATTTTTATCAGCATGTAATTTCATCCCTTATGGCTTTTGCATTTTGGGCATTTGCTCCAGCTCCAGCTCCCCTCTTATAGTTTAACCATTTGTTATTGTTCAAGACTAAAACTTCCTAGTGTCACTACACACTACAAACCTGGAACTCTCAAAGGGTATAACCATAGTACATTTTATGTAGATCTTTGAATGTGGTATAGTTTAGGTGGCTAGGGCAGACTAAATAGTATATGAGCAGATGAACAGGCCTCATGCTTATGTTGATCCTGTACATTCTGTTTTTTTTTTTTTTTTTTTTTTTGCAATGGGGGAATGGTCAATCTCCTACTCTGGCCACTCTTGACTTTACAACTGAGGAGTGGCACTGGTTGAGTGGCAAGGGTGTTTTTATAGGATGCTTATTGACTCACTTGTCTGGTCACTTGTACATACCACCAAAAACTACAGTCATTAAAGGTAAAAAAAGGAACAAAAAAGCATGAAAAAAGCATAAAAGAACAACTATGATTAGTTGTACTCTGCTTTTTTTCTATACTTTCCTGATACAGTAACTGTAGCATGGCACCATTTTATATTACCTTGTTCTGTACCATGGAAAGTCAAACTATAATTGTCTCCTGGTTGCAAACTGACAGCTCTGCCTTATAATGTATGTGCAGGATTTCTACCAAGTGTTTGCTGGTCCAGTGCTTTCATTAAAATATTTGGAAAGGGAAGAATTGTACATGTTCAGGCTATTAAAAGCAGCCCTTTTGAAGGCCCCATTTTAAGAAATGACCACAACTTTGAAGCGCTAAAAATCCATTCCGTTGGGAATCTTCAGCAGCCACATTAAATGTTTATGGCCAATAAGCAAGTGTACTAGAAATATATACAAGACATAAGTGAGAAACAGTTGGAGAAAAGATGAACAAAGAAACAAAAGAATGTGGTCAGCAGTGGCAGTTGTAGATCTTCCATAGGAATAATAGTTGATAAATGTTTTGGTACGTGTGCTCAGCCAGTGGATGTCCAAAGAAAGGAGCACCCACCCGTTTCTTCTGCAGCTTGCCACAGAGGGTCCTAGCCCATATACATTTTACAGATTGTAACATGATCAGGCTTCTTATGACCTTCCTAGCTTCACCAGCACTTGATGAGAATTCATGTCTCAGAGCTGAGATTCTTCGGCGAAACAATAAACCCAACTGACAAAGTTATTACCAAGTTCAGGATGACCTGGAACACCAACTGCAACTGCTTCTCAGTTGTCTATTTGTCATGCTATACATATTCTTCTATTTTTATCTAACCTAAGGGGTTTAGTTAAATTGCAATGCATTATTTAAGCATTTCTCTAGAATTTCCAAACTCATATACTCCTGGAGTAAAAATCTAATAACATGTAGTGGTGATGATAAAGTATATGGGAATGCACAGGGCAGAGAACTGGTCTGTTATTTTGCACAGTGCTAAGCACTACTACCTTGCTGGGAGGGGGAAAATTGGAAATGATTTTCGCCATAGTTTTCATCAATTTACTGAATTTTATGTTCGCTGAAACGTGCAGCTGACGACAATTATCAAAAATATTTTCATTTAAAAAATTAACACTGTGGTAGAGTAACTCTTCTTCTTCTTTTTCCTTGCAGGAAAATGATTTCCAAGCAGACGCAACACTTCATCATTGAGCTCCTGATGGAGAGGTGCAGGCTGTCTAACGGCCACAGAAGGCTACAGAATGTTTATTAAGATGACACCCTTGACAAAAGCAACGTCTTGTCATTGGTAACTCTTGTCAATGGTGTCATCTCCATAAACATTCTGTAGCTTTCTGTGGATGTCGTACAGCCTGCACCTCTCCGTTATCAAGAACTCAATGATGGCACAGTGCTCCTGCTTGGAATCCATTATTTATGCAAGAAAAAAGAAGAATGAGTTATTTCAGAGGAAGAGTTAGGCAGGCCAAAGAAGATTTGATTTTCTTTCCTGCAACAATGGCTTGAAGGAAAGCCGTGGTTGAGTGTCAGTCAGTGTTTATGGGGGACCCCTCCCGCCAAGCTATTGTGTTCTCCCAGTGGGGGTCGCAGGGAAATGTCCCTGTTGGAGAACACAGTGATATTTGCTAGTGGTTATAGCCGTAGGCAATAAATGCATGTAAAAATCCAACATGCTGGTTGTATCCAAGCCGATTGATGGATTGGTACAATCAGCGTCAGTGATGTAAGTAACTGAGTTAAAATAAACTGAGTTACGTAACGCGGTTACTTTAGAGGGTAACGAGTAATCTAACTGATTACTTTTCCCCTCATGGTAACGCAGTTCCCATTACTTTGGCTTAGTTACCCCAATTACATCTACTGCCACTAGATGGCAGTAGTGTAATTCCGGTGTCCTGCCGAAAAAGTTCCCCCGCTGGATAAGGACCCCCTGTACTGCGCAGGCGCAGGGCTTGCGCAGTACGAAGGACTACGGAGCTTCCGAAAATTGCCGAACCTAAACAGCTCTGAGTGAACTCTACACCGCGCAGGTGCAGTTAACATGTAATTGTACGAGGCGATGCCACACGCTCCTGATGCTCGTGCTATTCTGCAAGGGGCGTCTATCGTGTAAGTAAGGGGCGGGTCTAGTATTACTGTAACCAAGGGGCGCATTTATTATTATTGTTATATATCGAACTCTGCCCATTAATTTAACATTTGCCTTCTTCTGTATCCATCCGCCCCTTACACGATATAATAATAATAGACCCGCCACTTGCTTACACGCTATAACAGATCTGCCCCTTGGTTAGAGTAATAATAGAGCAGCCCCTTGGTTACACGATATATAACTATAATAATAAATGCGCCCCTTGGTTACAGTAATACTAGAACCGCCCCTTAGTTACACGTATAGAATATTTTTAAAAAAGTCAGTTACTTTGCTTTCGATTGATGGATTGGTACAATCAGCGTGCACATAGATGGTTCGACTCGTGCCTGTTTTTTGCTGAACCGGCCGAGATTCAAACGATCTATGGCCAGCTATACTGTACCAGCATGTGAAAGTTGGTCAATCTATGCAAGTTTAAAGTGAAGGTTCACCCCATTACTAAAATCTATAAATATACTGGCATCCACAATCTAAGATTAACCTATCTAGCCCTGTAAAGAAATAATCGCTGGAAAATGAATGGGAAGGGACATCTCTCATAGAGTTACTATGGGGCTTCTGTAGTCCCTGCCTCCTCTGCACCCACCTACACAGAGAAAGCTGCTGCTGACAGCTCAGCATGGTACCAGACCGAAAAGTTATGCTTCCTTTTGTATTACTTTTGGTACAGCTCTTGTATATCACTAAATTACATTCTTATTGTAAAACAAATACATTATATTAAATTTATATATTAAATTATAGTTAAGAAATAAGATGTTTTTTGAGATTGTAATAGCTTTTTTACTGTTTGTTAAGCAAGTCTTTGTTTTAAGTTTATCCTTCTCCCCGATGAGTACTATTGTTTGCTATCAATGTCCCTCAATTTTGTGCTTAGTGAAATCTTGCCCCAGGGCTGTAAAATTTTCAGGCAATTCCACAGCATGAATCATTAATTCAGTAAAAATTCAATTTTTTAAAGTCTTATAAAATATAGCATGTGGTGATGATGTCAGGCATCATTTTGGCAATTTAGCTGAAGGGATCACATTGGATGCAGCTTCTACACTTCCTAGACTGCCAATTATTTAAACTCTTCTTTTTATTTAAATGTAATCAGTGCTATATTGCAGGAAATAAAGTCCACAGCTCTGGAGCCGGCTTTCCCCTATTTACTACTAAGGCCACCATACGAATACTATCCAAAAAAGGCGAAAACAAATTCAGGAAGGGGAAGCCACAGAATAGCAATCTGAGTTCCGGTTTCTTTTTTTTCTAAAATTAAGCACAGCTGATTTTTTAGAGTAGTGGGTTGACACTGGATTAAAAGAAAAGTGGGTTTAGGCATTTGGAACTTAAGTATGGGGGATTAGGGGCCCACAGGTTCCCATCAATAGTAGTTGTCACTTATGCACTGCAGCCAGATCTTCACAGACTACTTAGTAGGGTCAATAGAAAGACATTAGAAATGCACTTCCTGGAGCCTGTGCTGTGATAAATTCTCTCTCTACATTACCACTTTCATTCAAACTTCCAAGGCAATGTCTTTAGCAGCAAACGGTATGCATGTTCTGGGATCAACAGATTCCAGACAAAAAGGAAATGCGTGGACTGGTACACTATTAAATTTAGGAGGGCATTCTTTGTAGCTTGAAGCTGAGCTCAAGAACACATAGGGTGGTGATCTCCAAACTGCGGCCTTGGGGGCCGCATGTGGCCCTTGGCTTAGCTTTACCTGGGCCTTGGGGCACTATTCCACCAGCTGACACCATCAATGGGCCACTTTTCCTCCCACTGACAACTTTGATGGGGCACTATTCTTCCCATTGATACCAACAATGGTACACTATTCCTTCAACTTAAACCAATGATAGGGCATTGTTTGTGTCCACTGATGCTGGGGCATTTTTTGCTCCTACTGGTCACAGTCTGCTCTCTAAAGTCTGAAGGACAGTAATCTGGCCCTTTGCTTAGAAAGTTTGGAGAAACCGGACATAGGGCTTTAACTTTTTGAGTACATAACCTATGTAGCGAAGTCCTGAGCCTCTCCAGGCCTAATGGTCATCTCCAGAGTTAGGGACAGCTGATATCCTTCTGTGTAGAGTGGGTTACGAGTAATGGTGGGTGTAATGTTCTTCTTGAATGCAAAGAGATTTATTTTCTCTTAAACATAACTGTAGAAGAGAGGGTTTAGGCCCAGGACACCCTTTTGTAGTTGCAATGTTAAGTAGCAGACTCCGAGACTTCTATAGGTAAACAGCAATGCAGGGAAAGGCACCCAGCTGGACACCACGTCTGCATGTGTAGAAACGCTGTCTCCTATGGCAACAATCTTGAACAGTTTCTAACAAAAGTTGTAATGAACTCCTTCACAATCTCCTTTTTAGATCTTTACTCAACTGAGCTTCCAGTCTATCACTTAGACCCACTGATCCACTGCCACTGGATCTCCTGAGCTCTTCCAATCTTCTCACTGAGTATGTTCCTAAAGCGTCACCCCCACCTTCCTGCTGGGTCCCTAGCTTGGCACTTAGACACTCTTCAAGCTTCACCCCACTGGTCTGCTCAGTTCCTGGCTTGGCACACAATAACACTCTGTAAACGTCACCTCCACTGGTGGAGTCCCTGGCTTGACCTTTGCTGGAGTTTCCCAATTATTTACCATCCCCAGTTGGTGAAAATACTGCTCCGGTACTTTCTTCAGGTATTAACAGTGCCTGGTAATAAGGTGGATGGTGGATGGTCCCTTAGTGGCGAAAGCTTTCCCTCTAACTCTGACCACAACAGGTTCTTCCGATGGCACAACCATTACTTCTGGTTGGACTGCAAGCCGCAATGCCAAACCTACGCTGCTCTCTTGCTTCTGAATAGGCCCTCAGATAGCCTAGTAGACAGATGTCCCTGGGATAGGCCTCAGGTCTCTGGCCTAGCAGTCCGGGGCAATACGACACACGTCCACGTCCAGGTGGCACAGAACACGATCACCTGACTCCACCCAAATAAATAGGTTCTCCCAGCAGGCCAAGGGACCCAAGAAAATCCTTACCCATTGGCTGAGACACCCCATTCATTCCTAATCTGTCCTTGCAATGCCCTTGTCTTATCTAATGTCACCAATAGGGATGAGCTCAGGCGTGTTCGCATGCTCCATGTGCAGAGCCCGCCAGGAAGTCGGCGCAGCGCTGCGCTAATCACAGGCAGTGAGACATTGCCCAATCTCTGCAGCCGCGCATCGGGGCAATGTCTCACTGCCTGTGATTAGCGCTGCGCCGACTTCCTGGCGGGCTCTGCACGTGGAGCATGCAAACACGCTAAGCTCATCCTTAGTCACCAGATATCCAGCCACCTAGCAACAGAAGAGAGAAGTGCAGCAAATCCAGAATTGGGGTGAAATCATTTGACCTCCTAGCAATTGGCCAAGGTAACTATCACCTGGCAGATACATTTAAGAGCAACCCTGCCTAAACATCAGGGTGCTATACTTGGAAAGTATTGTTTTGCCAAAAGAGTAGTGGATGCTTGTAACAGACTTCCAGCAGAAATAGTTGGTCATTCAACAGTAAGTGAATTTAAACATGCTAGGGATAAACTTAGATCTGTCCTCCAAAACTTGGTGGATGATCTTTTCCTGCTGTCGGTCTTTCTGCAGCAATGTCTGGATAATATTCAGATTTTATGAGCTGGCTGGCTGTACTCAGGTTGTCATTTTTGTGTAAATAGATAAAAGTGGTTAAGAGACCTTCTACAAATGCCCTTTTGGGTGGTTTCTTATGGCATATCCAGCTGGGTCCCGGAAGGTGCTTATATTTATATTTCTCAGCTGGCCTGGAGATAACCTTGAATTCCCCCATGAAGTATAGGAGGCCTTGACCAGGAAAAGGGAAGCCTGGTCCATCCAGTAAAGTTTGCTTTAACCCATCCCTTACAGGATTAAGCAGCTAGAGAATGATGGTAGTGTCCTGCATTGTTCCACATCAGAGCATGATTTGTTAATTTGCTTGAAGCCTCTCTGCAAAACACTTTCTTCTCTGTATATTGTAGACAACTGACCGTGACTGTGTAATCTGAATTATACGATCCTAATTTGGCACGACATAAAAGGCATTTTATAGCATGATTCTATCATCATGGAAACCAGGGTTCTCTCCCCAGACAAATTGCATTACATTAGGCCCGTGGACTACCTTCAGCCTGCTACAAGATTTTATCTAGCCCGTAGCTCAGCTAGGTTCAGTGGCGTATCCTCAATGTGCACTGATTGAGGATTAAAGTGATATTAAAGGCTTGTCTGTTTTTTTTATTTTATTTTAATAGCAAGCATGTCATACTTACCTGCTCTGTGCAATGGCTTTGCACAAAGTAGCCCGGTCCTCTTAATTTTTGGGTCCCCAGCTTGCGCTCCTGGCTCTTCCCCCTTAAACCAGTGCCCCAAATAGAAAGCCGCTTGCTATGGGGGCAATGGTGCGTGCACGCTCCTGAGCCCCACTCTATGCATCTATAAGACACAGAGCTGCGGCTCTCTCCTCATTGGCTCACTGCCTGTGATTGACAGCAGTGGGAGCCAAAGGCTGTGTCTCAGCCAATGGGGAGAGAGACACCCGGGACAGCCAAGGCTCCCGTGCACATCACTGGCTCGAGAGGGGGGCCCAGGTGAGTATTAGGGGGCTGTGGGTGGAGCAGTACATAGGTTGGGGGGGAGAGACAACACAACATTGTATTGATTGCCAACATTTGGTATTACATGAAAGTAAGATTGTCAGATAATTTTGCTTTTTAGGCCACTGGTATATAGGGCAGTAACAAGAGGAGGTTTATAACGGGTAGTGATATTTCCGATCATACCAGTTTGACCAGGTTTGCCATTGTTTCCCATTGTTTTTGTGCAGATTTCAAACGGCCCTCGAAAACTGCAAACGTATTCATATGAGTAGTGTGTGTGTGTGTGTGTGTGTGTGTGTGTATCTGGTAGATGGTTTTGTAGATAGACACTGGAAATCCCCAGATCATATTTCTATCGATTGACAATCTGGCAGCTAAGAGGATGTGTATGGTTATGCACTGCATATTCGTGGGAATGTTTTCAATGCCTATGCTGAGTAATGCCAGCTCAGGTGAGGGTGGGATTGTAATTCCAGTCACAACAGTGATAAACTGGAAGATATCATTCCAGAAAGAAGCAATATCGCTACATAACCAAAGTAAATGGTATAAATTCCCTTCTAGTCCACATTTCCTCCAGCATAAAGGTGATGAGGAGTGGTTGAACGTATGTATCTGTGCGGGAGTGATATACCATGTAAGATTTAATATGTAGGTAAGGTCCCATAAGTTGGAGGAGCGTGTCATGCGGAGATTAGATGTTAAGGCAGTTTTCCATTGGAGGTCATTAAAAGTTGTATCTATATCTCTTTCCCATTTAGTCATAGAAGGCATTTTGACAAATGAGGATTTGGCTTGTAGTAAGTGGTAGAAAAGGGTAATACCTTTTTAGTAGCTATGGTATCAGACCCAAGGTACTTCCAGATTTTTCTGTGAACGTATTTGTGGAGGTGGGGATTGGCAATTGGGCAGTGAGTTACTTGGATGTACTTGAAGTACTCCTTGTTCGGTAATCCGAAGGATTCCTGTAAGGAGGGAAATGAGATAAGGAGGTCATCTGAGTATGGGTCAGATAGGAGTATAATGCCCTTTTCCTCCCAGGCAGTGGCGTATCTAGGGTATGGCAGCCAGGGCAAGTGCCATGGGCGCCATGGGGAGGGGGGCGGCTAAAAAGCCGCCCCTGCACAATAAAACAGTCCCACCCGTCCTCTCGCGGCCGCCTCCCGCACTAATGCAGTCCCCTGCGCCACGGCCGGCCTGCTGGAGCGCAGCGCCGGCACAGCACTTCACTAGCAAGTGAGGAGGGAAGCGACAGTCTCCCCCATCCCATGACGGCTGATGGGTTGACTCGCCCGGGTCATCTACGTAGCCGTAGTAAAACGGACGGAGGCGGAGCCTAATGCGGAGGCGGGGCCTAATGCTCCAACTACCCTCCTCTCTGCAGCTGCTTCAGCTTCTCCCCGGAGCGAGGTCTCCCGGTGTTGTATCACTATCCGTCCCCCATCACCAAGTGTCCGAGGTGTACTGCGCATGCGCAGTACACAGGACGCCCATATTCCGAAAATTGCCGAGGATGAACGGCGCCTGCGCCGTGAGTCCACTTTCAAGCCCCACCATCCCAGTGGACATAGAGTTAGAATATAAAAGTGCCGAGCGCAGCGAGGCCGTGCCCGATGCGTGGCGAGCGAAGCGAGCCCGCGAGGGGCCCTCTCAATTTGACTAACCCTATGTCCGCTTGGATGGTGGGGGCTTCTCCTCGACTCACGGCGCAGGCGCCGCTCATCTTCCGACAATTTCCGAAAATCTTCTGGATCCAGACTGCGCATGCGCTGCGCATGCGCAGTAGACTTCGGACACCTAGTGACAGCCGGACACTTGGTGATAGAACACCGGGTCTGTGTGATGTCACGTGACGGTGACGTGGTCGGTGACGTGACCATGAGGACTCTGGAGGCTTGAGAAGAGAACTCTAGAGAGAACACTACGTCACTAGAGAGAAGAGAAACATTTGGAACCCCCAGGCAGCAGCACCTGGAAGGATTAGCACTGCAACCTAGAAGCAGGTACAATTACAGAACCAGTCAGTCACCACGATCTTGAGCATCAAATATAGTGCTCAAACAATATGGATTAAATAAATATACTTAGCCATAGATGTCACAAATAAAGTATAATAAAGTGATTTGTGCAAGTAGTACCTGCTTTTGCACAAATCACTTTTATTGCACTTTATTTATGATATCTATGGCTAAGCACATTTATTTAATCCATATTGAGCACTATATTTGATTGGCTGCTTGCTTCTGCTTGGGCCTGGCACACACAATCGCACATGGTGGTGACTTAAAGTCATCATGTGTGATTCTGCATGTGTGCCAAGCAGACAGGGCCGGTGCTCTGTCGAGAAATGCCCGGCTATCGAATAGTGCCCAGGTGGAACTGCGCATGCGCCGCACGGAGCCGCAGAACAGTTGGGTTTACGATCAGTTGTTGTCCCGTGTGGCCGAGGCACGTTCATGTAGGTGAGGGACGGATATTTACATGAAGGGGGCGGATATTTCAATGATGGGCAGTGCTGGGGGTAGAATTTGTATAGATGGCCAAAGAAATTTGCAAAATAAATCTTTATCTGCTATTCATTTTGAACACTGCGGGCGTGTTTAGTCAATTGAAGGGCAGATTTTTCTATATTACATAAAGGTTTCTTTACCAGATTTGTTTGTTCAGCGATAAAAATTCCGCCCCTAGCACTGGCCATCATTGAAATATCTGCCACCTTTATGTAAATATCCGTCCTCACCTACATGAACGTGCCTCAGCAACGCGAAACAGCTGATCTTAAGCTCAGCTGTTCTGAGGCTCCGTTCTGCGCACGTGCAGTTCCGTCCCAGCATTTTTCGATAGGGGGTACTTCTCGACAGAACACCGGCATTACCACTAGGCAGCTGCCTAGGACACCTGGACACTGGTGATCCCACTCCCTCTCTACCTCTGTCCAATGTCAGAGGTGCTGGCGCAGCATTTATGGGTGCTGGTAAGGCCGCATTTATGGGTGCTGGTAAGGCCGCATTTATGGGTGCTGATGTTACTGCATTTTTGGGTGCTGGTAAGGCCGCATTTATGGGTGCTGATGTTACTGCATTTATGGGTGCTGGTAAGGACGCATTTATGGGTGCTGATGTTGCTGCATTTATGGGTGCTGGTGTTACTGCATTTATGGGTGCTGGTGTTACTGCATTTATGGGTGCTGGTGTTACTGCATTTATGGGTGCTGGTAAGGTCGCATTAATGGGTGCTGGTAAGGCCGCATTAATGGGTGCTGATGTTGCTGCATTTATGGGTGCTGATGTTGCTGCATTTATGGGTGCTGGTAAGGCCGCATTTATGGGTGCTGGTGTTACTGCATTTATGGGTGCTGGTAAGGCCGCATTTATGGGTGCTGGTGTTGCTGCATTTATGGGTACTGGTAAGGCCGCAAATGTTTTGACAGGGGCACAGTTTCAGTGCTTGCCATAGGCGCCATTTTCACTAGATACGCCTCTGCTCCCAGGATTTCATATTAATTTCTGGTATGAGTAGTGACCTTCTATCACAATTTGCATTAGCAGCAAGGATGGGAAGTGTTGTTATTATGGGGGATTTTAACTATCCAGACATAGACTGGGCAGAGGTAACTGTGCATTTATCTAAGGCTCGCCAGTTCCTAAATATCATGCAGGACAATTTTATTGGTCAGATGGTAGACACACAAACTAGAAACAAAGCGTTACTGGATCTACTGATTACCAACAATACAGACCTGATCACGGATGTGGAATTACGGGGCAATTTAGGCAACGGCGATCACAGGTCAATTTGCTTCAGTATAAATCACACAAATAGGAAACATAATACAAAGACACTGAATTTCAAAAGAGCCAACTTCCCTAAACTACAAACCTTGCGAAAAGGCTTGGGATAAAATCTTAGGAACAAAACACAGAGGAGAGATGGGTTTGCTTTAAGAGCATATTAAATAAGGGCATTAGCCAATGCATCCCATTGGGTAATAAATTTAAAAGACCGAACAAAAGTCCTGGATGGCTTAACTCCAATGTAAAAATGCATATAAAAGCAAAGGAGAAGGCCTTCAAAAAATTGCAAGGTTGAGGGATCATCATCAGCATTCAGACTTTATAAAGAATGTAACAAGAAATGTAAGGGTGCAATAAGGACGGCTAAGCTAGAACATGAAAGACGCATAGCGGAGGAGTGCAAAAAAAATCCCAAGAAATTCTTTAGGTATGTATAAATACAATAAAAAAGGAGGACAGACCATATTGGCCCCATAAAGAATGAGGAAGGACATCTGGTTACAAAGGATGGGGAGATGGCGAAGGTATTGAATTTATTCTTCTCCTCAGTCTTCACGAGGGAATCGAGGGGCTTTAGTAACCAAAACTGCAGTGTTTATCCTCCATGACACATCACAGGAAGCACCTCCATGGTTGACAGAGGACACAATTAAAATTAGACTTGGGAAACTTAACATTAATAAATCACCGAGACCAGATGGCTTGCACCTGAGGGTACTTGGGGAACTCAGTCAAGTAATTGCCAGACCATTGTTCCTAATTTTTACTAACAGTCTACTGACTGGAATGGTACCAGCTGATTGGAGAAAAGCCAATGTAGCACCAATATTTAAAAAGGACCCAAAATCTATCCCTGGGAATTGTAGACCAGTTAGCCTAACATCGATCGTATGTAAACTCTTAAGCCCCATACACACGGTCGGACTTTTTCATGGATTCTGTCCGATCGGACCATGTTGTCGAAAAATCCGACCGTGTGTATGCACCATCGGACAGTGTACGTCGAATTGTCCGACGGACAAAGTCTTATCTCCTGCTGGATAGATTTGCCTACAACCCGGTCCGATCACACCAAATTCGATCGTGTGTACGGTTGTCCGACCGGACAAAGTGCTACGCATGCTCAGATCACATTACAAGACCAAAGCTATTGGCTACTAGCCTCTACGTAGTCCCGTCGTAGGCAACAAACGTCACCACGTTCAGAATGATCGGATTTTTCGACAACTTTGTCCGACCGTGTGTACGCAAAACCAACATCGGACAAAGTACGACGGACAGGATCCGACGCACCTGGTCAGCGGATTGTCCGACCGTGTGTATGGGGCTTTAGAGGGGATGATAAGGGACCATGTACAAGATTTTAGTAATGAGAACGGTATCATTAGCAGTAATCGGCATGGATTCATGAAGAATCGTTCTTGCCAAACCAATCTACTAACCTTCTATGAGGAGGTGAGTTGCCAGCTAAATAAAGGAAGGCCCGTAGATGTGGTGTATCTGGATTTTGCAAAAGCATTTGACACAGTTCCCTATAAACATTTACTGTACAAAATAAAGTCCGTTGGCATGGACCATAGGGTGAGTTAATGGATTGAAAACTGGCTACAAGGGCGAGTTCAGAGGGTGGTTGATAAATGGGGAGTACTCGGAATGGTCAGGGGTGGGGTCCCCCAGGGTTCTGTGCTGGGACCAGTCCTATTTAATTTGTTCATAAATGACCTGGAGGGTGGGCTAAACAGCTCAATCTGTGTATTTGCAGATGATACTAAGCTAAGCAGGGCAATAACTTCTCTGCAGGATGTGGAAACCTTGCAAAAAGATCTGAACAAATTAATGGGGTGGGCAACTACATGGCAAATGAGGTTCAATGTAAAATGATGCATTTGGGTGGCAAAAATATGAATGCAATCTATACACTGGGGGGAGAACCTCTGGGGGAATCTAGGATGGAAAATGACCTGGGGGTCCTAGTAGATAATGGGCTCAGCAATGGCATGCAATGCCAAGCTGCTGCTAACAAAGCAAACAAAATATTGGCATGCATTAAAAAGGGGATCAACTCCAGAGATAAAACGATAATTCTCCAGCTCTATAAGACTCTGGTCCGGCCGCACCTAGAGTATGCATTCCAGTTCTGGGCACCAGTCCTCAGGAAGGATGTACTGGAAATGGAGCGAGTACAAAGAAGGGCAACACAGCTAATAAAGGGTCTGGAGAATATTAATTATGAGGAAAGGTTGCGAGCACTGAACTTATTCCCCCTTGGGTAGACGCTTGAGAGGAGATATGATTTCAATATACAAATCCCATATTGGTGACCCCACAATAGGGATAAAACTTTTTCGCAGAAGGGAGTTTAACAAGACACGTGGCCACTCATTAAAATTAGACTAGAGGTTTAACCTTAAACTACGTAGAGGGTTCTTTACTGTAAGAGTGGCAAGGATAATAAGCACCTGAACGACCGCAACATACAGGGATATACAATGTAATACTGACATCTAATCACACGCATAGGTTGGACTTGATGGACCTGTGTCTTTTTTTTCAACCTCACCTACTATGTAACTGTAAAGCACCAAAATTGGAATTGGGAGTTTACAGGGGCTGTCCCATTGTAGCGTTGGCCATGAAATAATCAAAAGATTTTACCGTGGCTATGATCGTGGGGGAAAGATTGATATTGCTCATCTTCCTTGTGAGTACCAAGTAGCCAGTTCTTCAGGCCGAATTAAAAAAGGTTAGTGGGATTGGAATGGGTAAGGATCTAAATAGGTACAGTAGCTGTGGCAGTTGGATCATTTTAAATGCAGATAATCTGCCTGACCAGAACAATATGAGTTTGGTGATTTTCTAAGAAGGGGATAAAGTTGGTCCGGTATAGGAGGACACAGATTTTGTAAGTTTGATTACCGAGTATGATATTGAATCTTAAGCCCAAACATAGGGATATTTGTCTACAGTGGCGTGTAGTTTGTGTGATAAAATGTGAGACTTGGATGCGTTCACTTTGTAGTAGGGGGAAAGGATAAATTCCTTTAAAGATTGTTTTACCATAGCCAGGGAAGATGCAGGATTAGTCAGCATTAGTATGACATCTGCAAATACATTTTTTGCTCCGTGGAGCCAAGTTTAAAACCAGATATACCTGACTGGGATCAAATTTTTTCGGCCAATGGTTCCATAACCATGTTGAAGATGAGAGGGGGATCAACCCTGTCTTGTGCCATTGATTATCAAGAAGGGCTTGGATAGCATGGCAGAGGAGTAAACTTGAGCTGGGGGGCAGGAGTATAAGGCCATAATGGCTGAGAGAATATGGCCACGAAATCCAAACTTTTGCAGTGTCATATCTAGATATTACCACTGGACTCTATCGAATGCCTTCTCTGCATCTAGAGAGAGAAGCAGAGAAGGCGTTCCTAATCTCTCAGCATGGTGAATGTTATTGATCATTCTACATGTAGCGTCTGAGGTTTGTCAACCATTTTGTGAAATTTGGTCTGGGTGAATGAGGAAAGGTAATAGGTCCACTAATCTGTTGGCTATTACTTTGGCGTAAAGTTTGCTGTTGTGGTTGAATAGGGAAATGGGCCGTAAATTTTGTTTGGGGTATTGTAGGTTCATTACCTGGCTTTGGTATGGTAATGATCAAAGATTTTAACATTTCTTGGAATAAAGCCAAGAAAGCAGCAGCAGCAGTAAAAACATTTGTGATAAGCTTTATATATTCCCCTGCAAAACCATCTGGGCCAGGGGCTTTGTGCTTCGGAAGGGAATCTATGGCTTTACCAACTTTGGTGGGAGACAACGGGGTATTAAGGTTGTTTAGTTGGCCAGGTGAGCGGCTAGGGAGGTGGACTGAGTCAAGGAAGGTCTGTATGGAATCTGTATTTGGATGCTCAAGAGATGTATCGGCCTTTAAGTTATATAGGGTGCTATAGTAGCTACTGAATGCATCCGCTATGGCCTGTGGGTCTATTACTTTAGTTTTGTTCAAGGGGTGGTAGAGGTAAGGTATTTGAGTCTTAGTGTGGGGACCTTGGATTTGTTGGGCTAGAAGTTTCCCTGAATATTAAAGCGCATTTCAAAATTTTCTAAGTCAAGTCGCAGCTTAATCAGCTTAGATTTAAGGTCAGTAGAAGGTTGGGATTTATTGAGCAAGTCCGTGGTCTGGATCTCCTAGAGAAGCGAGTCAAGACGCTGCTTCCTTAACTTCTTATCCCTGGTTTCTAATTGAATAAAAATACCACGTATGAAAGCCTTATGTTTGGCCCATAGTGTATTGGGATCTTCAACTGAGTCCTCATTTAAAGAAAAAAAGTCCTCGAGGTTGTCTCGTAAGGAGCTTGCATATTGGGTAGTTTTGTAGAATCTTTGTGTTCATACGCCATAGGTAAGCGGGTGATTTTCAGACAGTCCTCTATAGTGAGGCATGTTGGCCAGTGATTCGACCATGTTATGGGTAAGATGGTAGATGAGAATCTTCTGGAGGGTCCATTGATCTGTTGCAAACAAATCTATTCTCGAGTAGGCGTTGTGACATGGAGAGAACAGCGTATAATCCCGTTCTTCTACATGTTATCTCCACACGTCATTGAATTGAAGGAGGATAGAAGGGCATTCAGTGCAAGTCTGGTTCTTGTGGATAGAGCGGTGGAGTCCAGACCAGGGTCTGGGGAGGCATTAAAGTCTCCACACCAAATTGTTGCCCCTTGTTGGATTGAGGTTATTTTTTTGTGTAGTTTTTGGAAGAAGCAAAGTTGGTGGATGTTTGGTGCATATACATTAATGATGGTGTATGGAGCATTGTTGACAGTACATCGGAGGATGAGGAAATGGCCTTCAGTATCCTTGATGCATTCTTGTAACTGGAAGTGGAGAGAGTTATTGATGGCAATTAATATGACCTTTTTCTTTACAGGAGCTGAGGCAGTGAAAATATTGGTGAAGTTTTTGTTGGAGCAGATAGGAGGGTTAGGCTCTTGAAAGTGTGTTTCTTGGGCGCAGAGGATATTGCAATGGTTTTTAGCAAGTTTCCAGAGAGAAGCCTGTTTCGCTGGGTGGTTAAGACCCTTAACATTGATTGAAAGGATTTTGATGGTCGTTGGTTTATATTAGCTGTGAGATTGGCAAGATTTGAAGTTTGGGAGCACGGTTACAAGACACAGAGTCAGCAGAATTGATAGAAAGGATGGGCAATCAACCTGCTATAGTCGCTACGGTAACTGTTAGAACGAAGGAATAAATAAAAAAGAAAATCAAAACTTGCTCTAGGTTAAACCTAAAAATCGCTTCCTGAGGAAAGGCACAACCGATGCCAAGGAATGTGAGATCGGGGATAAAGAGTTCACAAAACCGAGCTTGGCCAAGCAACACCCCGGTCTGCCTTCGTGCGGACATTCCTGCATCTGCTAAATGGTTTAACGGGTTCTGATGGATCTTTGTGGTAACGGGTAAGATTGCTGGCTCTTGTCGGTACTATGATCCATGGGAGTTGTATCCGGAATGATGCCCCATTCCTTCAGGAGGCGTATCCCATTTTTAACCATGGACACCGTGTGCTTTGTACCATTATGAGTAATGGAAATTAGTTGGAGACAGTGGGGGCTCCATTCTGGCACTAAGGTATGTGTCCTGGGTCAGCTGGGAGAAATCGGGCTGTGCTGCCGGGAATGTAACTGTCACATTGGTTGTGCTCTCAACCAAACTGTCAAACCATCCAGAGGCTGGTGTCATAACTGATCACATGTGCAGCATCATGGCAGTTGAAGATTAAACAGAGGCCAAGATGGCAGCTTCCTTATCTGAAAACAATAGGAGGGTTTACTTCCACTTTAAATGCGTGGTCCGCTATTTCCTCCATCGCGGCATTGCTGAGCTCAAAGCTACTGCGACAGGGAGGAGAGAGGGTTTGAATCCGATGGGAGTGCCTTAGCAACATCCTAGCAACAACGCATGACAGGGTGATGCCATCTCCGGGAGTTTTTTGGCCAGGCTTTAGTAGGTACATAAATGGCATACACCTATAGAAAAAGCATTATTTAACTTTGATCAAAGCTGTACAGTTTGTTTTTATCTATAGGTGCTCCTTACCCGAATAGGCAGATTTGGTTTGAATTAACCCTTTAACTGTTAAACCTATAGTTTGCTATAATGCCGTGTATCATAAATAATTAGCATATATTATGTTTTGTAAATAATTTCTCAGGACGAGTTTCCTGATGGTGACAACAGTGTATCAAGCCTATTCAATGTACACTAACTGGCCAAGCCCAACCCCTGAAAAACCACCCCAGACCATTATCCCCCCCCCCCCCGTCCACCAAATGATTTGGACCAGTGCACAAAGCAAGCCCCATAAATAAAATGAATGAGCGTGTTTGGGGTGGAGGAACTTGTCTGGCTTGCACAGAGTCCTGATCTCAATCCGATAGAACATCTTTGGAATGAATTAGAGCGGAGACAGTGAGCCAGGCCACCTTGTCCAACATCAGTGCCTGACCTCACAAATGCGCTTCTGGAAGAATGGTCAAACATTCCCATCGACACACTCCTAAACCTTGTGGACAGCCTTCCCGGGAAGAGTTCAAGCTGTTATAGCTGCAAAGGGTGGGCCAATGTAATATTGAACCCTACGGACTAAGACTGGGATGTCATTAAAGTTCATGTGCATGTAAAGGCAGGCGTCCCAAGACCTTTGGCAATATAGTGTAAGCAAGACAGCTTATAGTCTCTGCTGGAAGCCCATATGAAAGGGTAACAGCACAGAACAACAGTTGGGAGACAGGATCAGAGTTTTGTCACCCTACAACAGGAAGAGCCCAATTGTTCAGGCACCTCCTGCTATAGGGTGACAACACTCTGACATCGTCTGTTGTTCTCCTGTGTTGTCACCTTCATGTGGACCTTTATGGCACGAACACCAGGTATTATTTTGATGAAAGCTACAGACTGCTGGCAATCGGGGCCCAAGGGCCATACACTAATACCAAAGGCTGCCTGCAGCACCCTGTAAAAATAACATGAATTCTTTTTTATTTATTTTTTTATAGCTTGTACGAATTTCCAAATTGTTGCAAAATGTTTCTGAAGTGGCTAGTGGGAACTCGTAACTGTCTAACAGATTACACGAAAAAAAAAAGCCTAAATTGCTCTTTAACTGTATTTCCCGAAGAGCATCCCCTCTTCAAGCTTGGCTGACCATCATAACAACTGCTGATGTCCTGGAGGGGGGAACATGCAGTGACAGTGTCTTTTGTTACACATAGCGAGTAATGTCATCTCCTGGCAGGAGGATTGCTGTGCAAGGGAGCGAAAGAGGCTGAATGCTGCCCCGCAGGGTAGCATGACTTTACAGATCGGCATCTTCCTGTAAACCGTATGATACAAGAAGGCAAGAGCAGGACCACTCACTACCCAGACCTCGCTTGGACTTTTAAACCATAACATGCCCTGGCAAATCCTCTTCCCTGTAAAATGATATAGTTGTGGGGTAAGTCAATGCCGTGACAACAGAAGGGCCTTTATCAGGTTTTTCTTTTTTTTTCAGAATGCAAACTGGTCTAGTTGGAAGCTGGGATTGTCAGATCGGGCATTTTTCTTCTATGGAGGGTAGATGCTGCGGTGCCTATATATTTCTCTGTAGAAGCCACATTAAATTCATACAAGCTTTGCTGGATATCATTATTTCCATTGTCTTTGAGCGTCCAATACTTTTGTGCCCTGTTTAAAAGTGTAAAAGAAAAAAAAATGTTGTGCATTTAAAAAAAAAAAAAGTTATTAAGAATATACACAATTAAATGCATTTGGCTGTAATGAAGCAGGCACTTTAAAGAGTAACTTCACTTTAGTGGGGAAAAAAATGGCAAATAAAGGGAGAATAATATAGCGTGTACAGATGCGATACAAGTCATATTGTAATTGAATGTTATTCAAAATTATCTTTCCTTTTCAATCTACAGCCGCTGTAATTTTCTATAAATGCAATATGGCTACATGGCAGTGGCAGCCCGTCCATTAGGGGCGTCTGGGTGCCACCCCCTCTATCCACGGCTGCCACCCCCTATATGAATAGATAGATAGATAGATAGATAGATAGATAGATAGATTCATTCATAGCATTCATATCCACGGCCACGATGGCCACCCCCTATTCATTTTTCAGGATCCTGGGCGCATGAATTACAGCGGCGAGGGTGTTTTTTTGAAGGCTTCAAAATAGGGTGGGCTCGGGTCGCAGAGCATTGCGCCAGGAGCCCACCCAGGTGTTACATCAGCGAATTAATAATTGCTATTGAAATACTGCTCCTCAATCCGGCCAATCAGAAGCAGGTCTGAGACCCGTTTTCCGATTGACCGAAAAGAGAAGAGTCACAATTGGCCGCGGAGGGGGAGGGAGGAAGCGGAAGCCACCGCGATGCCCGTGGAGAGCAGGGGAAGCCGCTGTCGAAGCCCAGGGGAAGATGGGGGTAAGTGCTCCAGACCCGACCGGGGGCAGGTGCAATGTGAGGCGAAGGTGAGTGGAGAAATTTTGCTTTTAAAGCCTTCAAGCAAGTCTGAATTTTTTATGAAAAGGTTCCCAACCTGTGTGTCGCCCCAGCTGCTTTTTTTTTTATCCCACCTTGCATCTTTCCAGTCCTTATAAACCCTTTTTCCAAAGTCCAGGTGACATCATCTCCGATGTCCCTGTGCTCGATTCACAGGTGGTTCAGGTGACAGGTCCTCTATAGAGGGCAGAATTAACTGCTGAATTACACCCATGGTGCATGACAGATTCCCCCCAAAAAAAGGAACTGGGACAATGACATTTTTTTAATGCCCAGACAACAGCATTAATCTGAGCATCTATTGGTGCAGTCTCTCCTGTAACCATCCACTGTAATCAGAATTAAAGAGGAACCATGATAGAAATTCCATAGTTGGGTTGCCATTTCTGTCCTCCTTATGAAAATGTTAATTTCCTGGCTTCCTTGCTGATCTTCTGGCTATAATACATTCTGAGTCGCTCACTCGGAACAAGTATAAGGGTCCTGGTATCACTTACTGTATACTTGTGTTGGGTCTTTGACCCAAGTATTGGAGTCAAAGAAACAAACACAAGAGGGCGCACCAGCGTAGTGCATTACCCTACAACATTTATTAATATAAAAGCAACATAAAATGTACTCACAAACACGTGAATAAATATTGCTCATTGAGCTAATCGTCCATAGACCAATAGTCACCAACTTGGCAGGCTCAGCGGAACAGGGGGACCTCTCCAGGATCCTAAATAGCTGATGCGTTTAGAAGGATATAGCTTCTTCATCAGTTTGCTCATCAGAGAGCAGTCAATTTCTTTGTTTTTATTGTAATCGGAGGAGCCTGATGACAGCTAGACAACTAGACTTAGAAATGGCAGCCCATATAGTTCTATTATGACAAATTTCCTTCAGATGGGACTGTTGTGTGGCATTAGCAGCTCCCTACTCCTCCACAACCCCATCATACTTTTTGAATGTTCTGAGGGTTTCAAGGTCTACAGTTTTTTCTTTCTGGTGTTTGTGACCTTGTACAAGAAGGGCATTGGATCACAAACACCATGAACACTGACATAATGGTACATTGAGAAGGAGTCTGCCCAGAACAGAGGAGTATTGTTTCCACTGTTGCTGCTGAGGGACTATGAGATTTTGGGACCAATATGTTGAGGTCACAACAAAATGTTGGCTCAAACTTGTCTTGCATGCACACGGTTAAACAAATGTTGGCCAACAATTTACGAACTAGGTGACGTACTAGACGTGCTACGTGGTTTTTCTGCTCTTTAGCGCCACCCTTTGGGCTCCTTCTGATAATTTGGTGTTCGTAGAAGTTTTGGTGGGTGTTGATTCGCGCTTTTCTTTTCGCATTTTTCACTTAGCACTTTTCAGTTTGCACGTTTCATTTTGTGCTTTTGAGTTTGTTTCTGAACGGCCGTTTGTCAACCAGACATGTTGCGGAATCGGAGGAGATGACATGTTATTTATTATTGGCCTTGAATTTATTGCTTTGACATTATTTGGTTGAATGATTTGATTTGGTATATTGTCCTAATGTAGAGAATAAGATTTCCTATCATTTGAGCCCAGTCTTGCCACACAGTTACTCGAGCCCTGAGCAATCGTCTTTTATTGTTCAGTTAGAGAAATCTTGACAAAGTCTCTAAAACTTTGTCAAAAACTCCCCCTTGCTGTGAGTGACAGGTTATTTACATATCTACAGCACTAGCCTGAGACAGGAACATCCTGTGTAAAAAGTTCACAATTCACATCCCCTCCCCTCTCCTCCAGCTCTCCCAGGGTTGGCTGCCTTTACTGTGTTTTGACTGGATGTTTCTCATCATGGGATGCAGTGAACAGCGAGAAGAATATAGACAAGTGATTTAGGGGAGATGTATGTAGTCCGAGCTGGGCAGAGTAGAACATCTAGTGATCTGATGATTGATATAGTGCACTGTGTGTGTGAGGTCACCTGATCACAGTTGCGACATTCCTTTCCATCACCAGGATTTGTTATGTGGGGGAGGGGTGGATTTCTCACTTTTTATAATTACACCCAGTAAGGCTGAATGAGCTTAGGGCCAGTTCACACAAGTGCGCTGTACGAGATCGCATGTGATTCCCACCGCACTGCAGTGCAAATCACATGCGATGTCTGTGCAGTGCGATTTCAGCCATACAGATAGTATGGCTGATATCGCACCACATTCCGACCAAACTCGCACAGCACCCTTTTTTTGGTTCGCACCAGAATCGCATGGGTTTTCACACCTATACGATCCGATTCATGTCCTAACTGTCAGTTTGCAGTGCGATATGCGAGCGGCAATGGGGGTGTCGTTAACATTGTATGACACTCCCCAGCAGTTTGCATATGGCAGTGTGAACTGCCGTGCAAGTCGGATGCGATGTGGGAACCCGCAGTGGATTTGCAGGGTTTCCGCATTGCACCAGTGTGAACCGTGCCTTAAAGCATACAGCCTACAAATGTCACCTGACTGCTCCCACCAAGGTTGCTATTCGGGAACCCTGCGAATCCACTGCGGGTTCCCACATCACATCCGACTCGCACGGCAGTTCACACTGACCATCTAAAGCCTGGAAAATAAGTGTCAGTAGAACAGACTTTTCACTATAAACACTGCACTGTTGATGGTTTTTATTCAAAACCCGATACTCTTGCAACTTTTCTTAAAGCTGAATCCTGGGATAAGCAAATATTGTCTAAATACAAGAGTCATGTGTATTCTTACATGACACTTGGTGTGCTTTGTGTTTTTTATTTCAGATCTGTGCAGTAATTCAGTGTGAAAATTTTTCTTCCTGTAAAGACCGTTAATTGCTGCTCTCTCGTCTTTGTGCAGGATCAGTGGTCCTGTCTACGCCCCCTCCTGTAGTTTTCTGCAGGTAGCCTGTAGTGGGTGGAGCCTGCTGGGCCCCTCCTACAGCTTTTCACAGGCTATTTACAGTACAGTGATGATGTCACTGCTACTTTTACAGGGTGATATCTGGCTACCTCAATGAGGTAGATATATCTTTTTCATGGCTATTGCGGAAAGTATTTTAATGAAAGTATTTAAGTGAATTCAGCTTTAAGGATTATGATTGCATTCACTGACTAGCAGGAATTTTGTATATGAAATATGATAATGAACATATGATACATTAGGGAAACAAACATGTCATGCTTTGCTATAGTTTAAAATTAATTCGGTTATAGGTTATTTTCAAAGGAGCCAGTCCACCCAAAAGTTATAATATATTTACAGATAAAGCTTGATGGGATGAGTCAGTCCTGGTTTCATGTATTCCCTGCATTGAGAACTTCCAGACATAATTCCTGATCATCTGGGATTTTTGCATGTTTCCTCCCATCTTTGCATGTTTCAGTACCTCCAGATTCATTTTTCATTAAATACCAAAATCTAACAGAGAGAGTGGGACACATGTATAATTGAGTGCATGCCCTTGAACTGAAGTACAGATATTTCACTGATATATCCCTTAGGGGATCTATCAAAGTCTGGTTGTTTTACTCTCTAAGGCCCCTTTCACACCGGGGCGTTTTTCATGCGGTGCAGCGCTAAAAATAGCGCCTCTTCACCGCATGAAAAAATCCTGCCCCATTCACTCCAGTGTGAAAGCCGGCAGGCTTTCACACTGGAGCGGTGCGCTAGCAGGATGACAAAAAAAGTCCTGCTAGCAGCATCTTTGGAGCAGGATAGGAGCGGTGTGTTCACCGCTCCTATACCGCTCCTTCCCATTGATTAGAATGGGACACCGCGGTGAAACCGCGGCAATACCGCCGCAAAGCGCCGCTACAGCGGCGCTCTGCGGGGGGGTGTTTAACCCTTTTTCGGCCGCTCGCGGGGGGTAAAACCGCACCACGAGCGGCCGAAAACCGCGGTGAAAACGACGGTAAAGCAGCGCTAAATATAAACCGTCACCGCGGCTCACCGCCCCAGTGTGAAAGGGGCCTAACATCTACGAAAAACTGGAATATCGGTTTCAGGTGGACTAACCCTTTAATAATTATGTCTTTATGTCCTTTTCCACCTGAAATCTGTAGATAAACATTTCCCATCATGATGCCCCATGCTGGGGATACATTTAAAAAGAGGTCCTCCCTTTGAGGAGCAGCAGCCAACACTTTGTCTCTGTCTTAGCTATCACTCACTGTTGACAAGTGGGTGCCAATCAAAGTGGTTTTGGATCATGTGACCACTGTGGTAGACAGTGACCACATACATGCTGATGACTTCACTAAAATAAGATGCAGATGAACACCACCACCTTCAGGCTGCAGTGGCATCTGTAATGCAATCTATTTAATACTATACGTATTTTAATAATGTAAATGTCAGAAACAATTACAGTATTGAAAAATATACAAACATGGAAAAACAATCCTTTTTTTTACATATTTGTGCATTTGTCAGCCTATAATTACAAAAAAAGAGGCAAGATCTTTAATAAGACAGTGTGCCAAATAATAACCTTATAGATGATTGAGGTATGTAAATTATCAATACAGTTATTGTTCAGTTAACCAAAACTGATGCTTTTTATTTGGCAAGAGTCATCAATCACACTGGTCACGAACGAGTTAAACGTCTTCCTAAGCTAGCTATGAAAATAAAATGTATTTTCTCATTACTAAAATGCTGGTTTTTGAGGAAGGAACAAAGTAAAAGCATTCAGATTCTTCCTACTTGAATAATATGTTTTTGTTTGATGCAAACTTGCTGTGTGCGCACTGTAGAACAATTTTAGTTCAATATAAATGCTGTAATAAAAAATTCAAGACTTGATGCAGAGCACCAACTGACTATGTGACCTCTTCTCTGCCTCTCTCTAGAGATTCGCGGCCAGCTGACCGAGCAAGTGAAATGTTTGGACGCACAGGTGGATTTCCGCCAGCAGTTGCTGCAGGACATGAGCGAGTTCTTGCGCAGGAAAGCTGAGATTAATTTGGAATATTCCCGAAGCTTGGAGAAACTAAGCGACCGCTTCTCTGCCAAAATCCGCAACTCTAAGGAGCACCATGGTTTCAGGTGACTGTCTAACCGGTGCTGTGTAAGGCTGGTAGGAGTCCTCAGAATAAAAAAAAATACGATGGGGGTTAATAGCATAGTAAAAAAATTAAATAGGCAGTAGATAGGGATATGTAGTTTCCATTCTCAGAAATGTGAAGAACTACTGAAGATTTTCTATTATCAACCCCTATCTGATTAGTTTCTTGAGGAAAGCCTTCTTCAAACTTTTTAACAGGGAGGAACCTTTGAAATAACTTTCTGGTCTAAAAGCCCCATACGCACGGGCTGAATATCAGGCGGTGTCGGACGGTTCAATATAAACTTGAATATAGAAACTTGATCGTCCAGCGTCTAAGGGGCATGACCGAAAGAACTGCATCCGATGAGCACTTTCAACCAATGGCTGAGAGTGCTGACCAGTGTGTTCTGATGTCAGAACACAATAGCTCAGTGGGGCACATCGCTGTACTAACATCGTGTAGTTAATACAGGATCTCCTCCCAAGCTCTAATGTGTACTAGGCTCAAGGAAAGCTGCCAATAATGCTATATCTACAACTTATGGTACACTAGGGATGGTCAATGGGACAGATGTTCCTTACATTTGTGATCTGTAGGAAGAATATCCCACCTCTCTTCCTTACAGGTGGCTAAAAAGATAGTTGGTGTCCATTGTTAATTATCTGAGAGGCAGAAATTGCATCTACAACTTCTGGAGGATCCCCAGGGTTTATTTATTTATTTATTTATTACAGGTGCCATAGGTTCCATGGAATCCTGGGTTAGAAGGGCTGCTGGACACTTCCAGGAGGGGATTTGGAACCTTTTCCCCAGGGGGTGTCTGCTCTAGAAGCTGGACACATCCGGGGGGACTGGAAAACTATGGCCTTAGAGGCAAGCACAACCAACTAGCCCTTTCATGCCAGAGATGGATTTTTGTGCCAGTAAAGTGCACCATGCAAAGTTTTCCATGCTTCCTCATTGCACATTGTCACATATTCTAGCAAAAGCTTCCAATGGGGACACTAGTTCTGGTGACTGGGAGTCCCCAAGGGATTCCCTTAAAGAGGTTGTAAACTCTTGGAACAAATAAAAAAAAAAAAAACCTGTAAGACAAAAGGCATAATGAGCTAGTATGCATCATACCTGATTCACCTGATCCTCTGCTCCACCGGCAAATGGCACTCACTTCCAGAGCAGGTCAATGGGCTTAATGATGTCAAGAACAGTCCACTGCAGAAGACCGCTAGACCAAGGGGGGAGGGGGGGTGAGCACAGGGAGGATTAGGTAAGTATATCTCTGTTCTCCAATCCCGTACACTACACTGAAACGATCAGTTGACCAGTGCAGTGCGAGCACAGCCCCACTGCATAGGAAAACTTTTTCCCTCCTTTGTTAGGACAGAAAATGTTCAAACCTGTGCCTGTCCCGAGCAGCTGAGCAGCTGACCTCCTGTGTTCAGAATGCAGCAGCTGCTCAGCATGGGACACAGAAGCCAGTATAGATCATAGGAGTACCGGTGTCTATTTCAGTGATCTCCAGCTTGCACATTGGCCAGGTATGGTATATGCATAGTTACATTGGTCCAAACTGGACCAATGTAACTATACATAAATATCCATATCTGGAATTCTTTGTTAATATGTCTATAAACTTCATTTATTTGCACCCTTAGGGGTTGATTTACTAAAACTGAAGAGTGCAAAACTGGTGCAGCTCTGCATAGAAATCAATTAGCTGCCAGGTTTTATATTTCAAAGCTTAATTGAACAAGCTTAAGATAGAAGCAGATTGGCTACAATGCACAGCTGCACCAGATTTTGCACTCTCCAGTTTTAGTAAATCAGCCCATTTGTGTCTCTTAAACAGCGGCGGCCTGTCCATATGGGGTGCAGGGGCGCCGCCCCCCTAATCCATGTGCCCGGCCCCTAATTTACTTGTCCATATAGAGCGACGGACACATTGAATTCCAATGTTTTTTAAATTAATTTATTTATTAGAAACACATGATTAGAGCCCGAGGCTCTAATTGGCTTCAAAAAAGCGTGCACTGCGCGGAGCCCACCCAGTTGTGTGACGATAGCGAATTAATATTCGTAATCGTCTTTCTAAATTTCTCCTCCCAGCCAATCCCAGATCAGGAAGCAGGTCCTGAGACCCAATTGGCCCGAGAGGAGAAGTGATCCTATTATGCCGCCACTACTCTTAAATAATTAAAAATATTTTTTCTACATCTGTTTGATAAATGCAAAAGAGTAATACTTGATTTTGTCTGAAACTCTATATTATCTCTGCCTGTATTATCTAAGAGACTATTTAGCCCACCATGTTCTTATCTTGGACTACAAGTCAACAAATCTCTATGTTGTGGATAAGAAGACAACAGGAATGTCTGAGTAGTTTATGGTAGCAAAGAAAAATAGGCAGGGCTGACACCACTCAGTCAACAAAAATAAAGTGTGTTATCGGTAGGAAACGATAGGAAATTAGGAGTGCAGTGTATTTCCGGCAGACTAGGGGTATTTTTTTTTGCTTTGTACCTTGACATACACTTTCCATGTACATTAACCCTCAGCCTTGTCTCTTCATGCCAACTATTGCCTCTTTAGGAAGGAACAGCAGCATCTCCTGTCCCCTGTGAATTGCTTGTATATGATTCTAAACCACACGCGACAGGAGAGTCGAGATTATGCAGCACTCAATGATGTTTACACCACACACCTCATCCCCCGGCTGGCACATATCGGAGAGGACCTAACCCGTCTCACCAAAAAGGTTAGGACTTGTATGGTATCTTCAGGGGACAATTTCTATTTTCTCTTTTCTGTATTAGAGGTGTTTTCCAATTCCTTTTGTAGGTTTCCCACTTCCTGTTATCTCATAATTACAAACTATCCCTGTTTTAGAGGTTCTGGCTTGACCTTTAGACCTAAGCAGGACTTGAAGGGCCAGTAAGAACAATAAATAATCCTTTTTTTTGTTTCCCATGCCATTATCCATAATGTCATTCACAATTACACCTTGCCCCAGCTGTGCAGCAAAAGTGTTAGTGAGAGAGGCTTGGACAATAACACTGCCAACGGTCAGGGACAATGCTCGCCTTTTATTCACATGACTTGAGTTGCAACTTCTGAAGCTCACCCAGCAGTCGTAATAAATTGTCCCAACTCCTATGATTTGTCAGACAGCTTGTCTCCATGTAAAAGTGTAGAAATAAATAAACATGTGAAAAAAAATATATATATATCATATATGAAATACCATTATTAAAGGTATTAAATTGCCTACAGATATCAGAATACAATATTTTTTTATAATAATGGTCCTTTTAAGGTAATCTCCAGGCAAATTGTTGATATTGTTTGTTTGAGATTGATCCAGGTGTTCAGGAGGAGGAAGGCATGCTTACATGGGTTGTATTGGAAGTGGACTTCTCTGTTATAGTTCTTGTCAGCAGGTGTCATTGGGAAGAAGCTCATCCATTTGTTGGCAGGAGGAAAGATATGCCTTATAGGAGTGTTATTGGGAAGTAGCCTTGCTTGCCCCATATATTTTTTTTTGTTGGCAGGAGGAAGGATGTTTCTTATAATGGTCTTATTGGTAGGATGCCTTCTCCCTTAGATTCTTTGTCGACAGGAGGAAAGATCTCCTTTACAAGCCTTCCCTCATCTATTCTTTATCACCTACATGGGTGCTATTGGGAGGAAGAATCCCGCTTTTAGTTATTGTCAGCAGGAAGAAAAATGTTCCTTACAAAGATCTTATTGAGAAGAATCCTTTCCCCTTTAATTTCCTTGTTGACAGGAGAAAACATGTCCCTCACATGGATGTCTTTTAGAAAAAGCCTTCCCCAATACATTCTTTGTTGGTATGGAGAAAGATGCCCCTGACATGAATATTATTGGAAAGAAGCTTCCCACTTATAGTTAAGTGAAAGATATTCCTTGCATGGTTGTTATTGGGAAGAAGCCTCCACCTTTATAGTTATTGTCAGCAGGAGGCAAGGTGCCCCTTACATGGGTGTTTTCATGAAGAGGCCTTACCCATTTATATTCTTTCTCAGCAGGGTGAAAGAAGCCCCTTACATGGGAGTTGTTGGGAAGAAGAATGCTCCCTTATATATTCTTTTCTCAGCAGGGGGAAAGAAGCCCCTTACATGGGAGTTGTTGGGAAGAAAAATGCTCCATTTATATATTCTTTTCTCAGCAAGGGGAAAATTGTTCCCTTATCTTGGAAGTCAGTGGAAAGAAAAATGCCCCCTTACATTGAAGGAAGAAACATTCTTCCTTACATTGGTGGTCAGCAGAAGGACAATGCTTTTATATGAGTGTTTTGGAAAGAAGAATGCACCATATTTTCTTTGTCAGCAAGAGAAAAGAATCCCCCATATATGAGTCTTTTGGAAGAAGAATGCCCCCTTATATTCTTTGTCAGCAGAAAGAATGGCTTCCTAAATTGGTGCTCAACAAGAATCATACTTGGTGTTCAGCAGGTGCGAATGCCCCCTTACAATGATGGTTGGTGGGAAGGATGAAGTCCCCCCCTTGTAATGCTGTTCATAAGGAAGAAGCATGCCCCCTTAGTTTTGTGTTCAGTGAGAAGGATGTATTCCCTCTTATACTGCCGGTCAAAAGGAAGAATGCCCCCTTAGTTTGTGGTCAGTGATGAATTAGGCTCTTAGGCTCGATTCACATCTATGCATGTTGCTTTTGATCGTTTCTGCAGTGCTTTTTTCTGTGCTTTCCTTTTAGTTTTTACTGTGATTTTTGCCGGGATTTGCGATTTTTGTTCTTTTTTTTTTTTTTTCATTTACTGTATATAGCCAGTTGCTAAGAAGTGGGCTGGAAAGCCGGCCGCCGCTTCCTTAACAACCAATGAGTCAGCTGAATGTAAGAATAAAAGAATTGCAAGCAAAAAATAATTTGTACACCCTACCCATTAATTGGGGGCTTCCAGATTCTGATAAGCCCCCTGCCCGCATAACCCCACAACCACCGGCCATGCCGGCATGTGGCCCAATATGGGGGACAGGAAAAGGGTCTCTTCCCCATATATGGGGGACCAGGCCAAGGGCCTCTTCCCCCACAACCCTGGCCGGTAGTTGTGGGGTCCTGATATGGATCTGGTGGGGGCGCTCGCTCGTCCTCTCCCTTTCCTGACCTGCTTGGCTGCATGCTCAGATAAGGGTCTGGTATGGATTTTTTTGGGGGGTAGGACCCCACGCCGTATTTATTTATTTTTCATGAATTTTTTTAGCCGACAATTTAGTTTTATTTTTTTTACATTTATGATGACTTGTTAAAGTCACGGCGGCTGACTTCCTGGCCCGCTCCTTAGCAACCAGCTATATACAGTGAACATAAAGCCCAAAAAAATAAACACACCTCTCGCAAAAAGCAAATCGCAGTAAAATCGCAAAAAAAATAACGCAGTACCCTAGCATGCATAATTAGTGGGGGAAAAAAATCACACCAGTGTTTGTCTCGTCTGGAGATTCCACTTACAGTCAGAACAGGGAGAAAATGTAACATTTCTATAATGGGGACATAATATTTCTAACCCTTCCCCACTCTCATCCAAAACTACATTTACTTCTGCATTACAAACATAACACTTCATTATAGATTCACTTGGATGTAGTCTTGGTGAGATGTGGCCCATTATGG
Organism: Lithobates sylvaticus; assembly: GCA_028564925.1. Lineage (NCBI taxonomy): Eukaryota > Metazoa > Chordata > Amphibia > Anura > Ranidae > Lithobates > Lithobates sylvaticus. The sequence goes on along the minus strand of CM053033.1, from coordinate 164,930,125 downwards.
GAGGAGTTGAGTTTTGATGGATTCAAGTGGGAAAGTTTGACTATTTCAAGAGATCATCTTTCCTGTCTCACTTCCTCTACTTTTTATATACGCACACCCACCCACATTTTCACATAATTCTGTGTTGTCTTTTGTGTTCTAAATATACATAACTGTTCATATTACAAATGTTAATGTCAAGTTTGGGTTTGAGGTTGTGTTGCATAGAATTGCTACGTTTTCATCGATTCACTGACAATTCTGCTTAATGTTTAGCCTCATTGTGTTTACCTTTCTTCCCTGCAGAGTAAAGATATTGGGGCTCAGCAGCAGGAAGATCTGATGAAGCTGATGTCAGAGCTGCAAGGGGTGAGTACTGCACAAACAAAAATTTCCCAGCTCACTTACCAGCCAGCCTGCAAAAAACAAAAAAAACAATTAACGTTAAAAATAGAAATTTTAGTTCCACACGTTTGCAAATATATGTGAAAGCCACAGTGCCTCGCGAAGGCCTGCAAATACCAACATCTTTTTAGGTTTTATGCTGCCTTTGGACAGTCTGTCTAGATCAGGGGTCTCAAACTGGTGACCCTCCAGCTGTTGCGAAACCCAAATACTCCAGGGTCAGCCGCCCTTGTCGCTCCTCCTATCGGGGTCCTATCCCTCCTCCTATCCCTCAAGGGCCCCCTGCAGCATGGGGCCCGGTCGCCATGACGATCTCAGCGACCCCTATACTTCCACCGCTGACCTGGAGCTTCATCAGTGGCAGTATGGGAGCTGGGCGTGTGTTGTTGGGATCAATCCACTGTACTCTACCTTTACAGATACACTAGATGTCCTCAAGGGAGCCGGCCACCTTGAGAATGTCTCCTATGATGAAACGCGTCAGTAAGAGTCTGTGCTGATGCCTTCACATTGCCGTACTAAACAGCAGCTGAGTTACTTGCTGTGTCTTTTGTATACTTGTAAATGTTAGTGAATTTCTTTGATTCAAATAAACAGCTTAAGCTGTTTGGGTGATAACCTTCAGATTAAGCACTTTGTGCGAAATGCATCACCAAACTGGTGTGAAGTTCTGTCCAGGATGTGTTAGTTCTTGTGCTTCTGCACACTTCACTGTTTCAGCACTTGCACTTGTCCTTGTCAAAGTACATCTGACATAAGAGAGATACGTAGGCTGCCGCGGTTGACATTTTGTTTTCTGAGTCACTGACTTGGATCAAGTGTAGAGATAAAGAATTCTTACTTTGATTGCATGGTTGTTCTGGATCTGTGCATCCACACTGTCACTGTCCTCATTGTGCTGTGTGCCCTTCCTTGGTACACCTATTTTTGACCTTTCTTGTTGTTTATTACCTCTGTTATTCTTGCAGGAGTCTGCTGGAGGATTTTCTCTGTCTATAGCTCATCATGCACCATTAGATTGTTTTTGTTCACCCTGCAGGCTGTACAGCATGGAATGCATGAATCTCCAGCTGTGGCAGATGTTTTCCAACCGCTAGCACCAGTAGCTGTCAGAATACCTGAACAGTGTCATGGGGTGTAGGGTAATATTGTATACTCCAGATTTACTGAATATTTACAGGAGGACACTTTTACTTTTTGTTGAACATCTCCTTGAACAGTCCCTATTCAAAAAACAAGTACTGGAGCAGAACGAAATCCCTTTTAGAAGCTATCCCAGTCAAGAATACTACTGGCTTCTCCACCAAAAAGATTCAGTGCAGTGTCACAAGAACACTGAAACCTGGTCAGTAGTCACAATGCCTCAGGATCACCAGATGCCTCCTTCCAATATCAACTGGACACTCTTTAGTGTGGGAGAGATAATTGTTCACAATGCCACAGGACAGCCAGACTCCTAACTTCCACTTGAGCCCTCCAAACCAGGCCCCCAGGTGAGGAGTCCCTTGACTGACTAGCTTCAAAAGTACATTATTACAAGTAGGCCCCCCAGCTATGCCCCACCTTGTTTATCAATAGCTGGAATCAGGATAGCTGCTGTATGTGGGGGTAGCCCACCCCCACCCAGACTAGTGAATTCCCTCCAACAGGGAGAAGACCTGCTGCTCTAAATAGACTATTTGTATGCCTCTCCACCCACCTTCTGGGCACAATAAATATTCAGGCTGCCTATTTGCCTTGCTCCACCCTCAATGTTTCAGAAGCCTCTGGAAGGCAGGGGAGAGCAATTACACTTGCAGCATGTGAGATCCAGAACAGCCAAAAGTAATCAACAACTGATCGACTGAGTAAAGAGGAGCAAAAAAAAAAAAACGAAATTTGCCTAACAACCTAGCAGCCTAACTAGGAGGGTGCTACAGTATATGGTCAGCTTAGCTATTAACAACTTGTTGACCACCTTCTGCTCATATACTGCGACAAGGCGGCTTCGCTGCCCATGTGGCACTGCGGGCGTGCATACGCTGTGTGCTGTAGGAGGTCTCCCACGGGTCCAGAGTACTTGATGTCTGCCGTCTGCTAGGATCGCAGGAAAGAGAGGCAGAACAGGGATCTGCCTATGTAAACAAAACGGATCCCCGTTCTGACAGGCGAGTACAATGAGCTTGGCTATTCCTATTGATCGGGAACAGCGATCTCTCTGTACTCCCAGTCAGTTCACTCCCCCACAGTTAGAAATGCCTCCCTTGGACACACTTAACCTTAACCTAGTGTTAACCCCCTTCCCGGGCAGTGTCATTTATACAGTGATCAGTGGATATTTTTTTAGCTCTGATCACTGTAGTCACAGTGGTGTAGTGGTTAGCACTCTCACCTAGCAGTAAGAAGGGTCGCTGGTTCGAATCCCAACCACGACACTACCTGCCTGGAGTTTGCATGTTCTCCCTGTGCCTGTGTGGGTTTCCTCCAGGTACTCCGGTTTCCTCCCAAAATCCAAAGAAATGCAGGTAGGTTAATTGGCTTCTGTCTAAAAAAAAAAAAAAATTGGCCCTAGTATATGAATAGGGACCTGGGATTGTGGGCTCCTTGAGGGTAGGGACCGATGTGAGTGTGCAATGTACAGGGATAGGGACAGTTGTAGGTTTCAGGTTGAACTGGATGGACTGGTGGTGTCTTTATTCAACCTTACTAACTATGAAACTTTGAAACTGTAGTAATTACACTGGTTCCAAAAAAGTGTCCGATCTGTCCGCTGCAATGTCGCAGTCCTGCTAAAAATCACTGATTACCGCCATTACTAATAAAAAATATAAAAATAAAATAATAATAATAAAAATGTCATAAATCTATCCCCTATTTTGCAACGCTATAACTTTTGCGCAAAGCAATCAATATACGCTTATTGCAATTTTTTTTATTTTATTTACCAAAAATATGTAGAAGAATACATCTTGGCTTAAACTGATGAAGAATTTATTTTTTTTACATTTTTTTTATTGGATATGTAGTTTAGCAAAAAGTAAAAAAAAAAATATATATATATATATATTTTTTTTTTTATTAAAAATTGTAGGTCTTTTTTTAATTTATAGCGCAAGAAATAAAAAACGCAAAGGTGATCAAATACCACTAAAAGAAAGCTCTAATTGTGGGAAAGAAAGGACATCAATTTTGTTTGTGTATAGCGTTGCACGACCACGCAGTTGTCAGTTAAATTAACACAGTGCCGTATCGCAAAAAATGGCCTGGTCATTAAGGGGGTAAATCCTTCCAGGGCTGAAGTGGTTAAGCTGGGGGTACACTAGCAGAATTTTTACCGACAATTTTTGTGAAAATTTTTAGGAAAAATTGTACAAAAAATCTCAGTACATTCGAATGTCATTCAAAAGTAGTTCGAGATTCAGTTGGCTTCTAACATTCGATTTTGGAATGAATGGACTTTCCGGAACAAAAATCACGTACACTGTTAGAAATTTCAAGAAAAAATGAACATCCTACTCCCTCAAATTTTCCTGTCACTGCAGTCAAAAAGAATGTTGATTTGACTCCAGTAATGATTAGAAAAAATGAATAAACTTTCTTAAAACAAAAATGAAATCCAATGAAATTCTACTAGTGTATACCCAGCTATACAGCTTAAGTTAGAACTTGGTTATTGACCTCCAGCTACCTCTTTGTCCACTTGCCCTGTGGGTCGAATTCTTTTAGTCTGGATCATTGTATTTAAAGGTCTCCTGTTGGCCGGTCAGGGTTTAGTGCCTCACAACAGCAATCCTATGTGCTTCCTGCCTAGCTCTTGTTAGTATCCTTTTGTCCCCTTTATAATTATTAGTGCTTAGTGTGTTCCCTTTTGTATTCCTTGATTGCTGTTCCTTGTGTTTCATCTTGCTTTCCTTTTTTGTCTGCTAGTATAGACTGGTCTCTCTGGGGTATTGTCTTGTATGCTGTATCTTGTTGTCCCTGATAGTGCCCTCCTTTGTCCGTCTATGGTTGCCAGTTAGGACCACACACTGGGTGTAGCCTACATTGCTCTTGGGAAAACCAGGCATTTCCAGTCCCTACACCATGATTAGAGTCATCCACTGCCAGTTGGCAACACTAAGCATTCTTATTCATCTGTACTTCAGTCTTTGAGGTTTTCACACTGACCTGCTGGTATCTGGCCCAGACCCTGGTTTTACATGTTTATTATCTCCGACACTAGTCGCAGCCCTAGGGCCTAGCATCTGTTTGTGATCAGTGGAGTCCCGCCGATCATCATATTTGGTAAGTAGTAGGGGTCTGCCTTTAATATAATCTCAGTGTTGGCTGCAGCCTCAGCATTCCTATACATTTGTTTGAACTAAAAAAGGAAAATCAAGTTTTAGGGGATGCCTATTATTGAACCTCAAGCTCTGTGCAGACTTTTGGAAAAAAGAGAGAAAATATAGTGAGAAGGGGAATTGCATAGTAAATCATGATTGACTGCAGAGAAAGGGAAAAAAAGGGAATTTTTAACAATAGATCGATCAAGAGCTGATTTATGACTACATCCCTAATCAAGTTGCAAAAGAGTACCAAAAGTACAAGTTTTTCCCATGGGACTTTTTAACGTGAAAAGAATAAAGTAATAAAAATATACATATTTTATTTATATAAGACAATCTTTAAAAACATTTTACATAAAATATTTATGTTCTGGCAGCATGTTACAACATACAGTTGACTTTAACTGTTTACCCAGATACCCTCTGGGGGTTGATAAATATACAGTACATGTCAAATATTTAGATTTTTCAACACAAAGATCCCCTGTCAGGTGAAGTTGATGCATTTCAATTCAATCTTTATGAATCTTCTTCAATAGGAAGGGTGTCTCTTTGGCTTTGTTGGACTGTGTCTTAGAATGTGCTGTCAATTGATCATTTCTATTTACAGTAAACTCATCATGTTGGCATTTAAACCAAAAAAAATTCCCACACAGTCTTGGTACCTCCTATGTTTTTGACCACTGATGCTTTGCCTGTGTTGGACTGTGTCTTAGCCTATGCCTTCAATTGATCATTCCTTTTTAAAGCAAACCTGTCATGTTGGCATTCAAACCAAAATAATATTGAAATCTTTAAAAATACATACAACACATCAACAATATATTCCAGTGCAAGTTCTTGTACATGTCCATAGTCATCTTAAAGTGCACACCTACATAGCATGTGTGTCACAAATGCATATAAGAAAATAAATAAATGGCCTCACAGAGTAGGATCAATGGGTGTGAAATTCAGAACAAAATTTGTACCATCAGCCAAAAATTAATGGGATAGAGGTTTGGGAGCCTAGTCCCCAAACAAGGCTCACCAGAAGCAAGAGAGCAAAATGAGACAGTCCGTTTTGCTCTCTTGCTTCTGGTGAGCCTTGTTTGGGGACTAGGCTCCCAAACCTCTAGCACACCAATGCATAAAAGCCAGAATGATTAAAAGCAGTGCCAACTCCTTGAACCTTCAGATCTCCCAGAGGAACCCACAAGAAAGATAGATGAGTTCACAAGGGACCACATGCATCTCTACAGCAGGGCCAAAGGACAACCACCTAGGTGGAAACCTAACATAATACAGTATATATAAAAAATGGACAATATAAGCCCTACTTCATAAAGAGTAATAAATATACAAAAAAGAGGTATCTAGTACCAACATAAGTATAGGAGAGCGGTATCAAGTATCTCAGGTTGCTTTATGATTTAAAGTGGAGGGGCGGCCAAAAAAAAAAAAATTAAAAGTCAGCAGCTACAAATACTGCAGCTGCTGACTTTTAATAATCAGACACTTACCTGTCCCGGGGTCCAGCGATGCGGGGGAACGAGACCCCCCTCGTTCCCCGCTCCGCTCGCGACGCCGGCATTCTTACTGTGGGAACCCGGCTGTGGCTTCACAGCCGGGCACCCACTGCGCATGCGCGAGCGGCGCAGTGCGCCGTGATTCGACGCTCACTCATCTGGGACACATGACAGGTCCCAGATGACTGTGCGTTGCCTACAGGAAGTGACGTTTAGCCCGGGCAATGAAGGTGGCAGACTATGAGGGACCCCCTAGCAACAGGCATTTAGAGGTGAGTAAAACATTTTTTTTTTCCAATTATTTTTTTTAATTTTTTTTATGATTTTTAAGCCCCTTTTTGTTTTTTGGTCGCAACCCCACTTTAAGTAGAAAGCCTGAGTGTACAAAAATACTTATTGAAGGAAAGGAAGGAAAGAACCAACAAAATTCCTACACACACATGCTATACAAGTGTGCAGTTTAAATTGGACATGTGTAAGAATTTGCATTTGAATATATTTTTGATATGTTATGTCTTTTCTAGAATTCAATACCTTCCCCTTGAAGATTTATCAAGAGTGAATTGAAACGCGGCTTATTCCCCTGGCAGGGGATATTTCTGTTAAAATCTTGAATAATTGACATGTACATGTAAAACGTTTGGTTACATTTGGGGGAACCCACAATGATATTGATGACTACATTATGTTTTGGGGCTTCAATGAGTAATTTCAAAATAAGAACAGGCTGGTTAACGTATCGTGAAACTATACTAGGAGATATAGCATTATGTAATTCCCCAGTTTTATTATCAAAAAAAAAACTGTTCATATGACAGTTCCACAATAAATTCTGTTTTTATTTAAAGACACTATGTAAAAAAAAAAGCTTATTAAAGGGGGAAAAAAAATCAGCCTTAATCAAACAAGACAGGAGGGGAGGTGGAGTGGAGGTATGTTGTATTGGAGGGTAAAGATCCACTTTAAATTAGTGTTGACTTTGAATTTGTGTTGGAAGCTGACATTGCCTGTCCCATATGAGCCCTCATTACATGACGTCCTAATTTCTCTACATTGTTGACCAGTGACTCTGTCTTTGTTGGACTGTGTCTTAGCCTGCCCCTTTATTTGTTTGTTCCTATTTAAAGCAAACCTATGAAGTTGAAAGTCAAACCATAATGATTTCCCACGTGAAGTTCTAGTATCTTTATATTGTTCACTGGTGTCTCTTTGGCTTTCTTGGACTGTGTCTTAGAATGTGCTGTCAATTGATCATTTCTATTTACAGTAAACTCATCATGTTGGCATTTAAACCAAAAAAAATTCCCACACAGTCTTGGTACCTCCTATGTTTTTGACCACTGATGCTTTGCCTGTGTTGGACTGTGTCTTAGCCTATGCCTTCAATTGATCATTCCTTTATAAAGCAAACCTGTCATGTTGGCATTCAAACCAAAATAATACCCCAGTTGAAGTCTCTTAAGACGAAACGCATAAGGGTTGCTATGCTCACGGAGCCACTTTTTATTGCACTTTTTACTTGCTGTAAACAGGTTTTTATTATAACGCCCTTGTTTTTGGGGTGTTAGAATGTATTTTTAAATACATTTTTCCTACTTTTGGATTTACACAAACATGGTGTAAATCCATTTCATAACATCATTTACCACCACAGGGAGGATTTCAAATGATGATTGGAGTTTGAAACCATACAGATCGTTTCAATAAACGGGAAATCTGCCCACATCTAAAGAACTCCAGTGGTGAGTAAGGGTCTGTGTTTTATTACCTGACCACCCTTGGATAAGTCCTCTCATCACAATCTCTATACTCCGGTGGTACTGGCGCAAGCTCGTTTGACTCGCCCACTTCGGTAAGAGTATAATATCTTCTCCCATTTATCTTGGATATCGATTTGTATTATTTGAGGCTCCAGTTTGATTGCAACATACATTGACGTATAAGAAAATAACCCACGCTGGATTGAGGCTGAGGGACAGAGTAGACTGTTTAACTATGTACCTATTGACTAGTAGATTGCGAGTTACTGTGCTATCTAGAAAACCTGTATGTTGATCATTTGCACTATCTACCTTGTATTGTAAGCTGACCTGTATGCACTTAATATAAATAAAGTTCACGTTTTGTCAAAAAAAAGAAAATAACCCACAGATTCAGTCTACCCTACCTGCATGAACTTTTACCATACCAGCATGGACTTGGTATAGTCCTGGATGTGGGACATTTTTTCATATATTTTATATTTATTTTATCTTTCCATATATTGGGGGTTTCATTTATCAGGGTATGTTATAATACCATCTGATTAACAAGTCTAAGGATTTTTTAGTTCAGCAGATCCATACATTAGGATATAACTTGATTTCGGGCTATAAGATAATTGATTATTATCTCTGCACTTTTTTCTAGTGTTTTTTTTGTGTTATCTTACATTGTAGGAAACTTTTTTAGCCCAGGCTATTGCATGTGATATTCAGGTCATCCATATTTCCACGCTTTGCGCTGATTCATCACTTTTGTTCACATTTTGTATATGTAGCTCTTTATAGTCTAGTTTATATCCACTCATTGCAATATTGCATTGGTCACTTTATATACATAATTGCTGTTTCTTATCTTTTCAGTAAGATATTGAGTTCACTTCTGTAAAAACATTTTTTCACTAATGGTCACTGAGATTGGATGATCATTCCACTGTTAGTTCATTCACTCTTTTGATTGATAGAGTGTCATTATATTATATCTGCAACACATGTTGCTCCCGACTCATATTCTGGGCTAGCGTATGTGTAGCATATACATCATTAGCGATGCACTATCATTTTTATATTTTATTCACAATCAGTCTGGTTGTTGTGTCAGCTGCCTATTTTAGGAGTTGGCGCAGTATTTTCACTTGATTTCCAAACCAAAATAATATCCCACAGCATGGTAGACTATAACTTACATAATAGTTTGGGCAAAATGGAGAATGTGATAAAGTCTTTCGGCAGTATACAAACTACTTTATCTGTTTTTCAAATTACCATCAGCAATATCTTTTTTTTTTTTTATAACCGGTACTTGTATAGCCACATCAATTTACGCATATATTTTGCACCTTCACATTAATCCCTGCCCTCAAAGAGCTTACAGTCTAATTCCCTAACTCACATTTATATGTACATCTACTAGGGCCAATATAGACAGGAGCCAATTGACCTACCAGCATGTATTTGGAGTGTGGGAGGAAACCCACGCAGGCACGGGTAGAACATGCAAACTCTGTGCAGGTAGTGCTGCTAGACGGAAGTGCTAACCACTTAGCCACTGTGCTGCCCTGTTGATTTTGCCAGTAGAACCATTGGGAGGTCCACTTCCTTTGAAAGGCTCTCACCCTTCCAGCTTAGTTCTAGTTCTAGTGCTAGGACTACCTGGGTATGCATGGACTAAGGGTTGGGTGACAATTCACTGCTGAAGTTCTGCTTCTAGGCTACCTATCTAAAGCTTGGAACCACCAGCAATGTACGTATTGCTGCTCCACTCCACCTACAGCAAGGACAGAAAGGGGTGATAGGACTTGAAGTTCAGTCCCCTCCTGGATTATTACCAGAAGTGACATTCTGGTTCAGGTTTGCCCTCTTAAAATTGCAAACAAAAAACTCAGAGGAGAAGAAGCATGACCACTTAAAAAATGCATATTAGCACAAGAAAGCAAGCTCTGCTCATTATAGTGGATTCTACAAGAGAAAGCAACTTTATAAAGAAGGTGGAGGCCCTGAGGTAATAAATCGCAGTATGATGTATGTATAGAACCTAGGGAATGCCAAGTACCCTAAATCTCACAACATGACACTCCAGTACAATGTAGGAATGTTTTCTGATGAGATGTGAGATCATCATCATCCCCAAGATTTAGGTACATGTAAGGGGGGTCTAATGTAATAAGTGGATCTTGCTTTCAAATGTGAGATCTGATTAAGACATTCCTTCCTGCCTGCCATGCAGATCCGTTATGGCAGGACACATTACTGCTGGGTGTAGAGTATATGTATAGACTCTCCCATATAATGGGTAGTAACCATTATAAAAATTTTAACCATAGGAATAAAATGCAACAAATCCAGGTAAGGTCTGCTGGTATTGGATAATGATGGTGAGCACTAAACTTGCAGCTTCAAGTAATCAACTGAGAGAAGTCCCCAACACTGGAAGCATAAAAGTTAGGTCTGGAGTGAAAAAACGGGAAGCCTAGATGCATGCTGACATGATTGAGTTAAATGGGGTTTGACATAGGAGGAGTCTTTTTGTGGATCAAAAGTTAACAGGATTCAAGTGGTATTCACGGGACTGGTAGATAGGGCAGGAGCAGGTGGGGCTTCAGGAGTTGGAAACGTAGGAAAGTCTTGGAAAGCCTTCAGTTGGAGGAGATTTTGGTCGGGACAACTTTCCACCCTCTCTCCCTTATTGCTTATGTTTTTTAGGTATTTTGGAGTGGTAAGTGTGGTTATGTTATGGCAGCTGACGGGGTGCAAGGTTTTTGAATGTGTTTTTATTATGGTCAAAATTTGCATTTGTAGGGATCTGTATTGGCTACAGCTCCCATTATTCTGGTTAATGGTATCTGTGATTATTGGTTTGTCTCAGAGTCAGCGTTTCTGCAGCTGGAAGCCTAAATTTTGTTTTTATGCAGGTACTTGAAGTAGATGCCTACAAGGACCTTGGGGCCCCTTTAATACTGTACTGAATGTTAATATGTTGATACAGTATTTTAAAATGTTATTTATATTTTGTTAATACAAGGCTGCTATGGCCATTAAACTCCAACCTGTATCATGTGTGATAACGTAGCTAATAGTAAATGGTGGAATGATGGTCAGTCGGTGTTGGTGTCAAAGCATCTTTAATACCCTAGTCAAGAATAAAACAAAGGGCATTAATCTTGTGCAAAACCTTTACTAGGGATATCTTGTAACAAACAACCATACCTGGCTGATCCCTATAGAAGTGGAGAATTGCTGTAGTAGCCATCTCTATTTTAGGGATCCTCGATCTCTTCTAGAGAGTAAACAGCTGCCCTGCTGCATAACGACCACAGGGGGTCGCCCACTCTGCATGAAAACCATTCAAAGAATGCCTTGTATTTTTTCTTAATGAATACAAGGTATTCTCTGATTGGACAAGGTGGAGATTGTGACCTTACTGCCCAGCCTTTCCACCTCATCCAATCAAAACACTTTGCATTTATTGAGAAAATGAAAAGCATTCTTTGAAAGCGCCCATGCCAAGCAAGTAACCCCCTGTTGTCACTATGCAGCAGGGCAGCTGCTCAACACAGTCCTCGGAAGACCGGGAGGTTCACTGTAGTTACAGCAACTACTACAGTGATTCTCAGCTGTCGCAGGGTTACGTCAAGTATGGATTGACCAATGTAAGTATGGGGGAAAAAATCTATGCCCGGAATTAAGCTTTAATTCATATACAATAAATAGAGTGTTAGAATAGCTGTTGTTCTAGTTTCATGATATATAGTATAGTTTCATAATATATAAATTTTGTTTTTCATTTTGCATGCTTGGAATGTGCAGCCACGTGCAGTCAACACTGTGGTTCAACCGAAACTGGAACTATTCCAAAGCATAAGCGGCTGGACTTCGTTCTACTGTTCTGCACCCACTTCTTCCCTGTTCATTTCTTTATCTTTATGACTCTTACTTCTCAGTTTTTCAGTAACTGAAAACAAAATGTGTGGCTTATATCAGTAATCAAAGAAAACTTTGACTCATAACTTCTGCCGTATTGCTACCATTTGTCTTCTTTCATGTTTCGTTGTGGCAAATTAGTTCATGTTTAGACTGCTGTAAAATAACTAGTTTTGTGCGTGTGTGTATACATATTTATATATTGTGTGTGTGTGTGTAATATATATATATATATATATATATATATATATATATATATATATATATATATATACTGTATGTGTGTGTGTACGGCATTTATACCATATACAGATATATAACACTGTTATACAAGCTGTACACTCACTACTTTACATTGTAGCAAAGTGTAATTTCTTCAGTGTTATCACATGAAAAGATATAATAAAAATATTTACAAAAATTTGGGGGGTGTACTAACTTTTGTGAGATACTGTATATACAGTGAGTGAAAAAAAGTATTTGACCCCCTGCTGATTTTGTACGTTTTGCCCACGGACAAAGAAATGATCAGTCTATAATTTCACGCCCACACACCCTGCGCATGTGCGATCGCATTTTAAAACCTTCAATATACAGGATTCTTACTTGCTAGCATTATCTTTCATTTTTAAACTGTTTTATGCTTATTAGGGACTCGGTGGAGTCCTCAAACAGCACTGTTACCTTTGCACTCCAATAAATCTTTGATGAAACGGTATCACACGATTTGGAGCACTTTATTATTTATTTTTTGCATGATTTTTACCACTTGGGAAAAGTTTGGGAAAACTTGCCGTGACTGACCACCTGAGACGCAGAGCTTGCTGATAGGAGACACCCGGGAGATTTGGGAAGCCTAGGAGATCTGGAGTTCCATGGTGGGGATCTGTGTTTTCTGACCTCCCTGAATAGGGGGGGTCGTTGGCGATCTGGTAAGCCTTCCATCTTACTAGAGGTGACGGGTCTCACGAGGACAAGCACATAAATCAAGTCACATCAATTTATCTGAAGTTTCATTAGTCACATTTTATGGACATTTTTGTAAATAATAATTTCTAACTGCATTTTTGCGCTTTAATGTAGCAATTTTCTTATAGGATATTTTGGTTTATTTATCCTTTTGATTTATGCAAGTTTATTAATTGGTATATGTTGTATTTAGTGATTCCATTATTTTATGTGTCACTTTTTTTGCACTTTCTGCACTTTAAAAGTATTGCAAATATTCATACATTATTTATGGCATAAGCGCTGCACTTTTCTTTTTTCTATCATTTTTATGGTCGGTTTATTTTAACAGTGTGGGACAGAATAACAGAATAAAAAAAAATCCAGAAAAACATATTTCAAAAAAGTTATGAGTGAAAGGGGCCAAATAAGTATTTGGCCCCTTCACAAAACATGACTTAGTACTTGGTGGCAAAACCCTTGTTGGGAATCTGGTCAGACGTTTCTTGTAGTTGGCCCTCGGGTTTGCACACATCTCAGGGATTTTGTCCCGTTCCTCTTTGCAGATCCACTCCAAGTCATTAGGGTTTCAAGGCTGATGTTTGGTAACTATTTTCTATGCAATTAAGGCCCTAAGACTGGCAAGGCCACTAAAGAAACCTTAATTGAGCCACTCCTTTGTTGCCTCGGCCTTGTGTTTTGGTTCATTGTCATGCTGGAATACCCATCTTCGACCCATTTTTAATGCCCTGGCTGAGGAAAGGAGGTTTTCACCCAAGATTTGACGGTACATGGCCCCGTCCATCGTCCCTTTTGATGCAGTGAATTTGTCCTGTTCCCGTAGCAGAAAAACACCCCCAAAGCATAATGTTTCCACCTCCATGTTTAATGGTGAGGGTGGTGTTCTTGGGGTCATAGGCAGCATTCCTCCTCCTCCTCCTTTTCCTACTCTTGGTTATAAATTCTGTATATCTAATCGGGGATGAGGTGCCGTAATCTGTGAGGTTTTTTTCAGCCATACCTTTTTTTTTTTTTTTTTTACCTTTTGGGATGAATTAAGACGGAGACAGCAAACCAGGCCTCTCGTCCAACATCAGTGCCTGACCTCACAAATGCGCTTCTTTAAGAATGGTCAAAAATTCCCATTCCTAATTTCACACTCCTAAACCTTGTAGACAGCCTTCCCAGAAGAGTTAAAGCTGTAATAGCTGCAAAGGGTGGGCCAGCTTAATATTGAACCCTATGGACTTAAACTGGGATGCCATTAAAGTTCATGTGCGTGTAAAGGCAGCCGTTCCAATACTTTTGGTAATATAGTGTGTGTGTGTATGTGTATGTATGTACATACATACGTGTGTGTGTGTGTGTGTGTGTGTGTGTGTGTATATAATATTATATCAGGGCTCAACAAACCCCAGGCGCCAGGTCGCATTAGAATTAGCGACCTGGCGCCTGGGGCGGCACAGCTGGGGCATCCTGTCTCTGTACGCAGCCCACCCCCCCGGCAAGATCACGTTGGGCCGCGCCGGCCGGTAATTGAGGCCGCGGCTTTGCAGCCTTCTGAAGTCCTAGGGATCCCTCTGGAATGTGGTGCCCTCTTGTGGTGGCCGTTGGTATGACATCCAGCAATGCTAATGGAGCTTCCCCTGCCTGTTTTCACTCCTTCCCTTTACTTAGAACCCACAAACATTATATATATTTTTTATTCTAAAAGCCTAGAGAATAAAATGGCAGCCATTGCAATACTTTCTGTCACACCGTATTTGCGCAGTGGACTTGCAAGCGCACGTTTTTGGGGGAAACATTTTTTAATTAAAAAATAAGACAACGGTAAAGTTTTTTTTATTTATTTTTTTTTTATTGTGAATGATAAATATTCCACCGACTAAATTGATACCTAACATGTCAGGCTTCAAAATTGTGTCCGCTCAAGGAATGGCGACAAACTTTTACCCTTTAAAATCTCCATAGGCGACTTTTAAAAAATTCTACAGGTTGCATGTTTTAGGTTACAAAGGAGATCTAGAGCTAGAATTATTGCTCTCGCTCTACCAATCACGGCGACATCTCGCATGTGTGGTTTGAACACTGCTTTCATATGCGGTCGCTACTCGCGTATGTGGTCGCTTCTGCACGCGAGCTCGGCGGGACGGGGCGCGTTTAAAATCAATATTTTCTTATTTTACCTTTTAAAAAAAAAAAATTGTGTCACTTTTTTTCCTATTACAAGGAATGTAAAAATCCCTTGTAATAGAAAAAAGCATGACAGGTCCTCTTAAATATGAGATCTGGGGTCAAAAAGGCTCCTTTCACACGGGCTGTCTGATCAGGTTTGCCTGTCAGTTTTTCAGGCGGACCTGATCAGACCCTTAGCGGGGATATGGTGGTCTTGTGTCCTTGCCAGGCAGGAAATAAAAGCAGTCACATTCCTTCTAGTTGTCTGTGTAAATTTAAGATTGGTTCATTTTTATATTGAAAATAAAGCTTTGTCGGTCGTTAAAAAAAAAAAAAATAACCTGGCTCCTAACTTTTTTAGCTGGCTCCTAGATTGCAAGCAAATTTGTCAAGCTCTGTATTATATATATTCACCGGCCGCTTTATTACAGAGCTCATCACACTTCTAAGTCCACTTCCTGCCCATGCTTATTCTTAAAGCAAGACGATAGAATAATCCCCTAAAGAAATTGGGACTTTGTGGGCTCAAGGAATGTGCAAAGGTAAAAGTAATTATAGTATTAAAAGTTTATTAGAAGCCAATTTTTTTTTAAAAAGGTGTAATTAACATTGTACATACAAAACAATGGAAATGTGTGGTCTATAGCCACAAGACATGAACACATTGAACTGTCAAGTACAAGGATTATGCATAAACCTTTTACCACAAAGACATGCTGGGATCTTTCATTCCCAGCATGTCTTTGTGGTGATGGAATAATTCCCTAAAAAAGTTTAACCAATCTTCTATATATTTTAGGGATCTGGCCTCTTTAAGCAGAACTACACAACATTGTTCTCCTTATACTCAATAAAGCAGAATACAAAGGCTTTTTCTTTGCAGGATTTTTTTTTCCTAATACAGCCATGAAAATATATTCAGCATCTTGGCAACACAACTTTGGTCTCTTATTTTCTCCGCCAGTTCAAGCAACATTCCACTTTAGACCAACCTTTTTCCCCAGTGGAACCCCTAAAATAATTTTTAGGAACCCTTACTAAAACCAATTCATTGGGGGTCAATAGGAAAAGTGTCTTTTTGTTGATGGACAGTAGAAAGAATGCCCCCCCCCCCCTACAGTGGTGTTCAGAATGCCACCCTTAAAGAGGAAGTAAATCCTGATGGTGATTGTTTCCCTGCAAAGGTAAAGCATAATGGGCTACTATGCATCGCAGTCCATTATGTGTCACTTACCTGACACAGGAGCCAGCGAAGTCACCGATGTCCCCTTGTACGGAGCCTCCATCTTCTTGGTGGTTCTCGCTGCTCCGGCGTTGTCATTCGACGGAGCCGCGATGACGTCACTCCCGCAAATGCGCATGGGAGCCGCCACCCGCGGCATATCACTGTTAACAGCGGCCCGTAGACAGCGGTGCCTGTCTTTTGGCAAATATTTTCTAAACCGTGTAGGTTTAGGAGATATTTCTTGGACCTACAGGTAAGTCTTAATCTAGGCTTACCTGTAGGTCAAAGTGGTTTGTAAGGGTTTACAACCACTTTAAAAGGCAGTTTAAAAGGTATTTGGTGTCCTGCTACTGGCTTGGCCAAGTGGTGTTGGCCTTTTGAACTATGAATGCACCATCAAAGGGTCGTCCATCAGCCACAGCTCAAGGAACCCATAGCAACTGGAACCCTCTGAAGGAACCCCAGGGTTTCACAAAACCCTGGTTGAGAATGGCTGCTCTAGACAGTATCTCACTGACATTTCAGTACAGTGCCTTGCAAAAGTATTCACCCCCCTTGGCATTTTTTGTGTTTTGTTGCCTCGCAACCTGGAATTATCATGGATTTCTTTAGGATTTGCATCATTTATTTTACAGAACATACACACAACTTTGAAGACGTGTTTTTCAAGTACTGTAGTTTGTCGCTATTCCAGGAGTGTGCACAATTTTAAAGCATAACATGGGGGGCTGTGTAATATGCAGGGGACTGTGTAATATGTAGGGGGGGTTGTGTAATGTAAAGAGGTACAGAGGTGCAGGCTGTGCAATGTAAAGGGGTCCAGATTATTATCTTCATTTATTAGCAGGTGAATGCAACCCTCCATGCATTCGCATTCATTAAATATTGCCCTTAAAGTGGTGTTGCCATCAAAAAAAAAAAATTGCTTAAAAATCATAAAAAAATAAATTGGAAAAAAATATTTTTTTACTCACCTCTAAATGCCTGTTGCTAGGGGGTGCCTTGTAGTCTGCCACTTTCAGTGCCCGGGCACTGACATCACTTCCCCTCGGCGCTGCACAGTCATCTGGGACCTGTCACGTTTCCCAGATGACTGAGCGTCGTATCACGGTGCGCGGCGCCGCTCGTGAAGCCACAGCTGGGTGCTCACAGTAAGAATGCCGGCGCCGCGAGCGTAGTGGGGAACGAGGGGGGGCTTCGTTCCCCCACATCGCTGGACCCTGGGACAGGTAAGTGTCTGATTATTAAAAGTCAGCAGCTGCAGTATTTGTATGTTTTATGGGGGCACCCCACTTTAAGTGGAAAAAGGTTGCTGTTCCCTGATGTAAACTGTCTCTTGTGTACAATGTTTGTTTATCTCGGAGATTAGCTTTCATGTTCTGTTACATGCTATGGACTGTATTGATACTGTAATCTAATTATGCTGTTAGGGTAATTGGGGTAATCCTGCCCCTGTCCATGGTAATTTTCTCTCTCTTAGGAGCAGGGAATATTGCTGATTTTTGGACATGCAGTGCCTTGAAAAAGTATTCATACTCCTTGAAATTATCCACATTTTGCCATGTTACAACCAAACACGTAAAAATATTTTATTGAGATTTATGTGGTAGATCAACACAAAGTGCCACATAATTGTGAAGTGGAAGGAAATTGATAAATGTTTTTCAAAACGTATTACAAATAAATATCTGAAAAGTGTGGCGTGCATATCCCAAGCTTAGAACATCTCATGGAGCACTATTCAATCCATCATCTGAAAATGGTAAGAGTAAAGCCTCGTACACACGACCGGATTTTCGTCAGGGAATTGTGTGATGACAGACTGTTGGTCTAAAATCCGACCATTAGTACGCTCCATCAGACAGATGTTGTCCAACTTTCTGCCAACAAATGTTGGATGGCAGGCTAGTAAATTTTCGCCTGACAATGGTCTGTTGTCAGACTTTCAAATCGTGTGTACACAAGTCCAAAGTACAAACACGCATGCTCAGAATCAATGCTCACCAAACACGACATTAGCAGAAGGTGCCCAAAGGGTGGTGCTCAAGAGCTTAAATTTTGTTTGTTTGGCCGACAATTGTGTACTGTTTGTAAGCAAGACAAGTTCCTGGCACACGCCCTTCGGACAAAAGTCTGACGCTCTGTTGGCCAACAATTGGATCGTGTGTACGAGGCTTAAGGCACAACTGCAAACCTACCAAGACATGGCCGTCCACCTAAACTGATAGGCTGGGAAAGGAGAGCATTAATCGGAGAAGGAGCCAAGAGGCCCATGGTAACTCTGGAGGAGCTGCAGAGAGCCACAGCTCAAGTGGGAGAATCGGTCCACAGGACAACTATTAGTCGCGCACTCCACAAATCTGGCCTTTATGGAAGAGTGGCAAGAAGAAGGCAATTGTTGAAAGAAAGCCATAAGAAGTCCCGTTTTGCAGTTTGCGAGAAGCCTTGTGAGGCACACAACAAACACGTGGAAGAAGGTACTCTGGTCAGAGGAGACCAAATGTTTTACTTTTTGGCCTAAAAGTAAAACGTGTGTGGTGAAAAACCTAACACTGCACATCATCCTGAACGCATCACCCTGCCACCACCAAAACATGGTGGTGATAGCATCATGTTGTGGGGATGCTTTTCTTCAGCAGGGAAGCTGGTCAGAGTTGATGGGAAGATGGATTGAGCCAAATGCAGGGCGATCTTAGAAGAAAACCTGTTGGAGTCGGCAAAAGACTTGAGACTGGGGCGGAGGTTCACCTTCCAGCAGAACAACGACCCTAAACATACAGCCAGAGCTACAATGGAATGGTTTAGATCAGTGGTTCTTAACCTCAGTCCTCATTACCCCCCACCAGGCCATGTTTTGGGAATTTCCCTTAGATAAAATAGCTGTCCAAAATACCAAGCCATTGACCTGTGCAAGGGAAAAGGAAAGCCTGCAAACATGGCCTGGTGGGGGGTAATGAGGACTGAGGTTAAGAACCACTGGTTTAGATCAAAGCATATTCATGTGTTGGCATAGCAAAGTCAACGTCCAGACCTAAATCCAATTGAGAATCTGTGGCGAGACTTAAAAATTGCTGTTCAGACGCTCTCCATCCAATCTGACAGAGCTTGAGTTATTTTACAAAGAAGAATGGGCAAAAATGTCACTCAGATGTGCAAAGCTGGTAGAGACATCCCCAAAAAACTTGCAGCTGTAATTGCAGTGAAAGGTGGTTTCTACAGTATTTGAGTATTGACTCAGGGGGGCTGAATACAAATGCAAGCCACACTTTTCAGATATTTATTTGTAAAAATGTTTGAAAACCATTTATCCGTTTCCTTCCACCTCACAATTATGTGCCACTTTGTGTTGGTCTATCGCATAAAATCCCAATAAAATACATTTACGTTTTTGGTTGTACCTTGACAAAATGTGGAAAACTTCAAGGGGTATGAATACTTTTTCAAGGCACTGCACCTAAGGCTGACCATACACTTTCTTAACAAAAACAATGGAATATGAGAACATAGACTATACAATCAATCTGAGTCTATTCAGGCAGACCCTTGTATTAAATAGTTGGTTATTCTAAAGCAGATCATTCATTCGGATTGTAACACGTGTAGTGATGTCCGTTGTAAAGGCAGGACATTTTTACCTTAAAGTGTTATTAAACCCACAACAGTAAAGTCAGTCTGTATATGTAGTAAAGCATGCTGGTTATCCTCCCCTTCTTCCACTGTCCCCAATCCATCTCCTGATAGAACCAAGTCTAGGGGACAAGCTGCACATGTTCAGTTTCGTGTATATTGCTACAGAGTTTTTTCTTGGGCGGGTGCATGAGATCGGCACAGGGCCAATCAGCACTGTCCAGACAGAGGGTCGGGGGTCCTGTGACTTTATAGGACAGAGCAGAATAAAAACTCCTCCTACAAGCTTTAACCAGACACTGATAGAAGTCACTAGACTTCTATATGTTGCTGATGTGAAAAGTTACGTTTATTCCCTTTGTGTGTATTGGAACAAAACAAAAAAAGGAAGGAAAAAAAGCAAATTGGACATAATGTCACACAAAACTCCAAAAAATGGGCTGGTCAAAGTTCTTGGCACCCTTAACTTAATATTTGGTTGCACACCCTTGGGAAAAAATAACTGAAATCAGTCGCTTCCTATAACCTTCAATAAGCTTCTTAATCCTCTCACCCGGAATTTTGGACCACTCTGCCTTTGCAAACTGCTCCAGATCTCTTATTGGAAGGGCGCCTTTTCCCAACAGCAATTTTAAGATCTCTCCACAGGTGTTCAATGGGATTTAGATCTGGACTCATTCCTGGCCACTTTAGAACTCTCCAGTGCTTTGTTGCCATCAATTTCTGGATGCTTTTTGATGTATGTTTGGGGTCATTGTCCTGCTGGAAGACCCAAGATCTCGGACACAAACCCAGCTTGACACTGGGCTCTACAGTGCGACCCAAAATCCTTTGGTAATCCTCAGATTTCATGATGCCTTGCACACATTCAAGGCACCCAGTGCCAGAGGCAGCAAAACAGCCCCAAAACATCATTAAACCTCCACCATTATCCACTGTAGGTACTGTGTTCTTTGCTTTTGTAGGCCTCATTCCGTTTTCGGTAAACAGTAGAATGATGTGGTTTACCAAAAAGGACTATCTTGGTCTCATCTGTCCACAAGACGTTTTCCCAGAAGGATTTTGGCTTATTCCAGTACATTTTGGCAAACTGTAGTCTTGCTTTTTTATGACTCTGTGTCAGCAGTGGGGGTCCTCCTGGGTCTCATTTCATTTAAAATGTCGACGGATAGTTTGCGCTGACACTGATGCCCCCTGAGCCTGCAGGACAGCTTGAATTTCTTTGGCACTTGTTTGGGGCTGCTTATCCACCATCCGGACTATACTGCGTTGCAACCTTTCATCAATTTTTCCACGCCCAGAGAGATTAGCAGAGATTACAGTGCCATGGGTTGCAAACTTCTTGATAATGTTGCGCACTGTGGACAAAGGCAAATCTAGATCTCTGTGTGGAAAGGGAATAAAATATTGCGCTAAACCTATATATATATATATAAGAACAAAAAAAGAAGTAACTTAAAGCAGCTAACACATAAACAAACTAAGTCAAAGGCAAATATCAAAAGAATAGTGTAGCGCAGTGAGTAGGTGACAGAATAATAAAAAAAAACACCTAATCAGTGTAGAAAAATTAACCTATAACGGTAAATAATCAGTGATAAACCAGTGAATGGTAAACTAAAACAGTCCAAAGAGGTATTATCATGAAATGTCCAATCAAGGAGGGATGAATCACTTCACTCACTGAGGTATAGGCTCAAGTGAGGGATGGATGTTCAAAATTAACCAAGATGGATCAGCAAACTCTAGAAATATTCAGATGGAAAGAATGGGTACTCTTACCGATCCTGCTGGATGCATATACCATATGGCAGTGCATCTACAAGGCTTGAACGGACAACTTCCGAGAGTATCAGCCTGGATGGTCATGCAGCAACTTGCAGTCCTGACTCGTCTCGAACGTGGATGGGAGTACCTGAGATGGCACCAAGATGGCGGTTCCCAAACTCTTCGGCAGGTGCAGATTAACCAAGGTTTGGTTTATTGAAAAAAATATCATACAATCATGTAGGGTATATAAAAGTGATCACAAAAAAGTTATAAAAGCATAAAAAAGCAATGTGGGAAGCGGGGAACGCTGTCCCTACGCGTTTCGACTGAATAGTCTTCCACTGGGGCATATCCATATCCAGTGGAAGACTATCCATTCGAAACGCATAGGGCCAGCGTTCTCAGCTTCCCACGTTGCTTTTTTATGCTTTTATAACTTTTTTTGTTATCACTTTTATATATCCTACAGGATTGTATGATATTTTTTCAATAAACCAACCTTGGTTAATCTGCACCATGAGGAGCATCCATTTTTATTTTTCCTTCCATGGTTGAGTTTTGCTTATTACCAATAGACCAGCCCTCGGGTCTGAATCTGTGTCTGCTTTGAACCTGCGTTCACCTGCCGAAGAGTTTGTGAACCGCTATCTTGGTGCCATCTCAGGTACTCCCGTCCACGTCCGAGACGAGTCGGGACTGCAAGTCGCTGCATGACCATCCAGGCTGCTACTCTCGAAGTTGTCCGTTCAAGCCTTGTAGACGCACTGCTGTATGGTATATGCGTCCAGCTGGATTGGTAAGAGTACCCATTCTTTCCATCTGAATATCTCTAGTGTTTGCTGATCCATCTTGGTTAATTTTGAACATCCATCCCTCACTTGAGCCCATACCTCAGTAAGTGAAGAAATCTAGATCCCTGGAGATGGACTTGTAACCTTGAGATTGGTGATATTTTTCCACAATTTTGGTTCTCAAGTCCTCTTTCTGTTGTCCATGCTTAGTGTGGCACACACAATGCAAAGACTAAGGGCTTTTTCACACGGACGGACCGTTTTTCATCCATCCGTTTCGGATGAAAAACGGACTACATGTATCCCTATGGGATAGCGGGTGTCAGCGGATGAGCATCCGCTGACACCCGCTCTCGTCCGTGCCCGCTGTGCTCCGTTTCTGCAGACGGAGGAAAACCCAATTTTTTTCATCCGTCTGCAGATCGGATGACGACGGACTCTACGGTCCGTCGTCACCCGATCTCCCATAGGGGAGAGCGGCGCTCTGACAGGTCCGTCCCTGCACGGAGTGTCATCTTCCTGCTCAGCGGAGATCGCTCCGGCATCCCCGCTGAGCAAGCGGCTATCCACGGGGCGGATCTGCACTGATCCGCCCCGTGTGAAAGAGCCCTAAGTGAACTTGTCTCCTTTTTATCTGCTTTCAGGTGTGATTTTTATATTGCCCACACCTGTTACTTGCCCCAGGTGAGTTTAAAGGAGCATCACATGCTTGAAACTATTTTATTTATCCACAATTTTGAAAGGGTGCCAAGAATTTTGACCAGCCCATTCTTGGAATTTTGTGTGACATTATGTCCAATTTGATTTTTCTTTCCTCCCTTTTTTTGTTTTGTTCCAATGCACACAAAGGGAATAAACGTGTATAGCAAAACATGTGTTACTGCAATACTTTTCTGGGGAGAAATACTTGATTTTCTGTAAAAAAATTCTGGGGTGCCAACAATTTCAGCCATGACTGTATAGTGAATGCAGGATCCTGGGTTTAAAATTACACTTAGTGCTCTTAATTGAGACAAGTACACACTATAGAGGGATAGTTTATGTCTGAAGGTTCCTACCGCTTTTACGTAAAAAATGTCCCAGCAGTTGTATGGCCCCCTCAACCCCCCTTATACTTTTTTGATCCTATTTTGACCCAACCATAGGTGTGTGCAGTCTATTGCATTAGGATGTGCACCCTAAATGTATTAAAACATGGTCAGTGTTCATAGGGCTGTGGATGGTGTCAGTAGAGCAATGGACGGTGTCAGTCGTTTTTTTTTATTTATTTTTTTATTTTTTTATTTAAAACATTCTTTAGGAGCCCCACTGAGGGCTTTGGTCAAATATCAGCAGGAGGGAATCTGCGCCACACGGTGTGATTAGGGTGTGCCCAGGCACACCCAGCACGCCCCGTGCACATGCCTATGGATCCAACGCTATCCATCTACAATGGTTCTCTCCTCTCAGGACAGGGGAGGCAGCAGTGGGGGGAAGGTAACTATAGCATGTTTGTTAGTTTAAACAATATATATAATATATATAGTTTACAACCACTTTTAAGAAGAACTAGAGGTGTTTCCTCCAATTACCAATTGGATGCATTATTGTAATTAGTAATAATTTGATTGGCTTCTATAACAACTATACGTTGCTTACATTTTTACATATTATTTTTCTGTTCTTTATCATTAATGTGGTGAGAATTTATTATTTAACATCTTGTGCAATATAGTGAAATAAAGGAGAAACATTCGACCAAAGGGGAAGTTAATTTAGAACCAAGCCCAAAACAAATATTTTCACTCACACAGCACTTTCTTTTCCATCAAAAAAATAAAGATTCGGACTCATTAGATGTTGTTTTATTTTAAATGCTGCCTTATACATTGACATACCGCCTCAGTCTTTCCAGACAGTATGGTCACTTGCTGACACCATCCACAAGCACTATAACTCTTCAATAAGACACAGAAGTTGAATCCAGCACAATTTTGCTTCAGATAATTGCAGTATAGAGGATCTTTCTCCAGTCTTTTGAAGTGTAAGAAGACAATGACGTTCCCAAGCCCTGTCTCTGCGAAGCACTAATCCTGACTTAGAGAACATAGAAGAAACAGAAGGGGTAATGCATGTAAATTAGGGGGGGGGGGGGCAGCGCCCCTACGTCCCATCTCTTCTTAGTACTCCAAAGTAAGTTCATTTTTTTGTAGTATATAGTTGGGTTTGATATTTGACCTCAACCCTTCCCTTCAGTCTTGTACAGTTGTACAGGCTTATCTCTTGTACTGTAATTTCTTACTCTGATTTCACTGCATACTGTGAGCTTCCTCCAATCATGGAGGCTCAGCATCACATGTGGGCATTACTTTGAGTGGGCTGCATGCAGACTGCCTAGGAATACCTGCTCCTTCAGACTGACACCCACCCATGAAGGCTTTTTTGTTTTTTTATAACACCTTCCAAGAGCCAGTCTACTACTACATGCATCAGGGCGGAGGGCTTTTGAGAGGAGTACTGAGGAAGGAAGCTTTGTGCAGGCCTCTCCCACCAGCCATGATCTGCATGCATAAACGGGAGGAGGGAGGAACCAGGAAGGGCATAATATAAGCAGACTGGACTTCAGCTTTAATTTTGGCCTACTGGACTCTAACAGTTAATACCTTTTGTGACTTTACTGGGGCACTAAGATACAATGAATACAGAGTACTTCAAGTAAGGCTTTCTAGGATATATACTGTATGTAAAAAAAGGCATCTACAGAAGACTTTGGTTATTAGTAAATATTGTTGTTGTAGGTCTTAAAGCATCCCATGGTGATCTGGAATGCTTGCCTTTTGGGCTAGCCTCTCTCAACCTTTTTTACCATGGAGGAACCCTTGCAATAATATTCAGGTCTCAGGAAACCCCTGCTAAAAATAATTGTATGTACAAATTGTGATGCATTAGCCACATCACATTGGTGGTTAATGGGAAGTGGCCCCCTTACACTGGTGGTCAGTGGGAAGAATGTTTCTTACATTGGTGGTCATTGGGAAGAATGTTCCTTATGTTGGTATTCAGTGGGAAGAACCCTAGAGTTCCATGGAACCCTGGTTGAGAAAGGCTGCCTTAAACGAGAAGTACAGCCAAAGCTCGTTTGGCCGTACTTCTCCTGTGGATCACAGAAGTGCAGTTTGTTTTGTACTCCTGTGACCCATTTTCAACAAACTGCGTGCTGAACTCCGCTGTCTGTTGACGTCACAGAGCCAGTCCAGGCTCGGGCAAGATCACGACACTGGGGTCAGGATCCTCCCACATACCTAGAATGCCACCAGGCTCAGTCTCTCAGTGAGGCGATGAGAGCCTGAGCTGGCCGCTCCCACCGCCTCCACAGCCCAGCGCTCCAGTGAGCAAGGAGGGGGCAGAGCAGAGAGAGGTGACTGAAAGTCAGCAGCTCTCTGCTCGGGGAGCCCTGAGAACCGAGCTTTCGACGGTGTTAGATCGCTCGGTTCTCAGTGTTAGAGGGGGGACAGATGCAGTATTGGACCAATGCTGCATCCACCCAGGTAAGTATGAATCTAAAAAAAAGCAATCCCCATACTTCTCTTTTAAGCTGTATGTCAGTGGCAAAGTACCCCCTTACTTTGGTGGTCATTGTAGGTGGGAGACAAATCTGCGACTGCTCAAGGACCCCCTTTCTTTGGTTCTTCATTCATGCTTTTGACTGTCTCACCTCTATCGAATAGTGCTTAAACACTTTATATCTTTTCTCCACAGGCAGTGAAGACCTACCAGCTATACCACAACGACTGTCTGAACTCTGAGCACAAACTGAGGGAGGCCGAGAAGCAAGAAGAAAAGCGCACAGGCAAAGTGAGTGAGCAGACCGCAAGCTCACCAGTAGCTGAGAGAGGGCCAAGGCGCAGTTCCCTAAAGAAGACTGAGAGGCTTGTAGAGAAGGTAATGATTTCAATATACAAAGTTGCCAAAAGCAAACAGCTAAGGGCTCTTTCATGCGGGTGGCCAGGGGGCGGTAAAAGCAGGCAGTGGAACTGCCCACTTAAACAAAGGCATGCAGCCACTCAGGGCTGTACATATTCTGGGCTGTTGCCTCAACCTTCCTGCAACCTAACGCTTTGTTGGTCGCCATTTTGAGGGTGTGAGGGCGACTCATGTATGGGCATCAATTTGTCTTTAAACAGCTCTCCTTTAACCCTTAAAGCACTCTTTTGCCCCCCATCCACCCTTGCTATGGTTCCCAGGCTCTCCTGTTCCTCTGGGACCATGGTAAACTGGGTCAGGTTAGGGAGCAGGAGAATCTCATTAACCCCCTTGTGATAACAATAAAGGTACATGAAAAACAAACAAACTGCTATATAGTGTAAATGAAAATAAAATAAATAAGAATAACAAGAAAAAAATGTTAAAAGCAACCCTGTGTATCCAGCACGCATGTGTTTGTTAACCGTGATTCGCACATAGTAGGTACCACTGTGAACAATTAAAGATGAGAGAATGAGCAAAATAATTCTAGGGCTTTTAAAGCATCTCTTATGAACAATTTTGGGCATCATTGTTTTTTGCCAATTTTGCACACAATTTTCAGGCTTGGCATGTTTGATCTAGTTACTCGAAGACCTCTGCTTTTATAGTTTATCAAAAAATTGGTAAAACAAAAATATTATATTAGTATGTATGTGTGCACACAAATTCATTATTATAGTGTATTTTTTTTTCTTAAAAATATAGATTGGAAAACACTTATTGAATATCGTGCAACATAAAAAACTGTAATAAAAAGAGTAATAAACTCTTAAATGTGTAGCTGCATTAATTCTATATTTTTAGGCCTTTTTTCCCCCCTTTAAGTTCACCTGGTGATCTGCCCAGTAACACACTTTCTGTCTGAGGCTGCATTAACACTACAGCGTTTTGAATCGCGGGCAGATTTTCCGCGGATCTGCCCACGATTTGAAAGTGCTGAGGTGTGAATGACAAAACGCGGGACTCGCATTCGAGATGCCATTCATTTGAATGAAACCTCAAATGTCGTTGCGGGTCTGCTGTGATTGTCACGTGATAAATCATGCTGCAATGGCTGCAACCAGCATAGTGGGACGCATGTTGCCCGAAAGTAGCTCCTGAACTATTTTTGGGCAACATGCGTCCCGCGATACGCGTTGCCGCGATTGCAGCATTTTGTATTGCGCGACAATCGCGGCAGACCTGCACTGCGATTTGAGGTGTCATTCAAATGAATGACATCTTGAATGCGTTTTGTCATTCACACCTCGAGGCTGTCAAATCGAATGCAGCCTTAGGGTGTCTCTGGGCTCTGGATGGAGGCGAAATCGCTGTAGTGTGAATGCAGCCTTAGGATGTCTCTGGGCTCTGGATGGAGGAGAAACAAAGGGACACCCTTGGACAGCAGTATTGTGAGTCTGGGGAGAGAGTAGTGTTGGATGGACTAGAAGATTTAAATGGAAATTAAATAAAGGAAAGAAAAAAAAAAACAAATGCTGTCACCAGGGGCGTAGATAAGGGAGAGGGTCAGGGGGGTTGAAACCCCCCCCCCCAGAGCCTCTGTCCATGGCGCAACAGCTAGGCTATTGCAGCCTTTCAGCTGAGGAACCGGTACAGGAGCCACACAGTCAACTTTCGCTGAGTATAATAAATGTGAGTTCCGGCCTGTTTGTTTTTTGTGTGGGCAGCCCGGGAATCGGTATAGTGCAGTATGATGTCATGTGGGAGGGGCTGAGGCAGCTTAAGCTACCCTATTTCATCCTGCTGACCCCTCCCCCTGCCCTACTGATTCTGTCTTTGTTCCTGCTGACCCCTGTACCCTGCCCTACTGACCCCGTCCTCTGTCCTGCTGACCCCTGTACCATGCCCTACTGATCCAGTTTTTTGCCCTGCTGACCCCTGTACCCTGCTCCATGGTTACCATTTGCATCACTAACAGATGTGCCTACTGGGGATGCTGTAAAAACAGCAGTAGGATGAGGACTTCCCTTCAGAACGAAATTGAGTCAGGTTGAGTGCTCAGCCATTTACAGGACACCTTGTAATTCAAAAAAGGGTGGACTCAGGGCGCAGAACACTGTGCCCCAAGCCCACCCAGTTGTGTGTCAATAGCAAATTTAATATTTGCTTTTGTCTTCCTGATTCTCCTCCCGGCCAATCAGGAAGCGGACAATCGGGTCTCAGGACACACTCCCTGTTCAGCTGTGAGGAGAAGCAAAGGGTCTTCCTTCCCCTTGCCTCCTAAAGTAAGGCCTCTGATCGCCACCTTCCTGTCCATCTCCTGCATGTGGGGGGGGGGGGGGTCGATCGCCGCATTCCTGTCCATCTCCCACGGGGTGTGGGGGTCGCCCCCTTCCCATCCATCTCCTGCGTCGGGGGTGGGTGTGTGGTGTTGATTATCCACCCCCCCCCCCCCAAAAAAAATATTGAGCACCGGCCACCACTGCTATTAGTTAAGGAAATAGTTAATTTGTGCCACATCCTCAATTTGTCACAGCGTGGTAGGCGCGCTAATTATTGTCCTCTTGGTACCCAAGGCTGATTCCCCCCCAAGGGAAAAAAATGATCTATGGCTCTAGCAGCCACCTAATCTAATGATTGGTAAGCTGTAAAATATTACATTTTTGTTTTTGAGTTTAATACCGCTTTAAGTAATTTTCAAGAAAAAAAATGGAGACTCTGCACACGTGTGCGAAAAATTTTAACATTTCCCGCTGATTAAAATGAGAGCCAACACTTAATTTCCATGTATTCAGGACACCCGCACCTACATCTGAAGAGTGCTTTATGGGCTTCATGCCTATGCTGCTTAGCCAAATTGTAAACTAACAGTAATAGGCCAAAAGTCAGGTTAATTTTAATCAAGATGACTGATCAGCTGCTGCTGGCAATATTTCAGTTTCTAGTAGATAACCGGAATGCTTATGTATGTGGTCACTGATCTTCAGGATGTGACTGATTTGGAAAGTTAATGAAATGCGTAAGACAACATGTTTTTTTTCCGTACCTGGGACCAATGCCAGGTTTAAGTTTTATGACTCTTAGACATGTTTGTTGTGTCATCCTCTATGATCACAGGCCAAACTGTTCTGTTTTTGCTTTCATATAATGTATAAATTGTAAAGGGGACAGGCTTTACTGATAGTGAGAGTAAACCATGCACAAGACAGGGACACACAAGAAGAGCCAAAGCAGGTTTGTTCTGCACTTTTTTTTGGCAAGGCAAACAAACAGTTTCAATGCAGTACAGCATTGCACTTATACAGCAAGTCCATAGCATAAAACAAACTGTCAAACAATCTGCTTGTCTGAGCCATTAACTAAACTTGTGACATTTCCGCACTAATAAGGTGCCCTGCCCCCTAATGGGTTCCCTTTTTTTAGTGTTCTGTCAGCAGTCAGCCTTTTCACCCAGCAGCCAGCTCCCACAGCAGAGAGAGTGAAAGAGCCCTGAGCATCAGCCAG
Organism: Lithobates sylvaticus; assembly: GCA_028564925.1. Classification (NCBI taxonomy): domain Eukaryota; kingdom Metazoa; phylum Chordata; class Amphibia; order Anura; family Ranidae; genus Lithobates; species Lithobates sylvaticus. Next base: position 164,900,263 of record CM053033.1, on the reverse strand, counting down.
CTCATTTATATAAAGGCGTGTGAACAGCTGAGTCGAATAAGGAGGTCTGGCTATTAGGTTAGATGGGGACAGGGGTCTCCAAACCTTGCTGTCAGGAAAGCTTTATAAGGGTCAAACATGAATGAAGGTGTGAACTGTTCTCAAAACGTAAGAGTAGAGATGTTATAACACCATTAAATGTGGAAGACAGATGGTTTTGAAGTCCCCATCCCCTGTTTATTGATGGTTGTTTCAGTTTGATGTAGATGGCCTGTTTTCTGCTACCTCTATCCAAAATGTGCATCTCATTGTACTCAAAAGAATGTCCCTTTTCCTTAGGTTTTTAGGACTTGGCTAGATATTTCCCTTCTATGTTGGGTAATTTATTTGTTAAGGGGTTGCTTCATCTCCTCAATGTGCATGTTTTTGTATTCCTCACTACACTGTATTACATATACCATTTACTTCACTTATATTTGGATGTTGGGTGTTTGGGTGCATAGTAGTAGTAGTTGCTTTCACAGTCTATTACTGGGCCTGAAAGACACAATGAATGCAGTGTTTGTTAAATATCCTTTCGATTTTTTCCAACACTCCAGCTACATACCAAATGACTATATCATGCCACTTTCTTTGATGGTCCTGTATTTTTGCTTGACCTAGTGGACGTTTTAATGAAAGCCAGTCTAGGTAACCTTTAAAAGTACTCCTGAAATGTCAGTGTTCTTCTATAGATGTTGTGTTTGTTGGTACCATCTCAGTCTGATGTTGCAGAGTTCTAATAACCTCCAGTTGTATTCCAGTGGGTGGTGAGAGTCTGTCACGCTTATCCCTGACACAGGTGGTCAGGCACTATAGCTAGCTTCTGTGTTCTTCACCTGTAACAGCCCCTTTTCATATAAGGCAAACAGGCCTACTGGTACTTGGTTGCCCCCAGGACTTATACACAATGTTAGTGTCTGGCTACCACCTCATGGCAGGCATGACCTGAGCAAAGTGGTTGGCAGATAGGCAGAATGCTTTAATGACAGTCCAGGTACAGGGCAGATAAAGTTTAGAATAGTCAGGGTCCAATCTGTAGTCAAAAGGCAGGCAGAGTTCAGAGAATAATCGTTATCTAATTTGAGGTTGTCAATAAGGGAATCCAACCCAAACAGGCATAGGAACAGTGCAGACAAACAGGTAGCTTGAGCACATATTACATATCACATTAGACTGCTTGCTTGACTGGCTTAAATTAGGTGTGGTCTCCACTCAGACTGGTTATCGCAGCCAAAGTCAGGAAGCTGGAATGAGGGGCAGGAGCGCAACACGCTCCTGACAGTCAAAAAGAAGATGCTGGTCTGTGTGGGCGAGTTATCCATGTCACCCCTGTCCTTAACATGTAACAGACAGTCCAAGAATTCTTATCCTGTTCGACAAAAATGTGCTTCTCTGTGCTTATTTGATTTAAGTGTTGTTCCTACCTGCGTGGATATATATTCTAGAGTAATCTCCTGCCACTCATTAGAACTGAAGAAGTGGCTTGGATAAGCTGCAATATGTCTTCAACATTACAGAACAAATCCAGTTAAATGAGGCTTATTCCCATCAGAGCTCTACAAAGTCTTCCAGGACAGGATTAAGATTCTGAGAAAACAAAAAGTTTGATTTCTCCATATCAGTCATAAACCCTGAAACCCCTCAGTGTGTAGGTGAGCACAGCCAGTGCCTCACCTACACCATCCACACTGCTGCCAACCAGTGCCTCACCTCCACCATCCACACTGCTGCCAACCAGTGCCTCACCTCCACCATCCACACTTCTGCCAACCAGTGCCTCACCTCCACCATCCACACTCCTGCCAACCAGTGCTTCACCTACACCATCCACACTCCTGCCAACCATTGCCTTACCTACACCATCCACACTCCTGTCAACCAGTGCCTCACATACACCATCCACAACCCTGCTAATCAGTGTGTCATATACATAGTCCATAATCCTGCCAGCTAGTGTCATATTTAATTGAACCCATGTTGGGTGGTAAAGTCGGATCTCTGTTCAAGAAGTGCTAATGCCTTGCTCCTGGTGTGCAGTCAATCAATAGAACTTCCTGTATAAAGATCTTGATCTGACAGCACTAGGAGCTGTGAAAGGTTCATTAGAGGGGCCTTTTGTAGTCAGTTTAGTTTAGAAAGTGGGTCAGTATAAACAGTCCAAGCAGCTTAAACCTTAAATCTATTTTTTAGTATATTTGGCATTGTGCCTCATTCTATAAAGTTTTCTTAAGCAAATCATTTATTTGTGAATCTGTTGCAAAATTACCTAGCAATCCTACCAGCCATAGAATTTCCTGTTTAAGGCTGACAAATCTAAACCTCTGCAATTGAATTGATCTCACTAAAAAATCTATTCTGGATGGAGCCCAAAGGGTTTTCGAGTATGGGGACAAAAACGGTAGATTGTTAGCCTGGCTGGCCAAATGGCAACATGTGGTGTCTCATATTGGTACGTTCAAAGATCTCAATGGCCGATTACTGACCACATCTGCAGAGATTGGCGACAGATTCTTCCATTTTTACTGGGAGCTATACTTATGACACTTCTGAGTTGACTCAGTACCTGGATCAGGTTACATTCCCCACACTTGGCGAGACGTGCAGATCTGGACAAAGATATTTCCCTCGAGGAAGTTCAGGAGGCGATGGGTTATATGCAATCGGGGAAAAATCTCTAATTAAGGCTGATGCCAAATTACTGGCCAAGATATTCACCATTCGTCTAGGTAAGGTGATAGAGGAACATATTCATGTTGATCAGACGGGGTTCATGCCTGGGAAGGGGATGGATATCAATATCTGTCGACTGTGCCTAAACTTAGCCACCCCCATAGTAAGGGGAGTACTAGAGTCATAGCCCCACTGGATGCGGAGAAGGCTTTTGACTCCTCAGAGTGGGAGTACCTATGGGAGGTTTGGCTTTGGGCCTAAGTTCCTTTTACTGGTTAGGTTTTCTGTACAAAACTCCCAGAGCAAGGATTTGCACGAATGACGCCACCTCAGATTTTTTTCCTCCTTCAGAGGGTGACCCGCCAAGGATGCCCGATGTCACTCAGCTTATTTGTGCTGGCCCTGGAGCCCTTGGCGATCCTGGTTAGGGAATCCCGACGCATTGAGGGGCTGTGGGTTGGTCCTTGGTCCTGGTTGATTTGGGCATTTCTCGGGCATGAACTGGACTGTCAGTTCTCTTCCCCATAGATGTACAGGCCAGGGTGTCTGCGACCCAGACTCCCTTGCTCTGGGTGGAGAACTTCAAATATTTGGGGATTAGGGTGACACGCGATTTGCAGTCCTTCCAACGTCTCAATCTTCAACCTGTAGTTATGCGACTTAAGGACCATTGTTCCCAGTGGGCTAATTTATAGCTTAACCTCCTGGGGTGCATAAATATATTGAAGATGATTTACCTACCTAAGTTTTATTATATATTTAGGAACTGTTCCACGTGGATCCCTTCGTCCTTTTTTAAGAATTGGACAGTTGCGTTGGCTCCTTTTGTGGTGGGGGTCGCCTCCTTGGTTAGCCAGATCGACTCTTCAACTTCCAGTGAGTTGTGGTGGACTTGCTCAACACAATCTGCTGGTGTATTATTGGGCGGCTATGCTAATCACGGTTAGGTGGCGGTTTGAATAGTCCAGAGCCAATGCTGCAGTATGCCTGGAGGCGGGCATTTTGGGATCCCTTATGAAACTCAGTAATTTGATATATAGGGGTCCAACAGTGTACTCCTCCCTCCCGGACCCCACTAGAGTGACTTTACAGGTATGGGTGGCATGGGTATGGGTGGCAGTTTCTTCATCCCAATCAGTGGTCTCCTTTCTGTCCATTTTGGGGGAACCCCTCCCTTCCTCACTTTAGGATACTTCCAGATCCACAACTCTGGGCCCAATTTGGGATAAAGACACTGAAGGATGTTAGGCCCGCAGGGACATTACTCTCCTTCCAATATCTCCCCAGTAAATATGGACCTAGCTGGATGGTGTTCTGATACAGTTGGCTACATCTTGCGGCCAGAGCACAATGGGATAAGCATAAGACGGCATAAGATTTACCAACAGCACTCACAGAACTGTCCGTGGTGTCAATCTCCTGATAGCACTTACATCCACATGTTCTGGACCTGCTCTACATTCACGCAATATTGGGCTGCAATAATGGAAAGTATTAATATTCACTTGTAGCTGGATATTCCGTTGTCGCCTGAGTTGGCTTTATTGGGTATTCAGGATGATGACCAGCAACCTAGGTACACCAAGTTGTTTGATGCATACCTTTTGCGGCCTTCAGAAGCTGAATAGTTAGAGAGTTTTTATATTTTTTGATGGGTCGTTCTGTCAGGTGAAGCAGACAGGCAGCCGGATTATCCTCCAACGAAACATTGGTTAGGTGTCTGATCGTGTCAGTCACTCACGACTGACAGGAGGCGAGCTTTGGCCAGAAGGAGGCGAGCTTGGGACAGGACCAAAAAATGTGCAACATTGTGCCTTCCTCAGTACCACGCCGCCAGCAGCGGTCCGAGACCTGTGGGAATATGCGGTGTAGGGTAGCTGGTACTCTGTACCATCGAGTCGTTATTTTGTAGAAAGTCTCCTGGACTCTGGTGGCAGAATTGTTTATTTTTAAAAGGACCTGTTAGTAGAAAAAGGTGCCTGCAAGTGGATAAAATAGTGGGTTGGTGGTGCTTGATCCTCAAGGAAGGTCTATTCCCATGGGATAGCCTAAAGTTAAATGTACGTTATACCAGGATAGGCAGCTTGTGTATACTGAAGGTTCAACATAAGCAATTCAGATTGGAACCCGAAAGACATGAGGGAACATTATACCTGAAAGTAAGGAAACTCATACATCATTAAAAAAAGACCCGATTGCCCCATACCCATAGTCCATGTGGATGGGGGAATCCATACCACTGAGGTATTGTATTCTGACGGCGGGGAGACCTCCTCGTTGACAGAAACACTGATCAGTGCTGCCGGCTGTAGCCTGTGAAACTGATTGATCTGTACAACCATCTTGTCATGTTTTTCCTGAAGTCCATTTGTGGATTGACTTCTGTACAACCAATCTGCCCATACATTGATCAAAATTAAGCCAGTCCTTGCTGAACCAGCTGAATTATGATCCATGTATGGCTGGCTTCAGAGTCCAAGCATGAATATTTATCCATTAAAATAGCTTAATACAATTTCATATTTGTAGCCAACCAGCTACTGAGGTTGCGTTTGCTGTTAGCATTATAACAGTATTAACTCATCTCCCAACACACAAAATTCACCTTTGACCTTTAGCAATCTTTTAAGCCTTGATGAAAGGCTCCACGTAGAAGTATTCCAGAGTCCCCAAACACATGTTGGATAAACATATCAAATAGCATTGGGATGCTCAAATTGTTCTCTCACGTTTTAACTGCCCCGTATTGTCTATGGCAAGTTTCAACTAAATTGATTATGTTTTTAACACACATACTTTATGATATATGTAATTCCCACAGGTGCTGTGCGTGTTCTTTTTAGGGAGTATAACCAAATTGTTTCACTTCCGGTGAAGAATAACTTTTCATTTTGACCCTTTTGTCCTTCCAGAGGTTGAAAAAGTACCTGGAAAACAGTCAAAAATGCACAAAAGCCCGGAATGAATATCTTATCAACTTGAACACCGTGAACTCCAATCTCAATAATTACTATATCCATGACATTAGTGACCTTATCGATGTAAGTTCCTCCTTTGAAACTAAATTCAGCACAGTTATTGCTATTTATTTGTTAATTGATTTTTCTCCTTTTCTCCACAGTGCTGTGACCTTGGCTTTCACCTGTCTATGGGAAAGACACTGCGTGTGTATCTGCAGGCTGAAGATCGAGTGCAAACTTCTCGGCAGCAAGGCCTTCAGGCCGTAGAAGGGGCTGTGGACAACTTAGATGCACAGGCAGACAAGAACAAGTTAATGGAAATGCGCAGTGATGCATTCTGTCCCCCAGCACGATTTGAATTTCAGCCCCATGAGGGGGATGAGGTGCGAGATCATCATCTTTCCAGGAGAACATTGCTCTATTGCACCTCATGCAGCACTGAGCCTCCTCAGACTCCCAGTCCTGATCACCTCCCACTCGTGATTTCACCATACTTCTGCTCAGAGGCTTACCTAGAACCTTTAGGGCCCTGGTGCAAGAAACCATGAAGGGCCTCTCTGACCCCTGGCTGGGGCCCTTACCTCTGAGCCCAGTGGCGAAACGCTAGGGACCGGACGCAAGTGCGACCTTTTCAACCCTGGAAGTTCTTCCACTGGTGTCAGTCTTTTTTTTTTTTTTTTTTAGTTTAACCACTTGCCGACCGCCCCCTGTATATATACGTCGGCAGAATGGCACGTACAGGCAGAATCACGTACCTGTACGTGACATTCTTCCGGCGGTTGGGGGGTCCGATCGGACCCCCCTCCGCCGGCGGGGACGGTCGGGATCGCTTCAGGAGCGATCCGGGACGAGGGGACGGCCAGTGGTTTCTGGCCACCCCCTCGCGATCGCTCCTGGCCAATGAAAAGCTTCCCCTTCCTGTCTATTGTATAGACAGGAAGGCGGAAGTGATGTCACGCTCGGTGCGCCGGTCTATGTGACCGGAGACGCCGAGCGGCGAACATGTACAGGTCAGTGCACAACACTACACTGACACCAGTACAGTTAGGCACATATTCCACCCCCCTGTCACCCCCTGATCACCCCCCAGATCACCCCCTCCCCCCCCAGTCACAGTGTCACTAATTGCAGTGATCATTTATTTACTGATCACTGCATTTAGTGTCAGTGTGACTGTAATAACTGTCAGGGCAGTTAGTTTTAGGTCCAAGGTAGCCCCCTACCCCCCCCCCTAATAAAGGTTTAACCCCTTGATTGCCCCCCAGGTAACCCTTTCACCCCCTTTTGCCAGTGTCACTAAGCGATCGTTTTTCTGATCGCTGTATTAGTGTCACTGCTGTCGCTAGGTAACCATTTTTTTTTTTAGGTAACCGCCATGTTTTATATAGGTTCATAAATAGGTTTATAGGTCAGGTACCCCCATATTACAACCTAAATAAAGGTTTTAACCCCCTGATTGCCCCTAGAGTTAACCCTTTCACCAGTGATCACTGTATAACTGTCACTGGTGACGCTGGTTAGCCAGTTAGTTATTTCGTTATTTAGGTTCCCCGTCAGGTTTTTATATAGCGTCAGGTACCCCCATATATTACCTAATAAAGGTTTTAACCCCCTGATTGCCCCTAGTTAACCCTTTCACCCCCTTTTGCCAGTGTCACTAAGCGATCGTTTTTCTGATCGCTGCATTAGTGTCGCTAGGTAACCATTTTTTTTTTTTTTTAGGTAACCGCCATGTTTATATAGGTTCATAAATAGGTTTATAGGTCAGGTACCCCCATATTACAACCTAAATAAAGTTTTAACCCCCTGATTGCCCCTAGAGTTAACCCTTTCACCAGTGATCACTGTATAACTGTCACTGGTGACGCTGGTTAGCCAGTTAGTTATTTCGTTATTTAGGTTCCCCGTCAGGTTTTTATATAGCGTCAGGTACCCCCATATATTACCTAATAAAGGTTTAACCCCCTGATTGCCCCTAGTTAACCCTTTCACCCCCTTTTGCCAGTGTCACTAAGCGATCGTTTTTCTGATCGCTGCATTAGTGTCGCTAGGTAACCAGTTTTTTTTTGTATTACTGTTACGGGTGACGCTGGTTAGTTAGCTTGTTTTTTATACTGTCAGGGCACCCGCCATTTATTACCCAATAACGGTTTAACCCCCTGATCGCCCGGCGGGTGATATCAATTAGGTTTTAGGGTCAAATAAGGTCTGCGTCGCCCCAGGTTAGTGCCAGTACCGCAAACACCCACGCACAAAGCATACACCTCCCTTAGTGGCACAGTATCTGAACAGATCAATATCTGATCTGATCAGATCTATACTAGCGTCCCAGCAGTTTAGGGTTCCAAAAAAAACCGCATTGTTAGCGGGATCAGCCCAGATACCTGCTAGCACCTGCGTTTTCCCCCTCCGCCCAGCCCAGCCCACCCAAGTGCAGTATCGATCGATCACTGTCACTTACAAAACACTAAGCACACATAACTGCAGCGTTCGCAGAGTCAGGCCTGATCCCTGCGATCGCTAACAGTTTTTTTGTGGTAGCGTTTTGATTCAGTCGCTTCAGTCAGGAGCTTTTTTACCTGTGAATCTCAAAAAAATAAAAAAAAAATAAAATAGTTGTCGTTTTATTGTTCTCTCTCTCACTCTATTCTCTCTCTATTGTTGCTCTTTTCACCACCACAGTGGACAACTTAGATGCACAGGCAGACAAGAACAAGTTGATGGAATTCTTTTCAGCCAGTGATCGGCTTTCATGTAAAAGCAATTCTAGCGCAGTGATGCATTCTGTCCCCCAATCTTGCACGATTTGAATTTCAGCCCCATGAGGGGGCGTTGGTCTGGCGTCATATGAGGTGCGAGATCATCATCTTTCCAGGAGAATTAAAATAAAAAAAAGTGTATTTTTTCCACAAAAAATTTTGCTCTATTGCACCTCATGCAGCACAACGAGCCTCCTCAGACTCCCAGTCCTGATCACCTCCCACTCGTGATTTCACCATACTTCTGCTCAGAGGGGATACTTACCTAGAACCTTTAGGGCCCTTTCTTCATTTTCACCATACTTCTGCTCAGAGGCTTACCTAGAACCTTTAGGGCCCTGGTGCAAGAAACCATGAAGGGCCTCTCTGACCCCTGGCTGGGGCCCTTACCTCTGAGCCCAGTGGCGAAACGCTAGGGACCGGACGCAAGTGCGACCTTTGCAACCCTGGAAGTTCTTCCACTGGTGTCAGTCGTTTTTTTTTTTTTTATTGGTTTAATTTAAAAAAAATTTGATTTACAATACTATTTTCTACAATTTTTTTTTTTTAGGAAGCACCGTTGCGGGGGGGTTGTGAAATATCAGGAATCTAAACAGACCTCTGATGTTTCACCTTTTAGACTGAAAGAAGATTGGGCAGGAATAGCTCTCTACAGAGCCTCTGCCTTCAAGCGGAAGCATAGTAAACACAGTTTGCAATGCTTTCGTTATGAATGGACAGAGCCAGTGACGGGTACTGATCACTGAGTCTGTCTATTCAGAAAAAGAAGGGGCATTTACCTGCCCCTTCCTCTGCTCTCCATCCTGACACATCTCCCGGGATTAGGGTGAGCCGGAGAGAGAGCATAGGGGCCCAGGGGCAGCAGAAAGAAGCTGGATAGGAGGGGCAGCGGGGGCATATAGAGGAACTGATCCTCTCTATTTTCCTCCTGCAGCCGCTGATTGTCTGCAGAACAGAGAGAAGTATAAGCAAGCATTCAGCGGCTGCAGGAGGAAAATGGAGGAGATCAGTTCCTCCATATGCCGCCCTCCTATCCAGGTGTACAAGGGGGCATCATGGAGCCCCCTGGAGCATGGGGCCAGGTAGCAATTGTGACCCCTATGACCTCAAAGCACTTTCATTTTGTGTCAATACCAGCAGGAGGCTGCTGAGAAACTAAGGCAATTTGAGAACCTCATCTCATCCTGTCCCTAGAGCAGGGGTCTGAAAGTGGCAGCCCTCCAGCTGTTTCAGAACTACTAGTCCCATCATGCCTCTGCCTGTGGGAGTTATGCTTGTAAGTGTCAGCCTGGCAATGCCTCATGGGACTTGTAGTTCTCCAACAGCTGGAGGGCCGCCAGTTTGAGACCCCTGCCCTAGAGGGACCATTTTACTTCCAAAGAAATAAGCATCTCAAGTTATGTGCAGATCTTAGTTACAGTGGGGAAAATAATTATTTGATCCCCTGCAGATTTTGTAAGTTTGCCCACTTACAAAGAAATAAAAGGTCTATAACTTTTTATCATAGGTGAATTTTAAATGATAGAGACGGAATATAAACCAAAAATCCCGAAAAAACACATGATATAAATGTTATAAATGGAGTTGCAGTTCAGTGAGTAAAATAACAATTTCATCCCTCACCAACCAACAATAATTCTGGCTCCCTCAGACTGGCTACAATATTTGCTCATGTGGTACACAGATTTGTCCTGTCAATTTAAGAAGGTGCTCTTCATGACAACTCATTATGTGTATAAAAGACATCTATCCTTGGAATCTTTCTTCCATTCAAACCCACCCTCATAGGCAAGACCAAAGAGCTGTCAAAGGACATTTGGGACAAAATTGTAGACCTGCACAAGGCTGGAATGGGCTACAAGACCATCAGCAAGAAGCTTGATGAGAAGGAGATCACTGTTGGAGCGATTATTCGCAAATGGAAGAAATACAAAATAACCATCAATCGCCCTCGGTCTGGAGCTCCATGCAAGATTTTGCCTCATGGGTAAGGATGATCATGAGAAAAGTGAGGAATTGGCCCAGAACTACACGGGAGGAGCTTGTGAATGATCTCAAGGCACTCCAAACAAACTATTGGTAACACAATATGCTGCCATGGATTGAAATCCTGCAGTGCCTGCAAGGTCCCCCTCCTCAAGAATTCACATGTACATCTGAAATTTGCCAATGAACCTCTAAATGATTCAGAGAAGGATTAGGAGAAGGTGCTGTGGTCAAATGAGACCAAAATTGTGCTTATTTTACTCACTGAACAGCAACTTCATTTATAACATTTGTATCATGTGTTTTTCTGGATTTGTGGTTGCTATTATGTGTCTATCATTTAAAATACAGCTATGATAAAAATGAAAGACCCTTCATTTCTTTGTAAATGGGCAAACTTACAAAATCTGGAGGGGATCAAATAATTATTTTTCCCAAAGGTTTTTGTAAAAGTCATGCACCCTGTTGGCCAATTGTTTTTTTATTTTTTGGTTTTATGTCAACCGGAGAGAAGATCAATCTGGCTGTTTTGATTTGTTTTTGGAACACAGCCTTTTAACTTTACATTTATATTTCCAATATCTACAGGTAACCGAGGTTCGATCTGAGCCATTGTTTCACCAAGAGTTAGTCAGTCGGTTCCGGCACATTCAGTCCAGACTGGAAAACGAGAATCTGGAAACAGAAGAGGTATTTAGGGTTTCATGACATTTTTTTGCTCACTTTCTTATTTATTTAAAGTGTAACTGAAGGCAACCTTTTTTTTTTTTGTTATTGGATAGAGTGGAGAGGGATTGGAACACCTGCCAGTTTTTATTGTGTCACCCTCTCTATTCGTCCTGTTAACCATTATTTTTTTTATTTTTTTATTATTCCACAATATTTTATTGGTAAAGTGTTTATCGTTATCATCGAAAGTGAAAGTAAAAAAATCCCAAATGCTGGGTTGAAGAAGAACTTGGATTCTCACCTCTCCTCCTCTCCTACCGCTCGTGCTGCCGACTGTTGTAGTAGTTAAGATAAATCGTTGGCTGAGGAATTCCTCTAGAATGGTTGGATTCCTGGTCCTCAGCTGTGCTCAGTTGTTGCCCCTTCTGTCCCCTACATTATTACAGTACACAGGACGAGCAAAAAAAAAAATCAGACCAGTACATTATTTGGGCCATATATGCTAAGCCTGTATTGCAATTGAATGCGTATGCTCAGCACAACATAGGTATACGTGTAAAGTGGCCCAAAATATGCAGACAAGATATATAGTACACCAACATTTTGTCACTCAAGTAATTCTTGGCAGTTGTCTTTTCAATACTATTAAAAAAATAATCTGCCTTGTTTGTCCTCTTTGGGAGGATAAATTCAGCAAAGCTATCTTTTGGGGACTGGTGTTGGAGATGCTGAGAAAGATTATAAGATTCTTTGTAGATTATGAAACATACAACCATTCTCCCTTTCACATGATGGAATGTACAGCCACTACTACTTATTAAGCTGACCATATCCTGTTTTAAATGTTTTCATTGTCAGAGGTTTTTCACTTTGTGAGTGCAAAACGAATAGGGTTGCCCCCATTTCTAAATAGCAGGGATGTCCCTTTTGGAACAACCTGTGAGGCTTTCACCACCTGGGGCAGCTTGCCACCCTAAAAATCCTAAAGCTTTTCATTGTGTTCCCAGTTTCTATGGCTAGGCGGTGATGTCCAATGTTAGGCCCCAGCACCTGAGTGCCAGCAGCCTTGGAGACGCTCTGTTAAAGCAGCAAATAGGTGGAGTTTTTTTGGGTCATCGTTGACAAAAAGCCAAAAGCAACAAATGTACAAGTTTTCTACTGCTCTGGAAACCTCCCTCAATTTCTGTAATAAAAGCATGGGACATGATTTTAACAAATGGAGACCACTAAAATGCTTTCAGTTTTTATATTTTTTAAAGAATTTAATTCAATTTTTAGGATGATACAAATGTATATAGAGAAGCAACTCTGGACATTACCAGCATATAGTCTGTCAATTGGGACCCCCTGCATGATTTAAATAAAGATACAGAGCAATGCTTCCAGTTTTGACTGAAGTACACCTAATCTGTAAATTTAGCTATAATTTAATACCTTGAAGTGAACTTCTCATTTCATAATGATACCCTTATATTTAAATGTTTCACATGCATGCCCCTCTTTCTGCAGTATGCAGTTTTAGTAGATCGAACAGCATTATTACTGTTATGCAAATTACATATTTTTGTCAAAATTCCATGACCTCATGTCCATCCCTAACCACTTCTTCTGGCTAATAGTATACACAGAGAGCAGGGACATATGACCGTCACAGGAATGGCAGATCTGATTTTGACATTGGCTGTAATTGACTTGGGGTAGACTTGATCAGTTTTTTTCTACCTCAGGTCAGGTAAAATGAATAACATTGATTATCTCATTACAATGGCATCTGAAATTCGGTGGTATATATAAGGCAGCAAGAACATGTTTTTATCCTGTTGTTGTCCCATGCTGTTGTATTGAAAGCAGAAAAAATGGGCAAGAGTAAGGATTCGAATGACTGTGACAAGATCAAATTGTAATGGCTAGATGACTGGGTCAGAGCAACTCCAAAACTGCATTTCTTGTGGGATGTTTGCGGTCTTCAGTGGTCAGGGTCTACTAAAAGTGGTCCAAGGAAGGAAACCCGGAAATGCTCATTAAAGTGGTGTTGCCACCAAAAAAAAAAAAAAATTGCTTAAAAAAAATTGGAAAAAAATTAATAAATTTTTTTTACTCACCTCTAACTGCCTGTTGCTAGGGGGTCCCTCGTAGTCTGCCACCTTCAGTGCACGGGCCCTGACATCACTTCCCCTCGACGCCGCACAGTCATTTGTATCACGGCGCCGCTCGCGCATGCGCAGTGGGTGCCCAGGCTGTGAAGGCACAGCCGGGTGCCCACAGTAAGAATGCCAGCACCGCGAGCGGAGTGGGAAACGGGGGGGGGTGGGGCTTCGTTCTCCCGCATCGCTGGACCCTGGGACAGGTAAGTGTCTGATTATTAAAAGTCAGCAGCTGCAGTATTTGTAGCTGCTGACTTTTAAAACTTTTTTTTAGTGGGCACTCCTCTTTAACTGCTTCCGGACTGCCCACCGCACATATACTGCGGCAGGGCGGCCCGGCTGGGCAGGGAGCCAATCGGCAGGTCCGGTGGCCGCCGAGACCCGCCGATCATTCCGCGTAGAGGCAGAATGGCAGTCTGCCTAAGTAAACAAGGCAGACCCCTGTTCTGCCAAAGAGGAAAATGGAGATCTTATGTTTCTGCTAAGCAGAAACACGGACCCCTGTTTTCCTCCAGTGTCAGCATTCCCCCCCACAGTTAAAGCACTCTTTACCCTTTGATCGCCCCTGATGTTAACCCCTGCCAGTGTCTTTTATACAGTTACAGTGCATGTATTTAGTACTGATCACTGTATTAGTGTCACTAGTCCACCAAAATGTTCACTTTGTGTCCAATTTGTCTGACGCAATTCTGCTAAAAACCGCTGCTCGTCGCCATTACTAGTAAAAAATATAAAAAAAAGATAAAAAGTGCAAAAATCTATCTCATAGTTTGGTATGCGCAAAAGTTATTGCGTCTACAATCCAATATACGCTTATTGAGTTTTTTTTTTTTTTTTTTTTAACAAAAATATGTAACAGAATACATATTGGGCTAAATTGATAAACTAGATTTTTTAAAATTTTATTGTTATTGGATATGCTTTATAGCAGAAATTAAAAATTTTTATATATATATATATATTATATATATATATATATATATATATATATATTTTAAATTGTCTTTTTTAATGCAAAAAATAAAAACCGCAGATGTGATCAAATGCCACTAAAAGAAAGCTCTATTTGTGGGGGAAAAAAGGACAAGTTTTATTTGGGTACAGCTTTGCACACCTGTGCAGTTGTCAGTTAAAACACAGTGCCTTATCGCAAAAAAAAAAAAAAAACGGCCTGGTCATTAAGGGGGTAAAACCTTCAGGTGCTGAAGTGGTTAATGCACGTGAGGAATGAAGGCTGGCCCAGGTAGTCCTATCCAATAGAAAACCTACTGGAACTCGAATTGCTAAAAAAGTTAATGCTGCTTCTAATAGAAAGGTGTCGGAACACACAGAGCATTGCAGTTTGTTGCTACAATGGGCACATGAGCATCAGAATTGGACCACAGAGTAATGGAAGAAGGTGGCCTGGTCTGATAAATTACATTATCTTTTACATCATATGCATTGCTTACTTGGGGAAGAGATGGCACCAGGATGCACTATAGGAAGTCTGATCAATGGAGGCCCCACCTTGCAACTTACAGGCCTTTAAGAATGGTTCGGTGCCATCTACTGATGGCTTGGTGCCAGTCTTGTCAGAGACCACAATGTACCATCAAGTCCATGCCGCAATGGGTCAGGCCTGTTTTGGCTGCCAATGGGGGACCTACTCAATATTAGGTGACTGATGATAATGTTATGGTTGATCAGTATATGTCCTATATTCCGTTTTGGCATGGACAAGTGAATTAAAATTTATATCTGTATTCTATTTTTTTCCTAACTTTTCTCCTCGAAGGTGAATAAGACTCTTAAAGCTACTCTGCAGTCTCTGCTAGACCTTATCGGATCCGATGACTATGACCTATCAGATGCGTTCCAGTCCAGCCAGTCTACAGAATCTCTTAAATCCACTGGATCAGACACCAGCAGTAAGACGAGCACAGCTAAGAGAAGAGCCAACCAGCAGGACACAGAGACCTTCTATGTTTCAGTGAGAACAAAATGGGTTGGATGATACTGGGCTTGTTGTGTGTTATGTGTGCAGGATTGCCAATGCATCCCTTTTAATGATTGACACACATGAGTTACACATGTTCTGTGGCTGGTTGTAGCCATTCAAAGCTCTAATCAAGGCTTTTCATAGCTCCAGACAAAAATGAAAATCTCATCTTACTATGAAATGAAAAAGCCACCGTCTGTAACACTATCTTGCTCTATAGTTTTTGTTCTGTGGTCTTTGTAGACTTTTTGATGGGGTGACAAATCCCTGAAACGCAGGTGATAGCTCTCACCCTTCCATCCATTGACACAAGTAAAATTTATTGGTTGAAAAGCAACTTCCGGTCTCGTAGAGACTCATTTTGCAATCATAAAGCATGCTGATCAGAGCTGAACTACCTATAAGGCAACCTAGACATTTATATTTATGGTGCAGTGACAGCATGTGAGAAGTAAATAAAAAAAAAAAAAAAAAAAAAGTGTTAATGTGTGCACAGTGGCTAGGCCTTGAAGCCTGATAACAAAAATTGCTCCAGTCTAGGCCGTAAGGAGAAGTGCAGAAAAAAAAAGAAACGAGATGTTGTGGCCATGTGCTAGTTCTCACAATAGGGTCCCAAACCCATAGTGATACTAGGAGCACCCCTGGGCCACCACTTCCAGGGGACTCTAATACCGCAGGCCTCCCCAAACCTTGGCCAGACAACCAGGAGGCACTGGGTCCCTTGGAAACACACTAGATAAATACTATCAACCCTCACCCAGTGGTGGGCACTTAATTCAGATTCCATCCCACAGGAGAGATCTCTCAGGACACCCCATCATACCAGCACCTGGGCTTGTCACAAAAGATGCTATATTGAAGATGGATTAAGATGGGGAATGACCAATGAGACTGACCTACCTCTTGCATTTACCCATCTGAATAAGTGAGAGCTGCTATAAAGGCACTGGAATTCTCCCCTGTAGCATCTGTGGACAGGAGGGCCTTAAAGGCTTGCCTCACTGTCCACCTTTCACCTAATATAGGTTGTTGACTTCCAGGAACTGTCATCCTGGCAGTAGTGCCAATATCACATGCTAGCAATGCAATGAGTAAGCTCCTCCTAATACATCAGGCAAAGGAACATGAACTGCATTTCGGTCAAGATTTTTAGGTACTGCAACATTTACAGTTTGGCCGTTTTGCATTTTGATGGAGTCAGTCTTAACCTATACATTTTTATGAATTGGATATCTCAGAAATGTCAGTCATTAAATGGATGACCTGCCTATCTTGTGTAAATACTACAAGGACAGTTTGAAAGGCCTGTGGATGGGACCGGTTGTGGGCGGATCTGTGGATGGGACCGGTGGTGGGCGGATCTGTGGATGGGACCGGTGGTGGGCGGATCTGTAGGTGGGCGGATCTGTGGGTGGGACATGGTGGGCGGATCTGTGGGTGGGACACGGTGGGCGGATCTGTGGGTGGGACACGGTGGGCGGATCTGTGGGTGGGACACGGTGGGCGGATCTGTGGGTGGGACACGGTGGGCGGATCTGTGGGTCGGACACAGTGGGTGGATCTGTGGATGGGAAAGGTAGACGGATCTATGGATGGGATAGGTGGGCAAAGCACAGGTGGTGGACCTTTATGCAAAGACTGTGTACCAACAGTTACACAGACTTAATTAACCCAAATGGGCTGTTTTGTGAGTGACAATTTATTTTTATTTTTTTACCACAATGTGAATATGTAGCTAATATTTTCTTTCTTGTTGTGTGCTTTAGAAGCTACAAAAGTATGTGGCCGGGAGAAGCACCATTTGCAAATTACAGGCAAAGCGTGACACACTTAAAGAGGCCATAGCCAAAGGTAAGGAAGAGATGAAGACTAATTAGTGATCTCCACAAGCACCATTTTTCCCACCAGTATAATAGCTTAAAGTGTATTTACACTTTTTCTGTCAAATTGGAGAAAACTACACTGTAAGTCCGTTATGTGTTCCCATTCACGCAGCGTACCTTAAAATAATTGATATCTATATAAGTTTGTGTGTGTGTATTTTGTGGTATTAGGAAGATTATACTCTCATGGTATGTGCTTTTCTTTTTGCACCAGTCAAAACTGCATTTAAGGGCATGGCAGCCCACTCGTATTAAATAAAACCAAAGTTTACATAGACATTAGTTGCCCACGCAGGGGTTCTTCCGCATTAATATTAACAGTCAAACAAAAATACCAAGCCACCTGACTCCCTTGTTGGCAACACCACTGATCTTCCTACCAGTCCCTCTGACTAGCTCTGCTGGTTCCCTTGGCTCTCTTAGCTTTTAGTTGCAGTGCCCTGCTGCCTTTGAATAGGGGTTCTCCTGTCACTCCGATAGGAGACCTCCTGGCTGCTGGCTGGGGCACCTCTGACCCCTAGGTGAGACCTCCTGTCTCCCACACTGGGCGCTCTAAGCTATCCTCAGGCTTGAGTATATAACGACTCTGCACACAGAGTCAGGCAGAGTCAGGCAGGCGGCAGACACTTGGTAAAATCTTTACACAGGATTAAAAGTTCCGATCCAGAACACCAAAATTTGAAGAAAAGCCAAAAACGCATCTTTCTCTGCTCAGAAATTACCCTAAACCGTTGCAAATCCTGTGTCTTATTTCCCCCCATTTTCATAGTGACAGTGATTAGTTCTACCACATATATATATATATATACATATATATATATATAATAATGTATGTATGTATATGTATGTGTATATATATATATATATATATATATATATATATATATATATATATATATATGTATATATATATATATATATATATATATATATATATATGTGTATGTGTGTGTGTATGTAGCACTGACCCCCGAAGGAGCTGCTGGTTTTATTGGGCTTACCGTTACCTTCTTCCCCTTGTCTCTGTCTAGGGTTTCCCGTGGTAGATGGCCCAAAGAATTGCAGAAACTGACACTGAATCTTCCTTTTGGGTTATTTATTTAAACAGTAACAGTCTCTTAATGTAGGGTCGAGGGTTTAGGAGGAAAAGTTCAGGTACTTTTGGACTGCAAGAATAGGAAGTCTCTTATAGATGAAATCCAGAGAATAATTGTTTCACAGCTGGATTCTCACAACCCCCGGATAGACCTTCTCTCACTAGGTCTAGCAGCCGGCAGGGTGCTAAGTAAAGAAAAAGTCTCTGCCACAGACTTGAATGTAGAACACTTGAGAAAAGTCTCTGCCACAGACTTAGATGTAACTGAGGGACATAGATAATTTTAGAGAGCTATCATACGGTACCAGTATCTCTCAGTCGGTCCGGCGATACCATATGAGTGTAAATCCATAAAGTGTCCTTCAACTGAGCCTCCAGGCCCCTTCAGAGAAACCTGCCTCGTGCATGGCCTTCTCCTGAAGAATCCTCCCCTGGATGCTCCTCCAGTTGCTGGGCCTCTCCTTGGACGAGACGGCACTGGACCACTTTATGCCCCGATATCCATTCAGGCCTGTCCCCGCAGTTGCTTCGCCTCGTGCTATCCAGCTTCGAGACTTGGAATTGCATGGATCCGCACCCCAGGCCAGGAGGGCCCTAAGGGCTGGTCAGGAGGACCAGGACCAAACAGACAGAAGATATCTTCTGGACCGGAACCCCTAAGCATGTGATCTCAGTACCTTTTAACCACTTGCTTACCGGGCACTTAACCCCCCCCCCCCCCCCCCTCCTGCCCAGACCAATTTTCAGCCTTCGGCACTGACGCACTTTGACAATTGCGCAATCATACAACACTGTACCCAAATTACATTTTTATCATTTTTTTTTTTCACACAAATAGAGCTTTCTTTTGGTGGTATTTAATCACAGCTGGGGGTTTTATTTTTTGCTAAACAAACAAAAAAAGAAAAAAAAAAAAAAAATCATGTTTAATAGTTCGTTATAAAATGTTGCAAACAGGTAATTTTTCTGCTTCATTGATATGCGCTGATGAGGCTGCACTGGTGGGCCCTGATAGGCTGCACTGGTGGGCCCTGATAGGCTGCACTGGTGGGCACTGATGAGATGGCACTGGTGGGTGGCACGGATGGGTGGCACGGATGGGTACCACTGATAGATGGCACGGATGGGTACCACTGATAGATGGCACTGATGGGCACTGGTAGGTGACACTGATGTGCATCACTGTTCAGGCACCGATTGTGGGCACTGACAGGTGGCGCTGGTGGGCACTGACAGGTGGCGCTGGTGGGCACTGGTAGGCGGCACTTGTAGGGGGCACGGTGGGCACCGAGAAGCCGGGGCACATCGCAGTGATCGAGACGGCTTGGCTTTTTTTTTTTTCTCCTCGCGCTGTCAGCGCGAGGAGGAAAAATTGCAGATTACCGGCTCTGTTGTCATCACATGATCAGCTGTCATTGGCTGACAGCTGATCACGTGGTAAGGGGTCGGGATCAACCCCTTATTCGGATCTGTGATCCAGCGAGTCTCAGACTCGCTGATCACAGAGCATGCCGCGCGCCCTTCAGGGGGCGCGCAGGCCGCTCATGCATGGGACGACGTCGTAGATCCGTGCTGTAGCCGTCATTCGGCTATAGCGCGGATCTCTACAGGTTAAATTCCCCCTCCCAGAAGCACAGCAGGATAAACACTCCCACTGGGCTGATCCCGAGAGGAAGAATGGCATCCAATACACCCAGCTAAACTGCGTTCTCATATTTGCCGGCGGTCACCTGCAGCCAAGTAGAACTCGGGGCAATCCAGCTAGACTGGTACTGAAATCATAATTTAACAGAATTAGCCCTAAAACCCAACTGTGGTTTCAGGAATATTAATTTTCAAAAACGCATAGCGCATGCTCGTCAGGAGCCAGCGCTACATGTATTATATATTATATAATGTATATATCAATCATGGAGTACAGTTCCTACAGGTGATTGGACACTGGCAAAGCTTTGAATGACATGCCCCCTCTGGACCGTTTCCCTATAACTTTACTCCACTCCGTGAGTCCTAAGGTTATGGATTTCTTATCTTAGCTAGTTTAATATTTGAATTCACATTCTTCAATCAACTCTTTACTGTCTTCTAAAACAACAATAGAAGCAGTACATTGGGATTGGTGCAACCTCAGTAAAACTTTGGGAGCTGTTCCTGAACACACACACACCATTTAAATTAAAATACAATGGAGGAGCAGAGCCTCTAGATCTTTAGGTCTTTGCTAGGACAGTCATTGCTCAAATCTAGTTTAAAACTGACCATGAGGTCTACCAGCACATTACACACAGTGTTAATTATGGGAGACATTAAAGTGGTTGTAAACTCAAATGCCCACAATTAATTTATCCCCCATGCTTTTGCTCGTTTACCAGTGCAGTATGTTTTTTCTTTTTCTAATCGTAAATACCTTTTTTCTGTCCTCTGTTTTGCGGTCACGTGTCCTCCCTCCGCTCTTCATCCCGATCTAAGGTCTGATTCACACCTAATGCATTTTTTGTGCTTTTTGCATTTGCAAATTTGTACTACAGTCCATTTAACATGGACTCTAGTAAAAGAAGAGCTCCAACTTACAAACCGACCTCAATGCACAATTTCATTGGGTAACTAAGTGGTAAATGAGGTTAAAATTAAAGAAATGTAAAGTTATGCACTTGGGGGCTAAAACATGCATGTATAATAAAAAAAATAGAGAAAGTACAACCAGGGTATCAATGGTGGAGAAGGATCTGGGTGTTCTGGAAGATTATAAGCTTGATAATGGCATGCAATGCCAAGATCTGTTTTCTAAAACAAACAAAATCCTTTCTTGTATTAAGAGAGGTATGGACTCCAGAGAGAGAGAGATAATTTGCCCCTGTACATTAGTAAGACCTCATCTGGAATATGCAGTTCAGTTTTGGGCACCAGTTCTCAAAAAGGATATCGGGGGACTGGAGAAAGTGCAGAGAAGGGCAACCAAACTGATAAGAGGCATGGAGGATCTAGGAGGAAAGATTAGAGGAACTGAATGTATTCTCTCTTGAGAAGAGGAGATTAATTATGATTTCCATGTATAAATACAGAAGTGGTCCATATATTGAACTTGGCTTAGATATTCACTTTCAAGTCATTACAGAGTACAAGGGGACACTCTTTACGTCTGGAGGAAATTAGATTTAGCCTCCACATAGGGAAAGACTTCTTCACAGTAAGAGCTGTGAAATTGTGGAAAAGACTCCCTCAAGCACTAGTTCTGACCAGCTCAGTAGATTGTTTTAAAAAAAGGCCTGGATTCTTTCCTAAACGCACAAAATATACCTGCATATTCATAATTATAGGTAATACCACCAGGAGCAGTTGAACCAGGAAATATCTGATTACCTTCAGGGGAGCCAGAAGGAAATTTGTCCCCTGCTTGAGCAAATTGGGTCATGCTTTACCTTGACTCTGGATCAATTATAGGTGTAGGATTATGCATATAGATGTTTTCTAATTGTGCAACTATGTACCGGTAATTAAAACTTATTTAACTACGTAACTGAAAATTTTAGATCTTAAAATGCTTTTAAAAATTCTCATATTTTCCATTTTTCCTCCACAGCAGCTGAATCGCACAGTAAAATCTCTGGGTACGTATACTGTCAATGACTGGAATAAAGGGTGGGGCAATTGACGTCACCATATGTAACCTACAGTAATTACCACTGCAAGAATTCTGCATGCCACGGTTGCAACTTATTGGGAGAATAAGGGGAGATCAATGCGCAAACCAACGGGAAAAAGATCAATGGGCAGCTGCCAACATCAGGGTGTTCTCACACCAAAAAGCAGGATGATTATAATGGGTATGAATGTGGCGCTTACCAAAACAAATTTAATAAAATGATCCTCTGGAGGTATCAAATAAAAAATAACTCCACAAGGATTTTAAGTGTCTAAGGCTTGATACCTCATAAATGATAGAGACAGCAACCAGATTGTCATAGCCTCTAACAAACAATGAGCAACCACCTGCTCCCCCTTCAATCACACACTTTGTGAGGAAGCACGGATAAACCAATAACACTCCAGACCTCCAAGTTACTGTAAACAGCTCTTACATGAGTGTAATCACTCAATGGTGCTCTCAAAGCAATAACCTCAATACTTAGTATATCCTCGACGATCAATAAATATATAGTTTCAAAAAAATGTGTATATGTGCACATCAATCCTAATCCTCAAATTATCATAGATTAAATAAAAACATAAACAAAATGTAATAAATATTAAAATATAAACTCATCCAGTGAAATATGTGCAAAAATGCCTCATGTGCAAAAATAGAACAAAGGTGCAAAAAACAGTAAATGAATGAAAAACTCATTCTTAATGGTTTTACATTAATGAGATAAATAAAAAAATAATTAGTAAAAAAAATATATAAATAGTATATAATAAATTGTGTCACAAAAAAGATTTGTGCAAAAAAATGTATGTAGCAAAAAATAAATTTGGTGCAAAAAGTAGAAAACTTGAGCACCATGCATAAAGTGCAAACCAATGTTCTAGCAGATAAATGTTATTCCGTAGTGCAAAAAAAATCTTAATAATAGCCTGTGCAATTAGAGTCCCATATACGGTGCAATTTGAATCGTGTAGTTGAATCGTGAAAAAAATCTTGAATATATTGCGAATTTCCACAAATAACTTCCGTGCCCTTGTGCAGATCAATCGGCGGTGTTCATGCTAAGTGTTTCCCCCAATCTCTCACCTTATTTAAGGCAAGTAATAGCCTTAATAATGTTGGCTTCCAGCTGTTACTGCGTGCCTCTGTGTTCCACTTGAAATGGCTCCCATCTCCTCCACTGCTGTAACCTCCAGGTCACACAGTCAAACTCAGCCCAGGGATGGTGAGTGGTTTAGGGGAAGGAATGAACATGCTCCATAGTGTAGTATTGATTAAAAAGATGTATTAATAAGTAAAAACACTTGCATATAAAAAAACGAATAGCAGAAATCTTAACAAAGGATGGTTACGACCTCGGCCGCGGTCTGAACCCTGGCATCACCTGACTCTCCTCTCTCACGCGTATCGTCACAGTACACGTGACTTTCTCAAAGGGGTGTGGAGTCAGGTGTACGGCGGTGACTTAAAAAGAGCAGAGACTGTCGCCATGGTAACCAAACATAGCACTGCAAGCCTCCGGATCACGGACACACACTGGGTTGTTCAGGGTCCATTGATTCATATGTATTAGTTGCTCAACTTAAACGGCAACCAATACTAATAAAATTAACTTAATAATAGTTAAATTTAAAATTTAGATTACATCCTGATGAAATAGCGCCGAATCAGCGCCATCTGGGGTTCAATAAGCAGAAAAAAGCAGAGACTGTCGCCATGATAGCAAAACATAGCGCTACAAGCCTCCGGATCACGGACACACACTGGGTTGTTCAGGGTTCATTGATCCATAAGTAATAGTTGCTCAGCTTGAACGGCAACCAATGCTCATATATAAAATGAATTTAGTAATAATTACATTTAAAATTTAGATTTCATCCTGATCGAATAGTGCCGAATCAGCGCCATCTAGTGTTCAATGAAGGAAGTACCCATCATCTGAAACACTTAACATAGCATATACCCCTAAGGTAAGTCTCATACTTTTCAAAGTATGGAAATGTAATTATTAGGGTAAATAAATTAAATAATATCCAGATAAAAATATGAGTAATAAATTAGATAAATGAATACCACCTCAAAAAATTGATAATTCCAGCATACTAAGGGTAGCAGAACTACCATAGGTGGTGGAAAAGGACGATCGAGTTTAAAATTCGAATTTTTTATGACATATATAAAGCATCACCGTATAGGAGAGGGATCACCAAAAAGGGCAAGCTATGAGTAAGCTCGTATAATTAAGGTGATAATCTTTATAATTAGCATAAATTATTAATATCCAAATACCCAATACTTGCATAAGTAAAATGTCAATGACCACAGTCAATAATTCTACAGGAGGGAAGAAAATATAATGAATAAAAATTAACAAAATATATATCTCCATGCGAAAGTACATCATAAACAATCGCATAAAAAAACATCATAAAAAGCACCAATTAGTGCATGTGACTAGCTATTCATAAAATACAATTCTTTCATCAGCCAAAGTTCATGTATCTCCAATCAACAAAGAGCACTAATCAGATGTACTACTTTACATAAAAAATACAATAGCCTCAGTGACCACTGAAAGGAAATATAGTAAATCAACCAATCAACCACAAATCAAACTAGGATCAGACTCAAACTCCAAAGTTCAATAATTCGAAATAAAGGAATTCAAGTCAAATTCTATGTTATGTCCTAAAGGTGCTTTAGATTGAGATTGACTGAGTTTAATGACCTTATTGTCACACCTCCAATGGGGTTTATATTTTTCAATTCCCCATACCCGCAATGAGGAGGGGTCTCTGTTATGGAACTGGTCATAGTGTCTAGACAGACTTTGTTTTGGAAAACCATTCTTTATGTTTTGCGTATGTTCCCTCAGCCTTTTCCACAGTTCCCTTTTGGTTCTTCCAACATACTGGATTTGACATGGGCATTCTAGAAAGTAAACCACCCCTTCTGTCCTACATGATATAAAGTAGTTTATTTGATATTCTCCATCGGTTACAGATGATTTGAAGCTTGATTTTTTTTTTTTTCTTTTTGCTCGTATGTCTACACATGTAGCATGTTTTGCATGGAAAGAACCCCTTTCCTTCAAAGAAGGAGGGTTTTCTTTGTGGTGGGGGATCCAATACATTTTTCACGAAAAGGTCCCTTAGGGTAGGTGCTCTTCGATACGTGAATTTGGGTTTAACTGGTAACACAGTCGCTAGATGACGGTCGGACTTAACGATATTCCAATATTTCTTGCAAATCTTTTCCATTTGCTTATGCTGCATGTTTTAGTCCATCACCAATGGTGCACCACCCCCAAATTCACGGTTCGTAGTGGAGTCTTCAATCAGTCAATCAATTTATTCCTATCAATGGCACATACATCCTATATTTTCTCTTTTATAAAATCGTGTTGGTATCCCTTTTAGATAAAACGGTCCAAAAGGGAGAAAAACTAAATCGTACGAGAGATACTAAACATCTGATACAATTACTGAACGGGGTTAAACTTGATGACAGACCTGTCTATTTGGCCACAGCGGATGGAAAGTGGTTCTTTCCAACCAAAACATGCTACATGTGTAGGCATACGAAAGAAAGCAAAAATCAAGCTTCAAATCATCTGTAACCGATAGAGAATATTAAATAAAATACTTTATATCATGTAGGACAGAAGAGGTGGTTTACCTTCTAGAATGCTTATGTCAAATCCAGTATGTTGGAAGAACCAAAAGGCTACTGTGGAAAAGGCTGAGGGAACATTCGCAAAACATAAAGAATGGTTTTCCAAAACACAGTCTGTCTAGACCAGGTGTGCCCAACCTTTTGAAGAGCAAGGGCCACTTAAATGACTTGGTAACCGGTCGCGGGCCATATTGAGCAGAGCAGGGGGATGACAGGTCCGTGCAGAGCGGACACGGACACAGCCCACTCTACTCTATGGGTCCTCTGATCCGATCCGCCCAGACGGAAGGGGATTGATCCCCTTCTGTTTTTTTTTTTTAAGCGAATCAGATTGGAGGTAGGCGGGTGTAAATCCACACAAATCTGTTTACATATGGCGTTTCATAGAGGTGAATGGAGGGTCTGATTGGGTCGGACCAATTATGTGACAGGGGCCTTTCACACTAATGCAGCGCAGTGCACCTGTGTCTTTCCTGCGGGTTAGCTACACTTTGCCATAGACTTCTATTATATCCTGCAGGTGTGGTGCACTTTCTGAAAGCGCACCAAACCTGCAGGTAATAACAGAAGTCTATGGCTCAATGCAGGTAACATGAAGGTGCACTGCACCTGTGGATCAGTTTGAAAGCAGCCCAGTAACCACTGCACAGATATGCCCATATATACACTGCAATTTTAGTAATAAACTGACCTTTAATAACAGTCTTCCATTCAGGTATCTCCTGTTGTTGCTGTCCCAGGCAGAGTGCATTTGATATCACTCTGCCTGTAACAGGAGACGGCGCTATACAGGAAGCATCCACTTATACAGCTCTGCTCCACAGCCGCTTGCTTTACCGGCTTCATTAACAACACAGATGGTCTGGGATGGCGGATCTGCAACCCATGATTTGGGCTTGCCAATCCACCATCCCACAGAAGGAGGTCGCGGGCCACATCAGAGGGCTCCGCGGGCCACATGTGGCCCCCGGGCCACTGGTTGGGCACCCCTGGTCTAGACACTATGACCAGTTCCATAACAGAGACCCCTCCTCATTGCGGGTATAGGGAATTGAAAAATATAAACCCCATTGGAGGGGTGACAATAAGGTCATTAAACTCAGCCAATCTGAATCTCGTTGGATTCATGAGTTCCACACATTAGCACCTTTAGGACATAACATAGAATTCGACTTGAATTTCTTTATTTCAAATTATTGAACTTTGGCGTTTGAGTCTGATCCTAGTTTGATTTGTGGTTGATTGGTCCTTTGTTTTGAAACTTGTTTTTAATCAGTCATGTGCACAAATTGGTATCTACTCTATAATGAGTTTTTATGCGTTTTTATATGCAACCTTTTATGATGTATGATCGCATGGTATATATGCTACGACTGATATTAAGACCTACTCATTTACTATATTTCCTTTCAGTGGTCACTGAGGCTATTGTATTTTTTATGTAAACTAGTACAATTGATTAGTGCCCTTTGTTGATTGGAGACACATGAACTTTGGCTGATGAAAGAATTGTATTGTATGATTAGTCACATGCACTAATTGGTGCTTTTTTATGATGTTTTTTATGTGATGGTTTATGATGTACTTTCGCATGGAGATATATATATTTTTTTTATTTTTTTTTCATTATATTTTCTTCCCTCCTGTAGAATTATTGACTCTGGTCATTGACATTTTACTTATGTTAGTATTGGGCATTTGGGTATTAATAATTTATGGTAATTATAAAGATTATCACCTTATTTATACGAGCTTACTCATAGCTTGCCCTTTTTGGTGATCCCTCTCCTATACGGTGATGCTTAATATATCATAAATAATTCTAATTTTAAAACTTGATCGTCCTTTTCCACCACCTATGGTCGTTCTGCTACCCTTAGTATCCTGGAATTATCAGTTTTTGGAGGCGGCATTAATTTATTACTCATATTTTTATCTGGATATTATTTAATTTATTTACCCTAATAATTCCATTTCCATACTTTGAAAAGTATGAGACTTACCTTAGGGGGATATGCTATGTTAAGTGTTTGTTTCAGATGGTGGGTACTTCCTTCATTGAACACTAGATGGCACTGATTCGGCGCTATCCGATCAGGATGGAATCTAAATTTTAAATGTAATTATTACTAAATTCATTTTATATATGAGTATTGGTTTCCATTCAAGCTGAGCAACTATTACTTATGGATCAATGGACCCTGAACAACCCAGTGTGTGTCCATGATCCGGAGGCTTGTAGCGCTATGTTTTGCTATCATGGCGACAGTCTCTGCTTTTTTCTGCTTATTGAACACCAGATGGCGCTGATTCAGCGCTATTCGATCAATGTTTAATCAAAGTTTTAAATGTAACTATTATTAAGTTCATTTTATTAGTATTGGTTGCCGTTTAAGTTAAGCAACTAATACATATGGCTCAATGGATCCTGAACAACAGAGTGTGTGCCCGGGATCCGGAGGCTTGCAGCGCTATGTTTGGTTACCATGGTGACAGTCTCTGCTCTTTTTAAGTCACCTCCGTACACCTGACTCCACACCCCTTTGAGAAAGTCACGTGTACTGTGACGATACGTGTGAGGGAGGAGAGTCGGATGACACCAGGGTTCGGACCGGGGCCAACCAGTACTGAAAGTGAGGTAAAATCCAAAGGTTGAGTTGTCACCAGAACAGGAATAGAGGGGGGAAATCTTCCAGTGGGGCACTTGCTACGGAGACAACTGTCTACAGCTTTTCTTAATTTGAAGAGATCTCCTCTTCCCGTTGTGTCTCGGGGGGAAAGGAAGTGAAGGACATTCTCTCTAATGGGACAAAGACTGTAACAAAAAACTGGCAGGGGTTTTCTGCATTCATACTCTATCCAAAACTAAAAAAAATGGGGCTTTGATCATTAGCAGTTCCAAAAATAATAAAATAATACCTGACCATAGCAACATATTCAGATGTATTCAGTAAAACAGTGCATGGAGCAACCAGTCAGAATCCACCTTGCTCTGATCTGGCTTTAGTAAAGTGAATTTTAATTGGTTGCTAAAGGCTATTTTCCTTTTTCCCCTAATGCTTTGCTTCTTGCTCTGTTAATGGACTATGACTAGATGTCATTGGTTAGATTTTCAATATGTAATTATGTGAACACATTAATATATACAAGAAGCAAAAGCTTTTGACAAATACTTATTGTTAACAGGTCAAGCAGCTGACTTCTGACTAGTCATATTAAATGCACTGAATGCTCTTGTTAAAGGATCAGTCCATCCAAAAGTAACTTCTTAGTTTTAGGTAGATGCTGTGGGTGGGTATAAAAAACACTCACAGGCTTCTTATGGTTCTTATAGACTTTAGAGCACAGTTTAAACATACATTTTTGGGTTGCCCAGGTATATATGTTTAGAAATATGGAGTTATGGGAAGACTGCAAAACCATAGCCTTGCACCTTCAGGAGCATATTTTTACAGGAAAAGCAGGAGTTTTCTAACCCACGTGATCTTTTTCCCCTTGCGATTTGCTACTGCTCATAGACATGAAATTGTTCCCCTCTCTTGCCAAAATTGGCACATGGCCTCTGCACATGAGCGCCCAGATTTATTGCCACCTTTCTGCAGCTAGGAGGTCTCATTTTTAGCCTTTATGTGTTACCAAGAATGCAATTCGTTGTTTAGACTCCCATTTTGGACTTTGTGGTGGTTAGAATTGGGTGTAGAGCAGAACATCCCCAAAGTCCTCGAGAGACAGAAGAAGAATAAGGGTAATTAAAGTCACCAGCACCTACCCATTACTGATAAATATATTTTGGGTGGACTGGAACTTTAAAAAGTCAAGTCTTAAAAATATTCCTAAATCCAGATTCCTGCGCTAAAAAAATTATTACACTGTATAGTCTCCTCTCCGGTGGCCCATGTCGCCTACATTTGATCTATTCTTGTGATGCAGCCTCTGAAAGACTTTTCAGCATTTGACACTTCCAAGAATTTTTGGATGCTCTCACCATGCTTTGTGGTTCCTCCTTTCAACTGCTACACCACTGCTGTGACGTAGAGTGATGTAGAGTTTGAAAGCAGAGGGGAAAACAAGCATCAGACTTTCCCGAAGGTGTCTTTTGGAGGCAGCATCGCTGTAATGAAGCAAAGGTAGGAGATACAAGCCAATGGAGAGGTGGGTTTAAGGTTTCTTCTATTGCAGGAACCTGGATTTAGGACTTTTTTGAGCCTTATTATGGTCGGTTAGACATTAGTACTCTCAAATATTAGAGACTGAAATTGAATATAGCTAGGCGAACCAGTGTTTTATGGTAATATTAATAGAGTATGCAGCTTCTTAAAACCCAAATATTGAAAATTCCACCTCTATGTCTGACTATTACTGGGCTTCTGCTATCTGAGTACTGGGTACAGTACTAAGCAAAAGTTTTAGACCGGTGTGAAATGCTTTAAACTAAGAATGCTTTCAAAATAAATAGCATTTTTCTGATAAAAAATAAGTGAGTGAACAGAAGAAAAATCTAAATCAAATCAATATTTGGTGTGACTACCATTTGCCTTCAAACCAGCATCAATTCTTACACTTGCACACTTTATACACTTGCAAGTCAGAGATTTTGCAGGATTAGAGTCAGGTGTATGATTAACCATTTATACCAAGCATGTGCGAATGATCATCAATTTCATATGTAGATTGAAACAGTCATTAACTAAAATGGAAACATCTGTGTTGGAGGCTTAAAACTGGGTGAGAAACCGCAAAACTCTGCTACTAAGGTGAGGTCATACACCATGGCAAGACTGAGCACACCAGCAAGACACAAGGTAGTTCTACTGCATGAACAAGGTCTCTCCCAGGCAAAGATTTCAAAGCTGACTGGGGTTTCAAGATGTGCTGTTGAAGCATTTTGAAGAAGCACAAAGAAACGAGCAACGTTGAGGACAAGGAAACTTAATGCATGAGATGAAAAACGCATCATGCTTACTTATCTTTCCGATCGGAAGATGTCCAGCAGTGCCATCAGCACAGAAATGGTGGAAACCATTGGGACCCAGGTACACCCATCTACTGTTCAGAGAAGTCTGGCCAGAAGTGGTCTTCATGGAAGAACTGCGGCCACAAAGCCATCCCTTCGACCTTGAAACAAGGTTAAGCGACTCAACTATGCAGGAAAACATAGGAACGTTGAGGACCTTAGTGATTGGCCCCAAATGTATTATGCAGCAGGTCAATGACCCCAAACATACAGGCAATGTCATTAAGAACAATCTTCAATGTAAAGAAGATCAAGGAGTCCTGGAAGTGATGGTTTGGCCCTCACAGAGCTCTAATCGCAACATCATTGAGTCTTTATAGGATCACATGAGGAGACAGAAGGATTTGAGGCAGCCTACATCCATAGAAGATCTGTGGTTGGTTCTCCAAGATGTTTGGAACAAACTGCCAAGTTCCTTCAAAAACTGTGTGCAAGTGTACCTTATGCTGTTTTGAAGGCAAAGGGTGGTCATGCCAAATATTGATTTGGATTTTTCTTCTGTTCATTTACTTTCCATTTTGTTGATAAAAAAAAAAAAGAAAAGATTAACACGTCTATTTCTGAAAGGATCTTAAGCATATTTCTGTAGCATCTTATTTCGCAACATTTTTTCACACTTGCCTAAAGCATTTTGGACAGTAGTGTAAATTGAAGTTCTCAACCGTGGTGAATGTGAACTTTTTTGTTCCTGCGTACTTACAGTACCCAATAAGCAACCAATCAGATTTTAGTGAAAGATGAATATTGTGGATTACTGCGTTTCCTTTTGATAAAGCCCAATATTACTGCCAAATTCAGAAAACACTGTTAATAATATCATAATACAAAATGTTTTTGTTAAAAATGTCACACAACATTGAAAATGTTTGCTGCAATTCAGCATTACTGAACCATATAAAAAATTTTAAGTATAGAAAAAATTGAATTATAAAAAAAAAAAAAAAAGTTAAATGATTAGTATTAGGCTTATTTAAAGTGCAAATTGCTGATTTTTTTTTATTTAAAGTTAAACTCCAGGTAGACGGGTAAATACACACACAAAGTCAGCATAAGAGAGCTGTTTTATCTACCAATGGATTTGTGGTTCTGCCTGTTTAGTCCTGAGATTTATGGCTCTGCCACACAGCATAGCCCTGAGACCTGATTTTCCTCTGCTGTAGTTTATTATAACCTACAGGTCTTGTCCCTCCCCCAGCCTATGACTGGGCAGTGAAAGGAGAAGCAGCTAACTGATGGGCTCATCTCCCTGTCACTCTGCTTTCTCCTCCTATCAGCACACTTCTTGTTACTCATTGTTTTGCTTACAATGGCGCATTAAAGAATACACAGCTGCATAATTAGTGTATTTTAAATCTGCTTGGAGTTCAGCTTTAACCTATTTTCTTACAGTAGGAAGACTTTGACTACAGTGAGGGAAAAAAGTATTTGATCCCCTGCTGATTCTGTACGTTTGCCCACTGACAAAAAAAAATGATCAGTCTATAATTTTTTTTTGTAGGTTTATTTTAACAGTGATAGACAGAATAACAACAAAAATATCCAGCAAAATGCATTTCAAAAAAGTTATAAATTGATTTGCTGACATTTGGTAACTCGAATCTTCAGCTCCCTTTACATATATTCTATGGGATTAAGGTCTGGGAACTGGCTAGGCCACTCCAGGACCTTAATGTGCTTTTTCTTGAGCCACTCCATTGTTGACTTGGCCATGTGGTTTGGGTCATTGTCATGATGAAATACCCAAGATTTGATGGAACATGGCCCTGTCCATCGTCCCTTTGATTCAGTGAAGTTGTCCTGTCCCCTTAGCAGAAAAACACCCCCAAAGCATAATGTTTCCACCTCCATGTTTGATGGTGGGAATTGTGTTCTTGGGGGTCATAAGCAGCATTCCTCCTCCTCCAAACACGGGGAGTTGAGTTGATATCAAAGAGCAAGATTTTGGTCTCACCTGACCACAACACTTTCACCCAGTTCTCCTCTGAATCATTCAGATGTTCAATAGCAAACTTCAGACAGGCCTGTACATGTGCTTTCTTGAGCAGGGAAACCTGCAGGATTTCAGTCCTTCACAGTGTAGTGTGTTACCAATTGTTCTCTTGGTGACTACGGTCCCAGCTGCTTTGAGATTATTGACAAGATTCTCCTGTGTAGTTCTTGGCCGATTCCTCACCTTTCTTATGATAATTGAAACTCCACGAGGTGAGATCTTGCATGGAGCCCCAGACTGAGGGAGATTAACGGTTATTTTGTGTTTCTTCCATTTGCGAATAATCGCACCAACTGTTGTCGTGCTCTCACCAAGCTGCTTGGTAATGATCTTGTAGCCCATTCCAGCCTTGTGTAGGTCTACAATCCTGTCCTTGACATCCTTGGACAGCTCTTTGGTCTTGGCCATGGTGGAGAGATTGGAATCTGATTGCTTTTGTATACAGGTGTCTTCTATACAAGTAGTGATCCTCATCTTAGCTCGTTACCTGTATAAAAGACACCTGGGAGCCAGAAATCTTGCTGATTGATGGGGAATCAAATACTTATTTCACTCATTAACCACTAGAGGACCAGCCGCCGCAGTTATACTGCGGCAGGTTGGCTCCCCTGGGCAAATCGTCGTAGCTGTAAGTTGGCAGCTTTAAGACCACTAGGGGGGGCGCGGCACCGACGGAGCTGATGCGTGTAAACAGACAGTTTTCCGCTATGTCAGGAGAGAGGAGACCAATCTGTTGTTCATACTAAGTATGAACAACAATCGGTCTCCTCCCCCAGGCAGTCCCATCCCCCCACAGATAGAATCACTCTCTAGGACACACATTTAACCCCTTGATCGCCCCCTAGTGTTAACCCCTTCCCTGCCAAAGACATCTATACAGTAATTGGCTATTTTTAGCTCTGATTGCTGTATACATGTCAATGGTCCAAAAAAAGTCTGATCTGTCAGCCGCAATGTTGCAGTCCTGCTAAAAATAGCTGATCACCGCCATTACTAGTAAAAATATAAATTATTAATAAAAATGCCATAAATATATCCCCTATTTTGTAGACGCTATAACTTTTGCGCAAACCAATCAATAATTTGCTTATTGCGATTTTTTTTATTTTATTTTTTTTACCAAAAATATGTATAAGAATACATATCTGCCTAAACTGAGGAAGAAATTCATTTATTTTATTTTTTGGGGGGATATTTATTATAGCAAAAAGTAAAAAATATTGCATTTTTTTTTTTCAAAATTGTCGCTCTTTTTTTGTTTATAGCGCAAAAAATAAAAACCGCAGAGGTGATTAAATACCACCAAAAGAAAGCTCTATTTGTGGGAAAAAAAGGACAATTTTGTTTGGGTACATCGTCGCACGACTGCGCAATTGTCAGTTAAAGCGACAGTGGTGTATCGCAAAAAAATGGACTGGTCATTAAGGGGGCAAATCTTTCCGGGGCTTAAGTGATTAAAATGCAAATCAATTTATAACTTTTTTGAAATGCGTTTTTCTGGATATTTATGTTGTTCTGTCTCTCACTGTTAAAATAAACCTACCATTAAAATTTATAGACTGATCATTTCTTTGTCAGTGGGCAAACGTACAAAATAAACAGGGGATCAAATACTTTTCCCCTTCACTGTAGTTATTTTGGACTAATGCACATGATGATATTAGCCAGGATATGCATTTCCCTGTAATATAGCCATAAATATTGGTGTATTTGATGCTTATTCTATGTATTTTAGCAAGGTTTGTGTATGGGTGAATTGTATGTCACACGGTTGGTTTCAGGCTGCAGTCCAATACCAGTAAATCACAGAGGGCGAAAAGGCAGCGACCGTCATCCCAATATAACTACAAACTGTTTAACGGGGATTTGGAGGAGTTTGTGAAGGTACCTCCCGCGTGTGCTGCCCATATTCTTTGCTTTCTGATTCAGCTTGTGTTATATTTGGGGTAACCACTGCCGTGTCGCTCTTCCCAGAAGCCTTTGCTGCATAGCTCTCTATCTGTCAATGCAAACCTCTGCCACTTCAATGCCGAATGATCTGATAATCTGAGCTTCTCTATACTGTATGTCTCCACAAATGCTTGAATAATCTCAATATCTCACATGCCATTCATAGGCCTTTCTGATGCTATTTGTAGGATCTTCTTCTTTTTTTTTTTTTTTTTTATCTCTTTCATTGTTTTACCTTTTAAATATACCATAGTTTGCTGTTTTTTCTTAGATTTTTTTAATTAAAATTTTTTAAATAATAACAATAATAGAAAGGTAATAATTACAAAAAAAGGCTATTACTGAAGGATTGTGTATATGGGATTACATGTTTTTTTTTTTTTTGGTTGAGCTGGATGGACTTGTATCTTTTTTCAACCTAACTATGTGACCAATAATAACCTTTTTTATTATTTTTATTTATAATATTATTATTTTCCCTTTTTGGGGTTGATTTACAACTGCTTCACACCACAAAAACGCACTCCAGATCCGTTTCAGATGCATTTCTGCATGCGCGTTTTTAATTTTTAGGTTGCTTTTTTGATGCATTTCCAGATGCTTTTTTTTTTTCATTTTTTTTTCACCGTACTGGGGGTCTGCTGTGTTTTTTATGCGTTCCATTGAATTCCAGGGCATTTTTTGTGTTTTACCGTGTTTCAGTGCAATCCAGTGCAGGAAAAATGCAGCAAGTTCGATGTTCTACTTTTTCTTTTTTTTTTCTGGTTTTGCAAAGCCCTGGAACTGAATGCACTGGTGTGAACTATGCCATTAAAACAACAAAAAACACAGAATACTTTCCACGCTTTTTTGATGCAGAAAAAAAAAAAACGCACTGGACTGCATGTGGTGTGAACTGGCCCTTACTAAAACTATATAGTGCAAAATCTGGTGCACCTGTGCGTGGTACCAATCAGCTTCTAATATTAAACTTTGACAATAAGGCCCGGTTCAGACTGCTGCCTTGCGGGAGATCGCATATGATTCGCACCGCACTGCAGTTCAAATCATATGCGATCTCTGTGCGATGCAAATTCAGCCATACAGATAGTATGGCTGAATTCGCATCGCATTCGGCCCAAACTCGCACAGGACCCTTTTTTTTTCGGTCCGTTGCAGAATCGGATCGCATGGTGTTCTCACCATGTGATCCGATTCCTGTTTGAGTTTGCAGATCACACTGCGATATGCGAGCTGATATGGGGGTGTCATTAACATTTCACTAACACTCCCAGCAGCTCGCATAGGGCAGGGTGAACTGCCGGCGGGAGACATGCGGTGTGGGAACCCACAGTAGATTCGCAGCGTTCCCGCACCGCAGCAGTGTGAACCCAGCCTAAAACCTGGAAGCCGGTTTCTATGCACAGCTGCACCAGATTTTGCACTCTCCAACTGGAGACTCTCCAACAGACAACTGGAGCACAAAAAAAAAAAACAAAAGAAGTTGACTTCTTATACTTTGTTGATTGTATTCCTTCTTTCATTTTCTAGTGCCCTTTTGAGAAAGAGAAGAAAAAAAATGGGATTTGCCAAGTGCTGCTCATATTAACCTAATTAAAAATAATGAACCTTAAAAAAATACTTTTATTGTGGCAAAAATATTTATTGCATCAAAAACAGTCCTTTGGGGTCTAAAACCAAATTTAAAAAGCTAATAGAGTATATAACATGCAGTTATGTATTATATTTAAGAGTCGTTTGCCCTCACCCCCATATTTGGATTACTGTATTGTAAATACTATACTTGTATGTAACTCTATGGTTAAAACAATTATGTGCTATTAACCACTTAAGGACCAAGCCTTGAGATTTGTTGTTTACAAGTTAAAAACAGGTTTTTTTTTTTGCTAGAAAATTACGTAGAACCTTCAAACATTATACTTTTTTTTTCTAATACCCTAGAGAATAAAATGGCGGTTGTTGCAATACTTTGTCACACCGTATTTGCACAGCTGTCATATAAGCGCACTTTTTTGGGAAAAAAATACCTTTTTTTTAATTAAAAAAATAAGAGAACAGTAAAGTTAGCCAATTTTTTTTTTATATTGTGAAAGAAAATGATACGCCGAGTAAATTGATACCCAACATGTCACGCTTCAAAATTGCGCCCCCTCGTGGAATGGCGACAAAATTCTACCCTTAAAAATCTCCATAGGCAACGTTTAAAAGATTCTACAGGTTGCATGTTTTGAGTTACAGAGGAGGTCTAGGACTAGAGTTATTTGCTCTAGCTCTACCAATTGTGGCGATACCTCACATGTGTGGTTTGAACACCGTTTTCATATGTGGGCGCTACTCACGTATGCGTTCGCTTCTGCACGCGAGCTTGACGGGTCAGGGCGTGTTTAAAAAAAAAAAAATTTTCTTAATTATTTTACATTTTATTTTTACACCGTTCTTTAACCACTTCATTACCGCCTCATGCTCACATGACGCCCACAAGGTGGATCTACCATCCTGGGTGGGCGTCATATGACGTCCTCGGATTCCCAGCCGCCTGGGGGGCGCGCGCCCGCGGCATCGCTCGGGACCCGGTGCGGGTGCCCGGCGGCCGCGATGTCCGCCGGGCACCCGCGATTGCCCGTTAAAACAACGGGACCGTGCGGGACCGTGGAGCTGTGTGTGTGAAAACACAGCTCCACGTCCTGTCAGCGGAGAGGAGACCGATCATGTGATCCCAGTACGGAGGAACACATGATCGGTCTCCTCCCCTTGAGTCCCCTCCCCCCACAGTTAGAATCACTTCTATAGGGAACACATTAACCCCTACAGCGCCCCCTAGTGTTAACCCCTTCCCTGCCAGTCACATTTACACAGTAATCATTGCAATTTTATAGCAACGATCGCTGTGTAAATGTGAATGGTTCCAAAAGTGTCCGAAGTGTCCGCCGCAATGTCGCAGTCACGAAAAAAAATCGCAGATCGCCGCCATTACTAGTAAAAAAAATAAAAAAAAAATTCAATAAATCTATCCCCTATTTTGTAGACGCTATAACTTTTGCGCAAACCGATCAATATACGCTTATTGCGATTTTTTTTTTTTTTACCAAAAATATGTACAAGAATACGTATCGGCCTAAACTGAGTAAAAAAATAGTTTTTTTTTTAAAAAAAATGGGATATTTATTATAGCAAAAAGTAAAAAATATTGTGTTTTTTTTTCAAAATTGTCGCTCTTCTTTTGTTTATAGCGCAAAAAATAAAAAACGCAGAGGTGATCAAATACCACCAAAAGAAAGCTCTATTTGTGGGAAAAAAAGGACGTCAGTTTTGTTTGGGTGTAACGTCGCACGACCGCGCAATTGTTAGTTAAAACGACGCAGTGCCGAATCGCAAAAAGTGCTCTGGTAAGGAAGGGTGTTTAAAAGCCCTGTATTGAAGTGGTTAAAAAAAAAAAAAAAATCACTTTTATTTCTATTACAAGGAATGTAAACATCCCTTGTAATAGGAAAAAAAAGGACCTCTTAAATATGAGATCTGGGGCCAAAAAAACTCAGATCTCATATTTACACTAAAATGCAATCATTTTTTTTTTTTTTTTAATTGTCTTTTAAGAGCTAGGGGCAGAAGTGATGTTTTGATGTCCCTTCCATCCTGCAATGGTATGGAGATGGGTGGTGGCCATCTTCCCCTCACTCGTCTCCATGCCACTGACGTGAGAGGATCCGATCGCCAGAGGGCACTGGAGCGCGGCGGGAGGGGGGACCCTCTCCCGCTGTCGATAAAAGTGATCTCGCTGCAATTCTGCCACAGAGACCACTATTATCGGAATGCAGACCGCTGGCCGAAGAAGAGCATACCAGGGTTATGGCAACTAGCTGCTGCCATAATAACGGTATTCCGCTTCAAAGTTAGGACGTATAGTGATGTGCAGTGGTCCGTAAGTGGTTAATTCTGGGGCTTTGGAGGGACAAAATGTCTGTGGTTTAACAATGTATATTGTGTACATTAAATGTATGTATTATATTTGGTTTAATATATGAAGTGTGGGACACTCATTTCTTATTTTAGTGCAGAATAAACATATATATTTTCTCCCATGGGACTTTAAAGGCAATATTCAACCCATACAGGTATTTGGGCAAAAAAGACAATACCCAAACTTTATAATACAAATAAAAACAATATAAAATTGCATGCTGGCTGGCATATATGTACAGTACAACATTGATTACAGGATACCCCAACTGTCCTATTAGATATTAATGTACACTTTCCAAAGTGTTTAACTTGACTGCACCATTGGCAAACCAGAACAGACTCAACGTCAATCGTAAAATCTTTCTTGGCGATAAGTAGGGTATGTCATATATATTTTCATATTGTACAAAAAAACAAAAAACAGCCATCTATTAGGAGTTAAGACTCTGGCTTCTTGCAGCAATTGACCATACATCAAGTGCCTGCCATTAACATTAGGTGGCCTCAGTGGATGCATAGTGTCCCCTGGGGGTATTCGGGCTCTTACCCTACTTACCTCTAAAAAAGAATTTTCCGAAACGCGTTGGATCTGTCCTGTTTTGGCAAAGGTGCAGACAAGTTAAAAAACCCTTGTAAACCCTTACAGGCCACTTTTTTGCTACAGGTAAGGCTTATCTGTGCAGGTTAAGGAGATATTCCCTGTATTTGCATGTGATGTCATCGGCACATGTGCACTGAAGCAAACTGAAGAAATGGCACGTACGTGCCTTTTGCTTCAGTGAGTGTGCTGTTACAGGCGGCTCCCGCGCGCAACGTCATCACGGCTCCGGCCAATCACAGCACCGCCCGGTGCTGTGTACGGGCACCACAGCGAGGGCTTCGATCTCAGGTGAGTATTTACATAATGAGCTAGTATGCTATGCATACTAGCTCATTATGCCTTTGTCTTACAGGTGTTAGTTAGTTTTTTCAAAGTGGGTTTACAAGCACTATGGAAAGTGTATGTTAGTATCTGACAATGGACAATTGGGTTATCCTGTAATCAATATTGTACTGTACATATATGCAAGCCAGCTTGCAATTTTTTATATTGTTTTTATATGTATTGTAAATAAAGTTTGGTATTGTCTTTTATGACAAAATTCATGTATGAATTGTATATTGCCTTTAAAGTGCCATGGGATAAAATATATATGTTTATTCTATATTCAGTTTATATCCCAGATGGTGTGTTGGCTTTTTAAATTTGTCTTTAGACACCAAAGGACTTTTTTATGATGTAAATCCTAAACAAGTGAAACGTGTCCGTAGAAGAGGTTGTGGTCTGTCTTGCATGGTTTATAAAACCTTCAACTATGGCTCTTAACTTGGGGGTCTACTTTATAAAAAAATAAAATAAAAATCTGTGCATTCTCACAGCTGTTTTAAATCCCCCCCCCCCCCCCCCTATTGTGTCTAATTTGTTTATTTTATATGATCCTCAGCTACATCTAGTGGCCAAAATGCAATATTTTCCTAAAATACCTCAGTCAGTAAAATACCGCATTGTGGGCACTAGATGGAGCTGATGATCATAGGAAACAAATATATAAAACAGTTGTTTCATTTTCCAGTGGACATTAAAGAATTTAGAAATACAATTTTAATTGGATGTATAGGCAACAGCCCTGTTTTTAAAGCGGTTGTATACCCGTAATTTCAAGTTGCACCTACAGGTAAGCCTAGATTAAGGATTATTAAACCTGCACGGTTTAGGAGATATTTGCAAAGAACGATTTACAACGTTGTCTACGGCGCATGCAGTTGAAGTGTCCCGCACGCATGCGCGGAGCGACGTCTTCGCTGCTCTGGCCAATCACAGCGCCGCAGCAGCGCTGTGATTGGCCGGAGCAGCGATACCCGGAAGAGAGATGGCTGCGGCTGGAGGGGGAGAAGAGGACGGCGTCGGGGGCCCCGATCTAAGGTGATGCATAATGAGCTAGTATGCTAGTCATACTAGCTCATTATGACTTTGTCTTGCAGGTAGTTTACAATTTTTTTTTTTTTTAACGGGTATACAACCGCTTTAATGCTAGAAAAATTTAAAGTAGCCACATTCCAGAGTTGAAGGTTTAATGAATGGTCCAGAGTAAGGCAGACCACTTGAACTTTGCCCTTTTGACACATTTCACTCAATGAAAAAGCTCAGCAGTAGTGAAATGTGTCCAGGGGCAAAGTTTAGGAGGCCTATCTTGCACTGGACTGGACTTCAACTATAGCCTTTTACTTGGGGAGGTGCTATTTATAAGAAATCTGCTGTGCAAATGGCTCAGCATTCACACAGCTGTTGTGAATAATCCCAGTAATTTAGCTTATTTCATCAGCTCCCTCTAGTGACCATTATGCGGTATTTTCCAGAAATATCTCAATCAGGTGAAATAACACATTATGGTCAATAGATGGAGCTGACGATTGTAGAAAATAGACATATTAAACACATTCAGGGACTATTTGTGATGACTGTGTGTAGAATTCGATAATACCTGTAGAAAACGATATACCACTACAGCCTATATATTATCTCATCTATGTATCAATTACTTTGTCTAGTCCCTGTAGATTAGTTAGTCTGTTAAAACTAT
This sequence comes from Lithobates sylvaticus, assembly GCA_028564925.1. Classification (NCBI taxonomy): domain Eukaryota; kingdom Metazoa; phylum Chordata; class Amphibia; order Anura; family Ranidae; genus Lithobates; species Lithobates sylvaticus. The sequence goes on along the minus strand of CM053033.1, from coordinate 164,859,238 downwards.
GAGCGCATGCTACTGTTAGTATCACAATAATACATTTAGTTATGAAACCAAACACGCAGCTTAAGAATAATCAAACCTCATTTATTTCCCAAGGAAATAAGAAAGCTAACGTGTATTAAAAGGGGGTTACAAACTTACATAGCATACAGCAAGACTACAATACAATGATATACTGTACAGTTACAATACAATACAATGATCTACTTAACACATCCTCGTGCCTGGTCTCTTGATGGAGAAAAGAGAGTAATGTCCACATGGTTAGGCCTCAAAATCATCATCCAAAGTAGGCCTCAAGATGGCCGCTTAGCAGAGAACAGCCTCATGCCAATGCTTCCCAGCAAACAGACAGAATGACACAGAGAGATAGCTCTCTGCCACAATCCCTTTTTAACCAACTCACTCATTCAAAACTCCCCCCCCCCCCCCCCCCCCCCCCCCCCCCCCCTGCCAATCCCATTTGCTTTGCATCCAATAGATATCGCCAAGAGGTAATCCAGGAAGCATGCTGTATTGTCCACTAGGGGCAGCGTCTCTATTAGCCTTAAGCCGTCTTCACAGTAGGTGGGCCTGAGCCAAGCCATTGTTCCTATGATTACAAAGCTTGATACGCTTCATTTCAACTTAGGCAACCTGGCTTACAGCAAACAGGAAGTGAATCGCAGAAATATTACATGAGTTCATATTGAATCCAACACTGTAAATGAGACATTTGAACACTTTTTTTTTTTTTTTTATATGAATTAACTCCTTTGAGTGAGCCTTTCCTTTCAGAAGTAATACATTTTGAGATAGAGAATGAACCACTGGGGAGGCAGCACCCAATCTGGGGTGTATGGATACAAATATATGCAGAGGAGTACAGCACCCTTTGAGCCCCCTTTTTCTATCTAGCCAAGCAGAGAAGTGCTGTAAGAGGATGGCGCCGTCATGTGATCTGTTTTTATTAAAACTGAGGATGCATCACAACAATTTTTCCTTTCACTGCACTCAATAGAATCTTACCACATCATTTTTTAATTTGCCGTTATCTGGCTAATTTTTATATTTACTGGGGGGCGGGGGGGGGGGGGGGTGGCAAAGAAGTGGAAGGGGGCCAAATAAGGAGGATGCTATGGAGGGGGCCTTGGGTTCAGAATTTGCAATAAGGCCCCTATGTCTATAGGCTTGACACTGTTTTAAATGGGGCTTTAGGGAGCTCCCTGCATGCTTCAGTGGGGCATGTAAGAAATTGAAAATTGACTTGGCCATGTAAGGTGAAATACTCCTCCCATACTGGAAAATATGTTTTGCTCTGGGGCAATACAGGCAGTTCTTATTTCACATATCAGTTTCTTTAATAATATTTGGCCCCCTTTCCTTTTTTCCGTGCAATCTGATTGGTAGGAATGAGCTTCATGTCTTCATTTTTTTACTCCAGTCGTTATAAAAGAGCCCAATTTCTCTGTTTTACAGTGTGCATCTTATGCACATCATTAACTGTATCTGTTATGTCATCTTTTATTTTATCTAATCTCTGCTTTCCCTTCCGCTTCTGTTTCCCGTATGGTATATCACTTCCTCTTTTCTGTCATGCAATAGGCAATGGAAACATTCTGCAATGAAAGCTGCACTTTATTACCTTCATCTCTTTTCTCACTTTGGTGGGAATTAACAGAGCCTCCAGTGATATTGTAATGGTGTGAAAATTGGCGTGAGTGACATGCGCCATAATAACAAAGCATACAGTGCCTTGAAAAAGTATTCATACCCCTTGACATTTCCACATTTTGTCATGTTACAACCAAAAACGTAAATATATTTTATTGGGATTTTATGTGATAGACCAACACAAAGTGGCACATAATTGTGAAGTGGAAGGAAAATGATAAATGGATTTCAAAATGTTTTACAAATAAATATGTGAAAAGTGTGGGGTGCATTTGTATTCAGCCCCCCTAAAGTCAATACTTTGTAGAACAACCTTTCCCTGCAATTACAGCAGCAAATCTTTTTGGGGATGTCTCTACCAGCTTTGCACATCTAGAGAGTGACATTTTGTCCATTCTTCTTTGCAAAATAGCTCAAGCTCTGTCAGATTGGATGGAGAGCGTCCGTGAATAGCAATTTTCAAGTCTTGCCACAGATTTTCAATTGGATTTAGGTCTGGACTTTGACTGGGCCATTCTAACACCTGAATATGCTTTGATCTAAACCATTCCATTGTAGCTCTGGCTGTATGTTTAGAATCATTGTTATGTTGGAAGGTGAACCTCCACCCCAGTCTCAAGTCTTTTGCAGACTCTGAACAGGTTTTCTTCTAAGACTCCCCTATATTTGGTTCCATCCATTTTCCGATCAACTCTGACCAGCTGAAGAAAAGCACCCCCACAACATGATGCTGCCACCACCATGTTTCACGGTGGGAATGGTGTGTTCAGGGTGATGTGCAGTGTTAGTTTTCCACCACACACAGCATTTTGCTTTTTAGCCAAAAAGTTCAATTTTGGTCTCATCTGACCAGAGCACCTTCTTCCACGTGTTTGTTGTGTCCCCCACATGGATTCTCGCAAACTGCAAATGGGACTTCTTATAGCTTTCTTTCAACAATGGCTTTCTTCTTGCCGCTCTTCCATAAAGGCCAGATTTGTGGAGTGCACGACTAATAGTTGTCCTGTGGACAGATTCTCCCACCTTAGCTGTGGGTCTCTGCAGCTCCTCCAGAGTTACCATGGGCCTTTTGGCTGCTTCTCTGATTAATACTCTCTTTGCCCAGCCTGTCAGTTTAGGTGGACGGCCATGTCTTGGTAGGTTTGCAGTTGTGCCATACTCTTTCCATTTTCAGACGATGGATTGAACAGTGCTCCGTGAGATGTTCAAAGCTTGGAATGATTTTTTTTAGAACCTAACCCTGCTTTAAACTTCTCCACAACTTTATCCCTGACCTGTCTGGTGTGTTCCTTGGCCTTCATATTGCTGTATGTTGACTAAGGTTCTCTAACAAACCTCTGAGGGATTCACAGAACAGCTGTATTTATACTGAGATTAAATTACACACAGGTGGACTAATTAGGTGACTTCTGAAGGCAATTGGTTCTATTCTATTTTAGTTAGGGGTATCGGAGTAAAGGGGGGCTGACTACAAATGCACTTGGAAAAACATTTATCATTTACCTTTCACTTCACAATTATGTGCCACTTTGTGTTGGTTTATCACATATGAAAGTATGAATACTTTTTCAAGGAACTGTATACTATAGAGCTGTTTCAGGTCTATTTGCTTCACTCTCACCAGTTTCTATTCCAGAAACTGGGGTGGGTTCTGTGCCTAAATAACAAGGGGATTGCAGTAGTTTGCCATATAGAAAACTGCCACAGATCCTCCACCTGGGTAGACCTGGCATACAGGATGTAAATGTCTGCCACTAACGTGTTAGCAAGCTCATGTGTCTGTCTCTTCTGCCCTCCTATACCGGGTACAGACACAGCATAGAAAACAAAGCAGATCACTCCTAATTTTAAAAAAGGGCTTTTTATAAAATTAGTTTTCTTAGGTTCATTCTCTCCATTTAAAAGAATGGTGAAGGCTTTATACAGTGGTGTGAAAAAGTGTTTGCCCCCTTCCTCATTTCCTGTTCCTTTGCATGTTTGTCACACTTAAGTGTTTCGGAACATCAAACCAATTTAAACAATAGTCAAGGACAACACAAGTAAACACAAAATGCAATTTGTAAATGAAGGTGTTTATTATTAAAGGTGAAAAAAAATCCAAACCATCATGGCCCTGTGTGAAAAAGTGATTGCCCCCTAAACCTAATAACTGGTTGGGCCACCCTTAGCAGCAACAACTGCAACCAAGCGTTTGCGATAACGTGCAATGAGGCTTTTACAGCGTCCTGGAGGAATTTTGGCCCACTCATCTTTGCAGAATTGTCCTAATTCAGTTACATTAGAGGGTTTTCGAGCATGAACGGCCTTTTTAAGGTCATACCACAACATCTCAATAGAATTCAGGTCAGGACTTTGGCTAGGCCACTCCAAAGTCTTCATTTTGTTTTTCTTCAGCCATTCGGTGGTGGACTTGCTGGTGTGTTTAGGATCATTGTCCTGCTGCAGAACCCAAGTTCGTTTCAGCTTGAGTACACGAACAGATGGTCGGACATTCTCCTTCAGGATCTCTTGGTAGACAGCAGAATTCATAGTTCCTTTTATCACGGCAAGTCTTCCAGGTCCTGAAGCAGCAAAACAGCCCCAGACCATCACACTACCACCACCATATTTTACTGTTGGTATAATGTTCTTTTTCTGAAATGCAGTGTTCCTTCTACGCCAGATATACTTGGACACACACCTTCCAAAGAGTTCCACTTTTGTCTCATCGGTCCACAGAATGTTGTCCCAAAAGTCTTGGGGATCATCAAGATGTGTTGTGGAGAAATTGAGACGAGCTTTGATGTTCTTTTTGCTCAGCAGTGGTTTTCTCCTTGGAACTCTGCCATGCAGGCCATTTTTGCCCAGTCTTTTCCTGATGGTGGAGGCATGAACGCTGACCTTAACTGAGGCAAGTGAGGCCTGCAGTTCCTTGGACGTTGTTGTGGGGTCTTTTGTGACCTCTTGGATGAGTCGTCGCTGCGCTCTTGGGGTAATTTTGGGCGGCCAGCCACTCCTGGGAAGGTTCACCACTGTTCCATGTCTTCGCCATTTGTGGATAATGGCTCTCACTGTGGTTAGCTGGATTCCCAAAGCTTTGGAAATGGCTTTATAACCCTTTCCAGACTGATAGATCTCAATTACTTTCTTTCTCAATTGTTCCTGAATTTCTTTGGGTCTCGGCATGATGTGTAGCTTTTAAGGATCTTCTGGTGGACCTTACTGTGTCAAGCAGCTCCTATTTAAGTGATGCCTTGATTGTGAACAGGTGTGGCAATAATCAGGCCTGGGTGTGTCTAGAGAAATTGAACTCAGGTGTGGACAACCACAGTTATAGTATGTTTTAACAAGGGGGGCAATCACTTTTTCACACAGGGCCATGATGGTTTGGATTTTTTTCAACTTTAATAATAAACACCTTCATTTACAAATTGCATTTTGTGTTTACTTGTGTTGTCCTTGACTATTGTTTAAATTGGTTTGATGTTCCGAAACACTTAAGTGTGACAAACATGCAAAGGAACAGGAAATGAGGAAGGGGGCAAACACTTTTTCACACCACTGTACCTGTTTTGCTTTGTTAATCTCCCCTGTGTGTATATATATATATATATATATATATATATATATATATATATATATAGATATTCAGTATTTTGGTTTAGATGGTATATATATATATATATATATATATATATATAATATATATATATATATATATATATATATATATATATATATATATATATATATATATATATATAGGTTTAGATGGTAATATATATATATATATATATATATATATATATATATATATATATAGTAGATAGATGGAAATTCAGTATTTTGGTTTAGATGGTATATATATATATATATATATATATATATATATATATATATATATATATATATATATATATATATGTGTTTAGATGGTTATATATATGTATATATATATATATGTATGTATATATATATATATATATATATATATATATATATATATATATATATAGTAGATAGATGGAAATTCTGTATTTTGGTTTAGATGGTATTATATATTATATATATATATATATATATGTGTGTTTAGATGGTTATATATATATATATAATATATATATATATATATATATATATATATATATATATATATATATATATATATAAATAAATATTTATATTCAAGATAGATAGATATATTTATATATATATATAAATATATATATCTATCTCTATCTTTTTTTTTTTTATTTTGCATAGAAAACAGAGCAGATCACCCCTAAGTAAAGTTCTTTTTTTTTTTTTTTTAATTAGGAACAACATTTGCTCCATTTTCCTGGTTTAAAAGAGTGGCTCATGCTTTATGCCTTGTTAATTTCCCCTTTATATATTTTTAAATCATAGAAACTCAGTGGCAGAAATATGCATACAAATTTGTTCTTGCTTGGCAAAGATGTGCATATTGATAAAACAAATCTATAGTTGTCAATACCATTGCAACATAGGTGGCAAACTCCTCTCTCCCCAGATCTGCACCCCATACAACCTGAAAGTCCACTTCAATGGTTCAACCTTTCTAAAGGTCAAAACTTACATAGGGCTATGAAGCCAAACATACTGAATAATAGAATCTGAGTCTGCATACACTATAAGCATTTACAGGCAAGGGGCCATATGGATGTGCAAGCTCCATAACCCAGGAAACCAATTAGATTGCCACCATCAGTGGAGAGATGACTGCTGATTGCCTTCCTTAGGTTACTGCACTTTACATGTCTCTGTACACACTGAACTTGATTGATAAATAAGCCTGCTCAATGGTCTTTTGCTTGAACCTTCCCATGCCTTCATGGATCTGAGCTTCTGTGCTGCTTGTACTTGCTTGTTAACCTCTTACAGATCAATCCTTTTTGTCTTTTTTGTTCTCTCCCTTTGCCCTGCGTATAGGAGACGGAGGTACCTGTCCCGCGCTCAGGTACATCTTAGTAACTCTAGCTTCTGTCTGCTTGCTTCTCTACTCTTTTTTTTTTTTTTTTTTTAAATTGCTAAGATTGTTACATGTAATGTTAATGTTATTGAATGCAGATACTGCCAGGTCACTGGTATTTTCAGAAGGGGGTCTGGAATGTCATCCCATATATTTATTAGTTAGATTAGTATAAATTTCCTTTACATTCCACCTGGCTATAACGCCTTATGAGGAGCCCGGTATTTCACTCTTGCCCCTTTTACAATCCATGGAATTGACTTGCATGCTGTTAATTGACTTTATTGTACAAAGAAAATTTGATGGGAAATGTGTGGAAATAATTGAGTTATTCATACACCTAAATCCCCAAATGATCATGTTATAGAAGAGGGATATTTGAAGTATATGAGCAAATCAAATTTAAAACACACATAAAAAATATTCACATTTGTATTTTTTTCACATTAAAGAAAAGTCTCTTGACTTGCATATATTTTTTTTAAGACCTTAAAGAGTCAATTGCATCATTGTTATTGTACAGGATACTTCGCGGACGATTTTGCAGATGCTGATTTTTATCCAATGCGTTTCTTACAAAAAAGTCCACTTTTTCAAGGATGTGCATGCAGTTTAAAGGGTAACTCCACTTTTTGTGAAAAAATAAAATAAAAAAAATAAAATATAAATATATATGTGTGTGTGTGTGTGTGTGTGTGTATATATGTGTGTGTATATGTATATATATATATATATATATATATATGTGTGTATATATATATATATATTTTATTATGGCTGTTACTGATTACAATTTTAGTGTTCGATTAATCTTTTTTTTTTATTTTTTTTTATTTAATTGACTTTAAAATTATTTTTAGCTGATCTCCTTGCATTGCAGCTCTGCATTAGTCAGTGGTAAATGTGGTATGCACTATATATAATCACCCGACACTAGTTCGTTTCCACAATCCATGACTTAACTTCACAGTTCACACAGATACATTTTAAATTCAAACTGTAGCACTGACATAGTAAGTACAGTAATTTTTTTTTCCACAGTAGCGTGACAATCCCTCCACCTCCGGTCTAACTAATCACTCTCACCTTATGGCATGGACCCCTGTGCAAACAGGTGGTCATGCAAGCGGGTATCAAAAGGGTAAACACGGACCATAAACTTCTCTCACGTCTCCTTAGATCTCAGCAAGGACGCCAGGTCATGGGTAGAAAGAAAAGATCTAAGTGCTCACCACTTAAGTATAAGATTTAATTTTTGTGTTCAAACATAAAACTACTCACATAAAGATGATAAAAACACAGCATGTAAAGCCGACAATCGTGTTAGTTCCGTAGGGCAGCAGCCGGTGATGTCATTCGTAGCTCCTGCCCTGTACGCGTTACGTTCAACCAGAACTTCAACGTCATATCGAGGAATTAATCTTTAATTTCCACAGCCCTAATATAGCATGTACGACTGTGACACAAGTCATACTGCAATTGAATGTTATTATAAAAACGACCTTTCCTTTTCAATCGGCAACACTGTAATTTTCTGTAATAAGGCAACCTACAGTTGGTGTATAGAACTTCATCAGAAATGTTATTTTCTGCTTGTGTGATTGACTCATTGATTTTCCCAGAAGGCAGCCCTATGATGCAAGTCAGATTTTAAGCATCCTCTGCAACAAAAAATAAAATTTTTGATGAGATACTCCCAAAGGGTTAATCACTTCTAAAGGGATACTGACACTGCAACTTTCCTGATTAGATTACTGAAAGTGCATCAGCTGATTAATAATAAAAAAAAGTCACTCCCATTCAGATTCACCCTGCATACAACAAACCACTTTTTCTTCAGAGCAGAAACAGGTTTCAGTGATCACAGGTCTATTGGCTTTAGTATAAATCACACAAATAGGAAACATAAAGGGAAAACAAAGACACTGAATTTCAAAAGAGCCAACTTTTCTCCCACTCTACAAGACTCTGGTCCGGCCGCACCTAGAGTATGCTGTCCAGTTCTGGGCACCAGTCCTCAGCAAAGATGTACTGGAAATGGAGCGAGTACAAAGAAGGGCAACAAAGCTAACAAAGGGTCTGGAGGATATTATGAGGAAAGGTTGTGAGCACTGAACTTATTCTCTCTGAAGAAGAGACGCTTGAGAGGGGATAGGATTTCAATATACTAATACCGTACTGGTGACCCCACAATAGGGATAAAACTTTTTTGCAGAAGGGAGTTTAACAAGACTCGTAGCCACTCATTAACATTAGAAGAAAAAAGGTTTAACCTTAAACTAGAGGGTTCTTTACTGTAAGAGTGGCCAGGATGTGGAATTCCCTTCCACAGGTGGTGGTCGTCGCATTAATAGTTAAAAAAAACGATTAGATAAGCACCTGATAGACCACAACATACAGACATATACAAGGTAATACTGACATATAATCACACACATAGGTTGGACTTGTGTCTTTTTCCAGTCTCACCTACTAGGTAAGTAGGTAACTATGTAGGTAGGAATCTGCAACAAAATTTGTGAAAATCCCTGCAATGTACATTGATCACCCAAAGGGGGATTGTTTTTTCTTTCTCAATGTAGCACCCTGGTGTTTAGGCAGGGTTGCTAATAAATTTAGTTTGTCAGGTATTGCTCATCCTGGCTGATAGAAGATCCACTGATTTCCTTTCTAACTCTTGATTGCTGTACCTTTTCTCTTCTGTCACTAGGTGGCGTTTGCTGGTGACATTAGATTGACAAGGGTGTAGCAAGGTCAGACTATGGATGAATGGGGTGTCTCAGCCGGAAGGGGTTTCTTTGGTCCCTTGGCCTGCTGGGAGAGCCTATTTATTTGTGTGGAGTCAGGTGATCGGGGTTCTGTGCCACCTGGACTGCTGTCTGGGTGGACGTGTGTTATTTTGCCCCGGGCTCCTAGGCCGAGAGCCTGAGGCCTATCCCGGGGACACCTGGCCTATCCAAGAGCAAGAGAAGCAGCGTACGGTTGGGACTGCAGGATTGGAGTCCAACCGAGTTGTGATGGTTCAGCCGGATGGGGAACCCATACCTCCCAACTGTCCCTGATTTCGAGGGACTGTCCATGATTTGGAGCAATGTCCCTCTGATCCTATATAGTTGTATATAAAATGCACTTTTTATCTTTCAAAGTGTTTCCCAGTGCTAAATCTTTCATCCAAATTCTAAATTGCTGCACTTGTACATTTTAAAAGCCAATATAAAGGAATAGTAGTCGTAAAAAAAAAGCACTTGTGGATTTAATTAACCTTTTTTTTGGGGGTTAATTCTCCTTTAAGAGGGTATGGCAGGAGGCGTGTCCTATGCCTACATACATTTGCTAGTAGGTGTCCCTCATTCCCATCTCAAAATGTTGGGAGGTATGGGAACCAGTTGTGGTCGGAGGTAGAGGGGAAGCTGTCGCCACTAAGGGACCATCCACCTTGTTAATGGAGACTACAGTGAGTAAGCTGGAGCCAGTACCAGAGTAGTCTTCTCACCAGTCGGGGACAGTGAAGAAGGGGGAAAGCTTCAGCAGGTTTCAAGCCAGGGACCCATAAGGAGTGACGCTTGAGGAGTATACAGCGTGCTAACTGTGAATGAGCTCAGGAGATTCAATGGCGACTTGATCTGGAGGTCTAGTGAGAGACTTTGAGCTCAGTGAGTAAAAACCTACAGTGAGAGACTGTAGTGTAAGAAAAGAACTATTCCATGTTGCCAAGAGTTAAATGCAACTACCGTTAGTGACTGTTACAAGATTTGTTGCCTTAGGAGACAGTGGTCCTACCTATACACAAGTGGTATCTGGCTGGAGGCCTTCCCCTACCTATAGTCTCGAAGTCTGCCAATTATCATTGCATCTACTTAAGGGTGTCCTGGCCCTAACCGTCTCTCCCATAATTTTGTTAGGAGACAATAAATCTCTTTTGCATTCAAAAAGTGTCTGGCGCCCATCACTCGATCTTGCATCACACCCGCCATGCTTGGTAACCCACTCTACAAAGATGGATATCAGCTATCCCAGACTCTGGAGGTCACCATTAGGCCTCTGGGACCTTGCAACATCAACAAAAGTGGAGTTACTCCTTAAAGTGGTAGTAAACTTTGTTACACCGCTTGTACCTACAAGTAAGCCTATAATAAGGCTTACTTGTAGGTACTGTGAATATCTCCTAAACATGCACTGTTTAGGAGATATTCGGAGTGCATGCGCTCTGAATGTCCGGCTTATAGTGCATGTGCGGGAGTGACGTCATCATGCCCATGGACACTTATGTAGGTAGAGGCTGCGAATCTGGAAGGAAGACGGGGAGAAGATGTCGGCCCTCTCAGTGGTGACATTGCCGCGCTGGAGGGCTTCGTTGTAAGGCAAATTTCTCATAATGTGCTAGTATGTGATGCATACTAGCACATTATGATATTGCCTTGCAGGGAATTTTTTGTTTTTTTTCAACCACCTGCAGTTTATAACCACTTTTAAGTAATGATAATGATCTTGAAAAAAAAATGTACATAATGTGCATCACATATAGTACTTCAATATCATCCCATAGATCTATTACAATGGAATTGTGTATTTATTATAATATATATGTAAGATATCTACATGTGTTCTTTATAAGATTGTTCTCTGTTACCTGAACCGCATGTGCATCCTTGAAAAATTGGGCTTTGTTCCAAGAAACGTGTTGGAGAAAAATCAGCTTCTGCAAGACCATTTGTGATGAATACTGTACAATAATTGCAATTGATTTTTTTTTGATTCCTAACAAAAAATCTATATATGTCAAGAAAAAATAAATAAAAATAAAATGCTTTAATACTGTACAGGCCTTTTTTTTTCTCAGAGAACAGGTGCAGATACTCCCCCCTTCCAAGTCACCCCTTGTCTCCAACCCCTACCCATCTCCAAGCACCGTCCCTTGGTTCCACCTACTATCCATCACCTAGTACCACCCATTTTAGAGAATACAGAACCAATTATTATTTTGTGGTGCTAAGAAATTTATATGAAGCAACAAAAGACCCCCCAGCAACAATAGACCCCCCGCCAGCAACAATATCTCCCAGCAACCAGTTTTAATAGACCCTTCGGCAAACAGCAACTATAAACCCTTCTCTCAAAAATAGATCCCTCCCAGCAATAATTGACTCCCAAGAAACCTACTATCCTTCAAACTATAGACCCCCCACCAGCAACAATAGACCACCACTAGCAACAATAGATGTCCCAGCATCCACTATCATTAGACCCTTCCCTCAACAGTAGATCTCTCCCAACAATAGACCCCCCCACACAGCAACAATAGACCACCACTAGCAACAATAGATGTCCCAGCATCCACTATCATTAGACCCTGCAGCACCCAGCAACTATAAACCCTTCCCTCAACAGTAGATCTCTCCCAACAATAATCGACTCACCAGCAATCTACTACCCCCAGCAACAATAGACCCTCCACAGCAACAATAGATGCCCACCAGCAAAAATAGATCTTCCAGCAACCAGTATTAAGAGACCCTCCAGCACACAGCAACTATAGACCCTTCCCTCAATGGCAGATCCGTCCCAGCAATAATTGACTCCCCAGCAACAATAGATTCCCCCACAACAATAGACCTCTACCAGCAGCAATAGATCTCCCAGCAACCAGTAACAGACCCTCCAGCACCCAGCAACTATAGCCCCCTCCTTTAACAGTAGATCCCTCCCAGCAATAACTGACTCCCCAGCAACAATAGATCCCCCACTAGCAATAATACCACCCCCCCCCCCCCATATCTAGAGCCCTCCAGCAACAACAGATCCCCAACAGCCAGCATCATTAGACCTTCCATTACACCCCAGCACCCCTTACCATTACATACTTTCAGCGCTGGAGGTGTCGAAACTGCCTTCCCCCATGTCCCTGCTGAAAAAAAAGTCCTGCTTTTATACAGTGTCTTGAAATAGTATTCAAACCCCTTGAAACTTTTCCACATTCTGTCATGTTAGAAATAAAAATGTACGGTAATTAATATTTTATTGGGATTTTATGTGATAGACCAACACAAAGTGGCACATAATTGTGAAATGGTAGGAAAATTATAAATGGTTTTCAAAACTTTTTACAAATAAATTTGTGAAAAGTCTGGCATGCATTTGTATTCAGCTCCCTTTACTCTGATACCCCTAACTAAAATCAAGGCAAGTGGAAAAAATTGCCTTCAGAAGTCACCTAATTAGTAAATGGAGTCCATCTGTGTGTAATTTAATACTAGTATAAATACAGCTGTTCTGTGAAGCCCTCAGAGGTTTATTAGAGAACTTTGGTGAACAAACTGCTTCATGAAAGAGTATGGCACAACTGCAAACCTACCAAGACATGGCCGTCCACCTAAACTGACAGTCTGGGCAAAAAGAGCATTAATCAGAGAAGCAGCCATGAGGCTCATGTGTTGCCATTCATTCTTGAAGGCACCCAAACTATGGAGGATCTACAGAGATCCACAGCTCAGGTGGGAGAATCTGTCCACAGGACAACTATTAGTCGAGCACTCCACAAATATGGCCTTTATGGAAGGGTGGCATTGTTGAAAGAAAGCCATAAGAAGTGCTATTTGCAGTTTGCGAGAATTCATGTGGGGGTAACAGCAAACATGTGGAAGAAGGTGCTCTGGTCAGATGAGACCAAAATTTAACTTTTTGGCCAAAAAGCAAAATGCTATGTGTGGTGGAAAAACACTGCACATCACCCTAAACACCATCCCCACCGTGAAACATGGTGGTGGCAGCATCATGTTGTGGGGATGCTTTTCTTCAGCAGGGACAGGGGGAAGCTGGTTAGAGTTGATGGGAAGATAGATGGAGCCAAATACAGGGCAATCTTAGAAGAAAACCTGTTATGCCCCATACACACGGTCGGATTTTCAGACGGAAAATGTCCTATCGGACCATGTTGTCGGAAATTCCGACCGTGTGTGTGCTTCATTGGACTTTTTCCGTCGGAATTTCCGACTGAAAAAGTTTGAGATCCTGCTCTCAAATTTTCCGACAACAAAGTCCTATCGGACTTTTTCCGATTGTGTGTAGCGAATTTCGACGGACAAAGTGCCACGCATGCTCAGATCACATTACAAGACCAAAGCTATTGGCTACTAGCCTCTACGTAGTCCCATCGTACGCAACGCAACGAACGTTGATGATCGGATTTTCCGACAACTTTGTCCGACCGTGTGTATGCAACACCAGTGTCAGACAAAATCCGTCGGAAAAAATCAGACGGATTTTGTGGTCGGAATTTCCAACAGTGTGTACGGGGCATTAGTCTGCAAAAGACTTGAAACTGGAGTGGAGGTTCACCTTAACATACAGCCAGAGCTACAATGGAATGGTTTTAGATCAAATCATATTCATGTGTTAGAATGGCCCAGTCAAAGTCCAGACCTAAATCCAATTGAGACTCTGTGGAAAGACTTGAAAATTGCTGTTCACAGACGCTCTCCATCCAATCTGACAGAGCTTGATCTATTTTGCAAAGAAGAATGGGCAAAAATGTCACTCTCCTAGATGTGCAAAGCTGTTAAAGACATCCCCAAAAAGACTTGCTGCTGTAATTGCAGGGAAAGGTTGTTCTACAAAGTATTGACTTTAGGGGGGCTGAATACAAATGCACCCCACACTTTTCAGATATTTATTGGTAAAAAAAAAATTGAAAACCATATATCATTTTCCTTCCACTTCACAATTATGTGCCACTTTGTGTTGGTCTATCACATAAAATCCCAATAAAATATATTTACGTTTTTTGTTTGTAACATGACAAAATATGGAAAAATTCATAGGTTATGAATACTTTTTCAAGGCGCTGTATATGTATTAAAATTGAATTGCTTGCATACCAATAATATCCCTTATTTTCCTACATAATTGATTGTACCTTATAGTCATTCACTCAACTACAGTAATGAACCATGTTAAACCCTGGCAGGAAAATCACTGCTTTCTGGCTTTCTCTTTGTGGGGTTGCATGCCGAACAAAGTAGTCTTGCAGATAAGGCTGTATACTCCAGGTATTACTATGGAGATTCCAGCAGGGGGCGAATGACCACCTTGATCTGTGTGAAGCCGTGTGGGTACGCTAAACCAGATCCCACTTCACACTGTTGCCCTGCAGTAACGCACACTTTAGCATAATCTGTGAAAACAAGTGTGTGCGTTGGTACACTGTGTTACGGTTCATTCTTGAAGGCATCCCAACGCACCTTGTAGTGCACCACAATGCACAGTAAGGCACTGCTGTATGTTGTGGGGCGCTGCAATACAAAAAAAAAAATACATGTATGTTTTTGATATGATTTGGTGTGGTAGGATGCCCATTCAAATAAATGGGTTGCCTTAAAGTGGAACTAAACCCTCCTATGCTTTACAACCAAGTAAGCTGCTATCTTGACCTCTATTTTAACTGCAGTTGCCATGGTGTTGCACATGTGATCAGTTATGACCAGTGGCGGCTGGTGCTCAAAAGCCCACCCTTTTTCGAAGCCTATAAGAGCCTCTGGCTCTAATTAGGTGCTTCAAAAAATGACACCCCCTCCTGCCCCCGCCATAGGAGTCCATGCGTCTGGTGTCCTGAAAGGGGCCGGGCGCATGGATAGGGAGGAGGTAGCAGGGATGGGGATGACACCAGCCATTTATTAGCTTGACGGCTCAGTTGAGAGCACAAGCAACTGTGACAAGTATCATTCACAGCATGCCCTGAATGTAACTTGTGGGAACCTGTTAAATCAGTAGGGTTTAGTTCTGCTTTAATGCAATGTATGTTGGCACATAATAAAACACACATCAACGCCCATGCATTACCACAGCACAACAGTGTGAGCCTCGCCTAATGGGAGGCTTTGCAAGGGGGCCACGGAGTATTGTAAGAATGCAGCAAGTGGTTAAACCCACCAAATGTCACCTAAAATGTCATGTTTTATTCGTGGATTTATGCTATATGATGCAATAAACCATCAATGACATGGCTACTGATCTGTTTATTGGAAATCTTTCCCTTCACTTAACAGTCTAAAAAAAAAAAAAAAAAATTTATATATATATATATATATATATCTAGAAATAAAATATAAAGGGTTATCAGCATGTATGAGCAGTATACGTTGCGTATTATACCGGTTCTTTTTTCCATCCAGAGCTCAGGAGAGGCCATTCCACGAGTCGTGTCCAGCTGCATCCGCTTCATAAATTTGCACGGTAAGAAAATCTTTTTGGAACGCTGTTATCTATTTTTTTTTTTTTTTTTACATCTGGCAGGACAAACATTTATTTTTTTTGTCTGCAAATGAAAAGATTTTTATTTTACCAATTACTATATACCATATAGCACATATGACTTAAGTAACCCTGAATTAACAAGAGTTCTGGACTCGGTTCTCAGTTTAAAGCTGAAAAACCACCAGTGAATTCCTTTTTAATTTTGTTCAGTAAAATGTAATTAAAGCTCATCGCCAGGGAAAGGAAAAACCCTGCCATGCACTGGCGCTGCCCCCACACTACAAGCTAGTTTAGGTTTAGAGGACAGGAACCGCAGTTTTACTTGCCTGATCCTCCACTCCCCCAGAAGGTGGCGCTCTCCTCTTCTTCCCTATGCATGCCAGTAGAATAAAGATATAGGTAAGTAAATAGCCACGCTTAATGTAAAAATTTGCATCAAACAGCAGCTGTACACCGTAACATAGATACTGGGCACAAAAATACAAGAAAGGGAGAAAGTGCAGCGCTTATGCCATAAAACAGATATTGCATTAATTAAAAAGTGCAAACCTGAACATGTACCAGTTAATAAACTTATAATCAAAAAAGCGAACAGCCAAAATATCATATAGATTAATACATGCAAGAAAACCAAAAAAATGTGAAGTGAAAAACATTATTATTAAAAAAAAAGTCCACAGAAAGTATTAAAGGATGTCCATAAATGTGGTGAACACTTCAAATCAGTGATGTGACTTAAATTAAAATTAATGTGTTTGACCACGTGGAACCCTTCACCTCTAATAAGATGGGAGGCTTACCGGATGGCCAGTGACCCCCTTTTTAGGGGATGTCAGAAAGCACAGATTGGATTACAGATCCCCACTATGGAATTCCAGACATCATAGGCTTCCCAGATCTCCCGGGTGTCTCCTATCAGCAGACTCTGCGTATCAGGTGATCAGTCACGGCAAACATATAATCCATGGACTCATGCAGTATGGGGCTGAGTCGTGCTCCCTGGTCTTCCTCCACTGGCGACCCTTCAGTAATAATCAGACGGCAAGTTACTGCTCTACTTGTCTGATTATTATTGAAGGATCGCCAGTGGAGGAAGACCCGGGAGCACGGCTCAGCCCCGAGTCTGCTGATAGGAGACACCCGGGAGATCTGGGAAGCCTATGATGTCTGGAATTCCATAGTGGGGATCTGTGATCCAAGGGGTGAGGGGGGGGGGGGTAGAGTCTGCAGGGACTGGCTCTAAAACCTGGAGTGATCAGTGGAAGTGTCTTTTGCGGCCCCTAGACCGCACAAGCATTTAACCCTTGCAGCGCAGGTGCAGCCCGCTGGTGCATTCAGAAAATACACTGTATGCACATGTGTGGATAAATGCTTAGGAGCGTCAGCGTTTACACAAGTACGTTTGTGTACAGCCATGCACTTGTATGGCCAGCTGTATGTGCCAACTATGGCTTGCTGGGCATGGGAAAGCCTGTAAATGTTGGTGTGCATGAAGTCTAGGGACTGGTAAGCTACTGTATACTACTATATTGGTGTTCTCGTGTTTGGATACACTTTATGGGGTTCATTCACACTGTTATGGTGGAACTAAACTGTATCTGAGCACCACAAACTGTAAATGCTATTTAAGAATAATTTATAATATGTAAAGCAAACTCCTTTATCCATCCATGCCTCCATGCTTTATTTTTTTGATAATTCACTTTGAAATCATCCCCCCATCATTTCTAGCTGTGGTCATCTTGAGTAAGGGCAGAGGATTCATGTAGCATTTACTTCATGGAATCCATCTGCTCTTAACTCAAACATTAGAAATCAAAAAGAATATTACAGTACTATCAAAATTATCCAATATGTGACTGATATAAAAAAATAATGTGACCATACAAGCTGCAATTTTCATGTGAGGTACACACACCATAAGCAATAAATCTAAAATAAACTGCGCTAAATAAAAAAATTTAAATAAACGATAAAAGTCTAAAGAAAATAAGAAAGTACATGTAGTGACGTGATATCCGAAGGATCCCTTAATCCTGGATATTTTCACCAAGAAATCATAACAGTGAAAAACACCTTCACCTCATGAAATGACCAGCTCCTAAGACCTCCTATAACGGGAGGTCTAAGACACGTCATCTGTGACTAAATGCGTAAGGGAGGAGCGACGTGCTAACATCACCGCGTTTGCACCAGTCCCAGACCACGGGTTGTATTTTGTGCCGGCCGGCTTGTCTTTTATCTGCAAGTTTAACACTTTGTTGATGTAAGTGCAACATCTTTTTTTACCTAAATAAACCTTAAGATTTTACACTATGGAGGTTTTATCTTTTCTTGGAACCCCTCTGTGATCTGGTCCATTGGGCGGTGGAGGCTTAATAGCGTGATCTCCCTGGATGACCAAAGGCCCTGGCTGGGTATATAGCCACGAGTGTCTTAGACCCACCCCCCCTCTCCCCACCCCGTGATAGGAGGTCTTAGGAGCTGGTAAGTGGCCTTTTCATGAGGTGGAGGTGTTTTTCACTGTCACGATTTCTTGGTGAAATCATCCATGATTAAGGGATTGTTTCAGATATCACGTCACTACATGGTATTTCTTGTTTTTTATGCATATAGACTTTTTTCATCATTTACTTACTATTTTTGATTGATTTCTTAACTCAAACATGCAGGCAAGAGGGGTATGCTTAGCTGAGCATGTTCCTCCTCCAGATGACAGAAAAAAAAATGTCTATGAAGACTCTTGAGATGTATGACATCATTTTGGCCTAGGGCAGAAACCAACTAAAGAAATGTCAAAAAAAATGATTAAAAAGTAAACAAGTTTTTATTTTCTTACCTATTTTTATTGCTGTGTGAAGTTTTTATTTTATGTTTTTTTTTGTAATTGTGGCTGGTATATCCTCTAACTTATAGGCTTACAGCATGAAGGTATTTTCCGTGTCCCAGGATCCCAAGTCCAGGTCAATGAGATCCGCAGTGCCTTCGAGAGAGGTCAGTGCCCCAAACTAAAGTCATATCTGTGTGATGAACGCTGGAATATTTTTACAGAGATCTGAGGAGCTGAGGGACTTCTGATAAGTTTGTACCTAATGATCTTCTGTTCAACATTGGTTATAATACAGAAGTGAAAAAAAAACGAATTAAAATAAAATTTCTGTAATACATGCACATTTCACCATATGTTATCTCATTTACAAGCACAGAAGAAAAAAACTCTTGATCCTGACAAAAATCCACTGTTGTCCTAACTTCCTGTTGTGAGCTGTTCTCTACTTAAACCCCATGCAGTTCTGTTTACTATTCTCTATGGTCTGCAGAGCAACCCCTTATTTTAAAGAGATGAGGAGAAGAAGGTAGGGGATCTGTAATCCAGCAGAGGAGATCTGTTCAGGCTGACAACACTTCATGGGATTTCAGTTCAGCAGAGGCATGTTGTCAGCTCTAACAAAAATTAGAAGCTGGGTCATGCAGGATCAACAGGGTTTTTTTTTTTGTATGTGCATATTTTTAAAGGTATAAAACATGGAGAAATGTGCCTGTATTGCAGAGATGAACTGTATGTCATTTTTTTTTTTTTTTTGCCAAGACAAAATTTGACCTCATTGACCAGTTGCATTCATTAAAACCAATGTTCCAGCACAGATGTTTTGTTGCATTGTATTTTGACAAAGGCAATTTTTGATTGCTGGTGCTAATGTTGGCATGCTACAACAATATATAATAGGCTCAATTCACAAAGTGTTACACAAGCCTAAGGCACTCTGTTATCAGCCGTATGACTGTAATTTTCAGATCTCATCGGACTTAGCTGCCACTTTTTTAAGATGAGGATATTTATCCTAATGTGTTAGCTTTCTGAATTCAGTCCTAATAGATATTGGCATCATAATATAGGTATGTTAATAAGTTTAACTTCAGGAGGTTCTTCTTCTTCTTCTTCTTCTTCTTCTTCTTCTTCTTCTTCTTCTTCTTCTTCTTCTTCTTCTTCTTCTTCTTCTTCTTCTTCTTCTTCTTCTTCTTCTTCTTCTTCTTCTTCTTCTTCTTCTTCTTCTTTCTTCTTCTTCTTCTTCTTCTTCTTCTTCTTCTTCTTCTTCTTCTTCTGGATTTTTATAGCACCGTTGGGTTTAGAGGTAATTGTCACAGGGCCAAGCTAACGAGAGGGCTTTCCCTTACACCTCTTGTCCTGTTTCTCCTGAAGGTGATGAGTGGCACGGAGTGGCACAGGTGCCTTGTAGGAGATCCTGGCCGGAAAAACCTTGCAGCATATGCCGAGCTGCTTCATTTTCTTCCTCCAGGGGAACAATTGATCATAGCATTTGGTCAAGGTTACAAACTTAACTCCTTCATAGAGATGAGCTGGCACCATCTTTTATTATGCTGTCTCCATCTTCCTCAATAGGAGGAGACTTGAACTTTAATGCTTGTTCATGAATATGGCTGAAAAAACCCTGACTAGGGTACTAAAGATGGCATGTCTCCAGTCTGCTCTGACCATAACCCCTTTTTTTTTTTTTTACCGATCAAGAGAAGAAATGACCTGCGTCCAACTTAACTTAGGCCCTCAGCCGCAACACCACCGACTCAGAGACAACAAATTGCAGATACAACCATCCAAACAACTGGGCGTCATACCTCAGATGGGTCCCTACATAGTACCTTTTCTGCTCATACTAACCTGAAAGAGGGCTGGGTGGGAGTAAAGTTTTCACCCCAAGCAATCTTCATTCCAACTAAAGACCCCCTGCCACACCCTGTCAGAACCCCTGCTGCGGCTCCACCCATTCCTAACCTGGACACCAATCGAGTACGTCTCCGCCAACTCTTTATTTTCAAACACATAGAAACTCCCCTTGATCCAAGCCCCTTTAACCCCTGTCATGCCAGACCTACATTGACATTTTCTCTTCTTTGACTCCTTTTCTTGACAGGCAGACATTGCTTGCATCTGATATTTTCTCTGAGGTGTATGGATATGTCACATTGTCTTTTAAGGTTCTTTGCGGTAAAAGCAAAGAAGCATAAAAAAACTCTATAGTATGTGTAGTAATGTGTTTTACTAAACAAAACAATGCTGTATATACAACTGTAGGAAAAACAATTCATTGGCATAAAAACAATCACAAAATATGCATACAATATACACATGCCCAGACTTTCTATCCTTACCAGAAAATTAGCACAGGCAATGTATGCAATCGGTATGCACTAAATTGTAACTTAGTGTTACTAAACCCACAACAGTAAAATCAGTCTGTGTATATAAGAAAGCATGCTTGTTATACTCACTGTGGAGCCTAAGGGGTTAATCCTCTGCATTGTGTAAAAAGGCTGTTTGATCCTGTCGTCTCTGATCCTCCCCTTCTTCCACAGTCCCCAATCTATCATAGTTGCATAGTAGGTGAGGTTGAAAAAAGACACAAGTCCATCAAGTCCAGCCTATGTGTGTGATTATATGTCAGTATTGCATTGTATATCCCTGTATGTTGTGGTTGTTCGAAACTATTAATGCTCCTCGCTGAGACCACCACCTGTGGAAGGGAATTCCACATCCTTGCTGCTCTTAGAGTAAAGAACCCTCTACGTAGTTTAAGGTTAAACCTCTTTCTCTCTAATTTTAGTGGCCACACGTCTTGTTAGCATGGAAACAATATGTGAAGTGCTAAAACACTAAAAAATTGTGCAGAAATGCAGTAAAATATATATGTATAAAGTATAAAAGTGCAAATGAAATATGTGCAACAGTGCTGAAGTATAATAAATAGTGATAAAACTAGTGATGAAAAGTCTCTCTAATTCGAGATGGACTAATGAGGTAGATGGATGGAGATTTCTTTTCCAAATGTGGACATGGGTAAAATCTGGTATTGTAGAGGTACAGCACACACCAAAATGTATGAATGTGATCCAAGGGAAATATTGGCACTTTATAAGGTACTTCTTACTGGATGAGTTGGACGCACATACCGTACGGCAGTGAGTCAACAGCGCTTGTGTGTTTTCTCCCATTGAGTGATGGAAGGTGGTTCCGGGTCCTATGGGTACGCCTTGTGGATATGGACACGCAGCCTTAGGATATCGCCATATAACCAATATCGTTTTTATTCCAATAAAACGATATTGGTTAGTTTGCACCATATGGAGCATTTTATTCCTGTTTTTCACACTGTTTTCACACTGTTTTACTCACACATGTCCCACCACTTGTGATCTTGGATGAGCCGGAGTCACAGTTTCCTACTGTGTGCCATCTGGATGATTCATTGTGCGTTTACTGGATGACCCATCTTGTGTCCACTCCTGGAAGTTTTGGCGATATCCTAAGGCTGCGTGTCCATATTCACAAGGCGTACCCAAAGGACCCGGAACCACCTTCCATCACTCAATGGGAGAAAACACACAAGCGCTGTTGACTCACTGCCGTACGGTATGTGCGTCCACCTCATCCAGTAAGAAGTACCTTATCAAGTGCCAATATTTCCCTTGGATCACATTCATACATTTTGCCGCCGTACCTCTACAATACCAGATTTTACCCATGTCCACGTTTGGAAAAGAAATCTCCATCCATCTACCTCATTAGTCCATCTCGAATTAGAGAGACTTTTCATCACTAGTTTTATCACTATTTATTATACTTCAGCACTGTTGCACATATTTCATTTGCACTTTTATACTTTATACATATATGTTTATATTTTACTGCATTTCTGCACAATTTTTTAGTGTTTTAGCGCTTTACATATTGTTTCCATGTTTGCATAACTTTGAGTGTAAGCAGCTTTAGAAAAGGAATTTTCTTATCACTTCTTTCTTTGGGGTATAGCGCAGTGATATTCCCCCTACATTAGCACACGTCTTGTTAAAATCCCTTCCGCAAAAAAGTGTTCTCCCTATTGTGGGGTCACCAGTACGGTATTTGTAAATTGAAATCATATCCCCCTCTCAAGTGTCTCTTCTCCAGAGAGAATAAGTTCAGTGCTCACAACCTTTCCTCATAACTAATATCCTCCAGACCCTTTATTAGCTTTGTTGCCCAGTGGCGGCTGGTGCTCAAAATTTTTTTGGGGGGGGCGCAAACAAACAGCCTCACTGTGCCATCAAACGCTGCCACTGTGCCCATTAAACGCTGCCACTGTGCCCATTAAATGCTGCCACTGTGCCCATTAAATGCTGCCACTGTGCCCATTAAACACTGCCACTGTGCCCATTAAACGCTGCCACTGTGCCCATTAAATGCTGCCACTGTGCCCATTAAATGCTGCCACTGTGCCCATTAAATGCTGCCACTGTGCCCCTTAAGTGCTGCCACTGTGCCCCTTAAGTGCTGCCACTGTGCCCCTTAAGTGCTGCCACTGTGCCCCTCAAGTGCTGCCACTGTGCCCCCTGCCTGCCCTCTGCACTTACCTTGTCCCGGTGTGCAGCTGGTGACGGCATCAGGCGGCGAGCGGTGTCTCCGTCGGATGTCTTCTCCCGCGCTCCTCCTGTCTTCTGCTATGATTGGACGCCTAGCGTCCAATCACAGCGCCTGTGACTTCAGCCAATCAGGTGACCGGTAACAGACCTGGCAACCTGATTGGCTGAGAGGCGGGTCTGTGTTAGGGAAGCGATGTATTCGCTTCTCTAACACAATACTGTGTAATCGGCGAACGCACAGCAGTGCGCCCGCTGTTTACACTTAGGGAAGCCTATTAGAGCACACCGCTCTAATAAGGTCCCCTATTAGAGCTTACAGCTCTAATAGGGGCGCTTCCAGCAACACCCCCCCACTGTAATTCAGATGCCCGGCGCCCGATCAGGGGCCGGACACCTGAATAGGGGGCGGCAGCGGTGACAATAGATAGATTCATGCAATGCATGAATCTATCTATTGGTGATAGAGCGGTGCAGGAGAGAGGGGGCGGCGCTCCTGCGCCCTCTATGCACGCACCGCCACTGTTGTTGCCCTTCTTTGTACTTCCTTCATTTCCAGTACATCCCTCCTGAGGATTGGTGCCCAAAACTGGACAGCATACTCTAGGTGCGGCTGGACCAGAGTCTTGTAGAGTGGGAGAATTATCGTTTTATCTCTGGAGTTGATCCCCTTTTTAATGCATGCCAATATTCAGTTTGCCTTGTTAGCAGCAGCTTGGCATTACATGCCATTGCTGAGCCTATCATCTACTAGGACCCCCAGGTCCTTTTCCATCTTAGATTCCCCCAGAGGTTTTCCCCCCAGTGTATAGATTGCATTCATATGTTTGCCATCCAAATGCATTATTTAAAATTGTTCTATATTAAACCTCATTTGCCATGTAGTTGCCCACCCAATTTGTTAAGATCTTTTTGCAAGGCTTCCACATCCTGCAGAGAAGTTATTGCCCTGCTTGGCTTTGTATCGTTTGTAAATACAGAGATTGAACTGTTTACCACATCCTCCAGGTCGTTTATGAACAAATTAAATAGGATTGGTCCCAGCACAGAACCCTGGGGGACCCCACTACCCACCCCTGACCATTCCGAGTACTCCCCATTTATCCCCACCCTCTGAACTCGCCCTTGTAGCCAGTTTTTAATCCACATACTCACCCTATGGTCTATGCCAACAGACCTTACTTTGTAAAGTAAACGTTTATGAGGAACTGTGTCAAATGCTTTTGCAAAATCCAGATACACCACGTCTACGGGCCTTCCTTTATCTAAATGGCAACTCACCTTCTCATAGAAGGATAATAGATTTGTTTGGCAAGAACAATTCTTCATGAATCCATGCTGATTACTGCTAATGATACCGTTCTCATTACTAAAATCTTGTACATAGTCCCTTCTTATCATCCCCTCCAAAAGCTTGCATACTATTGATGTTAGGCTAACTGGTCTGTAATTTCCAGGGATGTATTTTGGGCCCTTTTTAAATATTGGTGCTGCATTGGCTTTTCTCTGATCAGCTGGTACCATTCCAGTCAGTAGACTGTCGGCAAAAATTAGGAACAATGGTCTGGCAAATACTTGACTTCCCCAAGTACCCATGGTGCAAGCCATCTCGTCCCGGTGATTTATTAATGTTAAATTTCCCAAGTCTAATTTTAATTCTGTCCTCTGTTAACCATGGAGGTGCTTCCTGTGATGTGTCATGAGGATAAACACTGCAGTTTTGGTTACTGAAGCCCCCCGATTCCCTCGTGAAGACTAAGAAGAAAAATAAATTCAATACCTTCCTTATGGGGCCAATATGGTCTGTCCTCCCTTTTTTACTATTTACATACTTAAAGAATTTCTTGGGATTTTTTTTTTTGCCTTCCTCCGCTATGTGTCTTTCTTGTTTTATCTTAGCAGCCCTAATTGCACCCTTACATTTCTTGTTGCATTCCTTATATCGGCTGATAGAATAGAGCCTTGGGGCAAGCTGCACATGCTCAGTTTGATGTGTATTGCTAGAGAGTTTTTTTTTCTTGGGAGAGTGCATGTGATCAGCAATCTGCACTGTCCAGACAGAGGGTCAGGGGTCATGCAGCCTCAAAGGACAATCAGGGCAGACTCCGCCTACAAGCTTTAACCAGCCACTGATAGAAGGGATAATATTGCTCCAACTGCTGATGAGAAAAGGTATTTAGCAGTTTATATTTACTAAAATAATTGCATTTCTATGTTCTGTGTACTGTGGTAGACCAGATATACTGAATGCAGGGTGCTGGGTTTAGTAGCACTTTATCTTCCTAGTGATGATCCTTCTTCCAGGCTGTAGGATCGCTCCAGACTGCTCCTTGTTTCTTGGAGTCTTGCAAAACAATCAGTACTGAGCACATGCTTGTGTTTCAAATCCCTTTGCCCCCCACTTACTTCCTGTAGCATTACTTCCGTTCCTGAGCTCATGAACCAACCCAACAAGTTCATTAACATAGGGAAAGGCTAGTTTCTTAAAACGTTCATGTCACTAAAATGCATTATTCTTATATTTATGCTAGAAAAAATCACTAAAATAGCCATAGAAACACAATGGACAACTTTTTTTGAGACTTTCATTTACTGAGCTTAATTCATTTAGTGTACCATGTTGGATGCTCCTTGGGCCAGGTGCTTCATCCTAATTTGTCCTGATATACAGTGTAACGCATTGTTTTTCTCTTTTAATAAATGATCCTGTTATTAAAGGACATCCTCTATATACTACTTTACCCTTCAAACAGTAAGATCTCTGGCAGAGGGAGACATGTTTCTTAATTTCACCTACAGTGTTACAAATTTACATAGTAACATAGTTGGTCAGATAAAAAAGGCTCAAATCTGTCTAAATCAACCAGAAAAAAGAATTAATGGAATAAATAAATTTAATAGAAAACCTCCATATACAGAATCCTTTACCCAGAGTTAATCTAGAGAATTGGATAAAAACACTAAAGTGTGGTCCAATTTGCTACAGCGGGAAAAAATAAATTTCTTCCTGATCCCCCCTGGAGGCAATTGGATATTCCCTGGATCAACAATCTCTGCTGTTCTTGTTTATAATTGTTAGTATCCAGTTTTATTTTGTGCATATAGGAATGTATCCAACCCTTTTTTTAAGCTGACCAGAACTGGTTCTATTCCACATTTTCACAGCTCTTACTGCGAAGAAGCCTTTCCATATGTGAAACTTACATCTCTTATCTTTCAGATGTAAAGAGTGCCCCTTGTCCCTTTTTAATGGCCTGAAAGTGAATAACTCTACATGTTACAAGTTTACTATATGGACCACTATGTATTTGCACTTGCTGATGAAATCAGGTTTTGCTGTTCATGCAGTCAGAAATTATTTGTTATTATTATTAGATATACAGTATACATTATATAGATATGTTTAGAAAAAAACATATATATTTCACTCATAACAGAGTTCAGTACTGGCAGGAAGTATGTCAACTATCAGAGAGAAGTATCTTTCCTCACAATCGCACGTATATTTAACACATCTTCAGTTCCGATAACCAGCTGTAACTAATGTTTCACATATGTTACATATTTGTTTACTGGTTCCTAAATGATACTAATATCACGAACACAGTCACATATGGCATATTAACTCTTTACCAATATATGTATGCCAAAATCATACTATAATAATATCTTGCCGCTACTACTGAACTCTCCTCTGCGGTTTTCCTCTAATCCAAAAAAACATTCCATTTATATATGAACACTTAGCCACACTGACAGATTTCTCTCCTCCTCCAAGGTTGGTCTTCTATGTCAGTCCCTGCATGGGCTCAACACCGTCCCAAAAATACAGTTCTACATTTTAGTTCTGATGTAAGGCCCTTCACAGGCTGGCTCATCAGTCATCAGGTTCCCAACCAGAATGTTTTTTTTTTCCATCTCTCTCACCGCATCCCTGGACCTTACCACTCCCTACTGAAACCTGTTGTGAGTGAAATGTATATATGTGATTGTGTTCATGATATTAGTGTCATTGAGGAACCAGTAAACCAAATATGTGACACATGTGAAACATCAGTTAAAGCTGATATTCAGAACTGAAGATGTGTTAAATATACGTGTGATTGTGGGGAAAGATACTTCTCTCTGATAGTAGACATACTTCCTGCCAGTAATTTCTTTGCATGGTACTGCTGTTATAACAGGAAGGAACTCAGATAAATTGTGTAAAAATAACATTCAGTATGGCATATAAGCACTGCTGTGGTCTGCAATAGAAATACCTAACTAATGGAACCTATTTTACTGGAAAAGCTCTCAATGTATTTTTTCATTTGTTTGCTTGTGGTATAGTGATACCTGTCTGGGAACTCTGGGTCTAGAGATGCACAGTCTCTTGGTCTAGAGATGCTTATGTTGGGGATTACTCTGTAGGTCTAGTTGTGGCTATGGCTAGGATCACTCTCTGGGTCTAGTGGTGGCTATGGTTGGGATGTCTCTCTGGGTCCAGAGGTGGCTATGGTTGGGATGTCTCCCTGGGGCCAGAGGTGGCTATGGTTGGAATTACTCACTAGGTCTATAGGTAACTACATTTATCTGTTTCTGGGTCTAGAGGTGGCTATGGTTGGATCCCTCTCTAGTTCTATAGGTGACTACATTTGGGGGTCACTCTCTGGGTCTAGAGGTGGCTATGGTGTTAATCACTCTCTGGGTCTAGAGGTGGCTGTGGTTGGGATCACTCTCTGGGTCTAGAGGTGGCTGTGGTTGGGATCACTCTCTGGGTCTAGAGGTGGCAGTGGTTGGGATCACTCTCTGGGTCTAGAGGTGGCTACAGTGCTAATCACTCTCTGGGTCTAGAGGTGTGTACAGTTGGGATCACTCTCTGGGTGTAGGGGAGCCAGTGATTGGCTATGGTAATGATCATTTCCTTGATCTATAGTGTTGATCACTGTCAGACTACAGTCAGTGTGTTTTAAAGTGGTGCAATTTCTTGCCTATATTGGAGTTAATCTGGTCATCACTCCCAAATTGTAGTGTTTCTGTGGTAGTCGTTTCCTAGCTACCTTAGTAGTCAATTTCTTGCTATAATACTGGTCCTTCAATAGCTGTGGTGGTGGACAGTTTGTGATTGGAGTGGCAGTGACTTTGTGCTTGTTGTGGTAGTGGTGGCCATTTAACTCTTTTATTATGAACTTTCCCTAATAAATACCATGCTTTTTTGTGTTTGTCAGTGTTGTCAATTTGTGTGACCATGTTTTGTGTAGCTCCTGTTTTTGACCTTTCCTTTTGACTTTTTAATGACTTAAATTTTTATAATTTATTATATTATTATCAACATGGTGCAAATCACACCAGTACAACGAGGGCCCATTGTTCTAAGCTGTTACTTGCCACTTTGTTGTATTTGGAGTGCATACCTTATCTCATTATTTTTAGTAGTGGTCCATCCCTGGATGTAGCTGTGGTCAGTCCTTGCAGCCAGTAGTGGTTGCTCCCTGTGTCCTGAGGTGGTCAATCCCTTTGTCCAGTGGTGGTCTGTTCATGTGTCCAGTGGTGTTCGCTCCATGCGTCCAGTGGTGGATGCTCTGTGTCAGGTAGTGCTTGCTCCCTGTTTCCAATGTTGAACTGTTAATATTTCCATTGGTGGTTGATGCCTGTGTTAAGTGGAGGTCTTTCCTTATGTCCCTGTGCCCAGTGGTAGTTTCTCTTTGTGTCTAGTATTGATTTCACTCCTTAGTCCTTAGATAGTTCCTGTGTGGTCTGTCCTTCTGTCTGGTTGTAGTCCATTTCTGTTTGCAATATGGTGGTCTGTCCTTGTGCCAGTGGAGTCTGTTTCTGTGTATATTGCAAGTCTATCCATGTGTCCAGTGTGTGCTCCATGTGTCCAGTGGTCATGTCCTGTGTGCCGCCAACATTTGTTTTGCCTAATGAGGCTCATTGAGTCCATTGGTCATTCCATTTGTCCAGCATTTAGTTCCTGTGTCCGCTGTCATTCTATGTGTTAATTGGTCCTATATCTAGTCTCCTGTTGTGCACCATTACTTCTCTTCTTTTTCTCATACTGGGTTGCTTATCTTTCTTCAGCCTGCAGTAAACAAACCCACTAGCCCCTGATTTGTAACCTTGTAAAGCTTTAAGTACACAAAACCTTACAATATACAAGATTACGAGAAGTTAGTCCTGATTAGATTTCTCATTTAACATGTTGTCCCCTTTTTTCCTGACAGGTGAGGACCCGCTAGACTCCAGCTACACTGGAAACGATGTGGATTCTGTAGCCGGGGTTCTCAAATTGTACTTCAGAGGCCTGGAAAAGCCACTGTTTCCTAATGAAATGTTTCATGATCTGCTGTGCAGTCTCCGTGAGTGCATATCCCTATATCATATTTGAATGAGTAAAAAGGATGTCTTTAATATAACCTAGAGATTCTTTATAGATGCCATTGAACTGACTCACTCACTGGCATGTACCGAAACTTGGAAACTTAATTAGGAAGATCACCACAGGAGTCTAAGAGGGCTAAAGTAAGGCAATGAGTCATTTGAACCCACCAAAAAAGAAAATACCAGTTTTGGGGGGACTAGGATGTACTGTGATCCATAGTAATCTGTCCAAGATCTGTTCTCATTCATCAAGTTGATAAATGTTTCAATGAACTGGTTGCAGGACATACTTGGTAGTATGCTCTTTTTTTGTATGTTTTTTTTTTTACTACATATACAAGTGCAATCAATTTAATATAAATAAATGCTAACATGCTAAGTGTACCAGTAAGTGTATTTAAGTGAGAGAGAGGAGCGGCGCAGCGCCACTCTGAGTGCAGTATGTCAGTTAAAATTCAATGTTTAATAAAAGTAAAATCAACTCACATCTTGGTGAGATATAATGTGCATGGCATAAGTAGCTTGGGCTCCTGTAGTCTAGCTGGGCAGCGGTAATGGTTAGCAGAAATGGTCAGCAGTTCCCGGCGGCTCCGGTGGTTCCTGAGGCTCAGGCTGAAGACGGTCGCACACCAAGCACGTCAGCGGTGATGGATGGGAGGCGTGGTCGAGCTCACGTTCGGAGCATGCGTTCTCCTTCATAAGACATAGATAAGCGAGTTGGGAGTTGATCTTACTTTTATTAATCAATGAATTTTAACTGGCATACTGCACTCAGAGTGGCGCCGCTCCTCTCTCTCTCACCCATATCCACAGAGTGGCTTGGAACTATTTTCAAATCACACTATCTGCGTTTATAGCGCTTAATTTTTAAAATTTTAAGTGTATTTAAGTGTGTTTGTAGTATATTTATGGGAGCAACCATATTTTTTCACTATACGTTACTGGGCTGGCCTTACTGGTGTACTCTTACATCATTTTTTTTGTTCAGCATGCAAAATCTAACAGATTCCTCCATCCATGCTACACAGAGTAGATAGATGCAGGCCATATGTCCTTGACATGGGGAGGGGGGAACCTTGCGGGGGGGGGGGGCTTGTTCTTATATTAATATAGATTTGGACATGTCATTTTCAGCATTCTTTATATATGCAGGTATGACTTGTAAATATAATGTGTAATATCACTGTCCTTCTTTCTCCGCAGAGCTGGAGACACAAGATAGAGTAGTTCACCTAAAGAAGCTGGTGCTACAGCTGCCCATCACTGTCACACTTGTACTACGATACCTCTTTGCCTTTCTAAACCAGTAAGTAACCCAGGAGTAAACACGACCATAGCCAGTTAATGGACTCTGCTTAGCTTTAGATTCCAATATGTACCAAAGCAAAATGGCTGCAAAAACAGACCTAATTTTTTTAGGTGGCTGGGATGTCAATCACTAAAGGTGGCAAGTGTTTGAACATGAATAGTTCTCTATGTGCCATGGTTGAATTCAGGGATTGCCATTTGGAGTGCAGTACGTACACAAAGCTAAAGAGAAAATATAGAAAAAGCTTTCTTATAGCATTAGGATGGTATGTTACCTAAGAGGTCTAGCTGCACTGTACCTAAAATGTCTAGCTGCATACTGTACTGATTTGTTTTCACTGAATGGGGAACAGAACTTAAACCCCAAGTTTTGAATGTCTTTCTTTATTCATTTTTTATTTTTTTTTACTTGGGCTCCAGCAGGCTTCTCAGGGAGAATAAGCATTGCTTGTTGGAGCACAGTAGTTTTCACTTGGCAGGGGTGTGCCTGATCTCTGGAGATCGAAGTCCGGAATATAGTGCCCTCTTCTAGTTAGGCTCATTTTAGTTGTTGGCTTTACTATAGTCAGTGGAGCAGTAATCTGTTGTTTTTGTCTGGCCAGGGCTTTCTAAGCTGAGTGTTTTATTTCTCCATCCTGCTTCTGGGAAAAGTTTCCAGCATTATAGACAGGGAGAGACAAATATCCAGTAACGAATATTAATCATGCCTCAGCCAATCCCTGGAAGGAGGCATTCAGAAGGTGGCTGGGGAGGGGATAAATCTTTGTAAGGCCTGTTAGGAGGGTTCCAGTTCTCCTGGGGCTGCTGATGCTGGAAGGCAGCTAGGTTGTGACTTGTCTATTCTCAGTGGCCCCTCTGGGGGTTAGTGCTACATAGTCTTTAGAGTGCTGCTGTACAGGGGCATATTGGGAGGACATTGTAAACAATTATAGAAAGAAATACGTGAAATAAACCTTATCGTACAGTACAGGACACCGGCTGAGTATTTATAGACCTTAGGTTACAGGCCCCTACCTTCAGGTGATTGGACACTGGCAAAGCTTTTGAGGCCACCTGGGTGCCTACCTTCTAACCCTTCCTTACTCTGGGAGTCCTCAGTTTTTTCCAAAAGTCCTAAGGTGATGGACTTCTGTCGTTTACTGAGAACTCTAGTTTATTATTTTATCTTTGGATACCCTCACTTTTTTTTTTAAAGGTTACTTAAAGAAGCTACAATAGGGCTTCAAAGCAAGAATGCGGACACTTACCTTACATTCTGAAAAGAGACCTTGTCACCATTATTTTCAACTAAAATCTTCTCTTAGTTTGTGCAGGTGCTACATAAAAGGTTATATAAGGAGATGAAGGGAGGGGTGGAGGGCTGTTATGTTCAAGAAGATAGGGTTGTGCTAGGGAATTAACTCTTTTTGCAGTAGTCCAAACTTTTTCAACAAGTTCATAGCCACCTTGCAAGAGAATATAAAAATTTAGGAAAAGGACATGTTTTTATTTCGTATGTGTTTATTGCTTGTTTTACCAGTTTTTTTTAATGCAATGACAAAACCTAATTCACTGGTAGCTTAAAAGCAGCATACGTAGCTTTTAAAGGAATTAGAGACACACATGCACATGTATTACCCCCTCCCCAGGGCACTTGGCATGCAATTAAGTCCTGCCATACTTCAGTGGATTATTGACTATTCTTTATCATTAGACCATAAAGAGATCACTACTGTGCAATAAAACACTTGCACTTAAGTGTGGTTACATGATGATCATGACTTTATTGATTGCAGAGATAATTCCATCAGCTAACAAGGAAAATCCACTGGCTTTGTATATTTTGCACATCCAAAGTAAAGATATGTAGTATTTTTCCATCTGTATTGGCAAGTCAAGGATATCCAAATAAATCAAAATAGACATTGCAGGGTGGAAACCCTTTATAAAACTCTTACCTTTTTTAAACGTCTCCTATATATTATACCTGCACTCCGTGTCAATCAAAACTGCCCAGATGCCCACGCAGACACATTAGAAGTTATGTGGGCACTCACAGGACTATAAGGGGTATCAATGCGAAAAAAAATTCTCTCTTGATAATTACAGGACATAGGGAGTCTTTAACCTTTGGGTATACTGCTGCCTACAGAAGGATTGGAGGCTTTGGTGGCTCTGAGGATCAAGTACACTAAGATCTATGCCTTTAATACCCTGAAACCTCATCTTTGTCTGCTTCGCAGGATCTATATGGAGGGCATTTTCTGTCCCAATGACCAAGTTGCCATTATTTACAGTGCTAGCAACATGGTTGTTGAAGCTAAGGTTCTGAGGGATGGGACACCCCAGAGTCTGGGATTCCTACGATGCAAAAAGTTAGTAATTCTACTTTTTTCAAGGTCTATCGTCAGACATGGAAGGCATAATTCACTTGGTGTGTGTCTCAGGGCTTCCACCCCAGAAGGTTTTCCATGGGATGAATCCTCGTCGTCATGCAGCTGGGTCTGGACCTTGGCTGTCGGCACTATCAGGTGTCAGGTTTCTGCCTCATGGACCACTGGCCTCTCAGACTTTTGTACAGAGAGGCTCCCTTGGAACTTCCCCAAGTCTGTTCCCCTGTGTCTCCATGGGATCTGAATATTTTTCTCTCTGCGCTTTAGAAACTCAACATCACCTTGTAGCCATAGCCATTACCTCTGAGGCAAGTGTCTGAAGATTTTGCATAGGCACAAGGTGGTGTTGAGGCCCAGGACCTTCTTCGTTCCTAAGGTAGTTTCTGCCTTTCACATCAACTTGGACTCTGTTCTCCAAAAGGAAATTTCCCTCTTTTATCTGGATGTGGTTGGGGCTGTGAGAATCTCTTAATCACTGCTTCTCTCGGGACTGGTTACCTTTTTGCCATTCCATAAAGATGCACCTGCTTTTCATTCCAACATGTAGAGGTGGCTCAGACTTTTGGTCTTAAAGAGCCGGTTGCACCTTTTCCAGTCAAGGTATCTCTGAGTGCTACCTGAGCTTTTCAGCATCAAGCAAATCTGTTTCCCAGATATGCAAGGACTGCCACAAGGTTTTCTGCCCACATTCTGTAAGTTTAACCAGGTGGACATTTTAACCTCATCTGATGTGTACGGTCCTTCAGGTGGCTTTTTGAGTTGCAAGCATTCCCCAGATTTCTATTGTTCATGTTGGGACTGTTAATCATTTGATGTGTTGCCCACCCATCAGTTGAAGTGCTCTTAGTCATTAAAAAATGTAAAGAAGTCCTGTAGCCCTTAGTGGTTGAGAGAAAAAAGATTTTTGTACTCTGAGTCCATTCCAGGACTTGTTTCCCATTTTCCCATCCCTTTGTGTTCATAATCATGCTTTCGGTACTGCTTTGTTACAAAACTAAGGCATGCTGGTAATAGGAGGGGTTATACCCTGGGCTGGCATACATTTTTTTTGTTTGAGTCCAATATTCTTGCAGGCTGCAGTATTGCCTGAAGGTAAAGACTTACGTTGTCCCTTTATAGACTCCAAGAAAATGGGTTTTATGGGGAGTACACAAATTATTATTTTTTTTCATCAATACGTGTTGTGTGCCAAGTCATGTGGTTGCCTGCATTTCTTCTAGTGTTTTATAACATTTGTGAAAAGAAAAATTCAAAATGAGGATGCTTTAAAAAAAATAATTATAATAAAACAAGAAATTTGCAAATAAACTGAAAAATCGAACCAATATTTGGTGTGCTAGTCTTTAAAACAGCATTAATTCTCCCAGGTACACTTACACACAATTAAGGATTTTGCAGACATATTGACCAATCTATGATTCAGGCCTGGTTCACACTTGTGCAGGTTGCAGTTTGCATTTTTCTATACACGTTTTTGATCCATTAAAGTCTATGGAACCAAAACAGTTATAATAAACCGATGCTTGTGATAAACAAGATAACATGTAGGTTTCATCAAAAAGAATTCTTCAAATAGTGGAAACTGTGCAAAATGTGTTAAAAAAATAAATAAAATATTCGAGCAGCAAACACAAAAGAGGATATCCTCTCTAATGATTAACGGCAAGTAATAAGTGTTGCGCTTTTGTGTATATGTGGATTTTTTTTTAAATAAAAACCAACATGCAAACAGTCAATGCAAATAGAAAAATTCTTTGATTATCAGAAGTGAGTGAAATAAGATAATCACTATTAAATAAGGTGACGTTATTCAACAAAATCAAGTGAAAAACAAAAAAAATGTCCAGAAAGCGATTTTATATAGATTAGTCCACAGTGAGATTATGTGCTAGTCTGTAAGGAGGTGGACGCTTCTCAATCTTCTCCCTTTCCCTCTCCTCTGTAATCACCAGTGTCCCAATACCACAGTAAAGGCAAGATGGGGGCTTACCATGTGCACCAACCCCTTTATTCAGAGTGGTCAGTAAACACTCAAATTGCTGTTAACCAGCACTACTCCTCAGACATATGGCAGGTGTAAAGCAGTCAGATATAATCATGCAAAGATAGAAAGATAAACACTTCTCATAGTGTAGATATCATTAAACTCCATTTATTAAGCAAGAACCACGCTTACAAGCATGAGTAAACATGCACATCAGCATATTTACCATACCCGCATAAAAGCATCAACTTCCGGTGAACCTGTAAGTGATAACGTCATAGGTAATTTTCTACCGAAAAAGAATTACCAGTTTAGAAGGAATGAGGGTGAGGAAGCGTGAGAAAAAAAAATGTGGCAAGACTGAGCACAGCACAAGACACAGGGTGGTCTCACTACATCAACAGATTCTCTCACAAGCAAAAATGTAAAGGAAGACCAGTGTTTCCAGATGTGCTGTGCAAGCACGTTTGAAGAAGCACAAAGAAACAGGCAACATTGCGGACTAAAAAAGTAGTGGTCGCCCAAGCAAACTCGGTGGAGCATATGAAAGACTCGTCATGTTGACTTCCCATTGGAATTGTAAGATGTCCAGTGGTACCATCAGCTCAGACTTCTGTGGCAAAGTAGTATACCCATTTACAGTCCAGAGATGTCTGGTCAGAAGTGGTCTTCATAGAAAACTTGTGGCTAAAAAGTCATACCCCTTACCTGGAAACAAGACCAAGTGGACTCACCTACGCACGTAAACACAAAACACTGGTGTGTGTAAAATAGCTGGAGATGCTCTGAAATGATGAGTCTGGCTGTAACAAAAGGAAGTTTGATCACCAGAGGCCTGGAGATAAGGGATAAGTGCACAGGGATAAGTGTGTGCAGGCAACAATGAAGCATAGTGCATGTTCCTGGCAAGTCCAGAGCTGCATTTTTGCGCAGAGTTAGGATTTTGATCAGTTAATGGTCTCCTCAATGTTGAAAAGTACAGGCAGATACTTATCCATCATGCAACGCCATCAAGGTCTGATTGGTCACAAATTAATTCTGCAGAAGCATACAATATACAGTCCAAAGTCATTATGAACTGTCTTCAGAGAAAAGAACAAGGAGGCCTGGTAGAAATGGATGACCCCCACAGAGCCCTGATCTCAACATCATTGAGTCTATTTGGGAGTACATGAAGAAACAAAAGAGACTGCCCAAATTCACAAAAGAACTGTGGTTAGTTCTCTTGGATGTTTGTAACAACCTACCTGTGGTTGTCTTTAACAGGTAAGGTTTTAATTAAAATAAAATCCCTACTACTTTAATCACTTACCTGTAATACTGTATGTCTCATATTGTGCAGTGAACTTTTTGGTGCTGCAGGGGTTAACAGCTTAGGGGTCCTCAGGCAGGACAGCAGTACAATTGATCCAACAAAGACATGCCCCCTTCTCCTTCCGCCCCCAATGAAACGTTCTTCCATTGATCACACTGCCTGTAAAATGATCTGTGAATGTCAGAGAGAATCATGTGACTGATCAGACTCTTCCCCCCTTTCACAGATCATATTACAAGCAGTGTGACAATGGAGGGAGATGAAGGGGGAGGGGGGTCCCTATGGGATTATCTGTATAGCTGTTTTGCCTGAAGACCCAAAACTGTTAGACCCTGCAGTGCCAGGAGTTCAGCACCAGGAAGAGGATCCAGCTGCCTGGGGCATCCTTCATTACAAGTGACATGACTAAAGCTGTAGAGATTGTTTTTGCTAAACTTCTGTGTGTAAATTTACGTAGAAGAATTGATGCTGTTCTAAAGGCAAATTACTGTATGGACACATTTTGTAGGTTGTTAAATAAATATACTGTAAGTGGTCCATATAGTGAACTTGGTGTTGAGTTATTCACTTTAAGGTCATTACAGACAACAAGGGGGCGCTCTTTACGTCTGGAGGAAAATAGATTTAATCTTCACATACAGAAAGGCTTCTTCACAATAAGAGCTGTGCAAATGTGGAATAGACTCCCTCAAAAGCTGGTTTTGACCAGTTCAATAGATTGTTTTAAAAAAGAGCTTGAGGTATTCCTAAATGCACAGAATATAATAACACCAGGGGTAGTTAATTCAGGGAATATTCAATTGCCTCCTCGGGGGATCCTGAAGGAATTGTTTACCCCACTGCAGCCAATTGGACCGTGCTTTGTTTTTTTTGTTTATATGTTATATATTATATATATATATATATATATATATATATATATATATATATATATATATATATATATATATATATATATATATTTAAATTATATATTATATATGAAGTATTTCTTAGTTGGCAATTTTCAAGTCTTGCCACAGATTCTCAATTGGATTTAGGTCTGGACTTTGACTGGGCCATTCTAACACATGAATATGCTTTGATCTAAACCATTCCATTGTAGCTTTGGCTGTATGTTTAGGGTTGTTGTCCTGCTGGAAGGTGAATATCCGCCCCAGTCTCAAGTCTTCTGTAGACTCCAGCAGGTTTTCTTCTAAGATTGCCCTGTATTTGGCTCCATCTATCTTCCCATCAACTCTGACCAGCTTCCCTGACCCTGCTGAAGAAAAGCGTCCCTACAACATGAAGCTGCCACCACTATGTTTCATGGT
Organism: Lithobates sylvaticus; assembly: GCA_028564925.1. Taxonomy (NCBI): domain Eukaryota; kingdom Metazoa; phylum Chordata; class Amphibia; order Anura; family Ranidae; genus Lithobates; species Lithobates sylvaticus. Next base: position 164,821,302 of record CM053033.1, on the reverse strand, counting down.
GGGGATGGTGTGTTCAGGGTGATGTGCAGTGTTAAGCCCCATACACACGGTCGGACTTTTTCATGGATTCTGTCCGATCGGACAAGGTTGTTGAAAAATCAGACCGTGTGTATGCACCATCGGACAGTGTTCGTCGGTGTGACCGACGGACAAAGTCTTATCTCCTGCTGGAAAGATTTGCCGTCAACACGGTCCGATCACACCAAATCCGATCGTGTGTACGGTTGTCCGACCGGACAAAGTGCCACGCATGCTCAGATCACATTACAAGACCAAAGCTATTGGCTACTAGCCTCTACGTAGTCCCGTCGTAGGCAACAATCGTCACCGCGTTCAGAATGATCGGATTTTCCGACAACTTTGTCCGACCGTGTGTACGCAAAACCAACATCGGACAAAGTATGACGGACATGGTCCGACGGACCTGGTCCGCGGATTGTCCGACCGTGTGTATGGGGCTTTAGTTTTCCACCATGCACAGTGTTTTGTCATCTGACCAGAGCACCTTCTTCCACGTTTGCTGTGTGTCTTATGGCTTTCTTCTTGCCACTCTTTCATAAAGGCCAGATTTGTGGAGTGCACGACTAATAGTTGTCCTGTGGACAGATTCTCCCACCTGAGCTGTGGATCTCTGCAGCTTTTCCAGAGTTACCATGGGCCTCTTGGCTGCTTCTCTGATTAATACTCTCCCTACCCAGCCTGTCAGTTTAGGTCTATAACATAAAATACATTTACGTTTTTGGTTGTAACATGACAAAATGTGGAAAATGTCAAGGGGTATGAATACCTTTTCAAGGCACTGTATAGCACCATGTAGTATCACTTCTGCTGCATTCCTTGCCATGTAAAATACATTGAAAATCCCATGTATTGGCCACAACATTGAGGCGTTTTCACATAATAGCAATGGGAACTTGATCCAGTCATTTAATGCAGGAGGTAATCTACAGTATCTTTTTAAAAGCAAGTTTTTGATGAACTGATCCTTTACTGGTTAACCGTAAATGACAGGTCCACATCTTTGTTTCCCTGTTTCTGTTTTCTCAAGTTTGTCACAATACAGTGATGAGAACATGATGGACCCCTATAACCTGGCCGTGTGCTTTGGCCCTACGTTGGTTTCTATCCCAGAGGGGGAGGATCCAGTATCCGTTCAGGCTCACGTCAATGAAGTTGTAAAGACTATTATTATTTATCAAGAACGGATATTCCCAGGGCAAGCAGAACTGGAGGGTCCAGTGTATGAGAAATGTATGACTGTGGAGGAGGATGAAGAATACTGGTGAGTAGAGTGTGTGACCATGACCAGTCACTATCTCTATATTATAGGGCACATATAGTTATTTGCTTGCTTTACAGCCTGAGTTAAAGAATACATGATTTTTATTACTCCTAAAATCATTTTTGCAATTTATTTTTTATTTTTTTTGCAGTGAGACATTAGCCCTGGAAGTCACCATTGAAGAAAGTGACCAGGAAATGCACCAAGAAATGGGTGTCAGTGAGGACGGTAAAAATCTATCTATCTAGTTAGGTTAGGTTAGGTGTTAAAAGTATATTTTCACTTCTGCAGCCTGAGATAACACCAACATTGTATTTGCTACATGTTCTCATTCACATAGCAAAAATACATATTTAAGAATAGCTGTTTACCTTTTTACATGCCCTTTTCTGAAAACTCCAAAACTGAAGTTTTACACCTTAATGCGGTGTTAAGGAGGGGGCTGGAGAAATCATTTTTTACATAATTAACTCTGTACTGTGGTGGCAGAGCTCATTATCGGTTGTAAACCAGATTTCACACTTTCACTGCCGGGGGGATTTTTTTTTTTTTTCTTGCACATCTGTTAACTAATCTTCAGGGCTAAAATAATTTTTTGAAAACCTCCAAATATAATATATTTTCTGAAAGCAGACATCCTATAGAATAAAATAGTGGTAATTCCAATTGTTTTATGTCCCACGATATTATCGCAACAGTGTCAATTTTAGTAAAAATACACTAAATTAATTTTAGGGCAAACAAGTGCAATACTTTACAGTACTGTATATTACAACATATTTTTGTCAAAGCTTAAAATTACTTGCACTCCTACAACTGCAACAAACATCAGTACCCTATAGTTTCCATAGGGGGTGCTTTAAAAAGGCCCAACAGGTCAACAGAATCACCCATGAATAATGGGCCTAGAATTATTGCTCTGATTTCTGGCATGCATGGCGATATGTAACATGTGTTTCACAATCAACTTTTCATCTGTAGGTGCCCCCAATGCATGTATTTACATTCATACATGCTTGTATGTGGGGGGCTGGGCCCAAATATATTTATGGGGGTCTTAAGTGCTTTTTTGTAACTTAAACGTTTTACACTTTTTGTTTTACATTTTTTTTTTTTTTTTCACTGAAAATTTATTTTTCATCATGTAGGGGACAAAAATTCCCCTATGTGATGGGTTTTTGGAGTCTTACTGTCAGAAACCATGAATCAGACTGAGACAGAAGTACAGTTAAATGTCACTTGTTTAATAATAAAAAAAGGTAAACAGAGTAAACGTAGTCAAAACATAGCCAGAGTTCAGGAACCGGAATGGATAGTCAGACTAGCCAAAACATCAGGGAGCCAGAGATGAGTGTAGTAGAACAGCAAGCAGGATCTGGAGCCAGAAGGAATGTCGGCCAAGCAATTCTTTAACAGGAACACAGGAGAGCGTCTCTAGAGATGTGACCAAGGCAAAGGCAGAAATCATCTGGGGTGGACGGCTTAAGTAGGCAGGACTGAGGAGCAGGATATCATCAACAGGTGAGTCACTGTGGAGAGATAGGAGCTGCCAATTAGCCAACAGATGAGCGGCCAGCTCAGAGAAGGAAGGGCTGAGCCCAGCCCTGACACTCGCCTGTTCTCCAATAAAACTAATGGATAGCAGATCGATGCTAATGGTCTGACACTTATGGGCATGTGGAATGCTTCCATCTGACAGCCGACAGTCAGCTTGCCAGATTTACACACACTCCTGGCTGCTCCTGGCACCATATGGCATACGGCAGTGGCGGTAAAAGGGTTGAGCACTCTCTCCTAACAAAGAAGTAAAGATCTAGAAGCTTGGCTTCTGCATTATATCTTAGTGAGGGGAACCTCCATCTGCCCTCACTTTGTTTGGGAAGAGACTCTCTTTCATTCTATTGATGGTACTGTAGCTTGGACTCAGAGCCCAGACCCCAACGGTAAGAAATGAGAACCATTAGCAAACTTACAATAGGGTTTTCTCAAATTTAATAATGGGTCAAGGGTTAGGATAAAGTGATGGGAGTAATATTAGGGTTACCTTTTTAAAGATTAATTTAACATTGAGGACCTGGTTTAGGCTCAAGGATAAGGTTAAAGAGGAAGTAAAGCCTCCTCCAAAAAAAAAAAAAAAATGGTACCTGCAAGGCAAAGGCATAATGAGCTAATATGCATAGCATACTAGCTCATTATGAATGACTTACCTGAGAACGAAGCCCCCGAAGTTACCCTTATCCACGATCTTCTGCGCCGCCATCAAGCCCGGAGTGACTTCCGGGTCTTGCTGCTCCAGCGCTGTTATTCGCTGGAGCAGCGATGACGTCACTCCCGCGCATGCGCACGATAGCGGCATATCGCCGTGATCTCGGCATGCGCAGTGCGCCTGCGCGCCGCTGTCTACGGCGCATGTGCCGTAGACAGCGATGCCTGTTTTTTTTCTAAATATCTCCGAAACCATGTAGGTTTAGGAGATATTTATTGGACCTACAGGTAAGCCTTAATCTAAGCTTACCTGTAGGTCAAAGTGGTTTGTAAGGGTTTACAACCACTTTAATTTTTGCATATAGTGTTAGGAATTCATTAAAGAGGAACTACAATCTGCTCACATAATTTGTAATAAAAACATCTTTGCCATTCTGAAGCTTCCCTCCAACCACTTTGCATATTCTTTTATATATACTGTGATTCTGTACTTGCCAAATATGCTGCAGAAATCTTCCCTCCACTGAGTCTTGCTGCAACCATTTTAACTGTGGGCAGCTGAAGCGGCTACCTAATTACTTCCAGGATTTACACAGACACACACAGAGGCACACCTCCAGCTCTGCAGCCCTCGTTGGCCCTCTTATGACTCATCCCCCCCTCTCTTTCTGGCAAGCTTTCATGAGAGCTGTGTATGATGTCATAAGCCTAGGCTAATGACCAGTCAAGAAACAGGAAGTGGGCTGTATAAGGTATTTCCTGGCAAAAAAAAAGGTTTACTATCAAAAGTTAAAACAACAAGAGCAGAAGATTTAATAGATGGAAAGTTGAAACAATTACTGAAGGTCCGCTTTAAGTATTATGGTTAAAACCCAGCTCTGAGCTGCTTTCAAATAAACTCATGCAATGGGATCCCCCCTGCATGGGTTAAATACTTGTTTGACTAGGGGAGAGGAGAAATAAGTACAAATATTTATCTTGTTCCTCGCTCATCCAGGAGTCAGCGCTGTCCTTCACTGTCCATATTCAGGTTGTGGGTGCTCTTTCGCTACTCCCTATCTTGTCGAACAGTGCAGGACTGTTGGTCCTGCATTGTATGGCATAAATAAAGAATATAATAGTAAATATGCTATTCACTTTCATAGTAAGGCAATTGAGGTGTTTGCACTACAATCGTGTTATTATAGATTATTTGCCGATAGTGGTCAGATTAGCAACTTTCCATTAATGCATTGGTACTTTCCAGAATTGGACACAGTGGAGGCCACAGCAAAGTTTGACTATTCAGCCCGGACACCGCAGGAGCTGTCTTTCAAGAAGGGGGACACAATCCTACTTCACTGCAAAACTTCTGGGGACTGGTGGAGAGGGGAATTATCAGGGATGCGGGGATTAGTCCCTCACAAATACATCAATATTCCTGAAGGGTGAGTGATGACAATAATTGGCCTAATGAGTTATTACGAAAGCTGGCCATGTACTAACTGTGCAAACTGATCGTAAAATATCTGTACAGTCCTCCTAAGAGATACCTAAACTATAAAATATGAGGACAAACCTAAACAACCAATCCAATTAGCTTCAATCAGGAAGGCCCGTGCAATACAAAGTTGATGGTAGATCTAAAAGAGGTTGTACAATCACATTTTACGATATAATCCTTTGGCTGTCATCCTTATTGAAACCAGGGCCTGGTAAATTGAATTCTGTAGGGGGTTAGGGGACCCTGCAGCAGATTTGGTCATCATGCAGGAAATTAGGTTTCTGGATAGAGCTGGGGTCAACTGTGAGGGATAAGTGTCTGGAGAGGGCTGGCAATGTGGGAGACTGCATGGTAATATGGGGCTGGGGCACTGTTGGACACGATTGGGGGGGTATTAAGGGGCGAGGAGGCTCTGTAGCTAGCTAGTGGGCACTGTGGAGGCTTGAGGGGCACTATGGTAGGGTTTGTGCATACTGATAGCAACTAGGGTGCCTGGGGGCACTGTGAGAGGTTAAGGAGCATTGTGGACCACTGTGGGAGGTTAGGTGGCACTATTAGAGCTAGGAGGCATTGTGGGAAGTTAGGGGTCTGAAGCTAAGTCAAGGCCTAGGGGGGAGGGAGGCCACAGGGTAGCAGTGGGCCAAGGCCTGTTGGTTGAGAACCACTGATATAGTGTATGATCAGACTTGGAGATGTTGAGACTAATACAATAGAATATAGTTAGCAGTGGTCATTTTTCCAAAATCTTCTTTCTTATTCTAGAGCAGAGAAAAAACTAGAACAGCGTGCACTGAGGAAGGAGGTGGACGCAGGAACTGCTCTTACCCCTGATGATATTTTGGTTGAGCACAGCAGGTAAGCGGTCTGTGAAAGATAATTGAAGAAGCAGCACAAAACAAGAAAAAAGTATGCAGATTTAAAAAAAAGTGCCAAAAGTATGTGTTGCGTTTTACTTCTATCTGGAGCTCCATTAGTAAGACAACCGTTTCAGGCTCAATGAGGGTAAACCTCCAACAGTAACACATGTAGATGTAAAAACATTTTACAGTAGGTAAAGGTTAGAGCCCATGACAGTTTTTTTTTTATTTTTATTGCCGTCTGTGTCCCTGGTGAAAATCTTTCCCTACTTCCTGCCTAGGGATGAGCTTGGGTTCAGAGTTGGGTTTGGTCTGAACTCATGTTTGGCTGAACCTGGAAGCAAGCTGTCATTGCCAACCCAAAGAGCTGCACATAACAAAGGGGTGGGGATGCTTGTGACATCAGTGACTTCATATGGCCACATGGCCCTATGAGGACAGTGACATTGACCCAATGTGGCCACATATGCATATGTAGTCATTGTCATCATCCTCATATGGCGATATGACCATATTAGGTAAAATATGTCATGAGTATCCTCGCTCCTTTGTTTACATGTACTTGCAGGATGGGGAATCCCCCACCTGCAGCTCATTGGCCCAGCAATGACAGCTTACTTCCAGAATTCCTGACAGCTTACTTCTGGGATTCTTCCAAACTTGGCTTCAGACTGAACCCAAGCTCATTACTGTTCTAGCCTGGTGAAACCTTTGTCACCAGGACAGGACACTTTGTCCAGTAAGTCCTAATATAAAAACGGGATTTTGGATTCTTGATGCTAAAGCACGTTTTGTGACGGTGACCACACATGATATAGAGTTGTTGTTCAGCTTCTGTACATTCACTTTCACATTTGCCAACAACTACTGTATGTAATGCGAGGGCCTGTGGAAAATGTCCATTCATTTTATATCCAATCATGTGTGCCTCACACTACCGAAGTGTTGGTCACCAGCATGTACTGAGTATGGCCAGCTTTTGCAGACTGACTCCTTTTTGATTTCCATGATTGTGACTGTTGGAAGATGTGGTCATTGTGTTATGTCTGTTCTCTTCCACTAATGCATTACATATGCTGTAAATATGAATGAAAAAAGTCAACAACTACCGTTGTATTGGCCATCGGTGAAGCTGGGAATGCATGTCACCAGAATCGCCAAGAGAGACTTCAAAGGCCAGCAATTCATCCCTGTAACTGGCCTACAAGTACTTGGCTGAACCTTGCTTCAACATTCCCTTGAGAATGGGGTCGGCCAGGTGGACCATGTGTACCCCAGTCCTGGTCAGGAGTCTTGCATTCCGAAGGATCAGGGCCAGGGTCTTTTCTCTTTTCTCAGAGGAGGACCATGTCTACATGCTGGGCACTTTTTTGTGGTTCACTTTTTTGTGGTTCACTTTTTAGTGTGCTAATTTTTTTATTGAGCCTGGTGTTTAGTGTGCGCACTTCACAAGTTCAGCTGTATTAACAATGAGATATTGAACTATTATTTATTTCCAACTTTTCAGGGTACGTGTAAACTCTGACAGCGCCTGCTCTCCTAGAAAACGCAGTGAGGGGAGTCCCATCAGGAAGCTCAACTCTCCGTTCATGGAGTCGCCTCGACTTCCTTTCCCAATGGCTCACCCTGGACCAAGGCTTCTAGGTCATATTGAAAGGTAAATATGGGCATATTGACGGGATAGGAACACAGGTAAATAATGTTAGGCAGGTGTACAATTGCAAAATCGTTGAAGTGAAGTTTTTAAAGTAGGAATCCTTCCCATACTATTTGGAGCAGGCCTTAGAACAGCCTTTCTCAACCATTTCAACACAGAGGAATCCCTGAAATAAATTTCCAAACACAGGGAACCCCTGCTAAAAATTATTTTATCTACAATTCATGATACATTAGTGTGATGGTCAGTGGGAAGAGTGCTTCTTACACTTTTAGTCATTGGGAAGTATCCCCCCCCCTTACAGATACCGTGTTTCCCCGATAGTAAGACACCCCCGATTGTAAGACGTATCGGGAGTTTCAGAGGGGTCAGCTAATATAAGCCGTACCCCGAAAGTAAGACATATGTCTTACTTTCGGGGAAACACGGGGGATTTGCCTCCAGTGATGGAAGGGAACAAAGAGTGGGGCTGGGGGGGGGGGTGCCAGGCCAGTGCCCTCCCCCTCCGACTGAAGAGACAGCGCCGTTTTCAGGGCTCGAGTCCAGGGGGAACGCCGTTCCCTTTGCAGGACCAGAGCCGCCGCCAGAGCCGAATGAGATGCATGCAGAGTAGCGCAGGAAGCGTCTATCTGTCATACGTTTTCTCTCATGTCACTCGGCGCTGTTCGCTCCCCGGCGGTCCCTCCTCTCTTCTCGTCAATCCCCATTGGCTTGAGACATCATCTGGGATAGACGAGAAGAGAGGAGGGGCCGCCAGGGAGCGAGCAGCGTGACATGAGAGAAAACGTATGACAGACAGACGCTTCCTGCGCTACTCTGCATGCTCGCAAGTAAGATCCCCAGATGTGCCCTGTAATGTGCCCCATGCCCTGATGCCCTAATGTGCCCCATGCCCCATAATGTGCCCAGATGTGCTATGTGCCCCATAATGTGCCCAGATGTGCTATGTGCCCCATAATGTGCCCTGATGTGCTATGTGCCCCATAATGTGCTATGTGCCCTATAATTTTCCCTGATGTGCCCCATAATATGCCCAGATGTGCCCCGAGCCGACAATTTTTTCCCAATATAAGACATACCCCGAAAGTAAGACATAGTGGGGCTTTTAGGGATAAAAAGAAAGTAAGACACTGTCTTACTTTCGGGGAAACACGGTAGCTAAAAGGATAAAAGATGCCAGAGAGAGCTTTTCTGGGGCGCAGAAATTTCTCATTGCTCAAGGAACCCCCTAGAAACCACTAGAGGAACCCTGGTTGAGGAAGTCTCTACCTTCCATAGTTTCCAGGCTGTTGCAGTTTTAAAAGACAGCAGCTCCATAAATGGCAGATGTTGGAAATGGTTCTGATTTGTCATTCACAAGGCACTAAGGGGTGTATTTATAAAAAAAAAATTGTGGAAGAAATCTGCGCTCGGAAAAAATTAGGAAATAACCAGAGCAGCTGAACACTATGGCTCTAGATACTAAACCAAAAATAGAAATAAATGTGAAAAAGTGCAGCGCTCAGAAAAATGAGATAAAAATGAGATAAAAAAACTTGACCAATAACGGTAAAGGTGAGTGAATCAAGTCCTATTCCATGTGAATGGATACTGGTACTTGCGACAGTTTGAGTGCATATAAACTTATAAACAACTTAATTACAGTGCAAACCTAAACCAAATATGTGTTGATATATGTTAAATACATAAACTAACATTTGCAAAAAAATATGTGAATACCCAAATCTATAAGTTCAAACACATAAGTGCATCCAAATCGCATGCAGTGAAAAACGCAAAAAGATCAATCAGAATAGTCAAACAGAGTCCTCAGTACTGAATATTGAGTACATAAACTAACATTTGCAAAAAAAATATATGTGAATACCCAAATCTATAGGTTCAAACAGATAAGTGCATCCAAATCGCATACAGTGAAAAACGCAAAAAAAACAATCAAACAGAGTCCTCAGTGTTCAGTAGCCTTTGACAGTCTCCTACACAGAGCGCTTCTGAGTGTAATAAGATTTTCTTAAAATTGACCTCGCAGTTCTCTTCAAGAGATATAAAGTAAGAAAAGGAGGCTTACCAGATGTCTGGTCTTTACTGCATATATCCCATCAAACGAGGTTCCAGGTACAGCGAATCAGCTGGGCTATTCCTCGCTCATCAGAGCGTGCATCAGGCTCCACCAAGTGCCTATATACCCCCTCTGGGGGGTCCGATCAGAGTCCCGCAGGGATACCAAAAATAAAACAAAAAAGGTCCGGATCGTGTAGTATGTTAAAACAAGGGATGCCTTTATTCTGGCTCAATGGGTCCAATGTACAGCACAGATAAGTAGCAATACAAAATAAAAACAGTTTCGCTACCTTGTAGCTAAGAAAGATAAAAACTCCTGGCCTGGGAGTGTAGAAGCGATCGCATATGCGCAGAGCGTGTGGGCGTGACTACCCGACGATCGTTTCGTCACAGCGTGACATCATCAGGGGTACCCCTGATGATGTCACGCTGTGACGAAACGATCGTCGGGTAGTCACGCCCACACGCTCTGCGCATATGCGATCGCTTCTACACTCCCAGGCCAGGAGTTTTTATCTTTCTTAGCTACAAGGTAGCGAAACTGTTTTTATTTTGTATTGCTACTTATCTGTGCTGTACATTGGACCCATTGAGCCAGAATAAAGGCATCCCTTGTTTTAACATACTACACGATCCGGACCTTTTTTGTTTTATTTTTGGTATCCCTGCGGGATCTTTTTGCGTTTTTCACTGCATGCGATTTGGATGCACTTATGTGTTTGAACTTATAGATTTGGGTATTCACATATTTTTTTGCAAATGTTAGTTTATGTATTTAACATATATCAACACATATTTGGTTTAGGTTTGCACTGTAATTAAGTTGTTTATAAGTTTATATGCACTCAAACTGTCGCAAGTACCAGTATCCATTCACATGGAATAGGACTTGATTCACTCACCTTTACCGTTATTGGTCAAGTTTTTTTATCTCATTTTTTATCTCATTTTTCCGAGCGCTGCACTTTTTCACATTTATAAAAAAAAATTTGCATAGCCGTTCGTCCATTGAAACTGCGTGCAAATTTGCTCTCTCTGAGAACTGGGCTAAATGGAATGGTATTGGACCATATTCTCTCTAATTCAAATGTATGAATACAGGAAATAACACATTATGGCATGCTTCTCAACGCCATCTATTTCCTATGATTGTCAGCCACCATCTAGTGGCTATAATATGGTATTTTCAGCATTTAACCATTTGCAGAGAATACAGCCTGAGACCAGTAGGGCTGAGTTCAAGGGGTCAGAAGGGCCGGGTACAAGGGGTCAGTAGGGCCGGGTACAAGGGGTCAGTAGGGCCGGGTACAAGGGGTCAGTAGGGCCGGGTACAAGGGGTCAGTAGGATGGAAGATATGGGTTCAGTAGGGAAGGGTACAGGGGTCAGCAGGACAGAAGACAGGGTCAGTCGGAAAGAGTACAAGGGTCAGCAGGATGGAAGACTGGGTCAGTAGGGCCGGGTACAGGGGTCAGTAGGGGCGGGGTCAGTAGGGGCGGGGTACAGGGGTCAGTAGGGGCGGGGTACAGGGGTCAGTAGGGGCGGGGTACAGGGGTCAGTAGGGCCGGGTACAAGGGGTCAGTAGGGCCGGGTACAAGGGGTCAACAGGATGGAAGATATGGGTTCAGTAGGGAAAGGTACAGGGGTCAGCAGGACAGAAGACGGGGTCAGTAGGGCAGGGTACAGGGGTCAGCAGGACTATATATATATATATATATATATATATATATATATATATATATATATACAATATATATATATATATATATATATATATATATTATATATATATATATATATATATATATATATACACACACACATTACAATTTAATAATAATAATAATAATAATATATATATATATATATATATATATATTACAATTTAAAAGTGATACTACTGCCACAATGTGCAAGAGGTATCCAGTGTTATGACAACTGTAAACATGACATCTAATATGCAGTGCTTACTTACTTTACCCTGTGGCTCGCCATAACTTATACTTGTGCTGCGGTGACAGGGAGAAAACCATGCCTACTGCATGTGGTGATAAACTTGATACCAGGTGTGCAGATGGTGATGCACAACCGTGCCAGGTGTAGGTGGTGGTAAACCCGATGGTGTGGGGACCTGGACCAGTAAAGTAAAAATCCTGCTGGAACAATACCAGGGACAGCTGGAATCTGCAATTTAAAGCACCATACTAACCATCCGAAAATCGGCAGATCTCTCATCGGACGAAAGTTTACTTCTGATTTCCGTATCGTGTGTACAGGCCTTTAGTGCTTCTCCCCTTGCATTATTTTATTTAAAAATACTTTATGATAAATAAGGCGTGGTCCAACTATGTATAATGTGTGTGTGTGTGTGTGTGTGTATACTGTATATCTGTAAATGTTTTATTAATAATCTAATATAATAATATTATGATGTTATTTTTAGCCCCTTCCCGCTGCCACCTCGCGCCCCTTTAAGAGGACCTAAATGCCGGTAGGTGGAACCCGGGCATTCTGTTCATGTGACCCCAGTGATTGGCTGTCACAGCGGTCACGCGATCGAATGCTCCTGATTGCTGTGCATCAGGAGATTTCCATGACACTTTAGTTAATGCAGTGAGAGCGCACTCTTAGCACTGAAAAAAGATCAGCAAAAGTATGTAGGCATAGGACACACCCCGCCAAAAAAAAGAAACAAGATTGGTTAAACCAAAAAGTGCTTTTTTTTTTTTTACCACTACTATTCCTTTATATTGGCTTTTGGAATTTACAAATGCAGCGATTTAGAAATCAAAGGGCGCTGGAAAACACTTTTTTATAGATAAAAAGTGCATTTTATATACATCTATATAGATCAGACCAAAATGAGGAACAAATGATGACTGAGGGACATTGCTCCAAATCAGGGACAGTCCCTCAAAATTAGGGACAGGTGGGAGCTATGACTATAGACACAGATATGCGGCTGCTCGGTGTTAAAACCCATCCACCGAGAGGCTGCATATATACAGCCAGCTGCCGGGAAGTGGATAATAAAAAAAATGATTATATATATATATATAATATTATTATTGGAATATACATTTCTCACTGGATGGATCAGTTTTTAATCTTTATCACTTTTAATTTTGCAGGTTACCTGTAGAGAGGAGGAACCCAATCGACATCACACCAAAGGGGGCGTCTGCAGTTAAAACTTGGCAAAGTGAGCGGCAAAGCATAGAAGTAGACAAGGTAAAGTACAGTGCCAACCAGATACCAGTCGCTGGATCTTATTTACTAAATGTCAATAAGTGAAAACTTTGCCATAACACATTTTATACACCAGATTATGTCTGTTTTCACATGATTCATCACTGTTCATGGCATTTTTACTGAATGTTAAAAATACTGTAGAATAAAATATGGTAAAGTGATCCTATGACCTGACTATAGATATCTAAGTATTTACATATTCTTAGCAAGCGAGTTTAGGATCCCGTTTTGACCTTCTGCTTTGATATTTCTTTTGTCGATTGGTGATATCAAAACAGCATAGATAATGACCCATCTTTCATTATTTCTCGTAGGTAATGACCTTTTGTACTATACCTCATAGTTGCCTTGGGAGTAACTGGTATCACTTTAGAAACCATAGCTCTGCGGTGAGATGGATCAGTAACTTTTTATAAGAATAAAATTATGTCTGCAATCCATCTCTTAATTAGAAAATAAATTGAAAAATAAAAAATACTTATTTTTTGTTTATTAAGGGTTTTCTTGATATATAACAGCTGACGTATACACTTGATTTATTACTTTATTGTCCCTTTATTGGGACATTAGAAAACATGTTTCCATAGTGTTCATTTATCTTTTAATTACAATAATAGAAGTAGACAATGGGGATAAAACTTTTTCGCGGAAGGGAGTTTAACAAGACACGTGACCACTCAATAAAATTAGAAGAAAAGAGGTTTAACCTTAAACTATGTAGAGGGTTCTTTACTGTAAGAGCGGCAAGGATGTGGAATTCCCTTCCACAGACGGTGGTCTCAGCGGGGGGCATCGATAATTTCAAGAAACTATTAGATAAGCACCTGAACGACCGCAACATACAGGGATATACAATGTAATACTGACATAATCACACACATAGGTTGGACTTGTGGCTTTTTTCGACCTCACCTACTATGTAAAAATAATATTATGTAATTTTTAATTATATTAATAATAATTTTTATGTACAATATGGTAACATGAGGGTCTATGTATTACAAAAAAATTGCTGCTTGAAAAAATTAAGCAAGCAAATGATCACCATATTGTTTGGAACATGATTATCCCTTCTCATCAGCTCCATCTAGTGGCCATAATATAGTATTTGTTTTCTATTAATGTGTTTCAGGAAAATACTGCATTATGGGCAGTAGATGGAGCTTACAATCATAGCAAATGATCATCAGGAATGAGCTCAGGCTGGTTTCTATTCTAGTCCAAATCCACCTGAGCTATCCCACTAAGCTGTCACTGCACACAATTATAGGCGTCCGAGGTATTCCCAGACCTGCAACTGCACGTATACAGCTTCCTGGCAGGATAACTCAAGTGGGTTTGGTCTAGGATCAACATGTTTGAGCTCATCCCTGAGGATTGTCTCCTAGTGTTGTTAGCTCCATCCAGTGGCCATAAGCCAGTGTTTTCCTGAAACCCCTCAATCGAAACAAAAGAATGCATTATGACCACTTGATCAAGCTGACGATCATAGAAGATAATCAATTCCAAACAATAAGGCAATCATTCATGGCACCTGTATGAATGCTTAAAACATCTGTGCACACAATTTTCTATACATAGACCCCTTGATGTAATTATAAAAGTTCCCCTTGAAACAGCTCAGCTATTTTGTATTCTTTACAGGATGTGACAAAGAACATGAACAATGTTTTCCGAGAACTGCTCGGTAAAACAGCTATGAAGCAGGGTGGACTGGAAGAAGCAATGGAAGCGGCCAAAGCAGCGAAGTCAAATAAACCCAATGCGCCAAGTAGTTGCGAGGCCATCCGTGGGAGCCCAGCAGGGAAAAAGGGGCCTCAGGGTAGAGCAGTTTTCGGGACCAGAAGATGAATTTATGACCTTGAGAGAAGAACAACAACAAAGCTGGATCATTTCTGGTACCTTTGTTCAAGCTCATCTCCTTCACAAGCTTAAGGCCCACAAAGCTGCGTAGGCCAGGGGCGTACGAAGGACGTTCCTCTAACCTTTCCCCTAAAAGCTCTCCCGCACAGCATTTGTTATCCGTGTTTGTTACCGTCATAAACAAAAGCACAGACATATAAAGCCAAGTGGAGCTCCTCTCCCACCCCCTCCTCAAGAGAACCAGCACAGGCCTCTGCCCAGCCAATGGAGGAGCGAAGGGAATAAAAGCTCTGACATATATAGACATTATTGGTTGCTAAAAGCAGCAATGGCACCTACCCAAGTCCACATAATTCATTTTTATCCCACTGGTATTTAGGTCTACAGACAACTGGGCCAGATCCTCTTCAGCTACATTTTCGATGCAGAATGAAAACCAGCATGGTGCCCATCTGCAGAAGCACAACCAATATCACCACTGTAGATCCCTGTTCTGTTATACAGATCATCCTGTTAGCCAGCATCACAGCCCATATCTGACATATGGGAAGAAACAAACTAGACAGTAATCCCTAACTGTACTTACGGCATGAGCATAATATGTTTTGGGCGAAGAAAACATTTTCTTACATGTGAAACAGCCTTCTATTTTATTTTTTTCAGACAACAGCAGATGGTCAATTCTACAATCACTGGGATTTTTTTTTATTTTTTTGCATTTAATAAGATTTTTTGCTTGAATATTGAGACTGCACTGTGTATAGGAATGAAGCCAGTGGACAGGATGCAGCTTGAGGCCACTAGGTGGCACTATAGACACAGAACTTAAATCTCTTTAACCCTTTTTCAGTTGCGTTTGCTGACACTTTCAGTAATGCTTTAACAGATGCTTTTTGGAGAAGGTAGTTGGTTGTAAGTCATCAACGGCACCAGCTTTAGTGACTGGAATAATTTATGACATGGTCCTCCTTTGTTTCAGATGCTAATGTCACCATATTGTTGCCAGGATTGTGTATAGTTACAATATGGTCTCCCAAAAAAAAAAAAAAAAAAAAATGAAGTGTGTCTTTCCCCATCATCTTATTGTTAACAAAATATTTTCTATGGATAATGGAAGCCATATTGATGTGTTGTTATTTTGTAGCCTGCATACACGGATCATGGGTAATTCAGAGGAGCCTATTTCACAAAGTGATACCAAATAAACTCCCTCCAAACAAATCCCAATATCCATTGACAATGTAAGGGATTTTACAGTTCTCCAAAGCTGAACATGAGAAATAACTCAATACCCTCATCTACGCTAAACAAGGTGGATGGCGGAATCTGTATAAATAATAATTGGAGCACCACACCATAGTTCAATGGTTCTGTCGAACCAGCTAATGGCAAGACCATCCCACTTGAAAAGCTCTGATGAGGGAGGCATTGACTATTGAGCAGTGTTGTGGCACTTCAATTCTTATTTATACAGTAGCACATTACAAACCAAGGATCCTCTGCGGTGTGGAAGCTGCCTGCTCTGTAACAAGATCAACAACACCTACATTGTCTTTTATTCCAAGCCCTGATGAATGGGGCATGGACTATTGAGCAGTGTTGTGGCACTTCAGTCCTCATTTATACAGTAGTACATTACAAACCAAGGATCCTCTGGGATGTGGAAGCTGCCTGTCCCATAACCAGTTCTTCTACACCAAATCAACACCAACATTGTCTTCTATTCCAAGACCTGATAAAGGGGCGCATGGACTATTGAGCAGTGGTGTGCCACTTCAGTTCTCATTTATACTGTAGTACATTACAATCCAAGGGTCCTCTTGGGTGTGGAAGCTGCCTGCCCAATAACCAGATTTTGTACACCAACCTTGTCTTCTATTCCAAGACCTGATAAAGGGGGCATGGACTATTGAGCAGTGTTGTGGCACTTCAATTCTTATTTATACAGTAGCACATTACAAACCAAGAATTCTCTGGGGTGTGGAAGCTTCCTGCCCCATAACCAGATCATCAACACCAACATTGTCTTTTATTCCAAGCCCTGATGAAGGGGGCATGGACTATTGAGCAGTGTTGTGGCACGTCAGTCCTCATTTATACAGTAGTACATTACAAACCAAGGATCCTCTGGGGTTTTGAAGCTGCCTACTCTATAATAAGATCTTCTACATCAGGTATTTGCAATTAGTGGCACTCCAGCTGTTGCAAAACTACAAGTCCCATCATGCCTCTGCCTCTGGGTGTCACGCTTGTGGCTGTCAGAGTCTTGATATGCCTCATGGGACTTGTAGTTCTGCAACAGCTGGAGGTCCGCTAATTGCATATCCCTGTTCTACATCAACACCAACATTATCTTCTATTCCAAACCCTGATGACAGGGGTCGTTTTTAGACTCTCAAAACACTAGCTACCTTTTTGATTGTATCTGGACTATTGAGCAGTGGTGTGGTGCTTTAGTTCCTGTTTATTGCATTACAAAACAGAAGAACCAAAGAAGCTGCCTACCCTGTAACCAGATCATCTAGACCAACATAATACTGTTGGATAGCAATGCCAATAGGATAAAGCGCCATCTTTCCACTTTCCTAAGTTTGTGTTAATTATGTACTTTGGGTGTTTGGGCGCAGCCACCATCTGTCAAACAGCAGCTACATCTGATTGGGTGCAGCAGCTTTTCAGCTGACAAATTTCTGCCTAGCTCCATCGATTTTTAGATCTAAGCTAGGAGGTCCACTCACAGCTCAAACTTTGGCAGGCTCTTCAGGAACCAATCAAAATGCATGGCCAGCTTTATTCAGGGGTGTAATAGCTGAGGAGCTGGACTACAAACCGAGTTCACCCCAAACAGGTCTTTTGGCTGATGCAACGGGGAGGATTCCCCACAAAGTCTTTACTAATGTCAGGGCCACCAGTAGAAGTCCACTACTGCCGAAATTACTTGGCTAGGACAGACTGGGCTTTTCGGTTAAATCCCAACTCTGGGATGGCCAAAAAAAGTGAAATCTGCCACCCTCCCCACGCCCACCAGCATATCCAGGACATCATGCTTGTTTTGTCTAGGGAGACTCTAATAGAGAGAGATACATTAATCTAGAGTCCTGAAAGCTTAATCCTTTCCAGTTCTGGTTGCAACAACCAGTCCTTAATTTTTCTTTCCTGCCGGTCATGTCACCATCCCTCTCACTGTCACCATCATGTACAACGCATGACCAACAACCACCGCTAGCCATGCACTGTACTTAATAATTTCGAGGGCTTTCTTATATTTTGTCGCTGGTGAGAGGAGGATCATTGCACTGGCCGCGGCAAGACCATAACGTAGATGTGAACGCCTCAAGTATTTACACAGTCTTCCCAAATAATTGACGTAATGTGTCTAATAATATGTTTGGTTCCTATGATCGTCAGCTCCATCTAGTGGCCATAATACAGTATTTTTGCACATTAACCACTTGCAGACTGTTGCACGCCGATATACGTCGGCACAATGGCAGCGGTGGACAAATGGGCATACCTGTACTTCCCCTTTAATTGGCGGGGCTAGTGGGTGCGTGACCCTGCCCGCGGGAACTGCGAACTCGATGTCCGCCAGTGTTCCGGCGATTGTGTCACAGAGCCGCAGAACGGGGAGATGCCTATGCAAACAAGGCATTTCCCCGTTCTGCCTTGTGACATGACAGAGATCACTGCTCCCTGTCATCGGGAGCGGTGATCGCTGTCATGTGAGTGGAAGCCCATCCCCCCACAGTTGAAATCACTCCCTAGGACACACTTAACCCCTTGATCGCCCCCTAGTGTTTAACCCCTTCCCTGCCAGTGTCATTTACACAGTAATCGGTGCATTTTCTTAGCACTGATCGCTGTATAAATGACAATGATCCCAAAATAGTGTCAAAAGTGTCCAATGTGTTCGCCATAATGTCGCAGTCACGATAAAAATCGCAGATCGCCGCCATTACTAATAAAAAAAATGAATAATAAAAATACCATAAAACTATCCCCTATTTTGTAGACGCTATAACTTTTGCGCAAACGCTTATTGCGATTTTTTTTTTTTTTTTTTTTTTTTTTTTTACCAAAAATATGTAGAAGAATACATATCTGCCTAAACTGAGGGAAAAATTTGTTTTTTGTATATATTTTTGAGGGATATTTATTGTAGTAAAAAGTTAAAAATAGAAAAAGAAAAACTCTATTTGTGAGAACAAAAGGACATCAATTTTATATGGGTGCCGAATCGCAAAAAGTGCTCTGGTCAGGAAGGGGGTAAAATCTTCCGGGGCTGAAGCAATTAAGGAAAATACTGCATTATGGCAGTTTTGGAGTGAGCTGAAGATCATAGGAAATTAACATATTAGAAGCATTATTTGTGGCGGTGGTGCAAAAAGCGAACATTTTAAATATAGACACCTATGAGGTCAAAATACAAAATTTTGCTTGGAATACTTCGAGAATTGTCAGCTTGCCTAGGAAAGCCCATCATTTCTTCTCATAGGTGCTGTTTTTTGGGAAGATGCCCCTTCTGCCCAGGGAAAACCTGGGGATTTGATTGGACTTCATCCGGAAAAATTTATTCTGGAGTTTTTCTGTTTCATTTTTGGGACCCCAACAATATCATCTACTTCCATAATTATGATGGGTTTTAGTGGGACTATATAGTTTGGGGATCCTAAAACATGAAAAAAGTGACAACTGCCACCTTTTTAAATTGACATCATTGCAGTAGGAGAGACAGAGCTATGTGTCAGGAATTTTTACACTGGCCAATCACAGATTGAGAGCGAGTTGTGAAACAGAGCTGTATGAGTTTCATTTTTTTTTTTAAAAACTGGACAGTCACAGATTGAGAGCCAACAGAGCTGTGTGTGTGTCATAGTTTTTTACACTGACCAATCACAGATTGAGACCCAGCTAGGGGACAGAGCTCTGTCAGTGTCATAGATTTTTACACTGGTTGGAGATCAAAAGCCAGCAGGAGTGCAGAGCTATGTGAATGTTACAGATTATTACACCAGCCAGTCACAGATTGAGAGACAGTTGTGGGACAGAGCTGTATAAGCCCCCATACACACGGTCGGACTTTCCGACCACAAAATCCGTCTGATTTTTTCAGACGGATTTTGCTTGTGTTGCGTGCACACACACGGTCGGACAAAGTTGTCGGAAAATCCGATCTTTCCGAACGAGGTGACGTATAAAACGTACGACGGGACTACGTAGAGGCCAGTAGCCAATAGCTTTCATCTCCAAATTTCTTCTGAGCAGGCATGGCACTTTGTGCGTCGGAATTCTCTACACACAATCGGAAAAAGTCCCGCTAGAGCCCACACACGATCAGATTTTACGACAACATAATCCGATTGGACATTTTACAGGGGCTTAGTCTCATAGATTTTTACACTGGCCAGTCACAGATTGAATTACAAGAAGTTTTATGAGGATATCCCCATTTTCATTGGCAAGGAGCTATCAGGTTTTGTGTGTTTCAGCTGTACACATCCCAGCAAATCTTCCATCCAGCGCTGTTATCTACGTACCTATTACTACTAATTCCATTTATTGCTATCCCACTGTTTATGTGCGCTGATTAACTTGTTCATTTAGTTTGTATTGGTCACAGATTGAAGGCCAGCAGGAGGACAGAGCTGTGTGAGTATCGGGAATTTTTTACACTGGCATAGATTAAGAGGAAGCCGAGGGGACAAAGCTGTGTGAGTGTAATAGATTTTTACACTGGCTGGTCACAGATTGAGAACCAGCTGGGGACAGAGCTGTGTGAGTGTAATGCCACATACACACAGCTGGACTTTGCATCGGGCAAAACTCCGTCTGCATTTCTGACGCAAACATGTAAAACAGACTCTATATCGAAGTCAGTCGGAAATGCCGACAGAAAAAGTTCGATGGGGCATACACACGGTCGGAAAATCCGATAAAAAGCTCCCATCTGAATTTTTCGACCGGAAAGTCCGACCGTGTGTAAGCGGCATTGTAGATTTTTACACTGGCTGGTCACAGATTGAGATGCAGCACTAAAAATATCGTATGCCCCGTACACACGATTAAAAATTCCATTGGCAAAAGACCGATGAGAGCTTTTGGTCGGAAATTCCGACCGTGTGTATGCTCCATCGGACTTTTGCTGGCGGAATTTCCAATCGTGTGTACGGGGCATAAGATATTTTTAGTGCTGCATCTCAGTCTGTGACCAGCCAGTATAAAAATCTATTACACTCACACAGCTCTTTCCCCTAGCTGGTTCTCAATCTGTGATTGAGAGCAGGTTCTCTATTTTTCCAGCGGAAAAAAAGTTCCGATCGTCTGTAGCAATTCCGAGGCGCAAAATTTCTACGCATGCTCGGAAGCATTAAACTTCATTTTCTCAGCTCGTCGTAGTGTTGTACGTCACCGCGTTCTTGACGGTCAAAAGTTCAGAGAACTTTTGTGTGACCGTGTGTATGCAAGCCAAGCTTGAGCGGAATTCCGTCGGAAAAAACATCCAAGATTTTTTGACGGAAATTCTGCTCATGTGTACGGGGCATAAGAGGGTTTCTACTTCAGTGGGGGTGGTTTCCATTAACTTCCTGTAGCATTTACATGACAGGAAGTAAAGGAAAATCTCACAGACAGACAAAAAAAAAACAAAAGGCGATCTAACCATTCCTTTCTCTTATCAGAATATATATATATATATATATATATATATATATATATATAAAGTATATTTGATAGATTCACTTTAACACAAAATAAAATAAATCTGCTTTAAACTAATGAAAGTTGAAATTTGATTGTTTGCTAAGAGTTATTACACTTCCCTTTTAGCATTCCCTGAAGATTTTCATATACAAATGTCACACTAGGGTCACTGATATATTTCCATCACACATGAAGGAAACTGATCATTTTTATTTTTGCCCATTGCTACAGGAATGACACAATCGGGGACAATCAGGCAGCCTAATCTCACATGGATGGTACTTTGGATAGTTTGGACCCCGCACTTTATTTAGTCCTGGCCTCTTGTGACTTTGCTTGAATCCTGCTTGTAAATTGCCTTTTTTGCTGTATGGTCAGTATTTTCCATCCTCTTTCCGCAGAATTGTGTCAATTTTTTTACCTGCCATTAGTTTTAACAAAGAACCAAGGGTTATCCAGGCTCCTGATTTACCCATGATCCCCTGTTCTGGTTTGCTGTACCCTGTTCGTGTAACTCTTGTCTGTTTGTAACAAAGATCTATTATTAATCTGTTATTCCTTCTAAGGATTTGGTTACTGTGATAATGTCAATGGGGAGGAAATGTTGAGCCTGATACAATGTACATATTGAAGAAGAAAAAAAAAAAAAAAAAAACGGTATTGATCGGACCTCAGCGGCCATTCATCCACAATATCATGTGACATAGATCTTGTATCCTATACTCTACTCCAGTTCTCACCAAAACACAGCCTTTGTGCATACAGAGAAATAATAATTAAATGCGGTATTTATACCTTCTCTGGCTTTGCATTCTTCATTTGTTACATGAAAAGAAAAATGACCCCCGCCTCCTCCCCAAATGTTCAAAAGTAAATTTTCCAGAGGGACCCCCAATGCAGTGCAATACACTCGTTTGCGGATCCCTCTGGTGCATTTGAATTTACATCCACTTGGCTTTGTTAGTAGACACAAAGTTTTGTTTAAGCCGTAAGTTTTTAAACTTCCTTTCTGAGCGCCACGCGGATTCCGCTCAGCGCCTTCCCCATGGCTTCGAAGATTGGATCGCAGAAGGTACGGACGCACGCCGCGTAGAACTGGCCCAGGCACTGGACTTCCATCAGGTAACTCTTGACGCAGGGGACTACGGCCCATATGTGGCAGAAGGACAGGCAAGCAAAGAGGAATCCCCAGATCAGGGCGAGCGGAAGGCCCAGGATGGCTGAGAGCACCCGGTAACACCAATATTTGGTGACGGTGAAGGTAGTGCTGCTGGCTTTCCACACTCCATCGAAGCTGTGAATGCTGTCCGGTTCAGCAATGACATCTTCAAAGTCTACCTGAAAACGAAGAAGCATTTCAGATCATTGTGCAACAGAATTAAACAGACTGGCATTTCTTACTATAGCCAACTACTGATATAGAGATGATATCATTCTAATACAACCCCTGACACTTAAAATGTTAAGAAACCCTAAAAGAATAGTGCTGCAGACCTTACCAAGTTAGCTGTGTGTCTTTTAAACAGAAGAATTCCGGTTATAGATATTTTATACATGGTTACAGTGGTTCAGCTTGGATCAATTTCACTATGCACATACCATGTATTTGGGATCCCCGTGAAAGCTGAATATCACTAAAATAGACACCACTACTCCAGTGATCTCCCACTTAAATAGGGTTGCCACCTGAGATCAGAGTTCCCCTTTACACCTGAGGCCACAGTGTTCCCCCTTCAATCAGAGTCCTCTCCGTACATCAGAGTTCTCAGTATCCCCCCTTACAGAGTCTGCCGACTCCCCCCTTACAGTGAAAGGGAACTCTGTGGCCTCTGATGTTAAGGGGGGCTCGTGTTATTAATTTCATATGATTAGAAATGTTATTTAATAGCAAAATATATGTATAGGTTATACCACAAAAAAAAAATTGCTGTGTGCCGCTAAAGTGTTCGATTTGACTTGAAGAAAAGGTGGCATCCCTATACTTGCAGGACCCCATATTAAGCAGCTGCCTTGCTGAATCATGAACAGGAGGTTGGCCGCTTAGCATGGGTGATATTCAGTGAATGCTTTGTGTAACACCCACTTAGGTGCTTGGTTAGTTAAATTTAGTTAATGGCTCACTGTAATCAGTTGAGCTGCATGTGATTATTTCGGTCTGTTCTGAGTTTCCTTGGCTGCAGGGTTGGCTGCTTTCCCCTGTCTGTCTGGAGGGTTTTGGAAGATCGTGGGCTGGGAGAGTCAAATCAGCAGCAGAATATTTACCGTATTTTCCGGCGTATAAGTATAATATCCTCCAAAAATCGGGTGGTCTCATATACGCCAGTATTGAATGCAGCCCGCTGGATATCAGCCTGCTGGATGCGTGGTAGTACTGTATGTTGCTTCAGCTACATACAGTATACCATGCTGAACCAATCACGGCGAGCAAAGTATTCTATTAATGATTAGAAAGTCTGCTCGGATTGGCAGAGGCTGTAACATCATTAGCCCGCGCCTCTCTGACTCTCCAAGCCAATCCGAGCAGGCTTTGTATTAATTAATAGAATACGTTGCTCGCCGTGATTGGCTCAGCGCGGTATACTGTATATATACTGTATACAGCATGTTACCGAATGCGCTGATTGGGACCAATCTCGTTTGGACAAAATCAAGCCTGTTCCTGTCAGCGGTTGTTCCGGCTACCCCTTGGCTCCTCTTCCTTCCATGGCCATCTGCGCCATCCACCACCGGAGCTTTGGTTTGAAGCACCTGACCCTCCATCTGGCTCTGCACACTTTGGTTCTCCCCCTACAGTGGATTTTTCCGGGCACATGAGGCATTTACTACTGCAGCCTTGCTTCAAAAAGCTAGTGATCAAGTTGCACAAATGTATTATTGCTGTTTAAGTATGTTACCGAAGCTACTAGACAGACTAGTCAGAAGGGGGTCGTCTTATACGGCGAGTATATCCCAAAACCAACCTTTTAGGGGGTCGTCTTATACGCCCAGTCGCCATATACGCTGGCAAAGCCAAAGCAAAAGTAAGGTGTAAACAGGACTGTAAGCTAACCATTTTATTTAGTGACATGAGCTTTGACTAGCGTTCAGAGAGCTTTAACAAAGCCTGTCCGAAGCCTTGTTTTGAAGCAAGTGTAAACTAGCTGTTAATGTGTGTAAGCAAGTGTAAATAAGCCCTTAATCACAGATTTTCATTGTGCACCATTACAACCTTCTAGCTGACGCTGTCCTAATGACCAATGACGTCATCAGTTGATGAGGAGGATAGCATCCTTGTTTGACCCTACACTGCCCCTCTCAATCAGCCTTGGGAACACAGCTGAGTGATGGAGAAATAGTGGACTACTAGTCAGTACCAATTTGTAATAGTGTATTTGCTTTGGAAGAATAAATCGCCTCTAAATTTGGGTGTCTACGTAGTTACATAGTACATGAGGTTGAAAAAAGACACAAGTCCATTAAGTCCAACCTATGTGTGTGATTATATGTCAGTATTACATTGTGTGTGTGTGTAATATATAAATATAAATAAATAAATATATATATATATAGTATATGTTGTATTTGTTCAGGTGCTTCTCTAATAGTTTTTTGAAACTATAGATGCGGGGGGCATCTATAGTTTCAAAAAACTATTAGAGAAGCACCTGAACAAATACAACATATACCATTGCCTGTGTAAGAGAATTCCACATCCTTGCCGCACTTGCAGTAAAGAACCCTCTATGCAGTTTAAGGTTAAACCTCTTTTCTTCTAATTTTAATGAGTGGCCACAAGTCTTGTTAAACTCCCTTCCGCAAAAAAGTTTTATACCTATTGTGGGGTCACCAGTATGGTATTTATAAATTGAAATCATATCAAGCGTCTCTTCTCCAGAGAGAATAAGTTCAGTGCTCGCAACCTTTCCTCATAACTAATATCCTCCAGACCCTTTATTAGCTTTGTTGCCCTTCATTGTACTAGCTCCATTTCCAGTACATCCTTCCTGAGGACTGGTGCCCAGAACTGGACAGCATACTCTAGGTGCTTCTGGACCAGAGTCTTGTAAAGCTGGAGAATTATAATTTTATCTCTTAAGTTAATCCCCTTTTTAATGTATGCCAACATTCTGTTTGCTTTGTTAGCAGCAGCTTGGCATTGCATGCCATTGCTAAGCCTATCATCTACTAGGACCCCCAGGTCCTTTTCCATCCTAGATTCCCACAGAGGTTTTCCCCCCAGTGTATAGAGTACATTCATATTTTTGCCACCCAAATGCATCATTTTAAATTTTTTCACATTAAACCTCATTTGCCATGTAGTTGCCCACCCTATTAATTTGTTCAGATCTACTTGCAAGGTTTCCACATCCTGCGGAGAAGTTATTGCCCTGCTTAGCTTAGTGTCATCCGCAATTACTGAGATTGAACTGAAGTCTACTTGGACTTGCGGAAGTTGCTGCATTATGTAAAATTATTACAAAAGTTTTTACATTTTAGAATGGGGTGCCTCGAGATTGGCCATAATTTTTAAAGGGTACCTTGAATGAAAAAAAGGTTGAGAAACACTGCGTTCCACTGATTACTGAACCAAGTGAGTTTATAACAGGAGGTTGTAACAGGGGTCATAGTACCTGTGTAGTGTAAGTACCTGAGTGTTGTCTGAGTAGTGTGTGTGTGTGGATTGTTAGTACCTGTGTATTGTCTTGTTGAGTATTAGTGTCAGGAAGCTAGTTGTTAGGTAATTTGGACTGGTTATAAACTCTAATCCTCATTAAATTTATAGGTACGATGCCCGGTGGGTGTGGAGAGGCAACTCGGTGTACATCTTGCGGCATGTATGCATTCCTTGATCATCTGATCGAGGGTGAATACTGCTGTGCAAAATGTAAGCACATTGTTTCCCTGGAAGCCCAGGTTCTGAATCAGGGGAAGCAACTGTCAGCACTGAGAAGTCCCTTCATACTAAAGGAGAGCCGGGAACGTACATGGCAGGGGCCAGCACAGAGATGGGTGGAGACAAAGAGGTGCAGGCACTAGAAAATAGTAGATGGGTGACAGTCAGGAAGGGTAGAGGGGGAAGGGCCAGGGAGGCCGATCCAGGGCTGGAGCATCCCAATAAGTATGCTCCATTGAGTGACATTGGTGATACCAGTCAGGGACCAGCACTGCTGGAGCTGAGGGACTCTCCTAGCTGCCAGAGGAAGAACTCCTCCAGTGAGATTGGGGGGGGGGGGGGGGGCTAGCAAAGGGAAAGGAAAGACAGATTCTGGTGATAGGGGACTCAATTCTTAGAAGGACAGAGAGGACAATCTGTAACAAAGACCTGAAGCGTCGAACTGTATGTTGTCTACCGGGCGCTCGGGTTCGGCACATCACGGATCTGGTGGACAGATTACTGGGAGGGGCTGGGGAAGACCCAGCTGTCATGGTGCACGTTGGCACCAATGACAAAGTCAGACGCAGATGGAGTGTCCTAATAAACGATTTTAGGGAATTGGGAGCTAAATTGAGGAAAAGGACCTCCAAGGTAGTATTCTCAGGAATACTACCGGTACATCGAGCCACACCAGAAAGGCAGAGGGAGATTAGGGAAGTAAACAAGTGGCTGAAGAGCTGGTGTAGTAAGGAGGGGTTTGGGTTCCTGGAGGACTGGGACGACTTCTCAGTCGATAACCGGTACTATAGAAGGGACGGACTGCACCTAAATGAGAAGGGTGCAGATCAGCTGGGAATAAGGATGGCCAAAAAGTTAGAGGGGTTTTTAAACTAGGCGATGGGGGGGAGGGTCCAGAGATAGGAATAGTCAGCGTGGAACATATTCCAGAGGGTAATATTAGGGGCATTAGTGGTAGGGTAACTAAAGCACATAAACCCAAGGTAAGTATAGTAGCAAGTCCTAGTTGCAATCTCGGAACACCCAAGAGGATAGTATGTGACTGGTCAGAATATAGTAATGCATTAAAGTGTTTGTTCACCAATGCCAGAAGTCTGCCAAGCAAAATAGGTGAGTTGGAAGCTCTGGTGCATGAGGAGAGCTATGATGTAATCGGTATTGCTGAAACTTGGCTGCAGTCCTCACATGACTGGGCTATAAATATTCCTGGCTTTGCACTCTTTCGGAAAGACAGAGTTAAAAGGAAAGGTGGAGGGGTCTGTCTGTATGTGAGAAGTGATCTCAAAGTGAGTGTGAAAGAGGACCTGGGGGATGGAGAGTGTGATGAGTCTGAAGCATTATGGGTGGAACTGCATACAGATGTGCGTTGTTCAAAGTTAATCATTGGAGTTTGTTATAGACCACCCAATGTTAATGAGGAGGTGGATACTCAGCTCCTTGCACAAATAGAAAGGGCCGCAAGGGCTGGGACAGTGATAATAATGGGGGATTTTAACTACCCAGAAATTGACTGGAATAATGGCACTGCTGGGACAGTTAAAGGACAAAAATTTATAAACCTATTACAGGACAATTTTATGGTCCAGTTTATTGAGGCCCCAACCAGGAATGATGCTCTGCTGGATCTGGTAATCTCAAACCATGCAGAGCATATTACTAATGTTCAGATAAAGGCGCATCTGGGTAGCAGTGACCATAACATGATTTCATTTGATGTTAGCTGTAAGCAAAAATCACATACAGGAAAGATAAAAACACTTAATTTCAAGAGGGCAAATTTTCCAAGGATGAGGGCTGCTCTCCAGAACTTAGACTGGGAGAGAATATTGGCAACCATGGGCACAGAACATAAATGGGGATTCTTCAAAAAAGACTGTTTGTGAACTCACTGCAAAGTATATTCCCATGGGCAATAAATTTAGAAGGCTAAAAATAAAACCTATGTGGCTCACGGCCAAAGTTAAAAAAGCTATAAACTATAAGAAAAGAGCTTTTAAAAAATATAAAAATGAAGGATCACTAGTGTCATTTAAATTTTACAAAGAACATAACAGAATATGTAAAAAGTAAATCAAGGATGCAAAAATTCAAAACGAAAGACAGATTGCAAAAGATAGTAGGACAAACCCAAAAAAATTCTTCAAATATATTAATAGTAAAAAGGTCAAGTCTGAGCATGTAGGCCCTTTACAAAATAATCTAGAGTAGGTGACTGGGGACAAAGAGAAGGCTAATTTATTAAATACTTTCTTCAGCTCGGTGTATACAAAGGAGCATGGGGGAGCCCACAATGGGGGTGGTAGTGACACAGCCCCAAATCCACAATGGCTCAAAAGTGATATGGTCCAGAAATATTTAGACAGAATAAAGGTGGATAAAGCACCTGGACCTGATGGCATCCACCCACGGATCCTAAAAGAATTGAGCTCTGTAATTTCAAAGCCATTGTATCTAATTTTTAGGGACTCCTTAATGACAGGAATAGTACCACTGGATTGGCACAGGGCGAACGTGGTGCCTATATTTAAAAAGGTAACAAAGTCTTTACCAAGTAACTATAGACCTGTTAGTTTAACTTCTATAGTTGGGAAGATACTGGAGAGATTAATAAAAGACCACATAGACGAGTTCTTGCAGGAAAAAAATATTTTAAGCAACAGACAGCATGGATTCATGAAAGACAGAAGTTGTCAGACAAACCTCATTTCTTTTTATGAGGTGGTAAGTAAAACCTTGGACAGAGGCGTGGCTGCGGACGTGGTATACTTGGATTTTGCAAAAGCGTTCGATACAGTTCCCCACACACGGCTCATGTGTAAGGTAAGGTCTACAGGTTTGGAAATATCGGTTTGTAAATGGATAGAAAACTGGCTAAAAGACAGAATTCAGAGAGTAGTGGTTAATGATTCTTACTCTGAATGGTCTAAGGTTATCAGTGGTGTACCCCAAGGTTCAGTGCTGGGACCCTTACTTTTTAATATCTTTATAAATGATATTGGGTCTGGGATCAAAAGTAAAATTTCTGTCTTTGCAGATGACATCAAGCTATGCAGTGGAATAACGTCCTTACAGGAGGTCTCCAATTTACAAGCCGACCTCAATGCTCTGTCTAATTGGGCGACTATGTGGCAGATGAGGTTTAATGTTGATAAATGTAAAGTTATGCACTTGGGGGCTAAGAATATGCATGCATCATACATACTAGGGGGAGTACAACTGGGGGAATCCATAGTGGAGAAGGATCTGGGGGTTTTGGTAGATCATAAACTCAATAATAGCATGCAATGCCAAGCTGCGGTTTCCAAAGCGAGCAAAGTCCTTTCTTGTATTAAGAGAGGTATGGACTCCAGAGAGAGAGATATCATTTTGCCCCTGTTCAAATCATTAGTAAGACCTCATCTGGAATATGCAGTTCAGTTTTGGGCACCAGTTCTCAAAAATGATATTGGGGAACTGGAGAAAGTGCAGAGAAGGGCAACCAAACTGATAAGAGGCATGGAGGAGCTCAGCTATGAGGAAAGATTAGAGGAACTGAATTTATTCACCCTTGATAAGAGGAGATTAAGGGGGGATATGATCAACATGTATAAATATATAAGAGGTCCATATAGTGAACTTGGTGTTGAGTTATTCACTTTACAGTCAACAAAGAGGACAAGGGGGCACTCTTTACGTCTGGAGGAAAAGAGATTTCATCTCCAAATACGGAAAGGTTTCTTCACAGTAAGAGCTGTGAAAATGTGGAATAGACTCCCTCCAGAGGTGGTTCTGGCCAGCTCAGTAGATTGCTTTAAGAAAGGCCTGGATACTTTCCTAAATTTACAATATAACTAGGTACAAACATTTATAGGTAAAGTTGATCTGGGGAAAATCCGATTGCCACTCGGGGGATCAGGAAGGAATTTTTTCCCCTGCTTTAGCAAATTAGAGAATGCTCTGCTGTTTTTTTTTTTTTGCCTTCCTCTGGATCAACTGTGGGTATAGAATGGGGTATATGGGATTGTATGATATATATATATATATATATATATATATATATATATATATATATATATATATATATATATATATATATATATATATATATATATATATATATGTATATTTTATTTATTTTTATTTGTGGTTGAACTGGATAGACTTGTATCTTTTTTCAACCTAACTATGTAATGTAAAGGTGTGCCTGGCTGTGGGTGCAACCACTGGGGTATAAACAGCAGGCTCCTACGGGGGTAAGTGCTACATTTGCATTTTGTGAAGGTGGAGAGACAGGCTGTGCCATCACGCTGTTCACAATCTTCCTCTACAATTTTAGCATATGCAGGGATGAAATAACTCCTGCGCATGGTCATGTACAGGATTTACATCATCCCGGCAAGGCCATTTAAGAAGGCTGGAGGGGAGTTTAACGTGTTTTGTCAAGACTAGGGATGGGCCCGGTGCTCAATGCGAACCCATGTTCGCATCGAGCACCGGGTGTTTGCTCGCTCGGCGAGCCCAGAACTATTTTGTCCGCTCGCATCACGTTCGTGGTGCATTGCTGGCTGATGATTGGCCAAGCATGCACTGTGACCCCGCATGCTTGGCCAATCACAGCGCCGGAAAC
Source organism: Lithobates sylvaticus (assembly GCA_028564925.1). Lineage (NCBI taxonomy): Eukaryota > Metazoa > Chordata > Amphibia > Anura > Ranidae > Lithobates > Lithobates sylvaticus. The sequence continues at coordinate 164,790,466 of CM053033.1, read as the reverse complement.
TCGAAGAGCCATAATTGGCTACAGGCAGGACGCCTGTAGCCAATTACAGCTCAGGGGCTTTAGTACACGCCCCCTCTTATAAAAGGCCGCCACGCCGTCTGCGCCGGTCACATGCTGTTCCGGCGTAGATAGAGCAGGATCGTTCTGTGTCACTCTGCTGGATTTAGTTAGAGAGATTTACTTAGAGAGATTGAGTTAGATAGATTCATTTAGAAAGATTGATTTAGAAAGAGGGGCTTGTAGTGTGTATTTTGTTCCCAGAAGCACCTATAGGACTTGTAGTGTGTTCGTGGCAGGCAGGCAGAGCTCCTATATTTTGTTCCCAGAAGCACCTATAGGACTTGTAGTGTGTTCGTGGCAGGCAGGCAGAGCTCCTATATTTTGTTCCCAGAAGCACCTATAGGACTTGTAGTGTGTTTGTGGCAGGCAGGCAGAGCTCCTATATTTTGTTCCCAGAAGCACCTATAGGACTTGAAGTGTGTTAGTCCCATCACACAGACCTATATTTTCTTCCCAGAAGCACCTATAGGACTTGAAGTGTGTTAGTCCCATCACACAGACCTATATTTTGTTCCCAGAAGCACCTATAGGACTTGAAGTGTGTTAGTCCCATCACACAGAGATCCTATATTTTGTTCCCAGAAGCACCTATAGGACTTGAAGTGTGTTAGTCCCATCACACAGAGATCATATATTTTGTTCCCAGAAGCACCTATAGGACTTGAAGTGTGTTAGTCCCATCACACAGACCTACATTTTCTTCCCAGAAGCACCTATAGGACTTGAAGTGTGTTAGTCCCATCACACAGAGATCATATATTTTGTTCCCAGAGGCACCTATAGGACTTGAAGTGTGTTAGTCCCATCACACAGACCTATATTTTCTTCCCAGAAGCACCTATAGGACTTGAAGTGTGTTAGTCCCATCACACAGAGATCATATATTTTGTTCCCAGAAGCACCTATAGGACTTGAAGTGTGTTAGTCCCATCACACAGAGATCCTATATTTTCTTCCCAGAAGCACCTATAGGACTTGAAGTGTGTTAGTCCCATCACACAGAGATCATATATTTTGTTCCCAGAAGCACCTATAGGACTTGAAGTGTGTTAGTCCCATCACACAGACCTATATTTTCTTCCCAGAAGCACCCATAGGACTTGAAGTGTGTTAGTCCCATCACACAGAGATCATATATTTTGTTCCCAGAAGCACCTATAGGACTTGAAGTGTGTTAGTCCCATCACACAGACCTATATTTTCTTCCCAGAAGCACCTATAGGACTTGAAGTGTGTTAGTCCCATCACACAGAGATCGTATATTTTGTTCCCAGAAGCACCTATAGGACTTGAAGTGTGTTAGTCACATCACACAGACCTACATTTTCTTCCCAGAAGCACCTATAGGACTTGAAGTGTGTTAGTCCCATCACACAGAGATCATATATTTTGTTCCCAGAAGCACCTATAGGACTTGAAGTGTGTTAGTCCCATCACACAGACCTATATTTTCTTCCCAGAAGCACCTATAGGACTTGAAGTGTGTTAGTCCCATCACACAGAGATCCTATATTTTGTTCCCAGAAGCACCTATAGGACTTGAAGTGTGTTAGTCCCATCACACAGACCTATATTTTGTTCCCAGAAGCACCTATAGGACTTGAAGTGTGTTAGTCCCATCACACAGAGATCCTCTATTTTCTTTGCAGAAGCACCCATAGGACTTCTAGTGTGTTAGTGGCATCACACAGAGCTCCTATATTTTCTTCTCAGCAGCACCCACAGGACTTCTAGTGTGTTAGTGGCATCACACAGAGCTCCTCTATTTTCTTTGCAGAAGCACCCATAGGACTTCTAGTGTGTTAGTGGCATCACACAGAGCTCCTATATTGTCTTCTCAGCAGCACCCACAGGACTTCTAGTGTGTTAGTGGCATCACACAGAGCTCCTCTATTTTCTTTGCAGAAGCACCCATAGGACTTCTAGTGTGTTAGTGGCATCACACAGAGCTCCTATATTGTCTTCTCAGCAGCACCCACAGGACTTCTAGTGTGTTAGTGGCATCACACAGAGCTCCTCTGTTTTCTTTGCAGAAGCACCCATAGGACTTCTAGTGTGTTAGTGGCATCACACAGAGCTCCTATATTTTCTTCTCAGCAGCACCCACAGGACTACCGACTACAATGGCTGGAAGACCGCCAAGGGGAGGCAGAGCGTGCAGAGCCAAGAACACAGGGCAGGCAGGCTCTGTTTCTAGTGGACGTGGACGTGGACGTGGTCGTGCATCGTCATCAGCACGTGGCCATGGGACACGCGCGTCTTTGTTTTCGGCAGCTGGACATGTGGAGCCGCATCATGCTGAAGGCTTGGTAGAATGGATGACCAAGCCCTCCTCATCCTCCTCATCCTCTCTCACCCAGGCTCAGGGTACTGGCAGAGCAGCTGCCAACGCGTACTCAATGGCATCATCAGCCACCCCTTCCCTAGACCCACCATGTCCTCCTGAGGAGTCCCCCGAACTCTTTGAGCACAGTGTTGGGTACATGCTCCAGGAGGATGCCCAACGATTCGAAGGCTCGGATGATGATACCCAGCTTGAGGAATCTGGCAGTACTGTTCCACCAGCTGCAGCTTACTGCCAGGTTTGCTCTAGTGGTGAAGAGGGAGGGGATGATGAGGTCGCTGACTCCACGTGGGTGCCTGAAGGGAGAGAGGATGAGGAGGAGGACGAGGAGGAGGAGGATGCGGCGTCACATGTCCAACGAGGCAGGATGCCCCCTGGAGGCCAGGTAGAGGCCAGCACAGCAACTGTGCAACACCGCAGAGCTCCGCCTGTGCAGGGCGCTGCCTCTGCACGTTATCAGAAAAGTTCTTTGGTGTGGGCCTTTTTTGAGACGAGTGCATCAGATCGCACCACTGCTATTTGCAATATTTGTCTCAAGCGTATCTCGCGTGGCCAAAACATCAGCCGCTTGGGCACCACAAGCATGACCAGACATATGTCGACCTGCCATGCAGCTCGTTGGCAGGCACACATAAAAGACCCACACCAAAGAACTAAGCGGACCTCTCCTTGCTCCTCATCAGCTGGGATCTCCATCCCCACTACACCTTCAGTGCTCTCTGAAAGCTGCTCTGAGAGGACTGAAGGTGTAGAATTAGGTGTGTCACAACCAAGTACTTGCAGTACACCGACGTCCGATTGCAGCAGGCAAATTTCCCTGCCCCAGCTGCTGGACCGTAGAAAGAAGTACACTCCCAGCCATCCACATGCCCAGCGGTTGAATGCTAGCTTGGCTAAATTGCTAGCACTTCAGCTGCTGCCTTTTCAGTTGGTAGACTCGGCCCCCTTCCGTGAGTTTGTTCAATGTGCGGTTCCTCAGTGGCAGGTTCCCAAACGCCACTTTTTCTCACGGAAGGCGATTCCGTCTCTCTACCGGCATGTGGAAGGCAATGTCCATGCCTCGCTGGACAGGGCGGTCAGCGGTAAGGTGCATATTACCGCTGACTCATGGTCCAGCAGGCATGGACAGGGACGGTACCTTTCTTTCACGGCCCATTGGGTCACTCTATTGGCAGCTGGGAGGGATGCAGGACAAGGTGCAGTAGTGTTGGAGGTTGTTCCGCCACCACGCCTCCAAAACGCTACTACTGCTACTGGTTGTGACACACCTCTCTCCTCCACCCCCTCCTCTTCTTCTTCCTCCAGTGCTCTGTCCTTGGAACCAGCGGTGCTCCGTAGGCGTACAAGGGGCTACGCAAGTACGCAGGCAAAAAGATGCCATGCCGTGCTTGCGCTGGTGTGTTTAGGGGACAGGAGCCACACTGGGCCAGAGGTTCTGGCAGCTCTGCAGGGGCAGGCCGAGAGGTGGTTGACGCCACGTCAGCTTAAGCCAGGAATGGTCGTTTCTGACAATGGCACCAACCTCCTCTCCGCCCTGCGACAGGGGCAGCTCACCCATGTGCCCTGCATGGCTCACGTCCTCAACCTGGTGGTGCAGCGGTTCTTGGGCAGGTTCCCAGGCTTACAGGATGTCCTGAGGCAGGCCAGGAAAGTCTGTGTGCATTTCCGCCGATCTTATAATGCCAGTGCTCGGCTGACTGAGCTGCAAAAGGAGCTGAACCTGCCCAAGAACCGCCTAATATGTGACATGCCCACCAGGTGGAACTCAACGTTGGCCATGCTGCAGCGACTGCACACGCAGCAGAGGGCCATCAAAGAGTACCTTTGCGACTACGGCACCAGGACAGGGTCAGGGGAGCTTGGTTTTTTTTCCCCACGTCAGTGGAGCATGATCAGGGATGCATGCACTGTCCTCTCACCATTTGAGGAGGCCACGAGGATGGTGAGCAGTGACAGTGCATGCATCAGTGACACTGTCCCTCTTGTCCACCTGTTGGAGCATACGCTGCGTGGGATAATGGACAGGGCACTTGAGGCAGAACAGAGGCAGGAAGAGGAGGACTTCCTTGCCTCTCAAGGCCCCCTTTATCCGGACAGTGTTCCTTCTGTCCCACCCATCACACAGGAAGAGGATGAGGAGGAGGAGGAGGATTGTGTGAGCATGGAGGTGGAGCCTGGCACTCAGCATCAGCAGCAGCAGTCTTTTAGGGATGATGTACAGTCCCAACAAACCAGTGGACTTGTACGTGGCTGGCGATCATGTCATCCTCAGTGACCCAGAAGACTCCGGACCGAATGCCTCAGCTAACCTACGCTGCATGGCCTCCCTGATCCTGCAAAGCCTGCGGAAGGATCCTCGTGTTCTTCGGATCAAGGAGAGGGACCATTACTGGCTGGCCACTCTCCTTGATCCGCGGTACAAGGGTAAGGTTGCGGACCTTATCTTGCCGTCGCAGAGGGAGCAGAGGATGAGACATCTCAGGGAGGCCTTGCAGAAAGGTCTGTGCAACGCGTTCCCAGAAACTGGGAGGTTAAAAACTCCTGGTCCTGGGCGACGAGTTGCTGAGGCTTCGGTCAGTAGCAGAAGGAGCGGTGGGGAAGGTGGACGTCTGACCGATGCGTTCAGACAATTTTTTAGTCCGCAGCCCCAAGGTATGATCGGTTCCAGCAACCATCGCCAGCGTCTGATATACAGGAGCACCTATACAGGTGCAGGAATACCTTGGGACAAGGTCAGACTTGGACACCTTTCCCACCGAAAATCCTCTGGCTTACTGGGTCCTGAGGATGGATCACTGGCCAGAGCTTGCACAGTATGCAATTGAGCTACTGGCCTGTCCTGCCTCCAGCGTTCTTTCCGAACGCACATTCAGTGCTGCTGGAGGATTTGTCACCGATCATAGGGTGCGCCTGTCCACCGCCTTGGTTGATCGACTGACCTTCATCAAAATGAATCAGTCTTGGATCACCACCAGCTACCAGGCACCTGAGGCGGATATAACCGAATAATTTTTAATGTCACATCCCTTCAAGACTGCCTATGCTGATGCTGAGTGACTGTCCTCTTATGTTCACTGACTATCCTCTTCCTCCTCCTCAATGATCCATGCCACCACACCAGTGCCTAAGGCACAATTTTTCAGCCCCTGTTTAACAGGGGCGTGTACATACAATTTTTATAAAAAAAATGCTTCGCAACAAGTGTGACTGCTGTGCTCCAAGTACAGTATCTGTGAGGGGTTGCAGTGTTGTGGCACCAGCACCAGTGCCTAAGGCACAATTTTTCAGCCCCTGTTTAACAGGGGCGTGTACTTACAATTTTTTAAAAAAATGCTTCGCAACACGTGTGACTGCTGTGCTCCAAGTACAGTATCTGTGAGGGGTTGCAGAGTTGTGGCACCAGCACCAGTGCCTAAGGCACAATTTTTCAGCCCCTGTTTAACAGGGGCGTGTACTTACAATTTTTTAAAAAAATGCTTCGCAACACGTGTGACTGCTGTGCTCCAAGTACAGTATCTGTGAGGGGTTGCAGTGTTGTGGCACCAGCACCAGTGCCTAAGGCACAATTTTTCAGCCCCTGTTTAACAGGGGCGGGTAATTACAAATCTTGATCTAATAGTTCACAGCAGGGCCCATTCCTGCGCCCACCAAGAGTAACTATGAGGGCCTACAGTCTTGTGGCAACACCGTCCACCACCACCGCCAATGGCCCGATTTTTCTGCCCTGTTCATCAGGTGCTTGCAATTACAAATCTTGATCTAATAACTCACAGCAGGGCCCATTCCTGCGCCCACCAAGAGTAACTGTGAGAGCTTACAGTCTTGTGGCAACACCGTCCACCACCACCGCCAAAGGCCCAATTTTTCTGCCCTGTTCATCAGGTGCTTGCAATTACAAATCTTGATCTAATAACTCACAGCAGGGCCCATTCCTGCGCCCACCAAGAGTAACTGTGAGAGCTTACAGTCTTGTGGCAACACCGTCCACCACCACCACCACCACCCCCAATTTTTCTGCCCTGTTCAACAGGTGCATGCAATTACAAATCTTGATCTATTAACTCACAGCAGGGCCCATTCCTGTGCCCACCAGTCTTGTGGCTACACCAACATCTAATAGGGCAAATTTCTGCAGAGTATATACGCCAGGCCCCTACTTTCAAACATCCAACTTACAAACGACTCCTACTTGCAAATGGAAAGAGAAAACAGGAAGTGAGAGGAAATCTACCCCTAGGAAGGGAAATTCTATCCTGTTAGATTTAATTTGGGAAAAAGGTATCTCCTCTCTACTGATACTTTATCACCAATCCTTGTTTCAATTAAAACCCCACTTTTCCAAAAACATTTGTCATTGGGACGGAAAGTGAGGTGACATGTTCTGAACAGATGTGCAAAGACAGCAAATGTTACAGGGGTGATAACCCCTCCCTATGTTCTCCAAAAAGCTTAAAAATAGATTTTTTTGGGATGGAGCTACACTTCATAATGTACCTGTTCAGATTCTACTTAAGAACAAACCTAAAGCCGCAAGTGTTTTTAAATGGCTTCTTTTTTTCCTTTACAAATGTCATTTTGTGCAAGGACAGTTCTAAACACGGGAAACACATGCCACTTCACAGGCATACTTTTGACACCCCCCAGGTACCATATTTAAAGGAAAATTTCACTTTTTTTTTTTCACTTTATGCATCATTAAAATGACTGCTCCCGAAAAAACGTTAGTTTTTAAAAGTTCTTTTTGCATTGATATATGTCCCCTGGGGCAGGACCCGGGTCCCCAAACCTGTTTTATGACATTAACATGCATATTGGCCGTTGTAATTAGCACTTTTGATTTCGAACGTTCGCGTCCATTATAACGTATAGGGTTCGAAAATTCGCGCGAACTTTCGGTCCGTTCGAAGGTTCTGGTGCGAACCGAACCCGGGGGTGTTCGGCTCATCCCTAGTCAAGACATTCAAATTTATATGAAAGTGCTGCCTAATGCACCAAAACACACAAAACAGGTACCATTTTTAGCAATGCACCACAACCCATAGTAGCGGAGTGCCATTCAGAAAGAATTGCAACACACACCAGAGCGCACGCACCAATGCACATCACATTCATTCATTTTTTAAGTAAAAAAAACTTTATTGCTCCATTTCCAGAATGGACACTGACACTGCAACACACTCCTTTCTTTGACACATTTCGCCCCCAGTGGAGCTTAAAGCAGTAATAAACTCTTTATGAAAAAAACAAAACAAAATTAAGTCTTTTGTAATGTACTAGTATGTGGTGCTAGTATGTGCTAGTATGCACCACAGACTAGCACATTACAAAAGACTAAGGCCCCTTTCACACGGACGGGCCGTTCAGATCCGCCTGTCAGTTTTGACGGCGGATCTGAACGGGCGCTCCATGTTACTCTATGGAGCGTCGGATGTCAGCGGAGACATGTCCGCAGACATCCGACCCGGTCCGATCCTCCAAAAGCAGACGGATGGCCCCACGTCCAGATCCGTCGCTGGCGGATCGGATCGGGTGAGATCGGATGAAAACGGACACACTGTCCGTTTTCATCCGATCTCTCCATAGAGATCAGCGGCGCTCGCAAGCCCCTCCCCGCTCAGTGAGCAGAGAGGGACTTGTCATCCGCCGGCTCAGCGGAGATCAACGGACAGATCTCCCGCTGAGCCGGCAGACAGAGGCGGACTCCGTGCAAGCGGAGTCCGCCTCGTCTGAAAGGGGCCTTAATTTAAAATGAAGCCCTCCACCTTCACTGTGGCGGGTCTCACAGTGAATGCTATTGCTAACTGCTATCTAGATATAGGTTGTTGACGACCCCTCTCTGTTAACCCCTCTTCGATAAGTTATCTTTCTGTTTGGTATTCAAAAAGAAAAGAAAAATATTTTAAAAGTAAAACGAAGCCCTCCAGTGGCACGCTGTCACTGCTGCAGAGGCTTCCATCTTCGCCTGGTGTTCCTTCCAGGTTCGTAGGCTGCGGCTGATTGATTGGCTGAGCTGTGATGACATCACTCCTGCATATGCACATGGGAGTTTTCGGCCGTGACACACCGCTCACAACTAACAAGATGGGTATGCCGTTTTTCAGAGAGCATGCGCCAGTGATGCTCGCTAGAATATCTCCTAAACGGTGCACATTTAGGAGATATTCATTTAACCTACAGGTAAAAATAAAAAATAAGAGTTTACTACCACTTTAATTGTAGAGCACCATTCGTGGTCACCTGGATAAATGTCCTCATTAGAAGATATCCTTTTAAGTCCTCTTAGGTGATGGAAATTTTAATTCAACATTTTTAACGTTCCCTCATTTTTAAAAACCTAACACCACAAAAAATTTAGCAACAGGTGTTTAAAAAAAAATCCTGGAACATTACCTCTTACTATAATTGTTTAGAAAAGTCATACATCTTTAGGAGGATGCCAGGTTTTTACCTAGAGCATTCTGCAGTTTTCAGGAAGCCATGTACAACCCCCTCAGTATTGCCAACCTACCAGTTTTTGTAATTTTTTGACTTTTGGAAATGCCAGTAAAAACTTGGCTGCGCCATTAAATTTTGGGTGTCGTGTCAGTAAATTTCAGTTTTAAGTGCAAATTTCAGTATTCAGGCTGCAAACGCGTACAATATGCAATTAGCAATGTGATTTAAACACTTGCTGACCGGCTCACATCGATGTACGTCAGCAAAGGGGCACGGGTGCGGAAAACCACGTACCTGTATGTCACAATGTCATCGGCACACACGCAGGAGCGTGCCAGCGGGTCCCGCGGACTCGATGTCCGCTGGTGGCCCACGATCGTGACACGGAGAGGCAGAACAAGGCATTTCCTGGTTCTGCCTAGCAACATGACAGATCTACTGCTCCCAGTGATCGGGAGCAGTGATCTCTGTCATGTTCTAGTGAGGCTTGGTCACAGAGTGCCCCCCCCCATCCTCCCCTTCTGGGGTCCCTCAGCGGTGCTCCTGGCTCCTCCTCTTCTCAAGTGCCCCGTCAGAGAAGCATTCACGATCCCGAGTCCTGCTGCTGCGTCTATTGAGACAGACAGCAGGACACGGCCCCGCCCCTGCATCTTTGGATTTTATTGACAGCATTGGGAGCCAGTGGCTGCACTGCTATCAATCTAGCCAATCAGGACACAAGACACCAGCTAGAGCTGGTGTGCTCGTCCCCGGCATGAGAAAGACCAGGTTTAAGTAAGTAAAAGGGGGCACTGGGGGGCTCCTGCACTGCAAGATGTTTTTCACCTCAATGGCAAAACTGAACCCCATTCCACCAGCCATGATCCATCTGCATTCCACCTATATCTGTGGATTCCAACCTCTCCACGCACCCATCAACAGATGAATTACATTTTTTTTTTTTTTTAATTTTTTATTACCACTTCAGATAAAACTTTTGTAGGACTCAGTCAGTTGCACCCTCATCTCAGTCCCATATTGTTTTGACATCATTGTGGTTTATTTTCTGCTTTTCATTTTCCCGATTAAGGGTTGTGCTTCTTTTTTTTTTTTTCTTTTCTTTCCCCCTTTTTTTCCCTATTTCCCTATTCCTTCTTTGAGTAATACAATACTCACACATATGTGAGGGTGAGACATTACTAAAAAAACTAGAATAAGGTGATCCCGGCAAAACATTAATCAATTTGCTCACCTCCACTCCCTGTTTTCCTTTTCCTTGTGTATGCAATTCTAACCCCAATTATATATATATTTTTTATATTTTCCCCCCCCCCCCCCTCCTACCCCCCCTCATATCCCTCCTACCCCCCCCCCCCCCCCCCCCCCCCCCCCCCCCCCATCGATACTATGGCTTTTTCTCTTTTTTTTTTTTTCCTCCCTTTTTTTCCCTTTTTTCTTTTCCCCTACCTACATTTCCTCTTTCTTTCCTCTTTTTCTCCCTTTCCCCTTTTCTTGTCCCCCTTTCCATGAATTTTCGGGGACATGGGTTTGCTATAATTGCACTTCCTTTAGGACTGCTGCGATTAAATCCTCAAGACCTCTGCGTAGCTCCAGGTTTTCTTAAATTTTTTCCAACTCTCCCATTTCTCCTTCGTTCCCTTCCTATCCTCCTCTAGGTTGTTTTTAAGACACTCCATTATATATGTACTTTCCACCGCGTCCACCCATTCCCACAAAGGGGGGCTGTCCTGGTCCTTCCACCTTCTTGGGATCACGCGTTTCGCGGCGTTTAGCAAATGAGGAATCAGCGAGCCTTTATATTGTCTGGCTCCTCCCGGGGTGGCATGCATGAGTACGACCCACGGGTCGTTTTTTACTTCTACATTTGTTATTACCTTAATGTATTTTAAAATAGAGTCCCAGTATTTTTTTATTTTTTGACAGTCCCACCACAGGTGACCCATAGTCCCTCTTTGTTTGCAGCCCCGCCAGCAGTTTGCCGAAGTACCCTGCTGGAATTTGTTTAATTTCTCCGGGGTCGCGTACCACCCGACCATACACTTATAGTTTGTCTCGGCAGTCTTAATATCTACCGCAGAGCTGTGGGCCAGTTTTACAATTTTCTTAACCGTGCTTGTGTCAATTTGTACCCCCAATTCACTCTCCCATTTTTTGAGGAATGGTGGTATCTCCTGTCTATCTATCTCCAGTAGCAATTTGTAAATTTTTGATATAGTTTTTTTTAGTATTTTCTGCTGTAAATATACGTTCCAATCTTGTCAAATCCTCCACATCCCTTAAGGGGTGGGGTAACGACTTCACAAAGTGCCCTAACTGGAGATACCGCCATCCGTCAATCGTGATCATTTCATATTTTTTTTGTATATCCTGAAGTGTCAATATTTTGCCCTTGCTTATTACTTCCCCTAAACGAATATTATCATTTATAATCCAATCTCCACCCATTTCTTTTTTCCCCGGAGGGAAGAGTTCATTCTCTTTAAGTGCAATTAAAGGTGAGTTATATTTCCTATCAAAAATTTTATATATCCTATCCCAAATTCTAAGTGTGTTCCGTGTAATTATGTGTGTTTTTTCTCCTAGTGCTCTAAACTTTGGGGGATTTCATAGGATTTTCCCCAACTGTGCTTCACAAAGTGTTTCTTCCATTGTCACCCATCTCTTATTTCTGTGCCCGTTCACCCATTCTGGGATTCTAAGTAAGGCTATCGCATAGTAATAATTCTCTATGTCTGGAACCCGCTAAGCCCCCCTGGCTTTTATCTTGTTTTAAAACATGTAGTGAGGTTCTATGTCTCTTATGTTTCCACACCAGATTCATAATCAGGGCTTTAAGCTTCCTCAAGTACTGATCTGGAAGGGGAATTGGGAGCATCTGGAACTTGTATGTTATAGTGGGCAATATCGTCATTTTAATAGCATTGATCCGACCAAGCCACGACAGAGGCTTGGACAAAAATTCTTGGCACTTTTTTTTAACTTCATCTAATAAAGGGAGGTAGTTTATCTTATAGATTTTTCTTATAGTGTCCGCCAGATCAATTCCCAAATATTTTATTTGTTTTTTCCATGGGAAACTAAAGTCTTTCTGTAGTTTCTGCTTCTCAGCCTTCTTGATGTTGATGTTTAGTATAAACGTCTTGGAAGAATTGATTCTAAAGTTAGATATTTTTCCATAATCGATTATAGTTTTTAGGAGAATGGGCAAGGATTTCTGGGGGGAACCTACATAAAATAAAACATCATCGGCAAAAGCTGCCAGTTTATGTTCCTCACGCCCCGCCAAGCAGCCTTCTATGCCTGGATTTCCTCTTATTGTAGCCAAAAGGGGTTCCAGAGACAAAACAAAAAGGAGTGGGGATAGGGGACAACCCTGTCTAGTCCCATTGCACATTTCGGAGAGGGAAGAGACAGTCCCATTTACTTTTATATTAGCTTTTGGATGGTCGTATAGTACTTTAATTTTCTGGATTATTTTAGGGCCAAACACCATGGTCTCTAGAGTTTTAAACAGGAACCCCCAGTCTACCCTGTCGAACGCTTTTTCTGCGTCTATGGACAGTAGTAGACTGGGGGTTCGTGAATCCCTCATCCTCTGCATAGCAAGTAAGGTCCGAACGCCATTGTCTCTACCCACTCTTCCCGGTGTGAATCCCACTTGGTCCGGATGGATCAGTGCGTCCAGGAGCCCCTTTATGCGATCTGCCAAGATCTTAGCATAAAGCTTCATGTCGAAGTTCAGCAAGGAGATGGGCCTATAGCCTGAGCACACTGATCAATCCTTACCCTCCTTCAGTAACACCGTAATCGTCGCCGACAGGGAAGACTCACTCATACCGAAATCCGTCCCCAGGCCGTTCATATAACACTGTAGCCTTGGTACCAGAATCTCTCTGAAGGTTTTATAATAAGACGCCGTAAATCCATCGGGACCCGGGCTCTTGCCCAGAGATGAATTATTTAATGCTTTCAGGATCTCGTCCTCAGAAATAGGTCTTTCAAGTGCCTCTCTCTCCTCTGATCCCAAGGTGGCCAGTCCTGCCCCACTCAGGAAGCTATTTATTCTCTCGCTATTTTCGCCCTTTTTGTTGCCCTTGGGGTCCACAGAATATAATTCTGCATAATATTCCTTGAAAGACGCGGCAATATCTTCTGACGCGTATTTAATTTCTCCATTTTTTGTTTGTATTTTTTCTATATAATTTTTAGATTTATTTTTTTGGAGCATTCTGGCTAGATATTTACTTGGTTTATTTCCCCATAAGTACCGTTCTTTGGCAATCCTATTAAAAACCTGTTTAGTCTCCTGTTCTGCCAGCTCTTTCAGTTCCTCCCTCTTTCCTGCCATTTCCTGATGTATTCCCTGGTTGTGGGTCGGATCTACCTTATGTTTTTGTTCTAGTTTATTGATTTCCGCCGTCAGTTCTTGAACTTTTCTCATCCTTTCCTTTTTCTTCCAGGATGCTTTAGCTATTAGAATCCCCCTTATGAAGGCCTTGTGGGCGTCCCATAGATATGACCCCCGCACTTCGCCATTATCGTTGGTTTGAAAAAAACAATCTAGTTCTTTTCTGACATATTCCCGTAGCTCGTTGTCCTGTAGAAGTTCGTCATTTAGCTTCCACCCGCTCGAGGGTTGTTTAAATTCTGGTACCTTTAGTTTCATGGAAACAGGGGCATGATCTGACAATGACACTATTTCAATATTAGTTTTACCAACTCTCTCTAAAAGCCCATGATCAATGAGTATATGGTCCAGGCGGGAGTACGTCCCGTGTACAGGGGAGAAGAACGTATAATCCCTTGTATATGGATGCTGAATCCTCCAGACGTCGACCAATTGATCCATGGTTAACTTTTTTTTTAATGATTTTAGCTGTACGTTCCCTGTCCCCTGCACTTCGGACGTACTATCTAGATTGGGATCCATAGTGAAGTTTAAATCTCCCATTAAAATTACATATCCCTTCTTAAAGGCCCTTAGTTTTGTTAAAGTCTCCTCCAGGTATTTTATGGGCCTTATATTGGGGGCATATATATTGGCTAAGGTGACAGTTGTCCCATAGAGGGAACCCTTTAAGAAGAGATACCTCCCCTCTGTGTCGACCTTCCTGTCTTCTAGCTTGAAGTGTGTGTCTCTGGCGAACCCAATGGCCACCCCCCTAGCTCTATTTGAGATTGTGTCACCATAATACCAGGTTGGATATAGTTTTGAAAATAGTTTGGTATTTGAGGTGTGGGACAGATGAGTCTCCTGTAGAAAAACAACACTGGCCCTATATCTCGCAACCTCCTCTAAGACCTTGTGCCGTTTACCAGATGAGTTCAGGCCTCTTACATTGTAGGTGAGGAAATTCATTTCTAACGCCATAGCCCTATTTCTTTCTTTATAAGCAGCAAGTATCGATGGGGTTTCCTAACCTTCCCCCCTTCCTGCCCCCCCTTCCCCACCTCCTCATGCCCCCCCTCCCTTCCTCCCCACACCCCTCGCCCCACCCCCCTCTCTCGCCCCCCCCATCCCTAATCCCTTACCCACTCTGACCCCATCCTGGGTCTCCGAGTCAGAGGATACCATCTTCTCGTGGTCTTCCCCTGACTCTAGATCCATGGTGAGGTTGGGTTTGACCTTCCTCACTCACCCACACCCCAGGTTACTCGGGGGCATGGCGGTGAGCAGGCCGATCGTATGTGATCTTCTTTAGGGTTGTCACTTCAGAGCCCTTCTCCCCTCGCCCCCCCACCCCCACCCACACCTCCAGATTTTAAGTTATTTCATCTAAGCCTCCTACCCCTATCCAGCCCGGTAAATCCGGGACTTGGATGTCCAGCTTTTTACAAAAATCCTGCAGCTCCTCCGGAAATCTTAATCTGGCCGATCAGCCTTCCTTAATGCCTATCAGGCATGATGGAAAGCCCCAATTATATTTGATGTTCTCTCTACGCAAGATCTCCAGTAATGGTTTTTGAAGTCTTCGTCTTTCAAGAGTTTGTGCGGATAAATCCGCATAGATCTGGATTTCAGTGTCCTCAAATTTCAAGGGGGATTTTCCTCTAATTCTGAGCCAGAGATCCTCTTTGTCCTTAAAGTGATGGAATCTTATAATGACATCCCGGGATCTTCCGGGTTCAGAATACTCTCTCCTTCCTACCCGATGCACCCTGTCAATTTTGGGGAAATGAGCTTCTTCTTTTCCGCTAATCGGGCCCAATATAGTCCATACTGTTTTCTCACGGTCTTCCCCCCTGAGTTCTGGGATCCCTCGTAATCTCAGGTTTTGCCTCCTATCTCTGTTTTCTTGGTCTTCGATCCTGTAAAGAGTGTCTCTCTGGTTTAGTTGGGTCTTTTTCAATTGGGTTTTTAATTCCATGATTTCTTGATCTATTTTATCTGCTCTCCCTTCAATCGCCTCCACCCTGGTCAATAGATGGCCCATGTCCTCTCTTAAGGAGTGAATATCTGCTTTTATGGCGTTTTCCAATCTCAACAACATCTCTTCCATTTCAGTTTTAGAGGGCAAATGGGCTCCACCCTGCGGATCCTCAATTCTACTTATGTCAATCTCGCTTTCATTGGTACAGTCAGCTCCCGATTGATCAGCTGTCCCTTCTATTCTCTTTTCTGCCCCCCTGCTCCTCTCCATATTGATCCTTGAGGAGGGATCCGCCAACACAGTTGTCGGGCTTGCACTTTGTCTGAGATAATGCTTTATTGTACTTGTATCGCCTTTCAGCGTTTTTGTGGCTCCCTTTTTTGAAGGTTTGCTTGTATCTTTACTCATATTGTCCTTGTTGCTTCTTATCCTTTTACCCAGTTTGTTATCGTGCAGGCCCTCTTTTGCCCAATAAGGCCTCAGTGTGCTGTTTTTTCCTTATTATCGCAGGAACTAACGGTAGCGAGCTATGCTGAGACCCCCTATATTTAGAGATTCTGTGAAGTTCATGAGGGTGGCCCTAAAGTGTTTTTCCTTATGCGACCCGAAATGCCGGCGGTGTTCTGGAGCCTTTGTGCAGTTTACAGGCGACAACAGGGCGGGAGAGAAGGGGCCCCAAACACTTGGTCGGCTGGGAGGTGCAATACTGAACCCCAGCAACTATGTCTTTTTGGGATAATGTTGTCTTGGGGGCCTTGCGCACCCTTGAAGGTCTTTTGGCCCACCACACCTTATGCACCGGAACTATATAGGTCCGCTTAAATCTTAAATCTTAAATCTTCTTTTTATAAAGAGTATTGTCACCCGGGTCCTCTTTCTGTGGCGTGGCTCTGGCCTAATTGGGTAATGCTTGTGCTTATGACTGCATATAGTGTCTTTGGGCCCGATCTACCAACCCCTCCGCATGGTATTCATAGCATATGTGGACAAAACATGCTTCCTACGCTTTCCACTGCCAGTACTTAGAGCCCTGCTCACAAGTACTATTAAAAAGTACTATTTATATTTCTTACCGCTTACGACATATGGAGCAGAGACTGTTTTCAAGGAGCTGGGTTCCAGGTGAGGGGGGAGAGAGGGCGGATGGACTGGAGCCAAATTGACCCACAAAGCCTATCCAGGCTATTTAATCATGAGTAACAAAGTCGAGGAGCATTTCTTTCATGGAGGGGACAGGAGAGAGCAGAAAAGGGGGGGGCGACGAAGCCAGGAGAGATAAGAGCGTTTTTGATTTCTCCCCCTAAACCTTCCCCCCTGCCCTCCACCCCAAAAAAAGAAAAAGGGAAAAAAAAAAAAAAAACACTGCACGGCTGTATAGGGGTAGATTGAGAGAGACTGTCTTGTGCTGAAGCGTAGTTGATACCAGTAATTCCTGTGTCGGGTCCTAGCTCATAATGTCCGGGGAGATCCCCTTATTTTCTTCCTCATTTCCCCCTTTCACCGTTAAACTGATAAAAGATTTAATTTTTATACGGGCTATGGGCTGGATCCTGTCATTCAGGGACTTATGCGTGTATTGCACCAGCATAGACAATAGCCTCTGTATGTGTCCCGATTAGCATTTAAAGCAGACCTGTATAACCCACCGGGATGAGGCTTTCAACTTCCAGACTTTTAAGACGATAGTTACATCCATTAATCAGAGAGGTGGCAGGCTTACCTTCCAGTGGTTTGTACATCGAGTCTTCTTTTAAGTGCATACTATACTCACGAAAAAATCCCGGGTCTTTAAAATGCAGAGCGAGCTTTCCTTATCCGGTGGTGGGGTGAAGGGGGAGGGAGACGCCAGGTGTATGATGCGGGGAGCTCCGCCACCGCCGGCCGCTCAAGCCGGTATGTTTACCGAGCGGTCCTCCAGCCTGCTGATGACGCTCAGCTGATCCATCGGCGGCGTCCTAGGGTTCTAGCCCGGGGAGTGACGGACTCGTCCACGGAATCTCTCACACTCCGTGACGTTCCGACGCTCTCCCAAGCCTCACAACCGCTCTCGTCGGCCTGCGGATTCAAACCCCTCCCTCCATGCCGCGCGTACTACGTCGGCACGTCCATTCCCTCCCCTGATGAATTACATTTTTAAATAAAATCTTTCTGTACTCTTTAACCCCTTCCCGATCAGCCGCCGCAGTTATATTGCGGAAGGTTGGCTCCCCTGTGCGAGCCAACATGCCTGTATTTCGGCTCTTAAAGACACTGTAGCAGGCGTGCGCGGCTGGAGGTGCCTGCAGCGTGTCCCTGGAGCCAATGCATGTGCCTGGCGGGCGCAATAATCGCCGGGCACCCGCGATTGTTTGTGGCGGTATCTGTGTGTGTAACACAAACACCGATTCTGTCAGGTATTCTAAGTAGGAACAATGATCTCTCTCCTTCTCTAATCGGCCACATTCCCCCCACAATTATAACACACATAGATAACACATTTAACCCCATGATCGCCACCCAGTGTTAACCCCTTCCCTGCCAGTGATATTTATACAGTAATTAGTGGCTATTTATAGCACTGATCGCTGTATAAATGTCAATGGTCCCAAAAAAGTGTCAAAAGTGTCCGATTTGTCCGCCACAATGTCTCAGTCCCGATTAAAATTTGCAGATCGCCGACACTACTAGTAAAAAAAAAAATTACTAAAAATGACATAAATCTACCCCCTATTTTGTAGACGCTATAACTTTTGCGCAAACCAATCAATAAACGCTTGTTGTGACTTTTTTACCAAAAATATGTCGAAGAAAATATATCGGCCTAAACTGATGAAGAATTCATTTTTTATTTTTTATGTTTTCGGGGGATATTTATTATAGCAAAAAGTACAAAATATTGTTTATCAAAATTGGAGCTCTCTTTTTGTTTATAGAGCAAAAAATAAAAACTGCAGAGGTGATCGAATACCACTAAAACAAAACTCTATTTGTGGGGAAAAAAGGTCATACATTTTGTTTGGGTACAACATCGCACAACCGCGCAATTGTCAGTTAAAGCGGCGCAGTGCCGTATCGCAAAAAATGGCCTGGCCATTAAGGGGGAAAATCCTCCGGGGCTCAAGTGGTTAAATTTAGACCCTGTTAAGTCATCAGACTTAACAGGGCCTACATTTAAAAATGCAATTCACCTTTTGTTGAGGGTGTGGAGAGTTTGCAATCCACAAAAGGCAAAATATAAAACAGTTGAACTTTTGTTTTTGTAACATTCTTGTAAGAAGTGAAATAGAATAACCAGACAATATGGGGGCAAACTGCACACTAAAATGACTAAAATATAAAGAACAGCAGAAACTTATTAAAACTGAATGTATTTTTTAATGACTTCTTTTAGATCTCTTACTGAACAAGGTGTTCTTTAAAGATAGAGTACAGAACCATACAATTCATTCTCTTGTGCCCCAGTAACCAGTTGTACATCCAAATCTTCTGCAGTACAGATGCAGCCCCAAATTTCCAAGCCAATTGTTCCACCTTGGATACAACAGTTTTGGGTTTGTTGGTGCTCTAATTTATGGGCATGTTCCTGCTCTAAGCCCGTTCCCCAGACGATGTCATTGTTTTGACGAAACGTGCGTCGGGAGGAGTTGACGTGCTGATGTCACTGTGTACTTGTGTCTTAATGGACGGGTGTCCATGTACGGCCGGCTACTTGCTGCTATTTGCTGCTATCCATTTTTATACATTGTAAGTGTAACCTTTTAAAATCACGTTAGACGGTATTATGCGGTATTATGCTATGGTGAGATTGGTGAGAGCCTGCTGAGTTACCTTAACATCCGGTAAAGTGTGGATCATTCTGAGACACTTGTCCTGTCTCCAGGATACGTACCCGGGATTGGAGATACCTATGGATAAAGGCCCTGACTGGGTTGTAGGTCACAAGCTCTATTCGCTTGCTATTTGGTAAGCTTGCATTTCTTATGGTGGTCACATTTTTTGATGCAGTGGTGGATTTGTCACGGAATTATAATTTTATCATTCTTTGAACACTTCTTTTTCTGAGCACTTGATCTATGAACTTGGATTATTGTTACGGAGGGAGGAGTCAAACTATACCTTCCCATCCATGGACCTTTTTTTTTCACATGATTTACCCATATAATTGTGTTTTTGTATCAAATATTTTTTATACCAATATTTTGTATATATAATTATTTCATTTATTATATATATATATTTTTTTTTTTTAATTTTTTTTTTTATAGCATAACTTTTTTTTCAGATTTGGTTTGTTTCAATAATTATTATGCTGATTTTGTTATACCACAATCTTTGGGTATATGTCTAATATCTATCACCAGTGTTACTCACTTATTTTTTGTTTCTAGCATCACTACATTTCTTTTTATTTACTATTTGTGTGTATCTCACCTCTAGCAGGTGCTTTTTCATTTAAATTTGTAATTAGATTTTTGGTTTAGTGCGGTATTTCACTTTTTCATTTCTTTCGATCTGGATGTATGCTTGACCGATAGGGCATAAAGAATTTATAGATTTGGCTCTGCATGCTTATTTGAAATCCTTCCTATCCCGATCTACCATAGTCATGTTCAGGTTGTGTTTTACTTTGTGTCAGCCTTCTGTGTTTACAAGGACAGCTTTCCTCTTGGCGGCTCATGGCTCTCACAGATCCCTGCCTGCCCTGCAAGCACTCATGGTGGGGCACAACAGGGACAAAAGCCGACCAATGATACACTGCAGGAAGGTACTAAAGCCGGACTGGGTAGGTGAGTTGAGAGGAAGCTTTTGTGGGTGGGAGTGGGGGGAGAGATGAGGGCTGTGTAGGGAGATGTGTGCAGAGGTGGGGGGCTGGGGGAGAGTGGTGCAGAGATCAGAGCCAAGGAGGAGAGGGTCAAGTGAGATATGGACAGCATGTGAAAGAGAGCTGAACCCTGCACACTGTGGCACACTGTGGCACACCGTGGCACACCCCAAAAACCCTGCGTTCTGTATATAGCATACTCCTCAACTCTGCATTCTGTACACAGTGCACCCCTGAACTCTGCACTCTGTACACAGTGCACCCTTGAACTCTGTACACAGTGCACCCCTGAACTCTGCACTCTGTATGTAGCATACTCCTAATTGTGCACTCTGTACGTAGCGCACTCCTAATTGTGTATTCTGTACGTAGCGCACTCCTAATTGTGTACTCGGTACGTAGCACACTCCTAATTGTGCACTCTTTACGTAGCGCACTCCTAATTGTGCACTCTGTATGTAGGGCACTCCTAATTGTGCACTCTGTACGTAGGGCACTCCTAATTGTGCACTCTGTACGTAGGGCACTCCTAATTGTGCACTCTGTACGTAGGGCACTCCTAATTGTGCACTCTGTACGTAGGGCACTCCTAATTGTGCACTCTGTACGTAGCGCACTCCTAATTGTGCACTCTGTACGTAGCGCACTCCTAATTGTGCACTCTGTACGTAGCGCACTCCTAATTGTGCACTCTGTACGTAGCGCACTCCTAATTGTGCATTCTGTATGTAGGGCACTCCTAATTTTGCACTCTGTATGTAGCGCACACCTAATTGTGCACTCTGTATGTAGCATGCTCCTGAACTCTGCACCCTTTAGACAGTGCTATCCTGAACTCCGCATACATAGTCTTATGTATACAACCAGGCCTTTGAGGCCAACCATAATGCTGATGCAGCCTTTGATGAAATTGCATTGGACACCCCTGCTGTACAGCATACTGTTGATCATAGAAGTTTGTACCTTCTGTTTTGAACTCTATATTTTTTCTAAGCTTCAAAGTGGACCTGCAATCATTAACTACCTGACGACGGCTGCGGGAGAGTGCCTGCTGGTGGGGTGGACTCTATGTCCGCTGGCGGCCTGCGATCGCGTTGAGGAGAGGCAGAATGGGGATCTGCCTTTGTAAACAAGGCGGATCCCCATTCTAACAGGGGACATGTTGGAGATCTAGTATTCCAAGTGATCGGGAACAGTGATCTCTGTCATGTCCCAGGCAGCACATCCACCCTACAGTTGGAACACACCTAGGGAACATGGTTAACCCCTTGATCGCCCCCTAGTGTTAACCCCTTCCCTGCCATTGTCATTTTTACATTGATCAGTTAATTTTTATAGCACTGATCAATGTAATAATGTCACTGGTCCCCAAAAAGTGTAATTTGGGGGTCAGATTTGTCCGCTGCAATGTCGCAGTCCCGCTAAAAATCACAGCTCACCGCCATTACCAGTAAAAACAATAAAAAAAGTCCCTAAATCTATCTCAGAGTTTGTAGATGCAATAACTTTTGCGCAAACCAATCAATATACACCTATTGCCATTTTTTTTTACCAAAAAAATGTATTAGAATATATATCGGCCTAAACTGATGAATACATTTTTTTATATATATTTTTTGGATATGTATTATAGCAAAAAGTAAAAAAAAAAAAAAATGTTCTTTTTTCAAAATTGTCGCTCTTTGTTTATAGCGCAAAAAATAAAAACCGCAGAGGTGATCAAATACCAAAAAAGAAAGCTATATTTGTGTAAAAAAAAAAGGACCCGCAATTGTCAGTTAAAGCAACGCAGTGCCATATCACAAAAAATGGCCTGGTCAGTAATGGGGCAAATCCTTCCGGTCCTTAACCACTTAACCCCCCGGACCATTTGGCTGGTCAAAGACCAGAGCACTATTTGCGATTCGGGACTGCGTCACTTTAACTGACAATTGCGCGGTCATGTGGTGTGGCTCCCAAACAAAATTGACATCCTTTTTTTTTTTCCCACAAATAGAGCTTTCTTTTGGTGGTGTTTGAGCACCGCGACAATTTTGCAAAAAAATTATTATCTTTTACTTTTTGCTATAATAAATATACCCCAAAAATATATAAAAAAATATATTTTTTTTCCTCAGTTTAGGCCGATACGTATCCTTCGACATATTTTTGGTAAAAAAAAACAAAAAAACGCAATAGGCGTCTATTGATTGGTTTGCGCAAAAGTTATAGCGTCTACAAAATAGGGATAGTTTTATGGCATTTTAATTAATAATTATTTTTTTTACTAGTAATGGCGGCGATCAGCGATTTTTATCATGACTGCGACATTATGGTGGACACATCGAACAATTTTGACACATTTTTGGGACCATTGGCATTAATACAGCGATCAATGCTATAAAATTGCATTGATTATTGTAAAAATTTCACTGGCAGTGAAGGGGTTAACCACTAGGGGGAGGAGTTAGGTGTGTCCTGGGGAGTGATTCTAACTGAGGGGGGTATGGGCTAGCAGTGACACGACACTGATCGCTACTCCCGATGACAGGGAGCAGACGATCAGTGTCCTGTCACAAGGTAGAACGGGGAGATGCTGTGTTTACCTCTTTACCTCGGCATCTCCCAGTTCTTCAGCTCCGTGACACAATCGCGGGCACCCGGCGGACGTAGAGTCTGCGGGTCCCGTGGGCACGGTCATGGAGCTTGTGGCAGGAGCGCTCTACAGGAGCCATTTAGCAAGCGGTTAAGTAAACGTCTCCCTCATCTGCTCCCTTTCCCGTAACTTTTATATAATCACAGATAATAGGTATTTACTTTTTGGAAAGTATACTAGTTTTTTGTTAGAGGTGAGGACCTGGATGCCTTGCACAGGCAAGGATGATGTAGGATTCATAGGAACCACCTTTTTTCCTGTTACCTCCAGGAATGTCTACATTACACATCCCAGGAGGAAGTATTTCAGTGATTGGCACATGTGTGAAGACGGGCCTCGAACAAGGTACCTACTCAGGTTGGACTACACACACAGGGTCTTAGCACTGTAGTAGCTTTATAGTAATGGTTCAGAACTGTAGCAATTACAAAGGAAGAACAATATGGCACACTGGTGAACAAAATACTATGAATACAGCCCACTGTATTATGATTTACAGTAGGGTAAGCAGAAGATGGCCTCTGCTGGAGGGGTGGGAGTATTTTGTATAATCCACACTGCACTAGCCCCCTGAAAGGGATCCTTGGAAGATTCTTTGGCCCCGGACAGTGTCCCTTGCTCTGTCCCTACACACCAGGAACCATTTCCTGCTCAAAGCACTGTTCCTAACTAGCGGGTTCCTCACCCTAACCTACCCTTATTCAAAGCATTCCAAAATTACATGGGATCCCTTATTTAAATGCTGCCTCTTTAGGATGACTACCTAAACTCTCACACAAATTTGGCATCATATCCCCAGAGATGACTAACAAATTTTCTAAGGGATCAAATTCCCTTAACAAATTTGCGTTTTCCTGTTGCATCTGTACAGTGATACCTACAGGAAAGGAGAATGCTTGCATCTGCCTATATGCACACTACAAGATCCAATGCATGTGCAGAAACCAGTGCCATGTCTGTGCACAAGTAGGAATATTAGGGAATTACTGCAAAGAGGAGCTCCAAGATGGCGGTGCAGAAAGAAAGCCGCGCCATTGGCAAATCATATTAAAGGGACGGTTTATATAGAGTGTGAATGTAGTTTACCTACATAGGGTGGAGTTCCTCTTATAGGTCAAATGGGATCTGTCTGGAAAAAGTAAATCTACGGGCATACAAAAAAGTGACCAAGCTCTATAAATCACGTGAATAATTTATCTGCAAATGTATGGTGAGATTCGACCAGCTATAGATAGATCCCCTTGTTTTTTACACTTAGGATGGAAGTAATGATAAGTAAACACCTTCTGTATTACGAAGGTAATGCTGTACTTACAAGGAGCACTGCTGCTAGCATTTATTAGGATTCCATGAATTCCCTCTGTATATTTGTCTCTGTGCGGAGGTGGATGTGGGTTAAGGCTCCAGCTGTCAGGTCTTTTCTGGCTCATGTGACAGCGGCCCCCACCAGCAGCCTGTCTGGAACTGAAGCATTCTCTGCAGTGTTAAATTTACCCAGGTCTCCTCCTAATTTCGAAGTGAAGATTGGTAGCTGTTACTTGATTAGTACGAGTCACTGTATTTAACCACCCACAAGAAACCCTTTCCACAATTAAAACACCAGCAGACATACAAGTCAATTGCTAATTACATTCAAAAGATGTATAGGTCTCGTTTGTATAGGAACACATGATGGGTAACTATATTTTAATATGTTTCTGATCCTGAGAGGAGATACTTTCCTGAGCACAGCCAAAGTCCACTTGGGGATTATCACACTCTTAAAATCTTTTGGCCCAAAATGGTTGGGAACAGCTTGCACGCATCTATTTTTTTCAAATTAAACTTCAGACTGGTCATACATAAACACAATTAAATTGTGTGATCATTAAAAATAAGAAACAACTTGACTTTAACTGAACCCCCCCCCAATAGCCCACCCTACCCAGACCTCAAACCTAGTCTGAGCTAGAACCCCATCCAGGTGGATATTTACCGTTTTTTTTGTTTGTTTGTTTTTTTAATTATATAGATTTTCCACACCACCCACAGCGTCGGCGGTAAAACGCCGCTATTTTTAAAGGGTTAAAACCCCCGGCAAAATGCCGCAATAGCAGCGTTTTGCCGGCGGTATTACAGCGATGCCCCATTGATTTCAATGGGGAGCAGCGCTGGAGGAGAGGTGAGTTTACCGATCCTTCACCGCTCCAAAGAAGCTGCTGGCAGGACTTTTCCTGAAGTCCTGCCAGCGCACCGCTGCAGTGTGAAAGCCCTCTGGCTTTCACACTGCACACAATGGTGCAGCTGTTTTAGGGCGGATTGCAGGCGCTATTTCTAACGCTATAGCGCCTGCAAAACGCCCTTGGTGTGAAAGGGGTCTAAATGTAAAAGAAAAAACATCACAGTGATCCCTTTATGAAAACATATATTCTAAACAGTATATATGCATTTTGTCTTTCCGAAAGCACAATGTTACCGAATTAAATCGTAATAAGCATGTGCGTTCAAAAATCCATTTGTAAAACAATCAGATCATTATTGTGCATTGGAAGTGCCTACGCGTTATGGAGTCTTATTATACTCCTTCTTCAGGGTTGATTCAATATGCACGTATTATCTTTTGAAAAGGCAATCTAAAATACAAAGAGATACATGTGTATACATTTCTAGTATATGAAAAATGCACAAAAACACATTTACTTTTTTGATATATTGTTCAAATAAAGATACTTTATATACTTTTACAAACTTTTTGTAAGTCTCACAGTTCATGCCTATAAAGTCCCGCCCATCTGAGGGGAAAATCTATATAATTCTAATTATGGGATGTTGCCTAGACACAGCGGATCATAACAAATACCTCTAGTTTTTTGATTTTTAGATATTTACCTTTTTGAGACAGCAGAAGCCCCCTCCATCCTTCATGCAGAAATTATCCAGGCTACCTACACAGTAGCTACCCATAGCTTGAATTGGGTTGTATTTCTAGCATTTTTAAAAAGTATGGCCCCATTAAGACTATAGGCTGGGGCGGTGCCAGAGAAGATATCTACACTGAGGAAGCCACTTAGTCTGAGCTAGAACATCGCCCAAGTATATACCTACCTCTTCATAACAGCAGCAGCCTCTGTGCGGAAATCTATCAGGCCGCAGTGGCTACCCATAGACTTGAATGGGGCCATACTGCTAGCGTCTTAAAGGAGTTTGAGCCCCTTCAAATCTCTAGAAACGAACTGCTCAGGCGGTGAGTACCAGAGAAGATATCTGCACTAAGGAGGCCACCGAGACTGAGCAAGAACCCCACCCAGGTGCATATTTACCTCTCCTCCTCAATACCTCGCTTAGACCTGAGGTTGGAGGGCAGCAAAAATGCGTGGTTGAGCCACATTTTTGCTGCCTGCTACCTGCCCCATCTTAAGCTGCAATAGGCAGCAGACAGTTCATTGGGAAGCGCCACAAACACTGTTTGATGGCAAAATGGGGTTAAAATCACTTCCTCACTTCCTGTAAGTAGCCTCGGAAACACAAATCCGAAGGTGGATTGGGCTTCAAAGGCAAGGGAGATTTAGAAGCACGTCTAAAGCTACCCTTCAAGTAGCAGCCTCCTCCATTGTTTACATTCCTCGTGCAGAAATCTTCTGGTCCATCCATACACAATGGCTAACAATAGATTTGAATTGGGTTTTACTCCTAGCATCTTGAAGGAATATTGCTCCATTCAAGTCTATAGGAACCAACTACTCAGGCGGTGCCAGTGAAGATATCTGCTCTGAAATGGCTATTCAGTCTAATATAGATCCTCAACCAGGTGCATAGATATCTCTCCGTGACAATGGCAAACTCGTCCATTGTTTACATCCTTTCTTCAGAAACCTTCACAGCCACACCTGCACAGTAGTTAATTGTAGACTTGAATAGGGCTACAGTTCTAGAGAAGATATCTGCAATGAGGAGGCCACGAGTCTCAGCTAAAACACAATTGAAGTGCATACTTGCCACTCCATGACAGTGGCAGCCTTCTCCACTGTTTACATCATTTGTGGACTGGTATCGGAACTTTTTTTTTTAACTTAATGCATGGAAACCTTTTGCCTTTAGAACCACTTTTAGACACTGCAAATGATACAGGAGTGTAAAAACTGGCAAGGAGCAGGACAATTAATAAAACATCCAAAAATCCAGAAGACAGTAATAAGTGTTTTTATATAATGTATATTGTTGGAATTCGGTGTACATTTTGGCAGCAAATTTCTATTTAGTTTTAGTCTTTTGACTAAAATGCCATTTTAGTTTTTGTCCCATTTTAGTCTTCTGCAATTGTTTTAGTTTTAGTTGTAATTAGTTAACTAAATCTCCAGTACATTTTAGTCATCTAAAATCTAATGAGTGTAGTTAAATTGTAATGCATTATTTAAGCATTTCACTACAATTTCCAAACTCATTATATACTGCTGGAGTGAAAAATCGAATATGTTATTATTTATGGCATTTAGGTTTGAACATGCACTACAGACCAGTGTTAATTCTGGTGTCAAATTTCAATTTAGTTTTAGTCGTATTATAGTCTTTTGACTAAAATGCCATTTTAGTTTGTCGTATGTTAGTGATTTCAATTGTTTTATTTTTATTTTAGTCGACTAAAATAGTATTAATTTAGTATACAAAATTAATACTGTTGAAAATACAAACGTGCTACACAACGCATCCTGCCCTATGAACCATATTCAATATGTTTAATGGTAATGTAAGGGAGGTTTAGGGTGAGGTGGCCTTAAAGTAAAGCTTCTATTTTTTTTCAGCATTGAAATGTTCCAATACCAAAACTAGCATATAATAATTTTCCCCGTTGGACCTTGGGTTAAAGTGAATTGTCCAGATCTGCTGTGAGTTCTAACCTAGGCTAATCATTTCAGTAGTTCTTAATGACAATATTAATGTTACCCTGAATATTTTTAGTCATTAAATTGTTACTGAAACGTCTGTGATGTTCCTCTTGCTGCACTTTCTCGTTGCTCATGGGTCTTCTCTATTCCCCTCCATTTCTGTTATATGCCTGCCAACTTCCCTTAAACCATCCACCTTTAGAACATACCTGCTGTCCCTGGTCACCTCCATTCTAGTACATGTCTCCAGCATTCCCATTTCCTTTCACCACTGATACATGCCTCCAACATCATCTCCCGGATGGATCCCCCCCTTCTCCACCCACAATATATATAAGGTCTACTCTACATCCAGAACACAGTTACATAGTTACATCGTTGGTAAGGTTGAATAGACGCCAGTCCATCCAGTTCAATCTGTGTCAATACCATTTCCCATATCTCTGTATATTGCATTCACTAAGATGCCCGTCTAAGAGTTTTTGGAAATTGACACTCCCCACTGTCACCACCAACCAGGAGTTCCACATCTTTAATGCTCTAACAGTAAAGAATCAACAAACTCAGTTTAAGGTTAAACGCTTCTCGTCCAACTTCATTGAGTAGCCACGTGTTCTCCTAAGCAACCTGAGACTGAATAGTTTTCTCCTATGCTAGAATCACCTATGATATATTTGTAGATCATTATTATATCACCTCTTGAGGATCTCTTCTCCAGGGAGAATATGTCTAATGCTTGTAGTCATTCCTCGTAACTGACATCCTCCAGTCCCCTTACGAGCTTTGTTGCCCTTCTCTGGACTCTCTCCAGTTCTAGCACATATTTTCTGAGGAGAGAACAAGCCTCCAATGTCACCAGTCCCCTCCATATGTGGAATACGCCTCCAATGTTCCCTTATACCCTCTGATAGATGCATCTTAACTTTCCTGATCCCCTTCAGGGATCCCCTTCCACTGTTCCCTGTCACCTTCTTTTCCAATGTTGTCTCAGTATCCTCAATTCTCTAGACCTCCAATATATTCCTCCAGCATCCTCCCCTTGATCTTATCCCTACACCAATATATACCTCATCCTTTCTTGGTCTCCTATATCCCTAGAAAATTCCTGCACCATTTCTGGTTCCCTTCTTCTCCATTATATGGTTCTTGTTCTCCCAATCTCCCCAACCCCTGATACATGTCTCCGGTGTTGTTTCCCTGCCTCCCCACTCCGACCTCTGATATATCCTGTCCCCAACACATCCAGTACTAGTTTACAGTATCTACTCCACCTCTTAGGCATGCCTCCGGTGTGCAGTCCACTTATTACACATGCCTCCGGTGTCCTCACCACCCTCTGCCCCTCCTCCAATATATTTATTGGGTATACCAATCAACCCCACTTCTGATACATCCCTCCGGCATCTCCAACTCTTGTCTTCCAACCCTCAACACCTTACACCCTCTCCCAAAATAATCCCATTCATGCACGGACAGACATTTACTAGTTGGAAAAAATCTTTGTTGCCCATTGAACTACGATCTCTATACAGGTAGTAAACACCACACAGAAGGCAAGGGATTTGCATTTTATTGTTGGCAACACAAACATATAATCAATCAATATTTTATCCTCAGAACTACATAATCAAACTGGAAGCCATTCTATAAATTTAGGGAGCAGCGGCATGTAGCAGGCAATAAGAAATAAAATCAGGAGCGTGCAGGAGCCAATACATGAAACGATAAAAACGAATAGTCTGTGACCATTACAGCTAGAAATACAGGTAAAAATACAGAAAAAAAAAACTGCAGCCATAGAGCTAAAAATACATAAATAAAAAGGTTTTCCACCAGGCTGTTAAAAGTATTTAAATTTCCCAAGTGAATAGCTTACTTACTATATACTCTTCTATCATCAATATCTGTTAAAAGGAGTTGGTTAATTTTCTATGCAATTCTAATTTCTATTTTTACAGTATCTATTTGTACCAGGTTTTATTAGCTCCTCCTTTGCAGTTAAATGTGCGATACCCCCACTATACATTTGTTATGTGTTCCCATTCACACAGTACACCTAAAATAATTAAAAACATATATTTCCTTCTTTCTAGTTGTTTCTTTTGAGTAACTATGTGCATAGAACACTTAGAGAAGCTTAGAATGGATGGCAATGCGAAGATAGGGGGCAAAATTAATTAACCTACAATGAACCACTCAAGCCTCAAGAACGAGATCTTTAACCCTTTTTTAGGACAGACAGTGTGCAAATCTGGTTTGGAACTGATAATAAAATCTGCCAGCACAGTACAGACAGGGTAATTGTGATAAACATTACTTCCCAGCCCTTCCTAAACAATGCATATTATAACTGGCTATTAACATTTACAAGTAATCAGGCCAGAGATTACATAGTAGGTGAGGTTGAAAAAAGACACAAGTCCAACCTATGTGTGTGATTATATGTCAGTATTACATTGTATATTCCTGTATGTTGCGGTCGTTTATCTAATAGTTTCTTGAAACTGTTGATGCCCCCTGCTGAGACCACCAAATTGTTGATTCAGATTATATCGTTAGGGGGTCAAGACAGATTTTTTTTTCCTCCCTGTTGGAGCAAATGGGACCATGCTTTTTTTGCCTTCCTCTGGATGAACTTGGAGCATAGGCTTTTGTATTTTGAGGTTTCTATTTATTTCTTCATTTTTTTTATATATTGGTCAAATTAGATTTGACTTGTGTTCTTTTTTCAGCTTGACTATTTATGTAGCTTTGTTCTATCTTCTATGTTACACATAAAAGGGGATTTTTCAGCAAGGAGAAAGCAATAAAAAGGTAAGCAGCAATTTCGTTATTTTTTTTCTTAAGTTATTCTATGTAAATGGAAACATGTAACAAATATAAAGTAGGTGATACAAAATAGCTAAAGGTGGTAAAGCGCTCCCCTCTACATAGCTGGTAAATTACTATACAAAGCAAATCATACACAATAATATAATGCGCAAAAAATATATATATTTTTTTTTTTTTTTTCACATTTTCTTTCAAATTTTTTGCTGTTTTTATACTGCACATTTATAATATTGTGTATGATTTGCTTTATATAGTAATTTACCAAATATGAAGAGGGGAGCTCTTTAGCTATTTTGTATTACCCTGGAACACATATTGGGTATATAGCAGCAGACCCTCAAACACACTTATTAGCACATTTCTTTACATAGTAGCGCAGGGGACTAAAATGTTTTTTTCTTCAAATATAAAGTAGGTATTATTCCAATATGGCTGCAAAAGTGCAAACATGATTTAAATCTGATGTATCTTAAAACTGCTACAGTTTGAGAATAAACTCATGTACAGTAGATTTCCTATTACCCTCTTAAAGAGCGATTATTTTTTTTTCGCAGCAACCAAAGTAACGCAACAAAGTGCTCGTCCATAGATCTAGTAGCTAGATACATTGTCATTTTAATTTAAAAAGATGTGATGGTACAAATACTGAGCTCCAAATACAAAAATAAGTCATGCCCTATATCTCACCTGTACCACGTCGTGGTTGATTTTCTTGGGGTCCCTCTGTACAAGATCGATCTCTTTGGTGAGGGGTCCTGCATAGGGCTTGTTTTCCTTGGCAGGCTCGGGTTGCTGGATTTGGGCCATATTGTAAGCTTTGGGCAACCTCACCCCTTCTCCCTCTATCACGGTCCTGCAGCTTGTGTCCCTGTGTCAGGCTGACTAGGGAGCTGGTAATATAAGTATCTCCTCCACCCTCTCCCACCTTAACCCATCCCTGACTAAGTGCCTCAGTGGAGTTGGACAAACCTCCTTTGTTTATCAGTAATATATTTAATGCAAAGACTACAAAGTGGTTATTATTTTAATTGGTAAATTGTGTTTTACTTTCTTTAAATGTAATTTTTTTTTTATCCTTTTTTTTTGTTTTTATCCTTTTCTTTAACCGATTCAGCCCTGGAAAATTTTACCCCCTTTCTGACCAGAGCACTTTTTGCGATTCGGCATTGCGTCGCTTTAACTGACAATTGCGCGGTCGTGCGACGTTGTACCCAAACAAAATTGACGTAATTTTTTTCCCACAAATAGACGAATAGAGCTTTTTTTGGTGGTATTTGATCACCATTTTTTGCGTTTTGAACAAAAAAAGAGCGACAATTTTGAAATTTTACTATTTGCTATAATAAATACCCCCCAAAAATATATAAAGAAAATATTTTTTTCCTCAATTTAGGCCGATATGTATTCTTCTACATATTTTTGGTAAAGAAAAAAATCGCAATAAGCGTATATTGAATGGTTTGCGCAAAAGTTATAGCGTCTACAAAATAGGAGATAGTTTTATGGCATTTTTATTATTCATTTTTTTTTATTAGTAATGGTGGTGATCTGAAATTTTTATCATGTCTGCGACATTATGGCGGACACATCAGACACTTTTGACACACTTTTGGGACCATTGTCATTTATACAGCGATCAGTCCTATAAAAATACAATGATTACTGTGTAAAGGACACTGGCAGTGAAGGGGTTAACCACTAGGGGGCAATGAAGGGGTTAAGTGTGTCGTAGGGAGGGATTCTAAGACCCCTTTTACACTGGAGCGGTTTGCAGGCGCTATAGCGTTAAAAATAGCGCCTGCAAACCGCCCTAAGACAGCTGCACCATTCACTCCAGTGTGAAAGCCCGAGGGCTTTCACACTGGAGTGGTGCGCTGGCAGGGCGTCAGAAAAAGTCCTGCCAGCAGCTTCTTTGGAGCAGTGAAGGAGCAGGGAACCTTACTGCTCCTCCCCATTGAAATCAATGGGGCAGCGCTGCTATACAGCTGAACTCACCGCTCCGGCAGCGTTTTGTGGGCAGATTTAACCCCTTTTCGGCCACTAAAACAACGGTAAAGCGGCGCTACAAATAGCACCGCTTTACCGATGACGCCGGTGTGAAAGGGGGCTAACTGTGGGGGGGATGGACTTCAACTCACATGACAGTGATCACTGCTCCCGATGACAGTGATCTCTGTCATGTCACAAGGCAGAACAGAGAAATGCCTTGTTTACATAGGCACTTCCCCATTCTGCGGCTCCGTGGAACGACCCCTGGGAAACCGGCGGACATCGAGGCCGCCGATCCCGCGGGCACGGTCACGCTGCTAGCCCCGCCAATTAAAGGGGACTTACAGGTGCGCCCATTTGCCCACTGCTGCCATTGTGCCGATGTATATCGGCGTGCATCGGTCGGCAAGTGGTTAAAGAGCTACTAAATCCCCCCCAAAAAAGACAAAAAACGTCTGCAGGATTAATTCCTCATAAACACAAGTCATAATCCTCCTCATTACAGCTCACGATATGTGTTTGTTGCCACACCATTATTAAATTACATATACAGTACTGGTTCGAATCCCGACCACAACAATATCATCTGCCTGGAGTTTGCATGTTCTCCCTGTGCCTGCGTGGGTTTCCTCCGGGTACTCCGGTTTCCTCCCACACTAAAGGCATCCTGGTAGGTTTATCGGTTCTTGTCTAAATTGGCCCTAGTATGTATGAATGTTGGTTAGGGACCTTAGGTTGTAAGCTCCTTGAGAGCCGGGACTGATGTGAATGTATAATTTATATGTAAAGCGATGTGTAAATTGACAGTGCTATATAAGTAACTGAAATAATAATATAGTGCAGCGCGATAACTCCAAAATAATACACTTATATCCCACCTCTTTCAAAATTGTGTGTGTGTGTATATGTGTGTGTGTATAGCACCTTGAGGCGATTCAGTTTGCAGTTGCAGCGCTAAGACTTTCATTCATTCATATATATATATATATATATATATATATATATATATATATATATATATATATATATATATATAT
Organism: Lithobates sylvaticus; assembly: GCA_028564925.1. Taxonomy (NCBI): domain Eukaryota; kingdom Metazoa; phylum Chordata; class Amphibia; order Anura; family Ranidae; genus Lithobates; species Lithobates sylvaticus. The sequence goes on along the minus strand of CM053033.1, from coordinate 164,757,100 downwards.
ATAATACACTGTATCTCACAAACGTGAGTCTAGTGGGAACTGCCATACACTGATCAAAATTCAGCTGGGTCAGCAGGAACTAAAACATTTTCAACCAATGTGCGACCATCCCTACTCATCAGAAGTCAATTATTTGACTAGGAATATTTTGTCGATCAGTGGCTGTAGCTAATCAGTCAGCTGCTGATCAGTGTATTCTGACAGCTGTAGGTCCTGCTGTCAGAATATAATGTCCCTGAACGGAAAACAAAATATTTGTTTATGGCCAACTTTATTGCAATATGTTGCATTGCAAGCCAATAAGGAATGGCTGTCACTGAAATGCAGAGATCAGGAGCACCAGGCCTTTGTCAGAACCATTGAAAGTAGGAAAAAATCCAGGACAGCTCCATGCCAGGACACTAATCAGTGTGCAACCCATAGGATTTCCTATTTGGACAACCAAAAACAGAGAGAGTGAGACAGGCAAAGCATCAAAACCAGTAGCGCACAGGATACACAGACAGACAGGAACAACAGAGAGAAACCAAAGTCAGAGCCAATAAAAACTGACAAATGAGATCAGCAGCCAAAGCCAATACCGGTCATATGAACAGGACAAGAAGCCAAAGCCGCTACAGGTCAGATAAAGATAAAGATTGAAGGGACTAACCCAAACAGGACAAAATAGAAGCTGATGTCAGAGAGTCAGTACAGGCCAACACCAATGCTGGCTGGTGAAGATGAAATCCCCAAATAGCCATAAACACAGAACAAATGAGACACAGCTGTACGAGCGGGATCTCGACTGATAGAAGAACCCTGACAAGGAAAGCAGACCAGATACAAAATATTATATGGAAGATACAAAGTTCCAAAACCCTGATTTTGGGGCTCTCATGGACTCTGGAGCTTCAGTAAACATACATGCAGCCAGCTGTAGGTGTTTGCAAAAGGTTCCAGTGACCAGTTTATTTAAGAGGAAACAGGTATGTTGAAAAAAAAAAAACTGTTTATAAGGCAACAATTGGAATAAATCAATGAACATCTAAGTTCATTGTCTGTTAAGGTTCTTATTTATCCAGGACATGATATACCTACAAAATATAACACAAAGGTTGCAATGCTCCAGGTAAAATCTGAGATCTCCCCTTGCTGTGACAGAGTGCTGGGTGGCCTTGGTCCGCAATCAGGATATGTACAGCAAAATAGGCAAGGAGGTGACCGGCGTAGAAATTTTTTATTTTATTAAAGTTTCATAAAAATCAGGAACATGATGTGCACACATTGCACTACATGTGGCTTCAACATGTTGCTGAAGCCGCATGAGTAGTGTGTGTACATCATGTTCCTGATTCTTATAAAACTTTAACCACTTGCCCACCAGGCACGAACACCTCCTTCCTGACCAAGCTATTTTTCAGCTTTCAGCGCTGTCGCATTTTGAATGACAATTGCACGGTCAGGCAACGCTGTACCCAAATAAATTTGATTTTTCCCCACAGATAGAGCTTTATTTTGGTGGTATTTGATCACCTCTGCGGTTTTTATTTCTTGCGCTATAAACAAAATAAGCAACAAGTTTGAAAAAACATAATATTTTTTACTTTTTATTATAATAAATATCCAATTTTTTTTTTTTTAAACAAATTTTTTCCTCAGTTTAGGCTGATACGTATTCTTTTACATACTTTTGGTAAAAAAAAAAAAAATCGCAATTAGCATATATTGATTGGTTTGCGCAAAAGTTATAGCGTCTAAAAAATAGGGGATAGATTTATAGCATTTTTATTATTATTTTTTTTTTACTAGTAATGGCGGCGATCTGCGATTTTTATCATGACTGCGACATTGCAGCGGACATATCGGACACTTTTGACACACATTTTTTGGGACCATTCACATTTATACAGCGATCCGTGCTATAAAAATGCATTGATTACTGTATAAATGTGATTGGCAAGGAAGCGGTTAACACTAGGGGGCGCTGCAGGGGTTAATGTGTTCCCTATATTAGTGATTCTAACTGTGGGGGGAGGGGACTGACTGGGGGAGGGGACCAATCGGTGTCCCTATATACAAGGGACACACCATCGGTCTCCTCTCCAGTGACAGGACGTGGATCTGTGTGTTTACATACACAGATCCACGTCCTGCTCGATTACCAGGCAATCGCGGGAGCCCAGCGGACATCGCGGCCGCCGGGCATGCGCATTGGCTCCCCAGCTACGCGGCGGCGCGCGCCCCCTAGTGGCCAAAGTGTAGACGACGTCATATGACCGCGTCCCGCCACAAGAGCCGCACCGTCCCGCCGTCATTTGACAGTGGGCGGTCGGCTAGTGGTTAATAAAATACTATTTTTCCATGTCAGTCGCACCACCACCTCCTTTTCTTTTTTGCATGATATACCTAGCAGTATATAGTCGCATTCATCTTAACATGCTCTGTTATGTTGAAGACCTTTGGCCACTCATACAAGTAGCTTCCTCCAGTTGTAATGAGTATAAAAAAAAATACCTCAGTATTTACAGTATACCCACGTGGATAACTCAGTAGTAGGGATGGGCTGGGTGTTCGAGTCGGCGCGGAGGCCTTGTGTAGTGTGTTGCGGCGTTCATAGAGAGAAGGATAGGCAGGGACAGTGTCTTCATTTCTTGTGATTGAACCTAGCGCAGTTACAGAGGGTGTATTGTGCCTCCTGCACAGTATACACCTGAAGCTACCCCCAATCGCTGTAGTTGTTCTAGTGCTATACCACAGGCAGTTACAGTGGGTGTATTGTGCCCCCTGCACAGTATACACCTGAAGCTACCCCCAATTGCTTTAGTTGTTCTGTTGCTATACCACAGGCAGTTACAGAGGGTGTATTGTGCCCCCTGCACAGTATACACCTGAAGCTACCCCCAATTGCTGTAGTTGTTCTGTTCTGTAACTTTGAGGACTTAAGCCCCATACACACGCTCGGATTATCCGAGGACCAGGTCCGTCGGATCATGTCCGTCATACTTTGTCCGATGTTGGTTTTGCGTACACACGGTCGGACAAAGTTGTCGGAAAATCCGATCATTCTGAACGTGGTGATGTTTGTTGCCTACGACGGGACTACGTAGAGGCTAGTAGCCAATAGCTTTGGTCTTGTAATGTGATCTGAGCATGCGTAGCACTTTGTCCGTCGGACAACCGTACACACGATCGGATTTGGTGTGATCGGACCGTGTTGTTGGAAAATCTATCCAGCAGGAGATAGGACTTTGTCCGTCGGACAATCCGACGTACACTGTCCGATGGTGCATACACACGGTCTGATTTTTCAACAACATTGTCCGATCGGACAGAATCCATGCAAAAATCCGACCGTGTGTATGGGGCTTGAGTGTTGTGGCACCACCACCACCACCAAAGGCCCAATTTTTCTACCACTGTTCAACAATGGCATGTAATTACAATTCTTGATATAATAGTTCACAGCAGGGTGCTCCAGCGCCCACCAAGAGTCACTTTGAGGGCTTACAGTGTTAACTTGTGGCAACACCAACACCTTGGGGACAAATTTCTGCAGAGCATATAGGGCAGGCCCCTACTTTCAAACATCCAACTTACAAACGTCTCCTACAACAGGAAGTTGAAAAAAGACGGACGGACAAAAAAATTATACAAGGGTGATAACCCTTCCCTTTTTTTCCAAAAAGCTTAAAAATAGATTTTTTGACTGGAGCTACACTTTAAAAATGTACCAGTTCAAAATTACAAACAGATTCTACTTAACACAACAAACCTACACAGTCCCCGTCTTGTTTGCACCGCCTGTATACTGCTTTTCAGAGTATATAGGGCCTGGGGGCCCCACGCCTTTCCTTTTTTTAATTTGGGTACGGGGTTTCCCTTAATATCTGTACAAGACCCAAAGGGGCTGGTAATGGGTAGGGTGGGGGGGGGGGGCTACCCATGCCATTTTTCTCAATGATTTTTATCCATATTGCCGGAACCAGACATTACATTAAAACCGCAAGCAGTTTTAAATTACTTTTTTTCCGTTAAATGTCATTTTGTGCAGGGACTGTTCTAAACACAGAAAACATGTGCCACTTCACAGGCATACTATAGACACCCCCCAGGGACGATATTTAAAGGAATATTTCACTTTTTTATTCACTTTAAGCATCATTAAAATCAGTGCTCCTGAAAAAACACCCGTTTTAAAATAAAAATAAAAAATTGCATTGATCCATGTCCCCTGGGGCAGGAGCCAGGTCCCCAAACCATTTTTAGGACAATAACTTGCATATTAGCCTTTAAAATTAGCACTTTTGATTTTGAACGTTCGAGTCCCATAGACTTTAATGGGGCTCTAAAGTTTGCGCAAATTTTCGGTCCGTTTGCAGGTTCTGGTGCGAACCGAACCGGGGGTGTTCGGCCCATCCCTACTCAGTAGTAATCCAATCCCCATGGAATGTGCCAAGACACATGTTGATTGTCCAAGACTTTGCCTTCTCCTACCTATCTATGGTAAGTGCTTTCACTGTCACCTACAACTCTATCTCTTTCTCCCCTTTTTTTCTTTCTGTAGGGTTCCCCCAGGGCTCTGTCCTCAGACCCCTTCTATTCTCTATGTACCCCTTTATCTTGGTCACTTGGTAGACTGAAAACTCTGAAAGTTTGTGAAATTACCCTGTTCTAATAACATAATCTAATTACTATGTTACCAAAAACTTTGGAGCAGGTGGTAATCATCACATTGCATCACTGAAGGTGTGAGCTGTTGTCAAATTGCTGGGGTGGATATGTTGGTGACAGATTGTTTCCTCCCACTGTCCATCTTCTTATGGGCCTCATGTATTGCTGTTTCTTCTTTGTTCCCATACAGTTCTGTCCCATAGAATTCTCCATATACACCCCTTCTCCAATAAGATGCTTAAGCCATGGAGTACCATCTCATACAGTCTTTCCCTATATACACCATAGAGTTCCCCACTTACAGCCCTCTTACCATACAGTGCTCCCTCCATAAAACCTTATCCCCATACCTAGTGTAGTGTATCAAAGTTCCATAGGAATGGTGATCCCATACATTCTCAATGCCACTCATTCAAACACAGCCAACAATATTCTCGATGACTAAGCCCTATTGGGTGAAGCACGTTAGAGGAAGCAATTCAACTGCTACTGTGGATAACCTGGATTACAGCGACATCGTCAATGTGCAGTGGCTCTTCCTTTACTTACTGCCACCCATATTATTGCTTTATACCAGCCAACCGTTGAAGACTGGATATGCAATGGAAAGAGGGAATACCATAACTGAGTGGAATTTCCAGAGCTACTGATACAGTCGGTCACGTTCCACTGGAAATGGTACACAAGTTGAAAATCCAGCACTGTACAAGTAAAATTTATACTGCTATATAATCTATACCAGTTCAGTGAAGGCTTTCCCACCTTATGTGTCTAATGCAATTATTGTCACTATTGTCATTTGTACATACTTGGACCTCAGTTATTACTAGATTTTATTTAACAGTTTTGAGGGTTAAGAAAGGAAAACTTCCATGTATTTGGTTGCTAGGAATATTTTTATGTTTACTTAAAAAAGTTATTAAAAATTATTTAAATTTAATATTTTAAATTTTAAATTTAAATGTAATATAGGCCTGTTCACACACCATATACCCTCACCAATAAATGATGTATACTGTATATGGCTATATATATATATATATATATATATATATATATATATATATATATATATATATATATATAAATAATGTCTGAGATTTAAAAAAAGCTGTTCCCAGTCTATAAGCCTCCAGCTCTGCCTCACTCTGCTCTATGAGCTTCACCCGTGTTCTGCTCACTCTGCTTTATTTAGCCCTCTTCACCCCACATGAAATGTGACCCCAGTCCCTCTCCTCTGCCTCTTGTGAAGTGGTTTGAATTCTTCACTTGCATGCTACATTTCTAGCTTGGGATCGGCCTGTAGTTGTCGAAATGGCACACAAATTAGCTTTTCCACTCCAGAGGCCGGGGACATTAAAATTAATTTATCCCTATACTGGCTGAAAACAAATCTGTTATCCGGGTAATAGGATGAAGCTTGAGCATCAATTCCATTAACTACACGTCCGTGTGTGGCAGGTAGCCAAGACAAAAGATATGTTAAAATTCAATTGTCTGATCCATCCAGCCATTTGGTGTTCCAATCTTAAAATAATTAACCAGCATGGGAAACTTATTGTTATTTTTTTTTATTTTTTGGAAACTTTTGATCATGTTTGAAGTTTAATGTATTAGGGTATAGGGGTTAAATAAAAATGCCAAAGTGCTGTCATCCTTAATAATTATATTATTTTGCATCCATTGAATGGGACTTAAAATTATTTTTAGTTTATATGTTCTGTGCTGTTAAGTACTGTAATTTAATGTAAACATATATAAAGTTTATTTATACAGACATATTGCCACATAAAACACTTAAAAACGCATAAAATATGCTCAGTACATGAATTCCACCGCTAAAGGTATTAGTTGAAACTGACAAAACAAATGTTATTCCTTTACATAGCACTATTTCCCCAAATGTAACTTGGTCGACACATTTTGCACTTTTTCATTTTCTTTATAATTATGGTAAAACAGATCTTAACCCCCCAAAATACTATAGAACTGCTACAAAATCCTACCCTTTTACCAACTGTTCTAGAATAACCATTTGGAGTGAAAATTGGCCGTAGCAGACATTTATTACCTTATAAACAATACAAAACATTCCTTTAAACAGAAACATAATAATATCAATGATAAACAATAATCAAGGTTGCCAATCTTTGAAGGCACTGAAGAACCAAAACATTTTGTTTTTATATCTGCGCAAGCACTTACAGGTCTCTAGCTGCAACACACTGGCTCGGGGACAATCCCACTGCTCCACATTCTCTGCCGATACCTCTATGCCCCAAATGCCCAGTTAAACCTCCATTAACTGGAATTTTACAGAGTACCCCATACCATAGATGGGTCCCGACTATGCAATATCACTGTTACTTTAGAAGGCCTCCAAAGGTCTTATTCCCAACCACCAAGTCACTATGACAGCCAAAGAACACCAATCCAAATATGTGGGCAGGAAGGTGGTACGTTTCTTGTTTGTCCATTGAGTTCAAAGTGCATGGAATACTCCTTAATCCCACCTATACCACATAGAAGCCCCTCCTAATCCTTCAAGATCACCAGGACCGTTTTTAAGACAGGGCAAAAGGGACAGCTGCCCTGGGCCCCATTATTGTTGTGGGACCCAAAGCAGCTGCCTCATACTTGCCAACTATCCCAGTTTAAATTCCCTTATCGCTTGAAGTTTTAGTCCTGTGGTGTGTCCCGATATCTTAGTGTAAAGTTCTGTTGCTGCTGCCCAGGTCTGATCTTGTGCCATATACAGATGACTCAACTGCAGACCCTGTGTTTACGTGTAAATAACCTGCATTGATATGTAAATAGAGGCGGCATTCATATGTATATCATGTCCCCCTGAGGTTATATATACCATCACTTCTGAATGCTGCCCACTGGGGAGGTAAGGGGTGTCTACAGCTATAGTCATTAAGCCTAACATCAGCCTGTTCAGCAAAGGTAAGCAAATTGAAGGTGGAATCCTTCTTCAAAATATCATGGTGCCACCGCACACTGAATTTTGGTGCATGTGAATACACACAACTCAGCTGATGCATGAGGGTATCATTAACAATTAATGGCACTGCTAAAGGGCAGCATGTTTCTGTGTTGTAAGTAAAGAGATTTTGCATGTGTTTCTGACACGCACACACACACAAATGTGAACACTAAAGGCTAAATGTCTGTTACATTGGTGGTCAGTGTAAATCTTTTCATTACATTGGGGCTTGCTTTACAATCCATTCATTCACACTAGTGACCAGTGTGAAGGCCCCCCTTGGATCAGTGTAAATCCCTCTTTACATTGGTGGTTACTGTGAATGCTCCTATTACATTACGGTTCAGTTTAAATCCCCATTACATTGGTGGCCAATGTAGAAACTCCACTTTATATTGGTAATTGTAAAAAAAAACGTGCATTTTTGGTCAGTTTTGAATCCTCCCTTACATTGGTGGTTCATGTAGAAGCCCCCTTTAAATTGGTGGTGTGTGTAAATCCCCCTTACATTGGTGGCCAGTGTATAAATCCCCCTTTATTGGCTGTTGATGTAAAATCCCCCATTACATTGGTTGTCGGTGTAAATTATTCATAACATTGGTGATCAGTGTACATTTCCCTTTACATTGGTGGTAAGTGCAGAATTGTCCTTATACTGCTGGTCAGCGTAAATCCCCCTAACATTGGTGGTCAGTGTAGAAGTGTCACCTTACATTGGTGGTCAGAACAAATCTTCTTGACAATGGTTGTCAGTGCAAATTCCCCCGTACATGGAGGTCATTAGTATATTCCCCCTATACTGGTAGTTGGTGTAAATGCTCTAATCGCATTAGTGTCAGTGTAGACATCCCTCTTTCCTATTGGTGGGTGGTGTAAAATCCCCTGTTTTATGGCGGTCAATGCAAAATCCCCCTCACATTGATGGTCAGTGTAAATACCCCCTCACATTGGTGGTCATTGTAAATTCCCCATTACATTGGTAGAATCCTCCACTATATACTTGCCAAAGATCTCCAGATTTGCTCTACAAGATTCAGAATTTGCTACAGTGTATTGCCTCATAAGTAATCCCATCTCCCCACCACTGTTACTGATCTCATCCTCCCCCACCAGCATTGCCACTGATCCCAGGAGTCCTAGGATTCCTAGGAGTTTTCTGTTTATTGATGGGTCCTCTCACCTCCCCAGTCCTTGGTGTGCAGGCAGTGAGGAGATGATGTGCTGTAACCTTTGGTTGCAAGAGGTTAGTAAACAGCATTACTGCTCAATGATTTTTTTGTCAATCATTGAGCGGTTATAATATGCAGTAACCTCTAGAAACCATTTAGTGAGTGGTAAAGATGTCCAGTAACCTCTAGCAGCCAGTCAGTGAGCGGTAATGATACACTGTAACCTCTGGCAACCAATCCCAATTGCTGCCTGATCTGATTCAGTAAACTGATTTTGAGTCTAGCTGCTATTTATTGTATGTTTCAAAGCATGTGGAACGCAGAATTGCACGGAAGAGGGGGCCCAAGAAAATGTTTGCCTGGGGTCCAGTCAATATTAAAGACAGCCTGAAGATCACTAATCCTGGTATTCTTATATTATTATTATACACAATTTAGTACAGTTCAATACAAAAGGTACAGGAGGTCCCTGCTTGTAGCGCTTACATTCTAAAAGAGACACCCCGCTCACTGACTGGCTGTGGTACAAAAGGTAATAGCTGCAGAGAATGATTTGATGGGGGTGGTTTGGGGACAGTTGTTGTTAGGTGGGTGTGGGATAGGTATCCCTGAATAAATTCGTTTTCAGGGATCTCTTAAAGGTGGACAGGGTATGGGCTGATCAGACATAATGGGGCAGGGAGTTTGAGAGGATGGGATAGGCTCTGGAGAAGTCCGCGAGCATGGTAGGAGGTAACAAGGGAGCTAAAGAGCAGTCCTGAGAGGAGCGGAGGGGGCGATTTGGGCGATATCTGCAGATGAGGTTGGTGATGTAGATGGGGGCGATGTTGTGGATGGCTTTGTATGTTATGGTTAGCATTTTGAATTTTACACGGTGGGGTAGGGAAAGCCAGTGAAGGGATTGGCAGAGAGGGGCGGCAGTCACGGATCGATTAGTGAGGTATATTAGTCTAGCAGCATCATTCATAATAGACTGAAGGGGGGATAGCCTGTTTAAGGGTAGGCCATTAAGGAGAGAGTTGCAGTAGTCAATGCGTGAAATAATCAAAGAGTGAATGAGTTGTTTTTGGTGTCATTAGTTAGGAAGGGTCGAATTCTGGAAATGTTGCAGAGGTAAAAGCGGCAGGATTTATGTAGTATGTGGTATGTATGTATGTATGTAGTATTTATGTAGTATTTAATATGTAGTATGTATTTAGTATGTAGTATGTAGCCTTCTATCTTCTGACTGAGCTGTTAATTATCTATCTACATGTTTACCTAGTCATGCAAGCCCTGTGCTTATTTTATATATATATATATATATATATTTTTTTTTTTTTTTTTTTTTATATTTTATATCTATATAAATATATATATATATATATATATATATATATATATATATATATATATTTTTGCTTTGGGCCTATCTGGACTGTAGGAGAGTACTGTGGTGGTCTATCATCTAAAATTAATATGTTTAAAATTAGAGATGTTATGATCTATTCATTTAGTATACAATAATAATAGTTGGTGCATATAATTAAACATTTTGTACTGTTTCCTGCCAAGGTAAGCAGCAAGCAATAATTATCTGGGGAGGAAGCAATATATAGGGGGAGATTTACGAAAACTGAAACAAAATCTGGTACAGCTGTGCATAGAAACCAATCAGCTTCCAGTTCCAGTTTGTCATCCGTAAAAACTGAGATTGAGCTATTTATCCCATCCTCTATATCATTTATGATTAAATTAAACAGACAGAGCCTTGGGGTACCCCACTCCAGACCAGTCCGAGTACACATTATTTATCCCTTTCCATCCCTTTGGGCACGCCCTGTAACCAGTTTTCTAGTCAAGAACAAACCTCATGGTCCATGCGAACAAACCTCAGCTTGTAGATTAAGTGTCTATGGGGAATTGTATCTAATGCTTTTGCAAAATCCAGTTACACCACATCCACAGGCCTCCCCCTATCTAGATGGCAGCTCACTTCCTTGTAGAATGTTAACAAAATGTTATCTTCAGCAAATTCTTGGATAATAGTCCCTTATCATCCCCTCCAATAATTTACCTACTATTGACGTTAGGCTGACTGGCCTATAGTTTCCTGGAATATGTCTCTGCCCTTTTTTGAATATTGGTACCATGTTGGCTTTTCTCCAATCAGCTGGTACCAATCCTGTCAGTATGCTGTCCACAAAGATTAGGAATAATGGTCTGGCTAAACCCTGGCTGAGTTCTTTGAGGACTCTCAGGTGTAAGCCATCTTGTAATTAATTTGTGTTAAGCTCGTCTAGTCTTTCCTTGACTCTGTCCTCTGTTAGCCACAAGAGTAAATCCTGTGACGTGTTATTTACATTACCGTTGTGGTCAGTATATACCCCTCTTTTTCCTGTGTAAAAAATAAAGTATTTAGCACAGTTGCCTTCTCTGTGTCATCTGTAACCATCCTCCCATTATCGTCTTTTATGTGGGCAATGTGCTCTGATCTCGCTCTTTTACTGTTAATATAGCTAAAAAAAATTCCTTGGGATTTTTTTTTTTTTTTGCTCTCAACTGCTATGTGTCTCTCATAGTCTCTTTTTGCCACCCTGATTGCATTCTTACACTTCTTATTGCATTCCTTGTAGTGTTGGCATGCAGACAATGTCCCTTATGCTTTATATTTTTTTAAAGGCCATTTTTTCTCTTTAATAAGACTTTTTATGTTACGATTTAGCCACCCAGGTTTAACCTTCACTCTTCTTTATTTATTGGCCATTGGAATGCACTGTGCGATACCTGCGTGTTTAATATGTTCCTAAAGCATTCCCATTTTTCTTCTGTGTACAATTTTTCTGGGATTTGGTCACAATTGATGTCTTGTAGTATGGAAACGCAGTTCAGAAAAGTTTACCCATTTGAAATTTAGAGTTCTTGTTCTACCCTTATGCCTCCTTTTCCTATGATTTAAGCTAAATGTGATCATTATGTGATCGCTAGATCCCAAGTTGTCCTGTATTGCCACATCTGAGATCAAACTTGGGTCGTTCGTAATTATTAAATCTAGCAATGCTTTCTTTCTAGTCAGGGAATCCAACAATTGGGATAAGAAGTTGTCCTGTAAGACATTAATGAAATGATGGGCCTTGAGTGAGCTGTCCCCTCTGTCAATATCGGGATAAATTAAGTCCCCCATTATGATGACATTTCCCTGCCTCGCCGCTATTTCTAATTTGCCTTCTTTGGAGTTCTACCCACACGGATTCCACCTCCCCCTTGTCGCATTCACAATGTCACTCCTCCCTACCACCCTTACATTTTTGACATATAGACACACCCCACCCCCTCTTCTACCTTCCGATACAAGGAATAACCAGCCAGTCGTGTGAGCTGTCAAACCAAGTTTCTGTTATTCCCACAAAGTCTACATCTTCCTCGTGTAATAGTAGCTCCAATTCCTCAATTTTTTAGCTAGGCTCCTGCCATTTGTGTGTACACCTCTCAGTGTTGTATGAGTGTATATTAATTTCTCCTTATGTTTTCTCAGGCTTTGTTCTTGGCTTGTCCACTCCTTTACCCCAGGATTAGATGTTACGACTATATCATCACTACTGGCTCCACTATTACCCTCGGTCCTTTGCTCACTGCCGGCTGTCACTTCCTCTGAACCCTCCCCCCCATTACTTAGTTTAAAGCCCCTCCAACTTTGTGGCCATCTTTCTTCCCAATAGAGCTGCATCATTCCCATTAAGGTTCAGCCCGTCCCGACTGAAGTCAGTCCAGGAATCCAAACCCCTCCTTCCTATACCAGTTCCTCAGCCACTTGTTCAGTTTCCGAAGCTCCTGCTGCCTCTCTGGTGTGGTTTGAGGCACAGGTAGTATTTCTGAGAAAACCACCTTGGAGATCCTTTTCTTCAATCTATTCCCTAAGTCCTTGAAATAATTTTTTAGGACACTTCACCTTCCTCTCCCTTTGTTATTGGTTCCAACGTGTACCATGACAGCTGGGTCCTCCTCAGCCCCGCCCAATAAACTGTCAACCCAAGCCGCGATGTGCCGAACCCGAGCACCCAGTAAACAACATACTGTTCAGCTACCACAGTCTTTACGACTGATGCCTTTTTAAATAATGTTTTTAGAGGGGGACTTTATGTACAGAGCATGTTTTACGTAAGTATGTAACAATATGTGCGATAATACTGTATAAATAAGCTTAATATATTTTTGTTTCAAATTCTTTATGGTTTATATGTTCCAAAGTACTGTCATTTCTAGTCCCTTTCAAGGGATGCACAACGGTATTAGGGATGACAGTTTGATCATGTTTGATCAGGTTTTAAACTTTGTGCTTTGTAGAACCTTTTTTATATTGAGTTTTTTTCTTTTATTATTACATAGTTAGGTTGAAAAAAAGACACAAGACCAACTAGTTCAACCTATAAAATAGAAAAAGGAAAAAAAAAAAAACGAATATATATATATATATATAAAATCATACAATACCATATACACAATCCTATACCCACAGTTAATCCAGAGGAAGTAAAAAAAAAAAAAAGCAAAGCATGATCCAATTTGCTCCAGCATGGGAAAAAATTCCTTCCTGATCTCCCGAGAGGCAAATGGATATTCCCTGGATCAACTTTACCTATAAATGTTAGTATCCAGTTAAATTATGTACATTTAGGAAATAATCCAGTCCTTTTTTAACCACTTCCCACCCGGCCACTGCACAAAAACGGCCGGGTGGGCTATCTCTCCTTCTGAGTGGACGTTCAGGAACGTCCCTCAGAAGGAGCGGGATCGTGCACGCGTTCTCATGCAGCGGCGCGATCCCGATGCGCTCGTATCACCCGGAAACGGCGCATCTTAGATCAGCAGGAGGGCTCCGTGATTGGCCCTCCTGATAACATGACGGTCGTGTCCAACCACGCCCGTTATGTGATGTAAACAAACAGTTGGTTGCTAGGTGATCGGCTCTCCTCTCCTTACACGGAAGTGATCGCTGAGGAGAGGAAAGCGGATCTCTGCAGCTGGCTGGTGATCAGTGAGTATAAGCAGTTTTTTACAGCTTTTTACTCACTGATCACCAGTGTAGTGTAAACACAGGTCACTAGAAATGTAAAACACACAGTAAACACACATGTCCCCCAAACACATGTCCCCAAAACACATGTCCCAACATAGAAGAAAGGAACAAGAGGGGGTTTAGCCAACCTGACGGACTATCTCGGTACCTGAACAAAGTCGGATATTCAATACTGTATAATTTCTTTAAATAAATTTTTATTATAACAAAGTAGAAAACGTTATGTATATGAACATTAAAAAGAAAACATTCGTTGAATGTATAACATACATACAGACATGATAAGTTACATTGATCTCTCAGATATGCTAGTTATGTGGTGGTTGACGCGTTTCGCCTATGGCTTCCTCAGAACCAACAAACAGCAACTTTCATATCTGTGATATATTCTAAAAGCGAAAAATGAAAATTACTTATGAGTGAACCACATTGTAATCTCGAATATACCTTGGGATGTTATTAATGGCGACCTATTGTCCTGGTCAATATTTAATGGCTCAATAAGTACCTTTGTAGCTTGTATTTCTGTTTAAGGATGTCCACTCAACTAGTGGAAAAATAGCTTAGTGCTGTTGTCTAGGAGTAAAAAATCAGATTAATTGCCAGAAAAAGTTTTTGGGGATTGTAGCACTATCTAGAGTAGAAACAGATGAAAAAGAAAAGAAGAGAAACACAAAAAAAAAAAACACAAAAAAAAAAAAAAAAACAATTTTTTGGGGGAGGTGAAAGGGGGAGACTCATCAAATCAGAGACGAACTTTTTATGCATTGCCAGTAGAGGTGGCTAAATACTTACATAAAATAAATGTAATTCAAAGATGAAGAGATCTGTAGTCCGCCTTAATGATACTGATGATAATGGGAATAACAAGTCGGTATTGTCCGCCTAAGGACAACGAATATAATAGATTATTTTTTTAAATATTAGATTATTTTATCTGGGTCCTGTTTGAGATAGGTTTGCAGTTACTCAATGTGATTTAATTTGAGTCCTACCTAGATGGAGTCTTCAGAAAATTTCTTAACCCGAATTATCACGGACTAAACCCATGTTGGAAAAGTCCTTATAAAGGAAACACTTGTGTGGGGTTCTGATGGAAAAAGGAATAAAGACATTTATCTAATAATAGAAGTATTTGATGGTGGTCAGGCTTTAAACGACGGTAAAAGGACAAGCCAAACTACGCAAGGGGTAAATCTAGTCTCCCCCAGGTTGTACCTTTGAGTATGTATCATGAACTTCCTTGCCGGGGAAGGGCCGCCTGAGGACTTATGGGAAACAGATCCCATTAGCTGGAAAATCCAACAATTTGTCTGCAACAACAGATAGATCAATCAAGGGATATCCAATAAATATGATATTGATAAATCAAGGTACCCTCAAAACAACCCATTGGTGAGGCTTGCCGAGGGTCAATTGGGGGAATGAGATCCCAAGATAACATGTCTAAAATCAATGGCAATGCATACCTCAAACTCAGGACATGTGAGAAAATTGCAAGGGTGAACCGTAAGTAATCTCCCATTTACCATACCTGAAGATGTCCACCTAGCTGATCTTTTAAAGTAGACGGGAACGATACATGGGGGACTTGATGTGCTTTAACCCCCTCTGGTGTGGAGAAGATCGGGAGGGTATGTTGGGCGTTTTTCATCTAGCCCATCCCTCCCATGGTGGTTGGCGCTACGTTGGAGGTTTCGGAGGGGGTCCTTCCCCACATCTCGACCCCATACAACTTTAGCACTATCTAAGCTTTTCTTTTTTTTTTTTTTTCCTCTTTTAATTTTACTTTTATATAAAAAAAATATATTTTTTTCTTTTTTTTAGTATTTTTATTATTTTAATTTTATTTTATTTATTCTATCTTTTAATTTAATTTATTTAATTCTTAGATTACTCCATTCAATTCTATTTTATTTTATTTCATTTTATATACAATTATATCCCCCTGGTTCTTTAGCCCTACATAACCGTGTTATCTGTTGTCCCACTATCTATGTACACCGATGGCCCAAGCCTCCTAATTGCAGTGTAAGTCCGCAACTTTTCTTTCTGCGCATGCGCTGGAATGTATTGGACGACGCGCCGCTTGATATGTGGTCTCCATGGTGAGACGCCGGCGATGCCGTTGATGCGGAGCCACGCATGCGCTGGACTACCTTAGACGGCATACTTATGCCCGTTGGGTCTCCATGGTGAGACGCTATTGACGCCATGAATTGGCGCATGCGCACTGACCTATATTAGAGAATAGACGCACATATTGGTGCGGCGGACCCCTCCCTGTCACGAGCGGGCCGGCCACTAGCTGACGCATGCCCAGTGAATTTGGGCTCAGCTTCACATATATTCAACCAGCTGTTCTTGATCATCATCCGCCCTGTTAGGCGGTAATCCCCACTATATAACCAGCACTCCTGCAGCACAAATGCTGCAGATGAAGTGCTGGGAAGCTGGCCTAATTCAACTCTCTGAGTTTGAGGTATGCATTGCCATTGATTTTAAACATGTTATCTTGGGATCTCATTCCCCCAATTGACCCTCGGCAAGCCTCACCAATGGGTTGTTTTGAGGGTACCTTGATTTATCAATATCATATTTATTGGATATCCCTTGATTGATCTATCTGTTGTTGCAGACAAATTGTTGGATTTTCCAGCTAATGGGATCTGTTTCCCATAAGTCCTCAGGCGGCCCTTCCCCGGCAAGGAAGTTCATGATACATACTCAAAGGTACAACCTGGGGGAGACTAGATTTACCCCTTGCGTAGTTTGGCTTGTCCTTTTACCGTCGTTTAAAGCCTGACCACCATCAAATACTTCTATTATTAGATAAATGTCTTTATTCCTTTTTCCATCAGAACCCCACACAAGTGTTTCCTTTATAAGGACTTTTCCAACATGGGTTTAGTCCGTGATAATTCGGGTTAAGAAATTTTCTGAAGACTCCATCTAGGTAGGACTCAAATTAAATCACATTGAGTAACTGCAAACCTATCTCAAACAGGACCCAGATAAAATAATCTAATATATAAAAAAAATAATCTATTATATTCGTTGTCCTTAGGCGGACAATACCGACTTGTTATTCCCATTATCATCAGTATCATTAAGGCGGACTACAGATCTCTTCATCTTTGAATTACATTTATTTTATGTAAGTATTTAGCCACCTCTACTGGCAATGCATAAAAAGTTCGTCTCTGATTTGATGAGTCTCCCCCTTTCACCTCCCCCAAAAAATTGTTTTTTTTTTTTTTTTGTGTTTCTCTTCTTTTCTTTTTCATCTGTTTCTACTCTAGATAGTGCTACAATCCCCAAAAACTTTTTCTGGCAATTAATCTGATTTTTTACTCCTAGGCAACAGCACTAAGCTATTTTTCCACTAGTTGAGTGGACATCCTTAAACAGAAATACAAGCTACAAAGGTACTTATTGAGCCATTAAATATTGACCAGGACAATAGGTCGCCATTAATAACATCCCAAGTAGGGATGGGCCCGGTGCTCGATGCGAACCCACGTTCGCATCGAGCACCGGGCGTTCGCTCGCTCGGCGAGCCCAGAACTATTTTGGCCGCTCGCATCACGTTCGTGTGATGCGAGCGGCCCCGCAATGCATTGCGGCCGGCGCGGCCGGCGCAGTGCATTGCTGGCTGATGATTGGCCAAGCATGCACTGTGACCCCCGCATGCTTGGCCAATCACAGCCCCGGAATTTCGAAGAGCCATAATTGGCTACAGGCAGGACGCCTGTAGCCAATTACAGCTCAGGGGCTGTAGTACACGCCCCCCCCTATAAAAGGCCGCCACGCCGTCTGCGCCGGTCACATGCTGTTCCGGCGCAGATTGAGCAGGCTAGATCTGTGACACTCTGCTGCATTTAGTTAGTTAGAGAGATTTACTTACAGAGATTGAGTTAGATAGATTCAGTTACAAAGATTGATTAAGAAAGAGGGGCTTGTAGTGTGTTCGTGGCAGGCAGGCAGAGCTCCTATATTTTGTTCCCAGAAGCACCTATAGGACTTGTAGTGTGTTCGTGGCAGGCAGGCAGAGCTCCTATATTTTGTTCCCAGAAGCACCTATAGGACTTGTAGTGTGT
Source organism: Lithobates sylvaticus (assembly GCA_028564925.1). Classification (NCBI taxonomy): domain Eukaryota; kingdom Metazoa; phylum Chordata; class Amphibia; order Anura; family Ranidae; genus Lithobates; species Lithobates sylvaticus. Next base: position 164,739,133 of record CM053033.1, on the reverse strand, counting down.
TAGTGGCAGGCAGGCAGAGCTCCTATATTTTGTTACCAGAAGCACCTATAGGACTTGTAGTGTGTTCGTGGCAGGCAGGCAGAGCTCCTATATTTTGTTACCAGAAGCACCTATAGGACTTGTAGTGTGTTCGTGGCAGGCAGGCAGAGCTCCTATATTTTGTTCCCAGAAGCACCTATAGGACTTGTAGTGTGTTCGTGGCAGGCAGGCAGAGCTCCTATATTTTGTTCCCAGAAGCACCTATAGGACTTGAAGTGTGTTAGTCCCATTACACACAGACCTACATTTTCTTCCCAGAAGCACCTATAGGACTTGAAGTGTGTTAGTCCCATCACACAGAGATCATATATTTTGTTCCCAGAAGCACCTATAGGACTTGAAGTGTGTTAGTCCCATTACACACAGACCTACATTTTCTTCCCAGAAGCACCTATAGGACTTGAAGTGTGTTAGTCCCATCACACAGAGATCATATATTTTGTTCCCAGAAGCACCTATAGGACTTGAATTGTGTTAGTCCCATTACACACAGACCTACATTTTCTTCCCAGAAGCACCTATAGGACTTGAAGTGTGTTAGTCCCATCACACAGAGATCATATATTTTGTTCCCAGAAGCACCTATAGGACTTGAAGTGTGTTAGTCCCATTACACACAGACCTACATTTTCTTCCCAGAAGCACCTATAGGACTTGAAGTGTGTTAGTCCCATCACACAGAGATCATATATTTTGTTCCCAGAAGCACCTATAGGACTTGAAGTGTGTTAGTCCCATTACACACAGACCTACATTTTCTTCCCTGAAGCACCTATAGGACTTGAAGTGTGTTAGTCCCATCACACAGACCTTTATTTCCTTCCCAGAAGCACCTATAGGACTTGAAGTGTGTTAGTCCCATTACACACAGACCTACATTTTCTTCCCAGAAGCACCTATAGGACTTGAAGTGTGTTAGTCCCATCACACAGAGATCATATATTTTGTTCCCAGAAGCACCTATAGGACTTGAAGTGTGTTAGTCCCATTACACACAGACCTACATTTTCTTCCCAGAAGCACCTATAGGACTTGAAGTGTGTTAGTCCCATCACACAGACCTTTATTTCCTTCCCAGAAGCACCTATAGGACTTGAAGTGTGTTAGTCCCATTACACACAGACCTACATTTTCTTCCCAGAAGCACCTATAGGACTTGAAGTGTGTTAGTCCCATCACACAGAGATCATATATTTTGTTCCCAGAAGCACCTATAGGACTTGAAGTGTGTTAGTCCCATTACACACAGACCTACATTTTCTTCCCAGAAGCACCTATAGGACTTGAAGTGTGTTAGTCCCATCACACAGACCTTTATTTCCTTCCCAGAAGCACCTATAGGACTTGAAGTGTGTTAGTCCCATCACACAGAGATCATATATTTTGTTCCCAGAAGCACCTATAGGACTTGAAGTGTGTTAGTCCCATCACACAGACCTTTATTTCCTTCCCAGAAGCACCTATAGGACTTGAAGTGTGTTAGTCCCATTACACACAGACCTACATTTTCTTCCCAGAAGCACCTATAGGACTTGAAGTGTGTTAGTCCCATCACACAGAGATCATATATTTTGTTCCCAGAAGCACCTATAGGACTTGAAGTGTGTTAGTCCCATTACACACAGACCTACATTTTCTTCCCAGAAGCACCTATAGGACTTGAAGTGTGTTAGTCCCATCACACAGACCTTTATTTCCTTCCCAGAAGCACCTATAGGACTTGAAGTGTGTTAGTCCCATCACACAGAGATCATATATTTTGTTCCCAGAAGCACCTATAGGACTTGAAGTGTGTTAGTCCCATTACACACAGACCTACATTTTCTTCCCAGAAGCACCTATAGGACTTGAAGTGTGTTAGTCCCATTACACACAGACCTACATTTTCTTCTCAGAAGCACCTATAGGACTTGAAGTGTGTTAGTCCCATCGCACAGAGCTCCTCTATTTTCTTCTCAGCAGCACCCACAGGACTTCTAGTGTGTTAGTGGCATCACACAGAGCTCCTCTATTTTCTTTGCAGAAGCACCCACAGGACTTCTAGTGTGTTAGTGGCATCACACAGAGCTCCTCTATTTTCTTTGCATAAGCACCCACAGGACTTCTAGTGTGTTAGTGGCATCACACAGAGCTCCTCTATTTTCTTTGCAGAAGCACCCACAGGACTTCTAGTGTGTTAGTGGCATCACACAGAGCTCCTCTATTTTCTTCTCAGCAGCATCCACAGGACTTCTAGTGTGTTAGTGGCATCACACAGAGCTCCTCTATTTTCTTTGCAGAAGCACCCACAGGACTTCTAGTGTGTTAGTGGCATCACACAGAGCTCCTCTATTTTCTTTGCAGAAGCACCCATAGGACTTCTAGTGTGTTAGTGGCATCACACAGAGCTCCTATATTTTCTTTGCAGAAGCACCCATAGGACTTCTAGTGTGTTAGTGGCATCACACAGAGCTCCTATATTTTCTTCTCAGCAGCACCCACAGGACTTCTAGTGTGTTAGTGGCATCACACAGAGCTCCTATATATTCTTCTCAGCAGCACCCACAGGACTACCGACTACAATGGCTGGAAGACCACCAAGGGGAGGCAGAGCGTGCAGAGCCAAGAACACAGGGCAGGCAGGCTCTGTTTCTAGTGGACGTGGCCGTGGACGTGGACGTGGTCGTGCATCGTCATCAGCACGTGGCCATGGGACACGCGCGTCTTTGTTTTCGGCAGCTGGACATGTGGAGCCGCATCATGCTGAAGGCTTGGTAGAATGGATGACCAAGCCCTCCTCATCCTCCTCATCCTCTCTCACCCAGGCTCAGGGTACTGACAGAGCATCATCAGCCACCCCTTCCCTAGACCCACCATGTCCTCCTGAGGAGTCCCCCGAACTCTTTGAGCACAGTGTTGGGTACATGCTCCAGGAGGATGCCCAACGATTCGAAGGCTCGGATGATGATACCCAGCTTGAGGAATCTGGCAGTACTGTTCCACCAGCTGCAGCTTACTGCCAGGTTTGCTCTAGTGGTGAAGAGGGAGGGGATGATGAGGTCACTGACTCCACGTGGGTGCCTGAAGGGAGAGAGGATGAGGAGGAGGACGAGGAGGAGGAGGATGCGGCGTCACATGTCCAACGAGGCAGGATGCCCCCTGGAGGCCAGGTAGAGGCCAGCACAGCAACTGTACAACACCGCAGAGCTCCGCCTGTGCAGGGCGCTGCCTCTGCACGTTATCAGAAAAGTTCTTTGGTGTGGGCCTTTTTTGAGACGAGTGCAGCAGATCGCACCACTGCTATTTGCAATATTTGTCTCAAGCGTATCTCGCGTGGCCAAAACATCAGCCGCTTGGGCACCACAAGCATGACCAGACATATGGCGACCTGCCATGCAGCTCGTTGGCAGGCACACATAAAAGACCCACACCAAAGAACTAAGCGGACCTCTCCTTGCTCCTCCTCAGCTGGGATCTCCATCCCCACTACACCTTCAGTCCTCTCTGAAAGCTGCTCTGAGAGGACTGAAGGTGTAGAATTAGGTGTGTCACAACCAAGTACTTGCAGTACACCGACGTCCGATTGCAGCAGGCAAATTTCCCTGCCCCAGCTGCTGGACCGTAGAAAGAAGTACACTCCCAGCCATCCACATGCCCAGCGGTTGAATGCTAGCCTGGCTAAATTGCTAGCACTTCAACTGCTGCCTTTTCAGTTGGTAGACTCGGCCCCCTTCCGTGAGTTTGTTCAATGTGCGGTTCCTCAGTGGCAGGTTCCCAAACGCCACTTTTTCTCGCGGAAGGCGATTCCGTCTCTCTACCGGCATGTGGAGGGCAATGTCCATGCCTCGCTGGACAGGGCGGTCAGCGGTAAGGTGCATATTACCGCTGACTCATGGTCCAGCAGGCATGGACAGGGAAGGTACCTTTCTTTCACGGCCCATTGGGTCACTCTATTGGCAGCTGGGAGGGATGCAGGACAAGGTGCAGTAGTGTTGGAGGTTGTTCCGCCACCACGCCTCCAAAACGCGACTACTGCTACTGGTTGTGACACACCTCTCTCCTCCACCCCCTCCTCTTCTTCTTCCTCCAGTGCTCTGTCCTTGGAACCAGCGGTGCTCCGTAGGCGTACAAGGGGCTACGCAAGTACGCAGGCAAAAAGATGCCATGCCGTGCTTGCGCTGGTGTGTTTGGGGGACAGGAGCCACACTGGGCCAGAGGTTCTGGCAGCTCTGCAGGGGCAGGCCGAGAGGTGGTTGACGCCACGTCAGCTTAAGCCAGGAATGGTCGTTTCTGACAATGGCACCAACCTCCTCTCCGCCCTGCGACAGGGGCAGCTCACCCATGTGCCCTGCATGGCTCACGTCCTCAACCTGGTGGTGCAGCGGTTCTTGGGCAGGTTCCCAGGCTTACAGGATGTCCTGAGGCAGGCCAGGAAAGTCTGTGTGCATTTCCGCCGATCTTATAATGCCAGTGCTCGGCTGACTGAGCTGCAAAAGGAGCTGAACCTGCCAACCTGCCCAAGAACCGCCTAATATGTGACATGCCCACCAGGTGGAACTCAACGTTGGCCATGCTGCAGCGACTGCACACGCAGCAGAGGGCCATCAATGAGTACCTTTGCGACTATGGCACCAGGACAGGGTCAGGGGAGCTTGGTTTTTTTTCCCCACGTCAGTGGAGCATGATCAGGGATGCATGCACTGTCCTCTCACCATTTGAGGAGGCCACGAGGATGGTGAGCAGTGACAGTGCATGCATCAGTGACACTGTCCCTCTTGTCCACCTGTTGGAGCATACGCTGCGTGGGATAATGGACAGGGCACTTGAGGCAGAACAGAGGCAGGAAGAGGAGGACTTCCTTGCCTCTCAAGGCCCCCTTTATCCGGACAGTGTTCCTTCTGTCCCACCCATCACACAGGAAGAGGATGAGGAGGAGGAGGAGGAGGAGGAGGAGGAGGAGGAGGAGGAGGAGGATTGTGTGAGCATGGAGGTGGAGCCTGGCACTCAGCATCAGCAGCAGCAGTCTTTTAGGGATGATGTACAGTCCCAACAAACCAGTGGACTTGTACGTGGCTGGGAGGAGGTGGCTGGCGATCATGTCATCCTCAGTGACCCAGAAGACTCCGGACCGAATGCCTCAGCTAACCTACGCTGCATGGCCTCCCTGATCCTGCAAAGCCTGCGGAAGGATCCTCGTGTTCTTCGGATCAAGGAGAGGGACCATTACTGGCTGGCCACTCTCCTTGATCCGCGGTACAAGGGTAAGGTTGCGGACCTTATCTTGCCGTCGCAGAGGGAGCAGAGGATGAGACATCTCAGGGAGGCCTTGCAGAAAGGTCTGTGCAACGCGTTCCCAGAAACTGGGAGGCTACTAACTCCTGGTCCTGGGCGACGAGTTGCTGAGGCTTCGGTCAGTGGCAGAAGGAGCGGTGGGGAAGGTGGACGTCTGACCGATGCGTTCAGACAATTTTTTAGTCCGCAGCCCCAAGGTATGATCGGTTCCAGCAACCATCGCCAGCGTCTGATATACATGGTGCAGGAATACCTTGGGGCAAGGTCAGACTTGGACACCTTTCCCACCGAAAATCCTCTGGCTTACTGGGTCCTGAGGATGGATCACTGGCCAGAGCTTGCACAGTATGCAATTGAGCTACTGGCCTGTCCTGCCTCCAGCGTTCTTTCCGAACGCACATTCAGTGCTGCTGGAGGATTTGTGACTGATCATAGGGTGCGCCTGTCCACCGCCTCGGTTGATCGACTGACATTCATCAAAATGAATCAGTCTTGGATCACCACCAGCTACCAGGCACCTGAGGCGGATATAACCGAATAATTTTTAATGTCACATCCCTTCAAGACTGCCTATGCTGATGCTGAGTGACTGTCCTCTTATGTTCACTGACTATCCTCTTCCTCCTCCTCAATGATCCATGCCACCACACCAGTGCCTAAGGCACAATTTTTCAGCCCCTGTTTAACAGGGGCGTGTACTTACAATTTTTTAAAAAAATGCTTCGCAACACGTGTGACTGCTGTGCTCCAAGTACAGTCTCTGTGAGGGCCGTGTTGCAGTGTTGTGGCACCAGCACCAGTGCCTAAGGCACAATTTTTCAGCCCCTGTTTAACAGGGGCGGGTACTTACAATTTTTTAAAAAAATGCTTCGCAACACGTGTGACTGCTGTGCTCCAAGTACAGTATCTGTGAGGGACGGGTTGCAGTGTTGTGGCACCAGCACCAGTGCCTAAGGCACAATTTTTCAGCCCCTGTTTAACAGGGGCGTGTACTTACAATTTTTTAAAAAAAATGCTTCGCAACACGTGTGACTGCTGTGCTCCAAGTACAGTCTCTGTGAGGGCCGTGTTGCAGTGTTGTGGCACCAGCACCAGTGCCTAAGGCACAATTTTTCAGCCCCTGTTTAACAGGGGCGGGTACTTACAATTTTTTAAAAAAATGCTTCGCAACACGTGTGACTGCTGTGCTCCAAGTACAGTATCTGTGAGGGCCGGGTTGCAGTGTTGTGGCACCAGCACCAGTGCCTAAGGCACAATTTTTCAGCCCCTGTTTAACAGGGGCGTGTACTTACAATTTTTTTAAAAAAATGCTTCGCAACACGTGTGACTGCTGTGCTCCAAGTACAGTCTCTGTGAGGGCCGTGTTGCAGTGTTGTGGCACCAGCACCAGTGCCTAAGGCACAATTTTTCAGCCCCTGTTTAACAGGGGCGGGTACTTACAATTTTTTAAAAAAATGCTTCGCAACACGTGTGACTGCTGTGCTCCAAGTACAGTCTCTGTGAGGGCCGTGTTGCAGTGTTGTGGCACCAGCACCAGTGCCTAAGGCACAATTTTTCAGCCCCTGTTTAACAGGGGCGGGTAATTACAAATCTTGATCTAATAGTTCACAGCAGGGCCCATTCCTGCGCCCACCAAGAGTAACTATGAGGGCCTGCAGTCTTGTGGCAACACCGTCCACCACCACCGCCAAAGGCCCAATTTTTCTGCCCTGTTCATCAGGTGCTTGCAATTACAAATCTTGATCTAATAACTCACAGCAGGGCCCATTCCTGCGCCCACCAAGAGTAACTATGAGGGCCTACAGTCTTGTGGCAACACCGTCCACCACCACCGCCAAAGGCCCAATTTTTCTGCCCTGTTCATCAGGTGCTTGCAATTACAAATCTTGATCTAATAACTCACAGCAGGGCCCATTCCTGCGCCCACCAAGAGTAACTGTGAGAGCTTACAGTCTTGTGGCAAAACCGTCCACCACCACCACCACCACCCCAATTTTTCTGCCCTGTTCAACAGGTGCATGCAATTACAAATCTTGATCTATTAACTCACAGCAGGGCCCATTCCTGTGCCCACCAGTCTTGTGGCTACACCAACATCTAATAGGGCAAATTTCTGCAGAGTATATACGCCAGGCCCCTACTTTCAAACATCCAACTTACAAACGACTCCTACTTGCAAATGGAAAGAGAAAACAGGAAGTGAGAGGAAATCTACCCTAGGAAGGGAAATTCTATCCTGTTAGATTTAATTTGGGAAAAAGGTATCTCCTCTCTACTGATACTTTATCACCAATCCTTGTTTCAATTAAAACCCCACTTTTTCCAAAAACATTTGTCATTGGGACGGAAAGTTAGGTGACATGTTCTGAACAGATGTGCAAAGACAGCAAATGTTACAGGGGTGATAACCCCTCCCTATGTTCTCCAAAAAGCTTAAAAATAGATTTTTTTGGGATGGAGCTACACTTCATAATGTACCTGTTCAGATTCTACTTAAGAACAAACCTAAAGCCGCAAGTGTTTTAAATGGCTTCTTTTTTTCCTTTACAAATGTCATTTTGTGCAAGGACAGTTCTAAACACGGGAAACACATGCCACTTCACAGGCATACTTTAGACACCCCCCAGGTACCATATTTAAAGGAAAATTTCACTTTTTTTTTTTCACTTTATGCATCATTAAAATGACTGCTCCCGAAAAAACGTTAGTTTTTAAAAGTTCTTTTTGCATTGATATATGTCCCCTGGGGCAGGACCCGGGTCCCCAAACCTGTTTTATGACATTAACATGCATATTGGCCGTTGTAATTAGCACTTTTGATTTCGAACGTTCGCGTCCATTATAACGTATAGGGTTCGAAAATTTGCGCGAACTTTCGGTCGGTTCGAAGGTTCTGGTGCGAACCGAACCCGGGGGTGTTCGGCTCATCCCTAATCCCAAGGTATATTCGAGATTACAATGTGGTTCACTCATAAGTAATTTTCATTTTTCTCTTTTAGAATATATCACAGATATGAAAGTTGCTGTTTGTTGGTTCTGAGGAAGCCATAGGCGAAACGCGTCAACCACCACATAACTAGCATATCTGAGAGATCAATGTAACTTATCATGTCTGTATGTATGTTATACATTCAACGAATGTTTTCTTTTTAATGTTCATATACATAACGTTTTCTACTTTGTTATAATAAAAATTTATTTAAAGAAATTATACAGTATTGAATATCCGACTTTGTTCAGGTACCGAGATAGTCCGTCAGGTTGGCTAAACCCCCTCTTGTTCCTTTCTTCTGTAAATTCAATAGGACGAGGTACCCCCCATAGCTTATCTTTCTATATTTTAAACATGTCCCAACATAGTAATGATCCCCAAAACACATGTCCCCCACTTATATAACAGTAAAATCACATGTCCCAATGATCATTTGCACACACATGTCCGTGATCACCTGCGCACATCTGTACATGATCATTTGTGTACATCTGTCCGTGATCACGCGAACCAATTATTATACACTTAACGGGATTTTTTTTTACCAAAAACATGTAGCGGAATTCATTTTGGCTTAAATTTATGACAAAATTAGATTTTATTGGATTTCTTTTAAAATAGAATAAAGAAAATATATTTTTTTTCCAAATTTCCACTCTTTTTTCGCTTATATCACAAAAAAAAAAGGAGTCGTGAATTAATACCACCAAAAGAAAGCTCTATTTGTGCGAACAAAATTATAAAAATGTCATTAAGGTACAGCATAGCATGACCGCGCAATTGTCAGTAAAAGTGCGAGAGCGCTGAAAGCGGAAAATTGGTCTGGGAAGGAAGGGGGCGAAAGTGCCCAGTATTTATGTGGTTAATGCAATATACTGAGCTGGCCAGAACCAGCTATTGAGGGAGTTTATTTCACAGTTTCATAGATCTTACTGTGATAAACCTTTCGGTATTTGCAGATTAAATCTCTTTTCCTCCAACCGTAGAGCACCCCCTTGTCCTCTGTGATGACCTTAAAGTGAATAACTCGACACCAAGTTCACTATATGGACCCCTTATGTATTTGTAGATGTTGATCATATCCCCCCTTAATCTCTTCTCAAGAGAAAATAAATTCAGTTCCTCCAATCTTTCCTCATAGCTTAGCTCCTCCATGCCTCTTATCAGTTTGGTTGTCATTCTAATCTTAGTTTCTTTTTCTAAACTCTTATATGGAGATTGCTAAATCAAGAAGGAGGGACTCTTGAAATAATGTTTGTGGTTCAGGGAACCCCTGCTAAAAAAACTGTTCATTGGGAGTTAGTGGGAAAAGTGCCCTTTACATTGGTGTTCACTAGGAAGAATGCCCCCGCTACAGTGGTGGTAAGAATGCCACCATTACAAACAGCTGAACCATTGGTGTCCTGCAGCTGGCTATGCAAAGTGGACTTTGACCCCTGGAATTTTGCAGGCACCACAAAATGATGGGTCGATCAACCACATCTCAAGGAACCCCTAGCAACTTTTGAGGAAACCTTATTGTACCATGGAACTCTGGTTGCGAATAGCTGGTCTACTTTATTCATACAGTTCCCCTGCTTTTGGTCTGTACAAGACCTGATTCTTTAACTGTGAACCTTTTCTTTTTCTGGTTGTATCAGTATAGGTTTTCTGTCTCTGTGAGAATGTTTCGGATCTTCTAACTATAAAGAGAGAGCACTCATATGGCCACATCCGTTTTGAATAATTGGTAAAAGAGAAAAAAGGGTCAGAAAACTGTCCCAAGGTCGGATTTTAGAGGCACTTATGGACAAGAATCGAAGTATAAAAATATTTTTTTATTATTGATAACAATTCATAAGGCAATAGAACAAAAGAGAAAAGTAAAGAAAATACATATCGTATAATGGACGAGACTACGTAGTACAACAAAAGGAATTTTTGCACCATGTGAACAACAGTGAGCCCCTGTGCGTCAATGCGTTTCACTGTTTTGCTTCGTCAGGACACATTCAGGGGTTGTTGGAAAGAATGGGTCTCACTATCTTGTCAGTAAAGTTCATGAGGAGTCCACTAAGCATCAAACAACACCATATATATAGTTCAAATATATGAACCAGAGGTAAGCAGCCAAGAGCATCACTTGAAGCATATACTAGTACTCTAGCATTCCTCCAAAGTGGATAAGGAGAAGACCAAAACCCTACCGAAAGACAAGAAGGAGGGGGGTGGTATGGACACAAACCTAGCAGGCTACCATTAACCAGTAACGGTGTAAATATAATATATACTTATTTATTGGCTCAAAAGAACCATATTTTTATAAGCAATAATACAGCCTGACCTGCAATTAATAGGTATTTGCAGAGAAAAAAAACTCTTAAGGCCATCATAGCTGAAGCTGTGTCTAGTCTGCCCCCTCACATACACATAAAGCACATTCTGATCTTCGTTGTCCCCGTATGGTAATGTAATTGATCTGAGTTAGGTTCTACAAAAAAAAAAAGTCAAAAAAAAGTAAAAAAAAAAAAAAATTAGGTTCTGATTTTTTTTTTGTGTACCAAGCGATGTTTTAAATTTTTTTGAAGGTTACTTGTTTAGAGTTACAGAGAAGGTCTAGTGCTAGAATTATTGCTCTCGCTCTAACGATCGCGATGATACCTCACATATGTAATACAATGATCAGTGTTGCTAACTATAGCTGGCAGCAATTAGGATATAGTGAACATCCCCACAGCTTGCCTTAGAAAGAAGTGAAGACACAAAACAGTCAACTGTAGTGAGTGAGTCCTCATATTTGTTCTGCCCCATTATTAGTACTTATTTAATTTTGTAATTACTATTGTGATGTACATAGCAACATAGGGGATGTCAGCTACTCTAAATAAACCACTTGTAAAAACAATTGGCCTAAGGCGGCAGAAACTTTAATTCGATAATCCTCATATATATATATATATACTGTATATTTGCACTTTGCTTTGTCTGAAAACAAGGTATAATATGAAATTCTCCATTAAGATGTAAAGGATTTCACTGGTTGTGATGCCTACTTTTTAGGTGGATTGGCACTGTTCCGTATGTTTCTATAAATGTGGTAACTCAACATGTGTAGGTGTGAATAGTTTTATATACTTTCAAACACATTAAACTGCAGTGTTAAGATGTGAACCATCCATACAGGAAAGAATTCCCAAATGTGTGTGTGATAGTGCCGGACCAATAGAAGTGAATTTGATTCCAATGGATCTAGTATAGTGATTCATTCTTCAAAGAAGCAGATCCGTGGTTTAATTATAGTATAGGCTGCTACCTCTCATATTTAGGAAGCACAAACTAGAAGGTAAACTCCTGGATGTGTACTGAGCGCCTGGTACAAAAGTTCATCTCACTTGAAAGACTTTTTGAAACTTTTAATGGTTAAAAGCATCAAATACATCCAAAGCATTTTGGGGCGAAAAACCATTCCCCTGCTTCAGGAATTGAGCAGTCGATGTTAACTACAGAATGCACTAGAGGACCTGTGTTCAGGCTTGATGAAGACTAACATCTCCTGATGGCACTCTGCCTTTAGTGAAATTCAGGAAACATTAGTCTTCATAAAGCCTTAACACGGGCCCTCTAGTGTATTCTGTTGTGATTTCATTTACATCGATTACTCAAGCCCTGAAGAGGAGGCCGAAATGCGTTGGCTGTATTAGATGCTCTTACCCATTAAATATTTTTAAAAGTCCTTCAAGTGAGATGAACTTTTGTTCTAGGCATTCTTCAGTACACATCCAAAAATGTAAGAAAGTATAACATTTCTACTTGACATGCTGTATCATGTAATGTTGCTGCATGAAAACAGATAAGTGTGAATAGGCTCTTGTATATTCACGATCTATTAAAAAAAATACAGAGAAAAAAATTAAAAAATAGTTTTTTATTGTTCATTTCATTCCATTGTTGCAATGCAATTAGTGCGTTCTGTTTTCAGATTTCACTCCCAGAATGCTTTGCAGGGTTACTATATTTGATCTTCCATTTGTTTCCCTCTTGAGAAGAAATTTACACCTTGGTCTGTTACTCCCGCTGCTTGCTCACATTCACATATATGAAACTCAAGCATCGCCCCAGACTGGAACAGAGAGGAGCTATGAAGATGTCCAACAGACTTGCCCACAGTTTCCGGATGGGGGGCATACAGATATTGCAGAGCTGAATGCATGGCATAGCACACCTGCAAATCAGAAAATAGATACCAATATAATGGCAACTAACAATACATGGATATAACAATATGGTGTCTGTAGATATTGGCATATTCTCTAAGTCCAGCCACTATACTCATTTGTTGAATGAGTATTGAATCACTTTAAGAACAAATCACTAAAGCTGGCTATAGACATTAGAAAAAGGTTGGACTGCCTAAATACCACATAAACATGGACTCTCCTTTTGAAAGAGAATACATGTTTATTTGTCATGGACTGAAATGGCTTGGATGAAGCCTCAGCACTGTGTAAGCACCTGAATTGCATGCAATATCAGCATCTTACAATCAAACAACTGTTTACCATATGTGGATGCACCCTAGGATAGCAAAGAGGATGCCTGAGATCAGGGACACAGGAACGGCACACAGCAAGGAGATGATTCGATAGCACCAGAGCTTAGAGGATTCAAACAAGATATCACTCCAGGTCCAGACTTTGTCAAAACTGTGGAATGAGTCAGGTTCAGCTAGGACATCTGAAAAATCTACCTGCAACAAGAAATACAATGACAGTCAATTTGAAATGATTAAACAGGGGAGTCTCTACTTGCAGTGCGCTCATGCTGGAACACAAAAAGTCAGTGGACCTTTATCACACTTTGGTAAGTTCAAATCTGATATAAGGATCAGTCTACCCAAAAAATATATATTGAGAAAGTAGCCTGGTTACTTACATGTCTCTAGTAAGGATGACCTTGAGTTCACTAGGGTTTGGCCTGGACCAATGTTTAGGTGAATGCGTAGGAAAGCTATTAGCTCTGGGCCAATCAGCTGTGGAAGGGGAATTCCCTACCCAGCAGCTGCACATACACAAAGGGGCTGGGATGCTTGTGACAGCATTAACCTATAATGGCCATATTAAGTCAATATCATTAATGCAATATGGAGATATGGACATATACTGTATTGGGCTAATGATGTCCAGAGCATCCCTGCCTGTTTGTATACATGTGGCTGAAAAAGATGGGGAATCCCGCTGATCCTGCCAATAAAACCTTTTTGGCAATGTGCTGCTTTCTCTAATAAGGTATAAGATTCTTAATTTTCCTCACCATCCAGACTAAAAAATAGGAAGTGATAGACCGGCTGTCGCCTACCACACCTGGACTGAGTGGTTAGCAGGTGAAAGTAGCCTCAGCTCGCTTCATCCAGACCACAACAACAACATGTTTAGCTCTGCCCTCGATTAAGCTCCAAGGGTGGGGCAAAACATGTTTGAGTTATGGTCTGGATGAATGGAGCTCAGGTTACTGTTACCTGCTAACCACTCGGGTTGGGTGAGGTGTGGTGGCCAGACTATGTCTTCCTATTTTTGCAGTATGCTTTGGGTCTGGACAGACCTACCCTCAGCCTGCATCGTCACTAGCCAGTGACATCCAATTTACCGGACCTTGACAGCCTGAGTTGGGGACCCTTAAGCATTTATCATGGATCCATACCAGACCCTTATCCTAGATGTAAGGGGAGCCCTCACAACAAAAAAAAGCATTGTGTCCTGTCCAAAATCCATACCAGATCCCTTTCCTTCATGAGGGTCTAAAATTCCTTTTAGAGGGGACCTCGCAAAAAAAAAAAAAGGCATGCCCAAAATCCATTCCAGATTATCTTAACATACAACCTGGCTGGCCAGAAAGAGTTGGGGGCAGCGAGCGTGCTCCCTCCCTCCCAAGCCATACCAAGCCACATGCGCTTAACACAGGGAGAGTACCTTGCCCCCATGCTGATGGGGACAAGGTCTCTACCCCTCAACCCTGGCTCAGAAGATGTGAGGGTCTGTGGGAGAAACACATCAGAATCTGGAAGCCCCTTTTAAAAAAAAAAAGTGGGCCCCCAGATATCCACCCCACACAACATGCCAATGATATGATGTTAATAAGTAATTCTGGAAAAGTATTATAGATGGAGAGCAAGAGTAAGTACTCTTTCCAAACCATTCAAAGTGCCATAATCTGTCTTGGGTATATCTTGAATATTATAGATGTCTACAACTGCATATATCTTTATAGGCCTTTAGTGGTGACATCTCAAACAGAATTTATTTTTACTGTGGCTTGTACAGATTGTCTAAATGGGGGCTGCGCTATTTAATATTATTATCACTATTATTATTAGTATGTAGAAGTAGTCACTCTAAGTTACAAAAAATGCTTGATGCATCTAGAGAGATCAGAAAGCAGTTAGATGGGGGCACCAAGTCGCCGCCTAAAGATCTTTCCATAAATATATATGCAGGGATCAGTATTGTGTCTAAGGATTTGAGAGAAGGAAGAACAAAATGATGAAGCCAGCCTAACAATTTTATTCTTCCCCTTCCAATGGTCAACCAGAGGGATGTCTTGAGTTCTGGAGTGCTTATTATCAAATAAACATTTTCAGATCCAACATTAACAGGGGTGCAAATCTACATATGTCTTTTCAACGCAAGCATTTTCTCATCTCCCCCCTGGTAAAGAAAAACAAGAGATCAGACAAGCGATGACCCCAGTGCAATGTAACTATGCCATGGATATTTCTGTATTGCATTCCATGTCTATGCAGTTGCAAGCCATAGCAGCTGTGCGAATAGGGCTGGATTTCTGTATAATCAACACAGGCATGGCTTAGGACAGTAGGAATGACGGGTGGCACACCGCCACCCACACATTATGTTTCTGCCAGTAGCACATTCTCATGTATAGTAAAAGGTTTTAGACTGACACCCCCTTATAAAAATCTGAGCAGGCTCTCATCATTTCTGTCCCTGTAGAGTCTATGAATTTTGGTTGGTGGAATAGCTTAAGTGTGCTTACAACTAGACCTGAACTGCTAGATAGGTTGGGTGACGGCTACAGGCATACCTCCCAACTTTTTGAGATGGGTATGAGGGACACCTATCAGCAAAAGTATGCAAGCATAGGACACACCCCTTGCCAGGAGAATTGTATAAAAAAACAAGATTGGTTAAACCCACAAGTGCTTTTTTTACCACTACTATTCCTTTATATTGGCTTTTGGAATTTACAAATGCAGCAATTTATAAATCAGATGAAAGGTTTAGTACTGAGAAACACTTTTTGATAGATAAAAAGTGCATTTTATATACATCTATATGGATCAGACCAAAATGAGGGACAAATGAGGAGGACTGAGGGACAGAGGGACATTGCTCCAAATCAGGGACAGTCCCTCCAAATCAGGGACAGTTGGGAGCTATGTACAGGGTAAAGGATGTAGAGTAAAGTTGAGGTTCAGCATGAAGAACCACAGTGGACAATGGGGGAACATGCTATCTGATGCACCCTGAAAATTTTAATAGCACCTGGACCTAGAGCTCTGCAAAAAGACACCGTTTCGCACCTGGGTGGGGACTATCAGCAGAGAAGGGGTAAGCCACAAAAAAAAAAAAACACTTGGACAATCTCTAATAGATAAATTCTTTATCTAATAAACCAAGATGTGCAGTATTTTAGGGTAGCATGAACAGTTCGAGTCCAACAGGTTTTGAGCTCAGTTCTACAGTTCTTACAGAGCAATAGGAATTGGCGGAGGTTGCCTCCCTTAGGGCCCTTTCACGCAGGCGATCTGATCAGGCCTGCCTGTCAGTTTTTAGTTGGATCTGATCGGAAAGTCTGTGCATTCCTATGGACTAGAGGGTGTAAACGGGCTTATGTCTGTGTAAAAGGACTCCTGTGCTCTCAGTTCCCACAGGCAATGTGTTGCCATTTACTCACAGGTCTTTTTAAGGGTTTTCAAGGCATTCTGCAACAGGAATCCTATGAACGCTAATCCTGGCATGGGAGCCTATGGCTGACGGTATGGCTCCTGGAATTCAGAGCCGTTGTTGAGCACTCCCTTACACAGAGCTGCAGCATCACGTGACAGGACTGAAGCTGAAAAAATAGGCAAGTACACACATCTTTCTTATACAGACTTAACAAGATACTATATACAGAAGGCCCCCAGGTTGACATATTGCATTGAATTTTTTGACAGTTTTAGAAAATTACAAATTGCAATGGAAAGGTAATTTTTTATAATATTAAATTACAAAATGGCTTGTGTGGCAATTTTTAATGTTATATATATATATATATTTATTTTTTTAAACAAAAGTGGAATTCCCCTTTGAGCATTCAAGCAGAGCTGTGATGGGGGCTCTTGGAAGTATATTCGAAGAATGATGTTGAGGCAGATCCTGTTATCATCTGTGCCTGACAACAGCCATGTTGCATAATGCTTGGTCATGCTCTGATGACAATAGTTGAAGGGCCCTGAATAGTAGGATGGTACACTGCGTTGTACCAACACTGCAGGGAATCCACAGCAGGGCAATGTGAAGGGACACTTAAAGGGGTTGGTAAACCCTCACAGTTCTTATACATTCAATGCATTAAGGTGAAAAACCTTCTGTGCTACAGCACCCCCCGAGACCCCCCCTGAGCCCGACCGTTTCAGCGATGGGGACGAGCACAGCAACTCCAGCCGCTGTCTCGGGTCCTCATTGGATAGATTGATAGCAGCAGGAGCCATTGACTCCCACTGCTGTCAATCAAAACCAGTGACACGGGAGACGGGGGATCTTAGGGATCTTATAAATTTTACACACTTAGTGCAACGCTTTCTAAAACTATATCTTGTGCATGAAAAATAAAATAAAAACTGTACATACAAATCATATAATATTTACAAAAATTAATCCAAAAACCTATGTGACAATGTTAAATATATATGTGAATAATGCGCTTATCTCTTCAAG
The DNA here is from genome assembly GCA_028564925.1 of Lithobates sylvaticus. Taxonomy (NCBI): domain Eukaryota; kingdom Metazoa; phylum Chordata; class Amphibia; order Anura; family Ranidae; genus Lithobates; species Lithobates sylvaticus. The sequence goes on along the minus strand of CM053033.1, from coordinate 164,721,859 downwards.
ACACCCTATGCAATATTCCAAATATGTCCACTCATTCAGTAATACCTTGTACAGGTGCATAAGACACCATAACATCTTTTTTGCAAAAAACAAATGTGTTCACAAAATTACTAATAATACAGTTGCATAAGTATCTCTGTACTGAGGAAATCACGAGGTGTGACGAAACGTGTAGGGGCAGGACTTAAAGGCTGACGTTGATATCAAGCTTACACAGATCACACTGACGAGTGAAAATCTGTCAGGAAATAAGTATCTGTACTTGTCTTTTTAAACCCTTCACAGTATTCTTAATGAGTCCAATCGTTATCACTACTGATTGTAAAAGCGGAGAAAAGGATTATCAGAAGTGATAACGGTTGGACTCATTGGGAATACTGTGAAGGGAAAAGACAAGTACAGAGATACTTATGTCCAGACAGCTTTTCACTGGTCAGTGTGATCTGTGTAAGCTTGATGTCAACTTCAGCCTTTCAGTCCCATCCCTACATGTTTCGTCACGCCTCATGACTTCCTCAGTACAGAGATACTTATGCAACTGTATTATTAGTAATTTTGTGAAAACGAATGTTTTTTGCAAAAAAGATTTTATGGTGTTTTTATGGTGTTGTATGCGCTATGTACAAGGTATTACTGGATGAGTGAACATATTTGGAATATTGCATAGGGTGTCTTGAAGAGATGAGCACATTATTCACATGTATATTTAACATTGTCGCATATGTTTTTGGATACATTTTTGTAGATATTATGTGATTTGTATGCACATTGTTTTTATTTTATTTTTAAAGCACAAGATATTGTTTTAGACCTTGGACACTCCCAGGAAGACAAATATGCCCAAATTTTACACTGTATGGCCCCAAGCACCCATGTGCACAGAGCAACGGTAATGGGAAAGTGTGATCACCCAAAACGAAAAAAAATAAATCAAAGTCTCAGGCCTCATTCACACGGGCGTATCTATCTGTACACCCGGGGTCATGCACATGCAGCCACACAGCTGTGAAATTTGTGACCAGTGACTGTGTCCATGCATCTGATGCATCCGAATAGACATAAATGGGCCTACCTACATGCGGATGCACGTAACACCTGTGCATCCCATGCTACCAAAGACGGCCATTAACATGGGTTTATGGATAGATATGCCATGTGAATGAGGCCTTAATGCTCTTTGACAAAGGCGGCAGTGTCTACCACCCTTTAAAAAGCGTCCCAAAAAAGTGTCAAAAGTACGCTTGCAATATTTTTTTACCAAAAAGATGTAGAAGAATATATATCGGCCTAAATTGATGAAGAAATACATTTTTAATATTTTTTTTTTTTTGGAATACTTTTCTGGATCAAATACCACCAAAAGAAAGTTGTATTTGTGGGGAAAAAAAAGGACATACATTTTGTTAAAGCGACACAGTGCCGTATCGCAAAAAATGGTCTGGTCATTAAGGGGGGAAATCTTCTGGGGCTGAAGTGGTTAATGAGTGCATTTGTTGGAAGGTGCTGCCTGTCAAATTCTGCAAGCTGAGTTTAAAATGCCGAGGCCATGGTATGTGTAGAGCCCCATCTGGCTGCAATGTAAATTTAGCTGGCCAGTTGGGAGCAGAAAAACCAAAGCTCAACCTCCCTGATTTTATTTACTGTCCTCTAGCAGCCCTTAATGATTTGCCTTCCATAAGCTGAAATCTAGACTGGCAGCTCTGAGGTTCTGCACATCTTTAATTCACTTTGCATCGCTTTAATAAATAATCCAGTAGGTGTCAGTATATTCTGCATTAAGGCTCCATTCACATCTAAGCACTCTGTGAACAGACACAAAAGTGAGTGTTTTCTGCCATATTCACGGAACACATGAAAAACACGCATCGCCTTTATTGCACCCTGAATGCAGCCGGCGGTTGCACAATTTCATGTGCATAAGCAATTGTAAATGTACCAAAACACGTGGTTAAAAAACGCATAAGGCTCAACACCCAAAAAGACACATTAGCTTCTGTTGTGTGTTCATGCCCATTAGAAATGGCAGTCCATTAGTAACCCATTGTAAAAATGCACAAGAAAACGTGCGTTCCTTAGGCAGCCCATTGCAAAAATGCATTAAAAAAAGTGCAAGAGTGCATGCATTCATGCGATGCTCAGATGTGAATGCAGCCTAAAGGATTCCGGTATATACATACATACATACATATATGTCTATATAGGTACCTTGAGGTGCTTGTTAACCCCCCGTGGATCCCGTACATCTAGTCTTTGGGGGGCATCACTGTAGACAGCGGTGTTGGCTTGACTTTGTAGGTACTTCTCATCTTTGTCACTATCCATTGGACATTCAATTAAATATTGATCAGGAATCATTGTTCAGGAGCTGAGTTGTGTCGCTTTTGATCTGTGAAGGTCTGGATCTGAACCCTTGTGCAGAACCTGGTCCTATCTTATTCTAATACAAGTCTTTGTCCAAACGAACTTTTCGAAACTTCCCCTGTTTTGTGACAGTGTCACTCCAGTTCCTTCCACCACCTCTCCCTGCCCTGTTGGAGTTGCTGTGGATAATATTTCAGAGCTCCTCTCCCTCCCTCTGAGGCCTGACACTTTTCTGTGACATGCCAGACCCAACTGTCACTATGATATAAATATGGAAATACGGCACCACAGCTGTGCTGGATTATCTGCCCCTGCACCGACCATTCATAGGACGGCAGTGTGCATCGCCTGCATCATGTTGGAGCTCTGCATGGAGGAGCAACGTGATATTCTGGAAGACAGGAGAAAGTGTTGGGTGAAATGTAAAGGGAAACTCCAGCTCTTTTTACACTTTACGTAGTTTGTTTGGGCCAAGTTGGCCTACACAAACTATGTCCCTCACTAACGTGAGGCTGCTGGATGCATAGCTCCCAACAGTCCTTGATTTTGAGGGACTGTCCTGATTTGAACCAAAGTCCCTCCGTCCCTCTTCCCTTCTCATTTGTCCCTCATTTTGGTCTGATCTATATAGTTGTATATAAAATCCACTTTTTATCTTTCAAAAATTGTTTCCCAATTTCATCCAATTTCTAAATTGCTGCATTTGTACATTTCAAAAGCCAGTATAAAGGAATAATAGTGGTAAAAAATTGTGCGATGCTGTACCCAAACAAAATTTACGTAATTTTTCGCCACAAATAGAACTTTATTTTGGTGGCATTTGATCATCTCTGCGGTTTTTATTTTTTTGCGCTATAAACAAAAAAAGAGCGACAATTTTGAAAAAAACTAAATGTTTTGTACTTTTTGCTGTAATAAATAGCCCCAATTATTTTTTTTAAAAAAAAGCAAATTTTTTCCTCAGTTTAGGCCGATATGTATTCGTCTACATATTTTTGGTAATAAAAAATCATAAAAAGCTTATATTGATTTTTTTGCGCAAAAGTTATAGCGTCTACAAAATAGGGGATAGATTTATGGCATTTTTATTTTTTTTTTTTTACTAGTAATGTCGGCGATCTGCGATTTTTATCTAGACTGCGACATTATGGCGGACACATCGGACACTTTTGACAAATTTTTGGGTCGATTCACAATTATACAGCGATCAGTGCTATAAAAATGCACTGATTACTGTATAAATGCCATTGGCAGGGAAGGGCTTAACACAAGGGGGCGATCAAGGTTTTACCTGTGTTCCCTATGTGTGTGTTCTAACCAGCGGACTATAGCAGATGAGAGATTGTGGTTCCCAGCTCGTAGGAACTCGCAATCTCTCTCTCCTCTCCTCGCAGAACACACACGTCCCTGTTCTGCCTCTCGTGCCTGCGATTGTTTGTGGCCGGCGGTCATCGCGACCATCGGTCACGAGCATCGACACCCCCGATGTGCAGCGGGTGCGCGTGCTTGCTATCCCGCTTAAAGGGACCGACGTACAGCTACGACAGTTCGGGGGTACGTGCCGACCTGCCGAAGTATAATGACGATGGCTGGTCGGCAAGTGGTTAAGGGTGTGTGGCGGGAGGGGGCGTGTCCGGATGTAGGAGAGGACAGACGTGTTGTGAGGAGCTCCGCACATCCGACATTTAATCCGTATTAATCCTCAGCTTGAATCAGTGTAATTGGGGAAAAAAACACACCAAGTGACTCACCAGCACCTTCTGTTGCAATCCGGACCAGCATTGTGGTGATCTGCCCTGTACACGTCCGGGATTAGGAGGTCCCTCCATACCTGCGGCGGCCGCCATCTTCTTTGCCTGTACCCTGCTGACGGAGCCTTTTTCTGGACACATCCAGAGGTAAGGGGCATACCTCATCCCGCAATCTGCCTCCTGATACCCCTGGAGTGGCCCGCTGATCCGTGGGGCCGCTGAGGTTGTCTGGCGCGGCCGCGGCCTAGTGCGGCCTAGTACAGCCTGCCGCCGAGCGGACTTTCCTGAGCGGCCGACCGGCGGAGGAACATCGCGACCGGCCTCAAATTGGAAGAGAGGAAGCTGCCGAACGATAGGGCCCCCCTCCACATCCTCCGGCCCACCTGTGTATCATCTGCTGCGGCCCGCCGATCCACAGGGCCGCTGTTGTTACTGGCGTGGCCGCGGCCTAGTGCGGTCTAGTACAGCCTGCCGCCGAGCGGACTTTCCTGAGCGGCCGGCCGGCGGAGGGACATCGCGACCGGCCTCAATCTGGAAGAGAGGAAGCTGCCGAGCGGTAAGGCCCCCCTCCACATCCTCCGGCCCACCTGTACACCATCTGCTGCGGCCTGCTGATCCACAGGGCCGCTGTTGTTGCTGGCGTGGCCGCGGCCTAGTCTGGCCTAGTGCAGCCTGCCGTCCGCCCCACTTTCCTAAACGGCCGGCCGGCGGGGGAGCTCCGCGGCTGGCCTCAGGGCAGCAGGCGGCCAAATATCACCCAGTCAACCTTCCACATCCTCCACAATATAACTGCTGGATCTTCCAGGTAGGCTGTCTGTCTCACAACTGCAGACCTCTGAGGCTCAGCATCCTATACCCTCTCCTCATCCATCCGGCTCCTGGGGCCACGTACATAGTGCCATCAAGTCGAGCATCGCTGGAAACACATTATCTGAGGGAGAACAGCGGACGCCTGCCGCCTATCCCTCCTTCATGGGCCCTAAGAACCGGCCCAAGGGCTCATCTACGCCGGGTCGCCCGGCTTCTGACCCGCCTGCACAATCGGATCCCTCTCTCATAGGGAGACTGCAGTCACTGCTTACCGAATTAGCCATGGAGCCTGAAGCTTCTCCGAGTGTGGCTCTGTCCACCCCACCCTCCCAAGACAGCACCACAGTGATCCTGGCTGCCATTGAACAGAGCAAAACTTCTATGCTGGTGAGAATAGACCGCCTCGCTGAAGAATGCAATCTCATTAGAAACGACTTGGATAAGATCAGGGGCAGGCTGACTGAATCAGAATCTAGAATTTCTGCCACTGAAGATCTTACAGCTAACCACACTAACACCATAGCGGACTTGCAACGTACGGTACAACTACTTGTCGCTAAGTCTGATGACGCCGAAAACAGAGCAAGACGCAACAATGTACGTGTCCTTGGCCTCCCGGAGGGGGAAGAAGGTGACCGACCAGCGGAATTTGCGGAAGACTTCTTTAAAAATCTGCTGGGCCTCACAGATATATCCCCAACTTATGTGGTTGAGCGGGCTCATCGTGTGCCAACGGGCCGCACTATCCCTGGTGCAAATCCCAGACCCTTCTTGGTCCGCTTTTTGAATTTCAGGGATAGGGATAGGATCCTCTCTGCAGCTCGCAAGCATCCCTCGCTTTCATACGGCAACTCTTCAATCCTTCTGTTTCCGGATTTCTCGGCTGACTTACAGCGCAAGAGGAAGTCTTTTAATGATGTCCGGAAGCGCCTACGAGAAAAAGATATAAAGTACAGTATGTTGTATCCTAGCCGTCTCCGGGTCCCTCATAACGGCTCGGTCAGGTTTTTTGATTCTCCGGCTGACGCTGACGAATGGCTTAACAATCTAAGGTGAATACAAGTTGCTGTCTCCCCTGCAAGTTGCTATTTAAAAGTTGCCTCGAATGTTCCTCTTTCCTTCCGGATCCATGATCGGGGGACGGTTTGGCCAAACGTTAGTTTTTTTGTTGCAGAATCCTTGGACCGCATCATCAAAGGTTGTTACCAATTGTGTTCTAGGCCTCTCATGCAGGTTTTTCTCAGCTAGTTTGGGTGGGAGTCCTTTTACCCTTGACGGCTGGTGAGCTGACTATCCCTGATTGAGATTTTGTCTTTCCTCAAAGAAACAGGTATCACTTCAGACCCTTCTAGTTCTAGGCTGAATGTCCAATACTTCTACATTCCTCTATCTCGGAGCTACCTGATTAGACGTAACTCACTGAAGTATTAACTTTTCCCCCCTCATCCGGGTCCTCAATTCCCCCACGAATTGAAGTGACGTAAGCGGCACGGAGTCGCTACACTTTGGAACTTTTTTGTTCTCAAGAAGTCTGAAGATTTAGGAGTCTGAGTTTAGGTTTCGGGAATTAAACTGACCATAGTTATTGTTTTCTGTTCTATTTTTCTCTTTTCAGGGTACTCATGGTCAGTAGGGAGCTTACTGGTTATTTTTTTTTTTCTTTTTTCTCTGTACGCTCTGTATCCACTAACTGATGCTTACACTGTGTATGTTCCAACAATGCTCACTATGCCCACTGCAAAATATGCTATGTTGTTGCTGCTCCCCCTTGGTCTCATAGTGGCTGACCCCCCACAAGTAGGTATTGATATGCTTTACCATAATTTCTTAATGTACCAATGGAGCTAAAACTGGTATCATGGAACGTACGAGGTCTTTAAGTATCTGAATAACCACAGGCCCCATATCTTGTTCCTGCAGGAGACTCATCTCCTGGGGAATAAGATCCTGGCGCTACGCAGGCCCTGGGTACGGCAATCCTTTCATGCTACATATTCTAGTTATGCTAGGGGAGTGGCCATATTACTGAACAAATCTCTTTCATATAAGGTTATACACGTACACCTTGATCGGGAGGGCCGTTTCATAATTCTACTTCTGGAGATCAATGCGGTGGTCTATGCTTTAGTGAACATATATGTCCCTCCTCCTTTCAATCACCAGGTCCTCTACAAGCTGTATGAGCTCTTAGCTCCATTACAATATTCCAGATTATACATAGCTGGAGACTTTAACTCTATTCTAGATCCGTCCCTAGACTCCTCCAATCCAAATAGGGTGTACTCAGCAGATCTGTTACATTGGGCACAAGCATTCAACTATACTGAGATCTGGAGATGGAAGCATCAAACCGCTAGAGCCTATTCCTTCCACTCCTCCACTCATAGATCGGGCTCTAGGATAGACCTGGTCTTTGGCAACACTTGTGCCCTGGCAGTGGTGAGAGGGGCCTCGTATTTACCTGCGGGCCTCTCTGATCATGCACCCTTGGAGGTCACCTTGGAGTTGTCGAACACCAGGAGACGAGACTGCTGGCGTCTGGCCCCTAAGTGGTTGCAAGACTCGACGGTGGGGGAGGAGGTCTCTCCTAAATTACAACAATATTGGGAGTTCAATGAGGACTCAACATCAGCGCAGGTAGTCTGGGACGCCTTCAAGGCTAATACTAGAGGTGAATATATCTCGGCTATTAAAGCGGCTCGCTTGGCAATGTCCTGTCAGGTCCGAACCCTCGAGGAGGAAGAGACTGGGGCGGCAGAGGCTTTTTCTGTCTCGCCAACCTTGGATCACTTCAGCCGGTTGGCTGAGGCAAGAAGAGCATTGTCTTTACACCTTGTCTCGGCCACTCATTTAGATTTGAACACATTGGCGGGGAAGGTCTTTGAGTATGGAGACAAAAATAGCAAGCTCCTAGCTAATTTAGTTGCGGACTCGAAAATGCAGACGATGGTCTCAGGAATTTGTGGCTCAGATGGTCAGCTGATATCTACTCCCGATCTAATTCTAGAGGAATTCCGATCCTTCTACGAAAACTTATACAGGGCAGTCCCGAGTGGGCCTGAGGATAGGCGTAGGGAGTTTTTACACTCCCTGCAGCTGCCCACTCTTTCGCAGGAGGATCTTGAATTTCTAGATAAGGACTTTACCACTGAGGAGATAGAGGAAGCGATCCTTTCATTTCCTAGTGGGAAAACACCGGGACCAGATGGTCTACCTGGTGAATGGTACAGAATGTATGCCTCTTTAATTGCCCCAAAACTACTAAAGGTCTTCTCTGAAAGTAAACAACAGATGGCATTACCCCCTTCAATGTATCAGGCACACATAGTCCTTATTCCTAAGCCTGGCAAAGACGTATCACTCTGTGCTTCTTACAGGCCAATTTCCTTGCTAAATTATGACCTTAAGATTTTGACGAAAATGTTGGCGACCAGACTGCGGACGATTTTACCATCTCTGATTAATATAGACCAGACCGGTTTTATGCCGGGGAAATCCACTGACATTAACTTGCGTAGACTGTTTACCCATCTTCAGCTACCCCCCACTGATTCCTCCACGAGAGTAATGGTTACCCTGGACATCGAAAAGGCGTTCGATTCGGTAGCATGGCCTTTTATGTCCACAGTTCTGGAAGTCATGGATTTTGGAGAGGTATTTCGCCAATGGATTGATATTCTATATAAAGATCCGACAGCGCAAATTAAACTCGGTGGTGCTCTGTCGACACCCTTTCCTGTTGGAAGAGGTACGAGGCAGGGTTGTCCACTGTCACCGGCCCTCTTTGCCTTGGTGATGGAACCCCTTGCCGCGGCCCTCAGACAAACGGACAGGGTCAGAGGAATACAGGTGGGATCCATACATGAGAAAGTTGCTTTATACGCAGATGATCTCATCCTTTTCTTGAGTGACCCTGCCCAGTCTCTTCAAGAGACTTTAAACATTCTTTCCAACTTCACTAGCTATTCGGGACTCAAGGTAAATTGGGATAAATCTCAAATCTTTCCGATAGATAGGGCGGCAAGAGACGTAGCAGATCCTAACCTACCCTTATTATGGACAGACAAAATCAAATATTTGGGTATTCACATATCCGCCTCTACCTCTGACTATCATACTCTTAATCTGGAACCACTGATCCATAAAATGAAGACAAGACTGAAGGCGTGGGCAAATCTCCCCCTCTCTTTAATTGGGAGGATCAATTTATTTAAGATGAAGCTTTTACCTGGCTTCCTTTACGTTCTCAGACACGCACCTGTCTGGATCCCCAAAAAGGTATTTCGTATGATAAACACTATCCTAGTATCTTTTCTCTGGGGAGCCAGTCAACCGAGATTTAGGTTGACGGTCCTGCAGAGACCTTGGGGAGAGGGAGGTTTGGCTTGCCCTGACCTCCACTCCTATTTTATGGCGGCTCTATTATCCCATGCCCACAACTGGCTGGTCTCGGATGAGTCCAATGCAGCGGTGGTCCTGGAAGCAGCTCGATTGGGGTCTTATGAGGCGCTACGGAATCTACTCTACCGGGGCCCCAGGGCTCCCTTCCCTCTTACTTCGGCAATGAAAGCGGTCTTACGGGCATGGTCAGTGGCGAATTTACTACGCCCCATACCCTCTGGACACATTTCCCCGCACAACCCTCTTTGGTTTAATCCAAAGTTATCAGAATTCGAATCCATTCCCGACCCCGGGGTGTGGGCTAGCAGGGGCATCAAATATATAAATCAGATCTGTCTTGAGGGGAAATTACTGACGTTTGACAGGTTAAAACAAGAATTTAATTTACCCAACTCACACCTGTTTAGATTTCTACAGCTTAGACACGCTTTTAATACTCAATTTGACAATGCTCCTGTAGCCTTCTATACCTCGACTCTGGAAACTCTACTCAGAGATGAGGCTCTGTCTAAGCCCTTATCCACCATATACAAAGCGCTACTTCCTAATGTCCACACGGGGCTGGAAAATCTTAGAGCAAAGTGGGAAGTAGATTTCCCTGCATTAGACACAGAAGATTGGGAAGAAATGTGGGAGTATCCATTTTCACAGTTAGTGTCTGCTAGGGATAGGTTAGTGCAATTTAAAATACTACATAAGGTATACTACACGCCTGTACGTCTACATAGAATTTATCCATCTGTACCCGACTCCTGCTGGAGATGCGGTTCCCCCTTAGCGGACTTCATCCATATTTTCTGGAGTTGTCCTAAGATTGAAGTTTTCTGGGTTGAGATAACCAGTTTTATTCTGACTGTCACCACCATTCCTGTGCCATTGTCCGTAGAAATATGTCTGCTGGGACTGGTTGAACCATTGGCCCCAAGCCGGGCGATTAGAACCCTGCTGGGACTATTACTTTACTATGCCCGTAAATCTATAGTACTCAGGTGGAAGGCCTCAGCCGCACCCACCATAAATTTTTGGAAGAGGTTAGTAAATACGGCTCTACCACTATACAAAGCTACTTACCTGTCACGTGGGTGTGAGGAAAAATTTCACAAAATATGGAACATCTGGACTGAATCCCAGTCCACTAATGCTGATTCAAATGAAGATTAGTAGCACTCTGTGAGTATCGGGAACAGCATAGGTGGCATTCCTGACCTCCTAATGTTCCTAGCGTTCTGAGTCCATGCTCTTTGGGGAGGAGGGGAGCGGAAGCAAGACTAAGTAGACGGTGAATGACTATTAGGCACTTCATCCTATGATTAGCTACCGAAAGCTTTGTGGGGTATAGATGGAAGTACAAGATGGTTCTGCATATCCTGCATAGGTGGTTGAGCGTACAAGGGCTTTATTAGGATGTTTTTAATTTTTGTGTTTTTTTTTTTTTTTCTCTGTTAAGTTTAGCTCTATAGTAGTGATTTGAGCCTGGGTATGCCCAATAGGCTGTTTTGTTCTGTGTTACTTAAAATTCAATAAAAACTATTTAAAAAAAAAAAAAAAAAAAAGGGTGTGTGGCGGGGGGTATGTCCTATGGCTACATACATTTGTTAATGGTTGTCCCTCGTTCCCATCTCAAAAAGTTGTGAGGTATGTGGATGTGCGGTAAAAACTGTATGTGGCTGAGGCTATATACAGCACTGTGTTCCCGGTTTGATCCAAAACTTCCAGTACCCAGAACACAATAGAATCTATCACAGAGGCGCTCAGCCATTCATAGAAAGAAATGTATTCTTGCAATGAATGCAAAGCTAACTCTGATTGGCTGAGTCAGAGGTTGTGACCTCATCAGCCCATCTCTCTGACTCAGCCAATCAAAGGAAACTTTGTATTCATTGCTAGAATACAACGCTTTCTATGAATGGCTGAGCGCCGCTCAGATAGACTCTATCCCAGATAGCAAAGATAACTTGCCACAAATTTCTGGCAGTGTTGAATTGTAGGTCTGTTAACTTACTGGACATTTTCTGCATATTTTCACTGGCAAGTTGTACACTTGCAGAGCACTTGATGCATAAGCTCTAGTTGACACTTTTCCAATTTGTAGCAAATTTGCGTGCAAGAGCAAAGTTGCATTAGTGAATCTACATCAAGAGCTCTGCAAGTCTACAGCATGAAAATTCAGCCACAGTGTCCCCTGTGGTGGGATGATTATTGCACAACATAACTGAACCAGAACTTGCAGCAGACTTGCAGAATGTTTGCAAAGAAAGTTAATCTGGAGTCATGCAATGTGGACTTGCTGCAATTGTGCAACTTGTGAAGCCTGGAAAGTCAGTCAGCAATAGTTTAGCAAGTCATTTTCAAACCTGCAGCACGATAACTTGCTATTTGGGATTGTGTCCTGGGTATGAGACATGAAGGTCTTGGCTTGCACCTGGAACACAGTGTTGTATGCTGCATGTAGCCTCAGTTACATACAGTTTTTTAACAAGAAAAGTTACATACAGTTTATACTGCACATCCAGCGGTCTCAGATGTCAGTGAGGGACAGTTAGTTTGGGCCAGCTTGGCCCAAACTAACTGCGTCAAGTGTAACAAAAGCTGGAGTTCAGCTTTAAGCTCACCACACACATTGCAATCTGATTGTATTATCTAATTTAGATCTACCAACAACCATGAAAGAGACTGTTTGGTTGGACACAAATCTATTGGATAGTTTCAGTAGGTCCTCATATACTAAGGTGAGCAGATTTTCAAAATCAAATCCGGGGTTACCTGTTCAGGATTGACCCACACAGTCCAGGTCTTGAATAATGTGTCCAGGTTTCAGGCTGCCTGAAACCCAGACACATTATTCAGACCTGTCTGTGGCTCCCCATGCTCCTGGGTGCCTGTGCAGCCTCCCTGTCACTTCCACTACAGGTTCCACTTCTTTTTGCTGCCTCTCCCCCCCCCCCCCCCCCACCCGAAGCTCTTACCTCCTCTCCAAATGGCTGCTGCAGGGGCTTGTTTTAGGATGTAGGATGGAGAGCAGGCCCTTCCTTTTTGTGACTGAACAGGAAGCAGCTCAGCACAGAGCACTTCCCATTCATTCACTGTCTAGTGCAGCTGAGGCTGCGGAGAAATAAACTGGGGAATCTCTGTTATCAGTAGAGATGGGCAAGCTGTCCGGGTCAAGCATTGGTTTGGCCCCGAATAGCGCCCATTAGGGGGTTCACCCGCCAGTGCTGGGACAAGGTCATTTGGTGCCCAGGGCGAAGATGGCAAACTGCGCCCCCCCCCCCCTTTTTAAGAAAGAATCAATGTCGTTTCAAAACAAGAATATACTTAAACCATTACAAATCCATTAGGTTGCGATAGAAACAGAGTTCACTCACACATTTTAATTATACAGTATGTATTTTTATTGGGGGCACTTTGAAATAATAATGCAAAAATTTTCGCTCTTTTTTTGTTTATAGCGTGAAAAATAAAAACCGCAGAGGTGATCAAATGTCACCAAAAGGAAGCTCTATTTGTGGGAAAAAAAGGACATACATTGTGTTTGGGTACAGTGTCGCACAACCACACAAATTGCCAGTTAAAGTGGCGAGGTATCACAAAAAATGGCCTGATCATTAAAGGGGTAAAACCTTCTGGAGCTGAAGTGGTTAACTTCAAAGAAACACAAATACAAAGAAACAGAAACACAAGAAATACAAAGAAAAAAACTCTCTTACTAATAACTGGTGTGATGTGGGAAACCCAGCGATTCCTGTGCGGGTTCCTGCATTGCACCTAAATTGCCAGCAGTTCACACTGACATCTGCGAACTGCTGCGGGTGTCAATGTGAAGTTAAGGACACCCCCAGATTGGTTTGCATATAGCAGTGTGTACTGTGAAATGGTACAGGAATCGGATGGCATGGGTGTGAACACTTATGCCATCCGATTCCAATGCAGACCAAAAAAAAGGGTCCTGCACCGTTTTAGTCCAAATGTATGGCTGAATTTGCATCACAAAAACATTGCATGTGATCGGCACAGCAATGCGGTGCAAATCGCATGTGATGTCTATCATCGCAATAGTGTGAACTCAGCCTAAAACTGGTAGAGAAGAGGTGACATAATGTCTCCTAAGCACCTGCAATAAGGCATATTACACTTTACTTATAGCACCCCTTAGAAGAGTCCTGTGAATTTGTGTGTTTGGTAAAGGGGAACTAGGTCTGATTAGTGAACTATAAGCCCCTTTACTGCCAACCTCTTCCTGAGAATGTAATGCGGCGTACACACGCTCAGACTTTCCCGCGGGATTGTCCGCCGGACCTAGTCCAGCGGACAAACTGCCAGACTTTCCAGCGGAAGTCCGCCGGACTTTCCGGACGTGTGGACTTGCCCACACACCCCCGGACTTTTCTGGAGTTTTGGCCAAAGTCCGCCGGACTTTTGAAATGAACGGACTTGCCCACACACGGAGGAAAGTCCGATCATTTAGAACGTGACTCCAGGTAGACGGGACTAACGAAGGCAGTGAATGCCACCGCGCTAGCCCCGTCACCTGGTATGGATTTAAAGGGGAATCCCTACGCCGAAAAAAACGGTTTGGGGGTCCCCCCCAAATCCATATCAGACCCTTATCCGAGCATGCAGCCCTGAGCCTTACCAGGCCGCGTGCCCTCAACATGGGGGGTGCCCTGGAGAAAGGGGGCCCCCCACCCCAAAGCACCTTGTCCCCATGTTGATAAGGACAAGGGCCTCTTCCCGACAACCATGGCCGTTGGTTGGTTTAATAAGTTGGTTTAATAGGGTTGGTTTAATAAGATACCGGCCCCCCACCCTATGTGAATGAGTATGGTTTTTTTTATTTACACATTTTTCCTTAGGTGAATGGGTAGGGGTACCTCGTACCCCATACTCATTCACATAGGGTGGGGGCCGGTATCTGGGGGCCCCCTTATTAAAGTTGGCTCCCAGATTCCGATGAGCCCCCCGCCCGCAGACCCCGACAACCAACGGGCAGGGTTGTCGGGAAGAGGCCCTTGTCCTCATCATCATGGGGACAAGGTGCTTTGAGGTGGGGGGGCCGCAGGGCCCCCCTTTCCCCAGGGCACCCCCCATGTTGAGGGCACGTGGCCTGGTAAGGCTCAGGAGGGGGGGGGGGGGCTTGCTCATCCCCACCCCCTTTCCTGACCGGCCGGGCTGCGTGCTCGGATAAGGGCCTGAGATGGATTTGGTGGGGACCCCCACACCGTTTTTTCGGTGTAGGGATTCCCCTTTAAATCCATACAAAGTGACGGGGCTAGCCCGGCGGCATTCACTGCCTTCGCTAGTCCCATCTACCTGGAGTCACGTTCTAAATGAACGGACTTTCCTCCGTGTGTGAGGCAAGTCCGTTCATTTTAAAAGTCCCACGGACTAGCATACAGACGGCGGGATTGTCCGCCAGACTGCTGAGTCCAGCGGACAATTTTAAGTCTAAACTTAAAACTTAGTCCGCCGGACTTTTGGGAGGAAAAAGTCAGCCGGAGCCCCACACACTGTTGGAATGTCCGGCGGACAATCCCGCGGGAAAGTCCGCTCGTGTGAGTATAGTGTAGCGTCTGTGTAGTGTTAGTATAGTGTAGCGTCTGAGTATAGTGTAGCGTCTGTGTAGTGTGAGTATAGTGTAGCGTCTGTGTAGTGTCAGTGTAGTGTTAGTATAGTGTGAGTATAGTGTAGTGTGAGTATAGTGTCAGTGTAGTGTGAGTATAGTGTAGTGTCAGGAATTTTACATTTTTATTGTTTCACTTTAACCACTTGCCGCCCGCCATATAGCAGAATGACGGCGGCAAAGTGGTTTCATATGACGCCCTCAGGATATTAAGCCGATACCCGGGGGCGCGCATCGCGGCGATCGTTGTTGCGCTGTGTCAGTCTGACCAATGTCCAATCACGGCTGATCACAGTGTAAATAGGAAGAGCCGTTGATTGGCTTTTCCTCACTCACGTCTGTCAGACGCGAGTAGAGGAGAAACGATCGGCTGCTCCTCTGACAGGGGGGGGTCTGTGCTGATCGATTATCAGCGCAGCCCCCCCCCCCCCCCCAGGATGCACACACTGGACCACCAGGTTCGCCACCAGACCACCAGGGATGCCCAGCACCAGGTATGACACCCTAGACCACCAGGGATGCCAATCAGTGCCGCAATGGATGCCAATCAGTGCCCACAATGGGCATCACTGATTGGCATGCATTATTGTTTGGCACTGATTGGCATCCATCCGTACAATACTTTGCACTACAATGCCACCTATCAGTGCAAATCTATGCCGCCTATCAGTGCCCATCCATGCCGCCTATCAGTGCCCATCCGTGCTGCCTATCCATACCCATCCGTGCCACCTATCCATGCCAATCCGTGCCTATTTGTGCCACCTATCAGTGCCCATCAGTGCCACATATCAGTACCCATCAATGCCACCTCATGAGTGCCACTTCATTGGTGCCACATCATCGGTGCTCATCAGTGCTGCGCCTTATCAGTGCCCGTCACTGCAGCCCCATCAGTGCCCATCAGTGAAGGAGAAAACGTACTTATTTACAAAGTTTTGTAACTGAAACAAAAAAAAACATATATTTTTTCAAATTTTTCGGTCTTTTTTTTATGTTTAGCAGAAAATAAAAATCCCAGAGGCGATCAAATACCACCAAAAGAAAGCTCTATTTGTGGTAACAAAATGATAAAAATGTAGTTTGGGTACAGTGTAGCATGACCGCACAATTGTCATTCAAAGTGCGACAGCGATGAAAGCTGAAAATTCGTCTGGGCAGGAAGTGCCCTGTATTGAAGTGGATAAGCATCATTAAATCACTGCTCCTTTAAAAACAATATTTTTTTTACTTTTTTTTGCATTGATACATGTCCCCCAGGGCAGTACCCCCTTCCCCATACCCTTTTTCGGCCAATAACTTGCATATAAGCCTTAAAAATGGGGACTTTTGATTTTTCGAGTTCTGGACCCATAGACTTTAATAGGGTTCTGGTTAGAATTTTTTCCCTGTTCTGAAGTTCTGGTATACAGTAGAACAAAACTCGGGGGTGTTCTACATCACTAGTCCTCAGTAATGAGACATCAGGGGTCTGTTTAGACCCCTGATATTTCACAAAGGCCCCCGACGGGGCTGAAGAAAAGAAAATGGTAAAAATAAATACATTAATAATAAAAAACTACTATCCACTGTTCTACTGACTGACACCATCCTCTGCCCTATTAACATCAATCCCCATCCTACTGACACTGTCCACAGTCCTACTGACAGATGCTGTCCACTTTTGAGGTAGGCTAAGTACATATTTTTATACATAGTTACAGAGGCGGCTCTAGACTTTATGAGCCCTTAGGCAAAACTTATACATGAGGCCCCACTCACTCCCATAATGGGAAAAATAATTCAAGGAATGAAAATTAACTGTATTAGGAGGGTACAGTATAAGTGAGTGGACAGTACAGGGCGCAGGAGGGAACAGTACAGGGGGCAGGTAAGTGGATACAGTACAATACAGGGGCAGGCTGTCACAGAAAGAAAAAAAAAAGAGCGAAATAAAGATGGAATTAAAGAAGGAAAGAAAGAAAGAAAGAAAGGTGGAAGGAAATAAAGAAAGAAAGGAAAGATAGTAGGAAAGAAATAAAGAAAGATGGAAGGAAAGAAAGATTGAAGGAAAGATGGAAGGAAAGAACGATGGAAAGATGGAAGGAAAGAAAGAAAAGATGGAAGGAAAGAAAGAAAAAATGGAAAGAAAGAAAGAAAGAGAGAAGGTAAGAAAGAAAGAGAGAAGGAAAGAAAGAAAGGAAAGATGGAAGGAACGAAAGAAAGAGAAGAAAAGAAAAAGAAAGAAAGGAAGGAAAGGTGGAAGGAAAGATAGAAAGGAAAGATGGAAAGAAAGAATGACAGAAAGAAAGAAAGGAAAGATGGAAAGAAAGAATGACAGAAAGAAAGGAAAGATGGAAAAAAAGAGAGAAGGAAAGAAAGAAAGAAAGAAAGAAAAAAGGAAAGAAAGAAAGAGAAAGAAAGGAAAGAAAGGAAAGAAAAAGAAAGGAAAGATGGAAGGAAAGAAAGGAAAGAAAGAAAAATAAGGAAAGAAAGAAAAGATGGAAGGAAAGAAAGTAAGAAAGGAAAGAGAGAGAAAGAAAGAAAGGAAAGATGGAAGGAAAGAAAGAAAAAGAGAAGAAAGAAAGAAAGAAAGGAAGGAAAGGTGGAAGGAAAGATGGTAGGAAAGAAAGAAAAAAAGAAAGAAGAGAAAGAAAGAAAGGAAAGATGGAGGGAAAGAAAGAAAGAAAGAGAGAAGAAAAGAAAGAAAGGAAGGAAAGGTGGAAGGAAAAATAGAAAGGAAAGATGGAAAGAAAGAAACAGAAAGAAAGGAAAGATGGAAAGAAAGAATGACAGAAAGAAAGGAAAGATGGAAAAAAAGAGAGAAGGAAAGAAAGAAAGATGGAAGGAAAGAAAGAAAGAAAGAAAGAGAAAGAAAGGAAAGGTGGAAGGAAAGAAAGAAAGAAAGGAAAGATGGAAGGAAAGAAATAAAAAAAAAAAAAGGAAAGAAAGATGGAAGGAAAGAAAGAAAAGATGGAAAGAAAGAGAGAAGGTAAGAAAGAAAGAGAGAAGGAAAGAAAGAAAGGAAAGATGGAAGGAAAGAAAGAAAAAGAAGAAAAGAAAGAAAGAAAGGAAGGAAAGGTGGAAGGAAAGATGGTAGGAAAGAAAGAGAAGAAGAAAAGAAAGAAAGAAAGAAAGAAAGGAAAGATGGAAGGAAAGAAAGAAAGAAAGAAGAGAAAGAAAAGAAAGAAAGGAAGGAAAGGTGGAAGGAAAAATAGAAAGGAAAGATGGAAAGAAAGAATGACAGAAAGAAAGGAAAGATGGAAAGAAAGAATGACAGAAAGAAAGGAAAGATGGAAAGAAAGAGAGAAGGAAAGAAAGAAAAGATGGAAGGAAAGAAAGAGAAAGAAAGGAAAGGTGGAAGGAAAGAAAGAAAGAAAGAAAGAAAGAAAGAAAGAAAGAAAGAAAGAAAGAAGAAAAAAAAGAAAGAAAGAAAGAAAGAAAAAAAAAGGAAAGATGGTAGGAAAGAAATAAAGAAAGATGGAAGGAAAGAAATAAAGAAAGATGGAAGGAAAGAAAGAAAAGATGGAAAGAAAGAAAGAAAGAGAGAAGGTAAGAAAGAAAGAGAGAAGGAAAAAAAGAAAGGAAAGATGGAAGGAAAGAAAGAAAGAGAGAAGAAAAGAAAGGAAGGAAGGAAAGGTGGAAGGAAAGATAGAAAGGAAAGATGGTAGGAAAGAAATAAAGAAATATGGAAGGAAAGAAAGATGGAAGGAAAGAGAGAAAAGATGGAAAGAAAGAAAGAGAGAGAAGGTAAGAAAGAAAGAGAGAAGGAAAAAAAGAAAGGAAAGATGGAAGGAAAGAAAGAAAGAGAGAAGAAAATAAATGATTATATGTCAGTATTACATTGTATATCCCCAGTTCCGCTGATAGGCCAGTACAACTGGCCCTGTTGTACTGGGCCTGGCCAGCAGGGGGGCCCGGGCAAGCTGAACAGATAAGTAATTAACCGCTTCCCGACCACCTCACGCCGATATACGTCGGCAGAATGGCACGGCTGGGCAAAACCACGTACCGGTACGCGGTCCTTTAAGAGCCCAGCCGTGGGTCGCGTGCGCACCGCCGGCGGCGCGCTCACGACTCGGTCATGAGCTTCGTGACCACGGGTGCGGGACCAGCGGACCCAATCGCCGCTGGTGTCCCGCGATCGGGTCACAGAGCTGAAGAACGGGGAGAGGTCTGTGTAAACAAACCTCTCCCCGTGCTTCCTACACTGCCTGTCATTGATCGGCTGTTCCCTGTCATCGGGAAAGCCGATCAATGACGTCAGACGTACAGCCACACCCCCCTACTGTAAAAAAAAAACACAACACGTCACACTTAGCCCCTCCCCGCCAGTGTCATTTACATAGGAATCAGTGCATTTAAATACCACTGATTTCTATATAAATGACAATGGTCCCAAAAATGTGTCAAAAATGTCTGATGTGTCCGCCATAATGTCACAGTCACAATAAAAATCGCTGATCGTCGCCATTACTAGTAAAAAAAAAATATTAATAAAAATGCTATAAAACTATCCCCTATTTTGTAAACGCTATAACTTTTGCGCAAACAAATCAATAATCGCTAATTGCGATTTTTTTTACCAAAAATATGTAGAAGAATACGTATCGGCCTAAACTGAGGAAAAAAATATGTTTTTTTATATATTTGTTGGGGATATTTATTATAGCAAAAAGTAAAAAAATATTGCATTTTTTTCAAAATTGTCGCTCTATTTTTGTTTATAGCGCAAAAAATAAAAACTGCAGGGGCAATCAAATACCACCAAAAGAAAGCTCTATTTGTGGGAAAAAAAGGACGCCAATTTTGTTTGGGAGCCACGTCGAACGACTGCGCAATTGTCAGTTAAAACGACGCAGTGCCGAATCGCAAAAAGGGGCCTGGTCCTTTGGCTGAAATTGAAACCGGGGCTGAAGTGGTTAATGTAAAAAGAAAAAAAGAAAAATCCTCCAGCCATGGCCGATTAGAGTCCGTCCCACTCAACTGCCTCTTCCGCGCCCGCTCCTCATGCTGGCTCAAGTCCCAGACAGCGCGTCCTCTATAGTGCCATCCCCCTGGTGCCGTGGAGTGATTCCTCTCCCTCGTGAGAGAAGTATCAGTGAGGCGAGCGGCGGCAGAAGACAAAAAAGAAGCAGCTGGCATCATCAACATCGCATCTGACTGGAATCGTTTGTGGACACTGCATTCCAGGCAGCAGCAGGATAAGGGAAGAAGTGCCTCGTGGGGCCCGGCAAAAAATTACACAGGTGGGTGCTTGCTTGGGGGGGGGGGGGGGGGGGGATTCAAGATCTACTACTACTGCAGCAACATCTATACATTATGGCATGGGTGGCACTGTCTGCAGGTAGCATATGCGTTATGGCCCATAACGTATGTGCTGCCTGCAGACAGTGCCATCCATGCCGCCAATGTCCTATTGTGCTGCAGACAGTGCCACTCATGACGCTAATGCCATAACACATGTGCTGCCTGCAGAGACAGTGCCACCCATACTGCCAATGGCATTATGCCATTGGCAGCATGGGTGGCACTGTCTGCAGTACAATATGGCATTGGTGGCATGGGTTGCGCTGTCAGCAGGTAGCACATGCGTTATGGTATTAGCATCATGAGTGGCACTGTCTGCAGCACAATATGGCTATGGCGGCATGGATGGCACTGTCTGCAGGTAGCACATGCATTATGGCCCATAACGCATGTGCTGCCTGCAGAGACAGTGCCACCCATGCTGCCAATGCCATAATGTGCTGCAGACAGTGCAACCCGTGCCGCCAATGCCGTAATGTGCTGCAGACAGTGCAACCTATGCCTATCACTTGTAGACAAACCTGCACTTTGTTGCAAGACTGGGTCTGGGGAGGGGCCGGGCAGGGACAGGGGTGGGGCTGATGGAGGGACCAGGGGCAGGACCAGGGGTGGAGCTAAAGGAGGCCCCATCAGGTAGGCTGTACGGGGCCCCATGATTTCTATCAGTGGCCCTGTGTGTGTATGTGTATATATATATATATATATATATATATATATATATATATATATATATAAATATAAATAGAGGGTCCCTTATGAAGAAAAGAGGGCCAGAGGGATTTGGTTAAAAAAAAGACCGTCCCCCCAAAAGTATTTTATGTGTTTGCAATACATTTTTTTGTAACACACCTTAATTTATTCTTTTTTTTTTTTAAATCAATAATTGAAGACACAGTGACAATGCTGTGATAAGAAGTGTCTAAAGCTTATTCATAATTTCTGCTTTGTAAACTGTCTTGATAGTGATAGATTGAATGGGAAGATGACAATAGTATAACATTGGTGCCCTCTTGTGGTTATTTATAATTTGTGCAGGAAAAAAAATTTAATATAGCTTTTGCATTGTATCAGGATATTATCTATTTACCTTTTAGAGGTACAATATAGCGCCATCAGTTTAAACATATATTGTACATTCACATCACTCCCTGCCCTCAAGGAGCTTACAATCTAAGGTCCCAAACTCACATTCATACATATATACATATATAACACATATCTCCTAGATTGTAAGCTCTAACGAGCAGGGCCCTCTGATCCCTCCTGTATTGTATTGTAACTGTACTGTCTGCCCTCACGTTGTAAAGCACTGCGCAAACTGTTGGCGCTATATATATTCTGTATAATAATAATAGGGCCAATTTAGAGAGGAGCCAATTACTCTTCCAGCCTGTACAGTAGTCTATAGATTTTATTTAAAAGAATATGCATTGTTAGCAACCCTACAATCTTTTTTTATTTTACAGCAGTTTAGTAAGAATGCCTACTGTACTGCCTGACATACAGATAGCCATTAAAGCTGAACTCTATTTGCTTTCTTTAAGGTTAACTCCACGTTCATGGGAAAAAAAGCAAATAAAAAAATATATATAGCATATACAATTGCTACACAAGTCATATTGTAATTGAATGTTATTAAAAATGGCCTTTTCTTTTCTAATCTGCAGCTCTGTAATTTACTGTAAAATGCAGTATGGCAACCTGGAGGCGTTTTGTAAAACAGATGGTTTAAAGAATGCCCCAGAAATGTAATTTCCTGCTTGTGTGATTGGCTCACTGATTTTCCCAGAAGTCTGCACTAAGATACAAGTCAGACACGAAAAATAAACTGAAGATGACCCCTACACTACCTGCGTGCAGAGGCGTCGCTAGGGGGTGGCTATTGTAGCCCTGAGTCTCTTGCCGCAGGGTCTCTGCCTAACCAGCGGGCCGGCTGGCTGCATGAGAGAGGCGGAGGAGAGGAGAGAAGTGAGTGAGTGGACAAGCAGGGATGACATAATTTCTCTCCAACCGCTCCACATCAGCGCTCTTCACTGCCAGGCCTCTTCAATGTGGGAGCGAGGTGCAGAGAGATGACATCATCTCTTACTGCCCGCCACACATCAGTGTTCTTCCGCCCTCACAGCACAGTGGAGTGGAGGTCACGTGCTTCCTGTCATCGGTGGAGCTCCACTCTGCAGCCAGACTCCCTTGCTTCAATGTCGGAGGTGCGGCGGGGAGCAGTGAGATGACATCATCTCTTATTGCCTGCCCCGCATCACCGCTTTCCTGCCCTCACTAAATGGACCAGTGTTGCCAGCCTGCCAACCAATGCAGTGACAATGCACATTTGGTGGTACTGGCATGGCAAGTTACAATCCACATCAGTTGGCAAGTAACAATCCACATCTGGTGCCAGGTGACGTGGCAAGTGACAACCCACATATAGTGGCAGGTGACGTGGCAAGTGACAATCTGCAAATGGTGGCAGGTGACGTGGCAATCTGCAAATGGTGGCAGGTGACGTGGCAAGTGACAATCCACATCTGGTGCCAGGTGACAATGGCAAGTGACAATCCACATCTAGTGGCAGGTGACGGTGGCAAGTAACAAGCTGAATCTGGTGACAGGCGACAGTGGCAGGTGACACACTGCATCTGGTGACAGGCGACGGTGGCAAGTGACACACTGCATCTTGTTACAGGCGACGGTGAAGTGAAACGCTGCATATGGTGGCAGGAGATGTGGCAAGTGACACGCCTAGGACTCCCACTGATTCTGCATTATGGTGAGTTGAGCCACTTGCTTACCACTGGTGTGCCCCCAATCCCCCCCCCCCCCCCCGGGCCTGCAAAAAGGTTGGTGACCGCTGCTTTGGGCTCTAGCCCCAGATCTTTTGCAGACCTAGCAATGAATATATCCTCAAAATAAAATGTGATATAAAGCAAAAGATAAAGGTTAATAAGAACAATAAAGGGTTGCTTAAGGCTCAGAAAAGCTCAAAGGAGCTCAATAACAACGTGCAAAATAGCCCAAATAAGGACAAGCTTCTTCAAGGTGAAATAAAAGCTCATATGCCTGTAAAGGGAGTTTATTTTTATTTTTAATTGCAGTGTGCATAAACCCTTACTAACATGAAATAATCATATAAACTTTCCACTATTCACATGGATACAGTAAGGGCTCACGCACACTGCAGCTCAAAAAAATAAAAAAGCTGATTTTACATGCATATGAGCTTTTTTTCCTGCTTGAAGAAGCTTGTACTTTTTTCGTCTCTTTTGCACAATTATTATTGTGCTTCTTTTTGCTTTTTTTGAGCATAGGTGTTTTTTTTCACAAACCCTCCCCTCAGCTCATTCTTCTTATTTTTTTGTGTTTTCGAGCTTCTCTGAGCGTTTTTTGTACATTTTTGGGCATTTACACGTCTTTTCTGCTCGAAAAGCTCCTCTCAAAAACGCGGGTTTGGTAGGGGTTTTTTTTTCTGCCTATATGGGCTTATGCACATTGCAGCTCAAAGAAGCGGGTCCTACAGGCTTTTGAGCTTTTTTTTGAGCTCTTATTTTTTTCTGCCTGGAAACTCCCCTCCGTATTAGCCATGTGTCCATACACACTATGTCTTTTTCAGGAGTTTACAGGCATATGCTCTTACAGGCAGAAAAAACTGCTAAGTGGCTAAACAAAAATGCGCAAAAAAGCACGAAAAAGCTCAAAAATACAAAAATTTAACCGAGGGGAGGGTTTGTGAAAAAAATAATGCTTATGCTCAAAAAAAGCTCAAAGGAGCTCAAAAAAGCTCAATAAAAACATGCAAAAGAGCCCAAAAAAGTACAAGCTTCCTCAAGATGAAATAAAAGCTCAAATGCCTATAAAAGCAGTTTTTTTCTTGTTTTCTATCGTCCTCTTCTACTTTTTCCTTCCATATTTCCCAGCATCAGGGTCTTTTTCAATGAGTCCTCTCTTTGCATTAGGTGGCCAAAATATTTGAGTTTCAGCTTCAGAATCTGTCCTTCCAGTGAATATTCAGTGTTGATTTCCTTCAAGATTGACTAGTTTGATCTTCTTGCCGTCCAAGGAACTTTCAAGAGTCTTCTCCAACACCATAGTTCAAAAGCAACAATTCTTCGACGTTCAGCCTTGCTCATGGTCCAACTTTTACAGCCATAGGTTACTACTGGGAATACCATAACTTTGACTATACAGCACTTTGACGGTAGGGTGATGTCTTTGCTTTTTATAATGTTGTCTAGGTTTGCCATTGCTTTCTTCCCAAGAAGCAAGCATTTCTTAATTGCATGTCTACATTTACCATCTGCTGGGATCTTGGAGCCTAAGACGATAAAATCTGTCACTGTTTCCATTTCTTCTCCTTCTATTTGCCAAGGAGTGATGGGACCGGTTGCCATGATCTAAATTTAATTAATTTTCAATTTCAGGCCAGCTTTTGAACTCTCCTCCTACAGGCTGAAGCTCCCACTGCCCCCCACACACACCAAACTCGCATTTTTGAGAGTAGCTTTCGAGCAGAAAAGACACCACAAAAGTGCCCAAAAATGTGTGGAAAAAGCGCGAATGAGCATAGCATGAAAAAGCATGAAAAAGCTCAAGGAAGCTCGAAAACAGACACACACAAAAAAGGAAAGATTAACTGAGGGGAGGGTTAGTGAAAAAAAACGCTTATGCTCAAAGGAGGTCAAAGAAGCTCAATAAAAACGTGCAAAAGAGCTTCTTCAAGCTGAAATAAAAGCTCACATGCCTGTAAAAGCAGTTTTTGCAGTGTGCAGGAGCCCTAATAAAGTGATAAAAAATATTAAAAATAAATAAATATAATGACAGCGTCCATAACCACAATACTAATCAGTGCTGAGTGTGTACTAAGTGGTAGATCAATAGTTTTCAATTGTGATGAATGAAATAAATGCTAAAATAAATATTTTGTATATATTTATATTGGTTACGGATTTCCTCTATTTATTGCATATATGTATTAACTTGTCTATTCCTATAGTTAGCTAGTCTATTAAAGCTCTGATAATGTTACTGTTGATGAGCACAATGATATAAGGTTAGCTACGAAAACAAACACACTGCTTAGTAAAACAACGTTTTATTTATTTCCAAAGAAAATAGGAAAATGTTAACATGAAAACACTAAAGGGAAATATAGAGCAAATAACAAAAGAACATCAAAGATACTTATCGCAAGGCTGTCCTCTAGATATCGTCAGCTGGGCTCAAAATGGTAACAGAGAGCCATGAGGCTCAGAGAACCATCAGGCAAGAGTGAAAAAGGGATCGATCTCTCTTCTGTGTGCACTTTTACCCTGCATTCAGACCCCCTCATAACCACACCCCATGAGCCTCCTGTCCAATGAGATATTGCCAAGAGGCAGTCCTTTCCATATATTATATTTCTGTCCGTCCTGCTGTATTGGCCTTTAGGGGCAGTATTCGTCCATGGATCATCAGTATGTGACCCGGGTCATCTTCAATACCTGTTGATCCTTTGATCTTTGTAACCCACCTTCATCAATCATCCTGGCAGCCATGGTCCTCTTTGAAATCCTTGTTGAACACTCTGCAAGCAAGCTTCAATCTCATCACACCAGTTGGTCAGGAGCCAAGCTTTTGTTCAGCCTTGCTAGAGGGCATGACTTCTTTCAGATGAAGGTTCTGATGTGCTATAAAGCTTTGCTGTGCAACTTGTTACATTCCAGACCTGGTTGTATCAACCAGAAAGAAACTCCAGAAATATGATATTAAACCATGTTGCCTTCCAACAATGGAAAAACTCTGCTTCTATGATACACTCAAGTAAGTCCACACTTGCAAGAGAAAAAATCGTGCTGTGCATTTCCACCTCCGCTTGTCACCTCAGTGCTCACAGAACTCTTACCTTGATTAACAATTAAATACGCCATATAATAAAACCAAATTGATGTTCCGATGTTCCAAGTGCTCTCCAAGTTCTTCAAACTCGAGTACTGGTCCCTTTAAGGTGCCGTTTATTGCATACATCAACATGTTAGAACAAAACATATATAATGCCTCCCATAGTGTAGTAATTTAATACCCCAATTTATTAAAGAGGAACTCCAGCCCTCCCACCAAAAAATTTTAAGTCAAAAGCTACAAATACTGTACCTGCTGACTTTTAATATAAGGACACTTACCTCCTTCCCGAAAGGTGCCAAATGTGGCAGCAGAGGGGGGGAGGAAGCAAGTAAGTGGAGCTTTCCCTTTTGGGTGGAGCTCTGCTTTAAGTTAAAATAATGCTTACATCAAGAAAACTTTTAAATCACATCCAAAATGGTAAAATACGCGACAGTAACTGCCTCTCACATCACTTCTGTTCCACTGTCTGCTCTGAGATGTGTAGGGTGTCTAGAACTTTGTAGAAGAGCAATAGGAGGGGTTTAATGACTTTAACTGAAAAAAAGTGTATGTAAACCCAATCACTGAAATCTCATCTATGCTTTAACAAGTTATTGTAATCTCAAAAAATAAAAAAAATTTGCAGGTTTCATTAATCTAATATCTGGTACTCCTGCCAGGAAGGTCCTTATACAGGGATTTCCTGTTATAAGGTGACAATGCTCCATCCCTGTCTTTGTGCTTGAGTTGTTGTCCTGCCACAAAGTGGGGTTATTATTATGTCCACTGACACCAACGTTGAGGGCTATTATTGCATTCTCTGACACCAATGTTGGGGAATAACATTACGTCCACTAACACCAATGCTGGTGATTATAATTATGTCCACTGACACCGATACTGGGTGCATTCTCTGAAACCAATGTTGGTGGTTATTATTATGTCCAGTGACACCAATGTTGAAAGGTTTAACTGCTTGCCCCCCGCCCACCGTCAAATGATGGAGGGGCGGTGCAGCTCTTGGACAAAATTTTCGTAATTTTTTTCCCCCACAAATAGAGCTTTCTTTTGGTGGTATTTGATCACCTCAGGGATTTTTATTTTTTGTGATATAAATGAATAAAGACCGAAAATTTTGAAAAATTTCGACTTTTTGTTATAAAAAAAATCCAATAAACTAAATTTTAGTCATACATTTAGGCAAAAATGTCTTCATCCACATGTCTTATGTCTTGGGTAAAAAAAAATGTCAATAGTCGTCAACAAACTAGGGTACATTTACTGGAATTTACGCAGCTTTTAGTTTACACCCCACACTGACAGCCCAGAATGAAACCACCCACCCCCTGACACCCCAGACTGATACCTATCCATACCAACCAATGACACCTCAGACTGGCACGCATCAGCTTTCAAACCGTAGAAATGTGTCATCCTCGATACTGGAGTTGTATATGATATGCGTTTTATCCTTTTATGTTTGTGCGTATGCTTTTGGCGTTTTTTAAATAAAATTTCGAAGGTGTCTTAGGTAATGCACTAGGCTTTTGCACCCTTCTTTTTTTTCTTTTTTTTAGTGTTTTGGAGTCTCCCCACTCAAGGAGTGCAGTATCGCCAAAATTACCATCTTCAACAGAGTGAGCACTGAGGTTTGACAATATTTCAGACTGACACCTGCCTACCCCGCATAACCCCCTGACACCTTTCACCCATGGACACCCCACAATGACACCCCCCATCCCAAACACTGATATCCCACACTGACAACCCCACACCCAGCAACCCACATTGACACCCAGCAACCCCCAAACACTGACAACCTAAACTGGCACCCCCATAACACCACAGACTGACATTTTCCACCCCTGACACCCCCCAACCACTGACACTCTACCACTAATACCCCACATTGTAACCCTCCACCTCCCTGACACCCCAAACTGACAGCCTAATTCAACAACTGACACTCCAGACTGACACCCTCCTAGTCTGGCACCCCAGAATGGGTGTCACCCGCCTACCCCCAAACACTGACAACCCAAACTGGCACCCCCCCTTATAAACCACTGACACCTTTCACCCCATGCTAATACCCCCAACCGCCAACACCCCACACTGACACTGTCTCCATCCCCTGACACCCTGGACGATCATCCGCCTACCCCAGCAATTTGCACCCATAACATTCTCCGCCAACTGCTGACACTCCACATTGTCACCCCACACCCCAAGCTGACACATGCCTACCCCAACAACTAAAACCTCAGAGTGACACTTGCCTACCCCCCAACCACTGACAACAACCTACCCCAACCACTAACCCCCCACCCCCTAACAACCCAAACTAAAACCAGCCCATCCCGCAACCACAAACTCTAGATTGACATTTGTATACCGTCAACCATTGACAGCCCAGAATGAAACCTCTTAGAAACTGACACCCCTCATGGACACCCCCAAATACTGACAACCCAAACTGACACCCCTTTATAACCTCCTGAAACCCCAAACTGACATCTTCCACCCACTGACACCCTACGTTGACCACCCCCCCAACCACTGACACCCCACATTGATACCCAACTTAACCCCCTGACACCTCTCACTGATACCCCCACCCCACGCCAGTGACACTCTCCCACCCTCTGACACCCCACACTAAAACCTGCCTACCCCCAACCACAAACTCCAGATTTCCACCTGCCTACCCTAATTAATCACACCCCAGATTGACAACCACTCACCACCAACTGACACCACAGACTAATACTGGTCTACCCCCAACCACTGATAACCTAGACAGACACCCACCCAGTGACACCCAAGCTGATACATGCCTACCCCAACCACTAACACCTATCATTGATTTCGAGCCACTGACACCCTCCCACCCCGACACCTCACACTGAAACCTGACCACCCCAACCACGAACTCCAGATTGCCACCTGCCTACCTTAACAAATCACACCCCTGACTGACAACCACTCACCACCAACCACTGACACCCCAGACTGATACCCATCCATCCCCAAACACTGACACCCCAGAAAGACACCCACCCCAGACTGATACCTGTTTCATCCCCAAACATTGACATCCCAAGCTGGCACCCCCCATAACCCCGATACCCCAGACTGACACCTTCCACTCCTGAAAACCCCCACCCCCAACCACTGACACTCCCCCCGAGGTCTACCACTGATACCCCACAAATTGACATCAGCCTAACTCAACAACTGACACCCCAGAATGACACCCACCAACATCTAGCCACTAGCACCCCAGACTATCACCTGCCTACCCCCATATACTGACAACCCAAACTGGCACCCCCCTCATAACCCCCCCGACACCCCAGACTGACACCTTCCACCCACTGACAACCCATATTGATACCCCAACCACCAACACCTCACACAAACACTCTCCCATCCCAAACCACTGACACCCCCTCCCTTTGACACCTCACACTGACACTCTCCCATTGCAACCACTGACACCCCAAACTGACACCTGCTTACCCCATCTACTTACACCCCATACCAACATCTGCACATCCCCAACTAATTGACACCCAAAACTGACACCCTCCTGAATTCCGACACCCCAGACTGACAATCAACACCAACTGACACCCCCGAAACCCCACACTGACACCCCACACCAACTGACAACCCCACCCCCAACACCCCACCCCCAACACCCCACACTTAAACCCCCAGCCACATATTGAACCTAAAAGAATATGTGTAAATTAAACCAAAACATTTAAATAGTCCATCAAATTAGGAGGGGAAATAAACCAAATAAGCACCCCTAGCAGTGTTATGTAGTTTGTCCTAACCACTGTAACTATCACTTTTGCCGGACACCAGGGTTGCCACCTCATACCTTTAAACCCGAACACATAATATTTACACAGGTTCTGCAGCTGATTAAGGTGGTAATTAAACTCACTTGTTGCCTTATCTGCATTAAATCAGCCTCAGAACCTGTGTAATTCATATGTGTTCGGTTTTAAAGGGATGAAGTGGCAATCCTACCGGACACCCCAGACTGATACCCTTTGTACAGGACACCAGGAATGTGAACTGGATGATAACTACATTTCCCCGATATATGAGTTGTGGCCCCTGTAAGGGGGACAGTTACAGAGTCATTGCAGTACTCAGGGGTTCCCACCCATGCAGGGTGAGGTGTCCCGGGTTAAGTTTGCTAGAGCGGACTGACTCTCTGGATTGCTAAATTTATATTGGGAACTCTGGATTTTGGAGGTTAAAAGACTTGGAGGGGGGAGGGGAAAGAGCCTTCAAACCCTGACTACCAGGCCCCTGTGTGACAGGCTTGAAAGGCATCAGAGGGAAATCGGCACCTATGTTAGGCCCCTTTCACACTGGGGCGGTTTGCAGGCGCTATTGCGCTAAAAATAGCGCCTGCAAACCGACCCGAAACAGCTGTTGCTGTGTCTGCAGTGTGAAAGCCCTCGCGGTGCGCTTGCAGAATGCTGAAAAATGTCCTGCAAGCCGCATCTTTGGTGCGCTGTAGGAGCGGTGTATAAAAGCGCCTAAAGCTCCTAAAGCGCCCCCTCCCATTGAAAACAATGGGGCAGCGCTCCGAACCCGCCCGCAAAGCTTTGCGGGCGGTATTAACCCTTTTTCGGCCGCTCGCGGGGGATAAAACCACCCCGCTAGCGGCCAAAATGCGCCGCTAAAACAACGGTAAAGCAGCGCTAAATATAGCGCCGCTTTACCGCCAGCGCACCCAGTGCCCCAGTGTGAAACTAGCCTTAGGGAAGTGAATGGAAGAGACACTCACAAGCTGTGTAACAAGTGGACATGGACTGCTAACCTCCTGTGTGGCCTGCCCGGCACCCTTACTTTGGAGTAGCCTAACCCCTGTATGGGACCGAAGATTAGCGGTGAGCCTGCTGCTTAGTTACTGATAGCAGAATTTGGACTGTTTATTTACTGAAGTAAGCTATCTTTTTTTTTGTTGCGCCGTGGTTCAAATAAATGAACGTTCTTTTTTCTTTCACCAAAGTGTCTGGCGGTCATTCCAGAGCTACCCCAGGTTACACCGTCCACCGTCCATTCAGGTGTTGTAATACCTCTCCCCTAAGTGTTGGGAGTTGGTTTTTTCCTACGTGTCCTTAGTGTCATCCCCTCTGCCGAATAAAGGTGTCTAAAATTATTCCTTATGAAAGTGTGTGTGTCCTGCAGTCTTCCCCTACGATTCTAAGTCTCCCATCATCCCCCTCAACCTTCCCCTCCTTGTGCTTCCTTACTCAAATGTGGTTTTCTTGAATTTGTTGTGAAAAAATAAATAAATAAATAAATAAAATAAGAAATAAAAATAAGATAAATATCTTGATGAGTATATATATATATACATACACACATACATATACATACACACATATATATATATATATATATATATATATATATATATATATATACATATATATACACATACATGCACATACATACACATACATGCACACGTGTATCCCTGTGTGTTTATTTAATTAGGGGGAGGGGACTCATTCCTCCCTAAGTGTTTTTTATAAAAAAGTGCATGTCCCGATTTCCACCGTCCGTGTTCCTATCTCAAGTTTCCCTTCTCAGCCTCCCCCCATTACTTCTCCCCTCCTCCCACCCCTCCTTCCCCTGCACACCACTCCATCTATGTGTTATTTTATTTTCTCCTTATACCCCTTCCTTATGTCTACCTTATCATGTGTGATTTGTCTTATATTTGTGAGATAAAAAAAAAAAAAAAAAAAAAAAAAAAAGAAGGAGGAAAACCTTTAAAAGGTTTTAATCTGCTCCACAACCCAATGGTCCATGGCCGCCGATAGCGCCCCTCTCCCCCCACAACAAGCATCCATCAAGTTTGTATTCAGCTTTGCCTTGTACATTACTAATTTTTAAAAACACAAGCTTATACCTTCCCCGAATAGGTTGCCCAGGCTGTGGTCTCCTCCCCGTCTTTTTACTTCAGTCCCCTTCGTTTTTCCTAGCTTGTATTTCAATTTCTATTACCTTGGCCTGTTCTTCCCATCCCTCCCAGATTGCGTCATATTTCTCTTGTTCATTTCTTGTTTTATATACCCATCTTTCTGCCTCTTGCATTTTATCCACCTCTCTTTTCCAGTCCTCCAGTGTTGGGACCTTGATCTGTTTCCAATTTCTTGGTATTAGTTTCTTGGCTGCGTTCAGTAAATGCTGTATCATATTTTCTTTATATATTGCCTTGGTGTTCATAGCCCCATGGAACAGGTAGTTTTCTGGTTTCATCTCATTCCCTCCTTTTTCCATTTTCCTGATCCATGGGGCTATTTCACACCAATATTTCTTTATCTCAGGGCAGGTCCACCATATATGGAGGTGAGTTCCCTTCTCTCCGCATCCTCTCCAACAGGAGCTCTCTGCGGTTGGGTATATTTGTGCCAATCGGGCAGGGGTTCTATGCCATCTGGTTAAAAATTTATATGACATTTCCTGTGTGGCTGAGCTTGTTGACGATGAGTAGGTGGCTTCAATTACCTTTTTTATTTGTAGTGTCGTGAATTTATACCCTAGTTCTCTTTCCCATTCCCTTATAAAGTGTGGTATTGTATTTTTTTCCTCACTGAGTACTATTTTATACATCTGGGATAACAAATGGTTGGGCTTTAATATACTTATACACATTTTCTCGAACACCGTTAAGGAATCCTGTGATCGAGTTTGTTTATCTATTTTCTTATAAAACTGTTTCATTTGATTATACCTCCAGCCCGTCCAGCTCGTGCTTCCAAACCTTAGTTCTAATTCCCTCTGTGACAGGATTACCCCTTCCGGGGCATATTTTAGACTCATTGTGTTTCCTTCTATTTCCCAGGGTCCTAACGCTCCTTTTTCCTCGCCTGGAGGGAACCATGGGTACCCACCCAGTGGGGCTAAGGGTGATATTTTCGGGGCGTATCTTCCTGTTTTATTCATACTGTCCCACACCGACAACGTGTTCTTCGTTAATGGTGATGTCCATACCGATAGCCCCCTATCTTTAGTTGGTATCCATGGTGCCCCTGCTAGATCTCTGCCTGCCAAATTCTTTTCCAGCAACACCCATGCTTTATTATCCTGATCGTGACACCAGTTCAAGATTCTCACTAGTGTCATTGCTCTATAATACTTTAAGATGTCTGGTAAGCCTACCCCTCCTTCTCCCTTATTCCTACATAGAGTCTTATGTGCTAGCCTTGCTCTCCCGTTTTCCCATATGAAGGCAATGAATATTTTCCGTATTTTTTTAAAAAATTTTTGGGGTATTGGGATTGGTAGTGTGTATAGGACGTATAGAAGCCTGGGCACTATATTCATTTTTATCGTGTTTATTCTACCAAATAAAGTTATTATCTTTCCTTTCCATTTTTTCAGGTCTTCTTCTATCTTTACTAGCAGAGGGCTATAGTTTTGTTCGAACATTGTTTTTACTTCTGCTGAGATATGTACTCCTAGATAAAACAGTGATTTTTCTTCCCATTTAAATGGGTAATTGGTTTGTATTTTTGATCTCAGGTCTTTGGATAAGTGTATGGGTAGTATTATTGATTTCTCTACGTTAATCTTAAAATTTGAGAGATTTCCGAATCTCCTCACCTCCTCCATCACTTCTCTCACTGACTCTTGTGGATCTGACAGGAAGAACAGTAGATCATCAGCGTATGCTGAGACCTTGTATTCCTTGATACCCATTTCTACTCCTTTTATCCTCCTATTCTCCCTTATTTTGCACAGGAAAGGCTCTAGTACCAATGAGAAGAGTAAGGGGGATAGTGGGCAGCCTTGTCTTGTTCCATTTGTTATTTCGAATCCTTCTGATAGTGCTCCGTTTACTTTAACCCGTGCTCTTGGTCCGGTATATAGTGCGGTTACCCATCCCATCATCCGTTCTCCCAGTCCCATTTCCCTTAATACCTCTAACATAAAGCCCCAGTTCACTCTGTCAAAGGCCTTTTCGGCATCCATTGACAGAATGACTCTTGGGCTCTTTTTGGGTCCATTTTGCATCCAATGTAGCAGGTGTATTGCTCTTATAGTGTTGTCTTTTGCTTCTCTCCCTACCATAAAGCCTGTCTGATCGGAATGCACCACCCGAGTTATTTTTTCTTGTAGTCTGTTTGCTAAGATCTTTGCTAACAGTTTCGTGTCTGTATTCAACAGGGAGATGGGTCTGTAGTTAGAGCAATGTTTCAGATCTTTTCCTTGTTTTGGGATTACTGTCAAAAAGGCTGTCAGGGATTCTGGGGACATTTTCTGATTGACTGTTATCTGATTAAGGTATTCGCTTAACGGTGTTGCCAATATATTTTTAAATTTTTTATAGTATGCACTCGTCAGCCCATCAGGGCCTGGGCTCTTACCGTTAGGGAGACTTTCTATTGTGTTTTTTACCTCTTCCTCGGTTATCTGCACTTCCATCCCCTCTACCACTTCTCGTGCCAGGTTCGGCAGGGAAGACTCTCTGATATACTCCCTAATTTTTTCAGCTTGTTCCTTCTTATCCCCATCTTCTCCTTCCATTTTTATGTTATATAATTTTTTGTAGTAATTTTCAAATTCTTTTGCTATTGATTTGGTGTCTATTATTAATTTGTCCCTGGATTGGATACCGTGTACATGGGAAATTTCTTGTTGCTTTTTAAGTTGGTTGGCCAGTAACTTGCCACACTTATTCCCGCTTTCATAAAATTTATGCGCCGCATATCTGTATTTGTTTTGCGTTTTCCTATCCAGGTACAAATTATATTCTACTCTGTATTTTTCCAGCTGTCTGGCCTCTTCCAGGTTCATACTACTTTTATGTTTCTGTTCCATTTTATGTATCTTTCTGGTTAGTTCCTCCAGCTCCTTTTTATTTTCTTTCTTTTTCCTGATTCCTTGGGCTATTAAAACTCCTCTTACCACTGCTTTATGGGCGTCCCATCTTACTTGTTCTGATGTTTCCCCCGGTCTATTTTCTTCGAAATATCCCACCAGTTTTTTTTCTATTTCTTCCGATATCTGGTTGTCATCTAGTAGTGACTCGTTTAATCTCCAGATTCTTTCCTTTTGACCTCCAGATATCGGACGAAACCTCATAACTACTGGAGCGTGATCTGAGATTGTTATAGCTTTTATTTTCACTTCTTGTACGTGGTCCAAATAATACTGGTCTACCATCAAGATATCCAGCCTTGAGTACACTGCGTGGGTCTTAGAAAAATAACTGTAGTCTCTTTTTCCCTCATTGAGTATTCTCCAGGTATCCACCCAGTGCACTCGTTTCAGATATTCTTTCATCCGCTTCCATATCTTGAATGGTAGTCCCGTTCTCTGGGATGTGGTGTCGAGGTCGGGGTCCATAATTATATTATAGTCCCCTCCCAGAATCACACAACCCTCCTTAAACCCGTCTAACTTTTTCCAGGTTTTTAATAAAAATTCTGCCGTGCCCACGTTTGGTGCATATATAGATGCCAACGTGTAAATTGATCCCAGAAGAGTCCCTTTTATAAATATAAACCTTCCTTCCGGGTCCGCCTGCACCTCGGTTATCCTCATGGGGCAGGTTTTCCCGAGGGCTATGGATACCCCTCTGGCTCTCGCTATTGGGGATACAGCATGGAACCATTGATTATATGTGAATACCGGTAGTTTGGGGATCGGTCCTGGCCCGAAGTGCGTCTCCTGAAGGAAGATTATATCCACCTCTTGGTGACTCACCTCGTGCCACAGGCGGTCCCTTTTTTTGGAAGAGTTCAGCCCTCTCACATTATATGTCATTATTTTCACCATCTTATCCATCCTCTGGTTTTTCTTTGAAATACGTTTTCCTATTTATCTTTTTTCCTTTGGGGTTTTTTTCTTTTCTTTCTGAGAGTTTCTGTTCCACAGCCTGTCTTCCTATTCCCTTTCGGCCCATTTTCCCTATCCCGGGCCCACTAATAGAGGGGGTCCCCTGCTCGGGCAACCCTTGCCATTCCCTCCCCCTCCCTTTTATCCGCATACTGCGGATTACAAGTCCGGCCACCGGACCGTCCTAATTGTATTGAAAATACTAAAGTTTAACCCACCCTTATCCTAGAGCCCCCCTCCCCGCCCGGACCTTTTGCTTTTATTCGTCTTCTTATAATACGCCTTTTCTCCCTTTATTATTCCCATTCGCCTTCCCTCCCCTCACCCCATCCCTACCCCCCTCTAACGCCTTTATTACCTTACCCCTTAAACGGGGATACCAGCAGTGAGAAGAGATTATTATTGCATTGTATAGACCCCTAACAGCAAAAACCATCATTCATTTCTTGTATAGTCCTTGCGAAGAGATAAAAAAAAAAAAACCCCATCCCCTCCTTATTTCTTTGTCACAGTAGACCATTGCGTGGGGGGTTGTTTTGTGTTCATCTTAGTATCTACTCTCCAGTCCTCAAAATCTGTTTGAGGTAATTCCAATGTTTCGCAAAACTTTGTTAAGTCGTCTTTAGTACGTAACACCGCAGTTTTACCGTCTTTTGTTGCTATTAGTGAGAAAGGGTATCCCCATTGATATCTTATTTCCTTTTTTCTCATTGCGTCCAACAGGGGGCGTACCATCCTACGCTGCATTAATGTCCTTCGTGTGATATCGGGATATAGTGAAATCTCCGCCCCTTCAAAATTAATTACTGCTAATTCTCGCGCTGCTTTCATGATCTTCTCTTTTTCAGTGTAATTATGTATTTTACAGATTATATCCCTTGGCCTTTCTTTATTCTGTCTTGTCTGGGTAGCCCGGTAAGTTATGCGGTGTACTCTGTCTATCTCGATATACTCCTTCCCGTTGAGCCCCACTATTTGTTGAAAGATCCTCTGTACTATTTCGGGTAAGTCCTTATTACTATGGGCCTCAGGTAGGTCTTTTATCCTGATGTTCTGGCGGCGGTCTCTGTTCTCTAAGTCATCTAACTGGTCTCTATAAGAGTTCATTGTGTCTTCTTGTTTCTTAATAAGCCCTTGTACTTCTCCTACTGTAAGTTTTATCTCATCCTGTTCCGCTTCCAAGTTTTCCACTCGGTAGCCCACCGCCCCTATCTCTTCTTTTAATTCTTCTGCTGACTGCTTGCATGCCCTATCCACTGAAGCTATTAGGCCTTGTATGTCTTCTTTTGTTGGTAGAGCTTTTATCAGATTTCTTAGTTCGGTGAATTCCGAATCCCGGTCTTTGCCCGTTCTCCCTTTCTTCCCGTCTGTCTGTTTTATCATTGGCTCTTGTAATTTTTCTTTCAGAGGTTCCATCGCCCGGGGGTTTTCCCCCCCTATATCCCTCTCTTCTGACTCCCCCTTTCCTCTTAAGTCTTCCTCTCTTTGTTCTCCAATTAAATTATCTGTTAAACTTTGTGGTAGATCTGTGTCTTCCCTGTCCGGGACGGCATATTGAAGATCTTGGGGATTGGGGGAATGGGTGAGATAGTTTGGGGTGTTCCTGTGCATCCCTTGCCCTTCTTCCCCTGGTTGTTCCAATGTTACTTCTCCTGCCTCCGAGGGAGTGTGTCCCAGCTCGGGAAATTCCCTCTTGCCTCTGTCCATGCTTAAGCATATATCCTTCCTCCCTTCATGATCTTTCGTGTCTTTAGGGGTATATATTGTGTATGGGTTCCCTTCTTGCTCCATCACTGCCTCCCGTTCTCTCTGATATGTCGCCCCTGATTCTGCTAGGCTCACCTCCAACAGATGTCTACCTCTACCTCCAGATAGTTTACTGTGGGGTTGTATTTTGTATGATGTTAGTCCTGGGGAGCCTCTGCCACCGTTCTCCTGCGTCCCTTGTCTTCTTGCAGCCTCAGGGGAGCTGTTTATTTGTTTTTTAAGTCCCGCTGCCGTGCTCCCACCCTGAGGGTTCTGAGGGGACTGTGGGGTCTGGGGAGTCATATAAGCCCTAAGCCCCCCATCCGTAATCCTTCCCCCTCCGCTCGGCTGCTGTGCCGCACGCTTTCGGGTGGCCATTCCAACGGGCCTGTGCGCACTATTCTGAGGCTGCTCTTCCTTTACCTCAGCTTTTTTATGATTGTGGCCCCTCTCCCCAAAAAAAAAAAGAAAAAAAAAAAGAGGGGTGGGTTGTGCGGAGGGGGGGGGGGGGGGGGGGTTTGGTGGGGGGATATGCTTAAGCAGTTATCCAATGGTAATCCTGTGTCTTTATCTTTATTATTCTGCAGATTAAAATTCAAGTTGGTACCTCCTTAATAACAGTTCACTTATCTCCAATGCATTCAAAGCTCCATATTCAGTTACCAAGGCTCAGCATGCCCAAAATTAGGGTGCACCTTCCCCTCTTTTCCAGTATAGCCTTATTGGGGGTAAGCCAGCAATCCACTGTCTATATAATATGGTTTATTTTACATCAGAATGTATACTGGTGTTAAAGCAGGGTTTGCAGGATTAGTCAGTACATGCATCATACGTCCTTTATTTTGAGTATTTTTAAATACCTGTGGGCTTACATATGCCTTAGCCTTCAGTGGGTTTTTCAGCTGTGGGCTGTGTAATATGAGTGGATATTACCTTATAGAGTCCTGGAATCAG
Source organism: Lithobates sylvaticus (assembly GCA_028564925.1). NCBI lineage: Eukaryota > Metazoa > Chordata > Amphibia > Anura > Ranidae > Lithobates > Lithobates sylvaticus. Next base: position 164,683,189 of record CM053033.1, on the reverse strand, counting down.
GTAGCAATGTCCGAGTGTCCATGCATAAAGCTCCAGGGGCTCTGATTGTTTTGAGCACTTTCACTGCTCACTGCTCCGGTATGCTGATCATATAACTAGATGTAGAGGGGCAGCGGGGGTGGCGTGTATCAGCCCCCCTTACTCAGTCTTCCCACCGTCCACTCCTTCACCTCCAACCACTGGACTGACATTCCACCTACACCAGCCACTGACACCCCCATAACACCCTGACACCTTTTACCCACAAACACCCCACACTGACATTCCCCTAATAAGCCCATAACATCTGCCCATTCATAACCACTGACACCCCCCAGCCACTGCTACTTAGATTTGCCACCTCATCCCTTTAAACCCGAACACATATTAATTAGACAGGTTCTGTGGCTGATTAAGGTGGTAATTAAACTCACTTGGTGCCTTATCTGCACTAAATTAGTCTCATATGTGTTCGGGTTTAAAGGGATGAGGTGGCAACCCTACTGCTACTGTACACTGACACCCCATCCCCAATCACTGACAATCCATATTGATACCCCAACCACCAAAACCTCACACTGACACATTCCAACCCCAAACCACTGACACCCCCTCCCCTTGACACCCCACACTGACACTCCCCCATTGCAGCAACCCACATCTACTTACACCCCATACCAACATCTGCCAATCCCCAACCATCGACGCCCCTCCTTAATCCTGACACCCCAGACAGACACTCAATACCAACTGACTCCAACCACATATTAAACCTAAAAAAATGTGTGAAATGAACGAAACATTAAATAGACCAGCAAATTAGAAGGGGGAAATAAACCAAATAAGCACCCCTAGCATTGTTATGTAGTTTGTCCTAACCACTGTAACACTTTTGTTGGACACCCCAGACTGACAAACACTCACCACCAACCACTTACATCCCAGAATGATACCTGTCCATGGACACCCCAGAAGGACACCCACTCCCCACCATTGGCATCCGAGACTGACCCCCGCCTACCCCCAACAACCCCCTAAAACCTTTCACCCATGGACTCCCCACACTGACACCCCCTTCCTCCACGCACTGACCCCCCCCCCCCCCCATAACACCCTGACACCTTTTAACCATGAACACCCCACACTGACACTCACCACCTCCACCTACCCCAGAGTTTTACACCCCATACCATCTGCCTATGCATCATCACTGACACCACCAACCACTGCTACTGCACACTGACATGCCATCCCCAATCGCTGACACTCAACATTGTCACCCCCCCCCCCCATGTTAACACACACCTACCCCAGAGTGACACCCGCCCCACTCTCTAACAACCTACACTGGCATGCCTATAACCCCTTTCCACCCTCTGATGCCCACCTACCCCCAACCACTGACACCTGTTCATCCCCCAACCACTAACAACCCACACTCAATTTCTAAATACATTAAATAAAGGTGAGGAAAAACTGTATAGTCAATATCCTTAAAATTATTTCATACAAATTAGCACAATGGTATATTTATTTAATACATGTATTTATATAGCAGTGACTATCAAAACATGGCTATCTCACATGGATAAACATACTAGATCCCTAACTGGGATTCAAACATGGGACCAAAGTGCCAGCAGTCTAAAGAGCTAATCACTAAGCCACTGTGCTATCCCTGCACTGAAACATATAAAATCAAGTCCTAAGTCAAACAATAAAATAAGTAAATCATTGGAGGGTCAATATCCTTAAAAGATATATTCTAGAAACTCTAGTCTAAGAACTACACTTTAAGAACATAAACTACTTACACCCAATACCAACCCCCCCCCCCCACCCTCTACCAATGAAATCCAGGCTCACATACACCTGCTTCCAACCACTGACACCCCTAAACTGATATCTCCCCAAAAAACCTGACACCCCAGACTGACATGCCCACCCACTGACAACCCCCCACCCCACTGACACCACACACTCCCACCAGCCTACGCCAGCCACTAACACCCCAGGCTTCCACCAGCCTACGCCAGCCACTAACACCCCAGGCTACCACCAGCCTACGCCAGCCACTAACACCCCAGGCTCCCACCAGCCTAAGCCAAGCCCAACTAATGTCACCCCAGACTGAAAACTGCCACCCTCATCCACTTAATCCCCACAATGTCACCCCCACTCAACACCCCAATTTGACCCCAGCTAGTTATATGTATTTTTATTGGAGGCACTTTTAAATAATAATGCAACAAATGTGCTTGTAGAAAGGCCTGGTTAACTGTTTTTTTTAGTGAACATACTAAAGTTTTCTGTTAGGGGGCGTGGCTACGAGTGACGCGTCACTGATCACTGCTCCCGATGAGAGGAGCATTCGATCAGTGAAATGTCACTAGGAAGAACGGGGAGATGTTGTGTTTACACTGACATCTCCCCGTTCTTCAGCTCTGTGACGCTATCGCGGGACACCGGCGGAAATCGAGTCCACGGGTCCCGCGGGCACGGTCACGGAGCGTGCGACCACACGGCAGCAAATTAAAGGGGACGTACCTGTACGCCCATCTGCCTGTCCATGCCATTCTGTCGATGTATAAGTGCGTGCGACGGTCCTTAATTGGTTAATGTATTGCCATTGGTCACAGATGCATTAACACTAACACTGGTGCCACCAATAAGGCACAAAGGGATTCATTAACTGCCACTGGTCACTAATGCATCAGTCACCAATGTGGCAACACATTAACCCACCTCCATGCTGTATATTACAGAAATGAAATACCATTGTAATTAACCTCCCCTCAGCCACCTCCGGCTAGCAACATGGGCGCTTTTAACCCCTTCTTGGGCGTTAAAAGTTCCCTGCTAGTGGCCCAAAAGTACCGCTTAAATAGTGATGAAGTGCCGCTAAAACTGGCGGCGCTTAACCACTAATGGACCCGCCACCCAGTGTGAAAGAAGCCTTATAAAAAATGTAAAAAAAGTCAGTGGCGGCAGTGGACATTGCAAGGACTGCACACGACCCCTGTCCATGCTGCATTACATATACTCCCACCTGTCATACAGCTATGCCAAGAATATTTATGCAACTGATGTATCTGATCCCACCAGGAAGCCGACACTGCGCAGCGCTAATCACAGACAGACAGACATTTCCCGGTCGGTGCAGCCACAGATCGGGAAATATCTCACTGCCTATGATTAGCGCTGCACCGTGTCGGCTTCCTGGTGGGATCAGGTACATGAGGTTTTGAAAACGCCCAAGCCAATCCGAAGTTGTTAATTACCAATTGTATTAGTAATATGCAGCATGAAGGGGGTTAATGTGTTGCCACTGTTCACTAATGCATTAGTGACCGTTGTCAGTTAACCCCTTTGTGCTGCATTAGTGACACAAGTATCAGTGCTATGCTGCAGCATAAAGGGGTTAACTGACAATGGTCACTAATGCATTAGTGACCAGTGGCAACACATTAACCCCCTTCATGCTGCATATTACTGATGCCATTGGTATATAATATCACATCGCCCCTCCCCCCAGAGTTAGCCGGTTCATCTGTACATGTTCATCTGCTTACTGTTGATGCACTGCCTGGTTGGTTCCACTTCCTCCTCTGGGTCGCACTCACTGCGGTGCCCAGCAGCTCTCTACAGTCCTCTCTCTCGCTTCCCGCCTCCCAGTGACGTCACGCCGGGACTCGGAAGTGCCTGTCGGGCGGAGATCACTCCACAGCTCCGCCTGACAGGGAAGGAAAGACCGGGTGCTGGAGCGCACTCGGCACATCCTTGCAGGCACAGCTGTGCGGGATTGTAGCACGGCCGGTTGCGGAAATCACAGTATGCCCAAAACATTTTTAGCAGCACGCTGCCAGCACTGCGCCCCCCTTCCCATGGTAATTTGTTCAGCCCAGGGCACCCGCCCCTTCCGCCCCCCCCCCCCCTGTACCGGCCCTGATTGCTAGAGATGGCCTTGCGGTTCATGGCGAACTTCGCTCGTTCGCGATTCGCCAAACCGGCGGACTTATGACGCTGTTCGCGGCGGCCATTTTCGTTTACATTGTGAAGAACTTTGACCCATGAGGGTACAGGACAGCCAATTGAGACATTTCAGCACATGGACATACCCCCTACCTTATAAATAGACCCAATCTGGCGGCCATTTGACATTCTGTCTTTTGTCAGTGTAGGAAAAGGACGCTGTGTGGAGCAGGGACAGTCAGTCTGTAATTACTAGCTATTACTATTAGATCCACAAAAGTCCTTTTAAGGACTGGTATAGGTGTACAGCATATAGGGTTGTAATACACTTATAATATACTTTCTTTCAAATATAGAAAGCATACTATAATGCATTGCAGTGCTGACCGATTCTGCAGCTCTTTTCTCAGTGTAGGGACAGTTTGCTGTTTGGAGCAGGGACAGTCTGTAATTCACTAGCTAGCTACTATTAGGTCCACAAAAGTCCTTTTAAGGACTGGTATAGGTGTACTATTTGGTGTGCAGTATATAGCGGTGTAATACACGTATAAAATACTTTCAAATATAGAAAGCATAGTTTAGTGCATTTCTACTGTGCAGCATTGTGACTGCTGAGCGGTTCTGCAACGATACTACAAAGAGTGACAAACACAATTAGAAAAAAGTATTATAACTGGTGTGACCCCCCAAAATGACAGATTGATGCAGGGTGTTATGTACCTTCTTCCACATATACTGCACTTCTCTAGAGACTTTTGTCACAGGGTCATTTAAAAAATGACAGGCAGAGGAAGAGGCATGCCCTTCTGCAGGGGTGGTAGGGGTAGGGCAGGAGCAACAGGCTTGAGCCAAAGTGGGAAGTTGCAGAAGGTGCGTTTGATTACGTCAAAGGATGCACCAGACTTGGTTGAGTGGCTCACTCAGCCTTACTCTTCTGCACCCTCCTCATCCTCTCGATCTGCACCCTCTTCACTCTCTGCTGTGTGCACCCCCAAAGACACTACCACCAACACCACCACCACCATATACCCTCCCCTTGAGTCACAGGAAATATTTTCCGATCCATCACAAGACATTTCCGATGCGCATCCATTCTTTGGCATTGGATCAGGAAGAGGAGGTAGCAACAACCGCCACTCAGCAGTCTGACGACAGTACCCAGATCAGCCCAAGGAGGTTGGTCCCCGCTGTTGCTGCTTACTCCGATATCTCGAATTATAGCGGTGGGGAAGGTGACGTTGATGGTGACGTGTCTAGGGACATCACGTGGGTGCCCACAAGAAAGGAAGAGGAGGGGAGTTCAGAGGGAGAGATGGACCAGCAGATAGGGAGGAGAAGCAGGCGGAACTTACATTGCACAGGAGGGACAAACCAGACTGCTAATGTATCAGGAGCGAGGCATCAACCATGTACGGTCACATCTGGCGCTTCCAGGACGCCGGCACATGGCTCCGCAGTGTGGGCTTTTTTTAACGTGTCCGCTGCTGACAATAGTGTTGCCATCTGCAGCCTTTGCAGTCAGCGCATAAGTCGCGGTAAGCCCAACACTCACCTAGGGATGACTGCCTTAAGAAGGCACATGAGCTGCCATCACCAAGCCCAGTGGGAGCAATGCCGTCAGAACCCACAAAGCCACACTTCAGGCTCTCACTGTCCAGCCTCTTCTACTTCTCCTCTCTTCTCAGAATTGTCCTCCACTCCACCTTTCTTCATGCCGTCCTCACGTTTTTCTGAAAAAAGGCAGGCTTCCGTGGGCCAAATGTTTGAGCGTAAAAAAATGATGACGCCGGATAACCCTCTTGCCCAACGGTTGACCGCTGGCTTGTCAGAACTAATAGCTGGCCCTGCACTCCTTTAAGCTTTACGTTCACAGGCAGATCAGTGGCTAACACCGCTCAATTTGACAGTTGGTAAAGTGGTGTGCAACAACGGTGCCAATCTGCTGAGCGCGTTGAAACAGGGCAAAATTACACATGTGCCATGCATGGCACACGTCTTAAACTTGGTCGTGCAGCGATTCGTTGTCAAATACCCTGGGGTCCAGGACATCTTGCGGCAGGCAAGGAAAATCTCGGCCCATTTCAGAACATCTTACACGGCCATGGCTTGCCTTGCTGACATTCAGCAGCGACACAATCTGCCGGTTAGACATCTTATTTGTGATTGCCCGACGCGATGGAACTCAACCTTCTATATCTATATCTATATATCTATACCTATCATGATAGGCTGCTCCAGCAGAAATGTGCAGTTAACGACTACCTGTACGAACTCTGCGGCAGAACAGGTTCTGGGGAGCTTGGTTTTTTTCACTGCGCCAGTGGCTGTTCATGCGCGACGCATGCAGACTTCTGCGGCCGTTTGATGAGATCACCAAACTGTTCATTTGCAGCCATGGCGCCATCAGTGACATCGTACCTTACGTCTTCTTTATGGTGCATTGCGTCGTGTCATTGATTGAGCCGTGGAAGAGCAGGAAGATGAGGAAGTCGCAAAGATGGATGAATTCCCAGGGGGGGCTACTCTGAGACAAGTCAACAACAGGAGTCTGAAGAGGAGTCAGAGGAGGATGGTGCCAGGGCGGATGAGGAGGAGCAAGAAGAGCATGCTTTAAACCTTTCTGGGATCCCTGTTGTTGTCTGTGGATGGGGGGAGGAGAACGAGGAGGACGACATTATCCTGGATGATGAGCAGGAGCCAGGCCACCACACCGCTTCCAGTTTAGTGCAAATGGGGGCCTTCATGCTCCAGTGTTTTAACAGGGACCACCGTATAAAAAGCATAAAGGTCAGGGACCAGTACTGGGTGGCAATGTACTTAGACCCCCGGAACAAACACAAAATGGCGGAAATGTTACCACCATCACAGAGGGCTGTCAGAATGGAGCACTTACTACAGGCCTTGCTTAGAGAAATGCTGCATTCTGCTTTTGCGTGCGCTGGCAGAGGAATTCCCACTCCCAGAGAAAGAGTTGCGGGTACCAATCCAACAGCGCCTGCAAGAAGAGGGCGGTTTGAAGATGTGTTGGTCACTTCTGATATGAGATCATTCTTTCAGCATACCCATCGGCAGGTTTCATCCGGATCTAGCATCAGGGAACGCCTAGACCAACAGGTGTCCGACTACATCGTGTTAACGGCCGATGTGGACGCTCTGAAAAGTGATGAACTACTGGGTGGGCAGGCTTGACCTCTGGCCAGAGCTTGTACAATTTTGCAATGGAACTGTTGGCTTGCCCCTTGTCCAATATCCTGTCCGAAAGGACGTTCAGCGCAGCAGGGGGGATCGTGACTGATAAGCGCACTCGCCTAGCTCACGACAGTGTTGACTACCTCACATTTATAAAAATTAATGAGGCATGGATCTCGGAGGAATTCAACACATGTGACCAGTAGATCATGTATATGCGTAACTCTATAAACGATTTATATAATCTAGCACACTGACCTTTTTTCTACCTTTTGGCTCACTTGTACAAAAAAAGCACACTATATGCCCGTACCCTCCTGTTTGAAGAGGTTGAGTGGTGTCATATTTTTGGGTCCCGCAGCGAGTTGCTGGTGTCAGTGCTCTCTCTCTCTGTGCTGGTGTCAGTGCTCTCTCTATCGCTGTGCTGGTGTCAGTGAGGGAGATAGCAGCGGAGAAGCCAATTAGCAGGCAGTGCCAGCACCATGGCTGAGGATCAGCACTGGACTGGCACCTCCGGACCACCACAGTGGAGCCCTGCATAGGTGGGGGTAAGAGCCGGGCAGAGGGAGGGGTCAGGGGCTCAAGCACAGGTTGGCACACTGGGACACTGGCACAGGACTGCGCTGCCCTGACTGTGGCACTGATCAACACTCTGTATCAAAACACTACCTTTTAGCCCATAATAGGGATCCCAGCAATACCATCTTTTGGGGTATTGACAAGTTCAGACCACACTGGAGAGGTAGTTGCTTGGTAAATAGTATTTCCAAACTTGAAATGGCCTGGGTACACAAAATCAAAAGCTACACCCCATTCGGACTTAATATCGATGTGGATATAAATTGTTTTATAGATAACTCCTAGAGACTGTCTCTCTTCGATACTCACCCTCTCTGGCCCTGTATACAACTCCTTCAATGTTCATTTTAGTGTGCTAAACATAATAATATAATTTGATGAATCTGTGAACTTGGTCTGAATTTCGGAAAACAGGACCCATAAATTTAGATAGTAGTCCTCATTGGCAAACTATATTGATTTATTATATGCCATATGTATGATATTCATGTGGATACTTAGCACACAGTCCACTTTATTGTGTTGACCACTTCAGTTTTTTGGTTCCATTTTTATTTTTAATATCAAATATATATGAACTTTTCGTTATTTTTAATATATTTTTTTATATTTTTTAAAAGTTTCTTTTTTTTTGATCAGCTTAGCATTATCATAACACCAATGGTGAGTCATGTATATAGGAGACTTATTAGTCTGTTTTAAATGTCTTTTCCATTTTGCATGACCCCTTGATATGCATATGAATGTTTTGACATTCATTTTGAATGATAACAGATGCTGGGTATACACCGTGTGGTTGTGACAGCGTCCTATTTTTTATCAAAGATGTCTCCATGAACCTATAACAGATGGGGTTTAAGAAAATATGGGTGTTTGATGAACACCCTTTTTTTCGTTATAAGATTAGATTAATTTTATGTCCATTTCTTATTTTTCCCTTATTATTGTTAGTAATATACATTGTATGGCCCAAACTAAGATGGCGCCCACTGTCTCACTGTCTGGGATTCAGACCGAGGCTTGGTTTGTAGGCTGGGTATTTAGTGCGGTGCGTCAGGACGCCGCCCGTGCCCCGTGACGATGTCCTATTATTGATGAAACGTGTAGGGAGGAGGAGCAATGCCCTGACGTCACCGCGATACGCTGAGGTCCCGGAACCAGGGGCTGCTTTGCGAGACCGGCCGGCTCGCTTTATTTGCCGATATACAACTGATGCTTTGTAAGTGTTCACTTGTCATTTTCTTTATTTTAATAAATGTACTAAGGATTTTACACTACGTGAGTGTCTTTATCCCCCTTGGTACCGGCTATATATCTGCCATTGCGTTGGTCTTGAGTTGGTGACACTTCCGGGTCCGTATCAGCTGTCAGAGAAAACCGCATTTGGGTCCAAGGAGGTCTGATTTGTGCCAAGTTGCATCCCAGGCTGGGGTTAGAGCCATGTGCTAATTGGGGTCCCCTATAACAAGGGACCACCAATCTCTGGTAAGCAGGCAGCGTGTCCCCTTGGTGGAGGTTTCTGTTCACCCATTTGTGTGCTGTGGATTCACTCTTTGTGACAACATTAGAAGATTTTGGAGATCTAAAGTTTTCCCATAACCTTTCACTTTGTGACACTACACTATTGAGATTTGAACTTTTTTTCAGTTATTTGATTTATCACTTTGTGAAATTTATATTGGACACAAGTCATCAGGACTAATGTTTTGAATTTTGAATTTAAATTTTTTGTTTTTTTTCACTGTGGGAATTTCATATTATTACATATAGTTATAATTTCTACAGTTTGATTTCAACAGGATTATTTGGCATAAGATATTGGTTTATTTGTTGCATATTAGTATAGTAATAATCCTTGGTTAGGATTATTAATTCAACATTAATAATCACATACAATACATGTAGCACATTTTATATTTATAGCATATAATAAGTGTTGTCAATTTTCTTAGCGCAGCTCCTTTTTCCTTTGTTATCCATTTGATGTAGTATAACATTTTGAGCAGCAGCTTCACGTTCACGGATAGCGCAATTTTTTTCTTTCACCACTCTGCACCTTGGCGTGTCAATATACCAAAAGGTCAATTAGACTAAGAAGAAACTGCACGGAAAAAGGAGTTCATAAATCAGGCAGAGATTTATACAAAAGGGCTACCAACATGGATTTATCCAACAGAACATATAAGAGGTAACACAAATGGACAGAGAAAAATGTATTCAAGACTCAATTAAAAATACTTAACAAAAAATAATATTCAATTGGTGATGGATTATAATATTCAGCATAAACAAATTGGGAGAATATGCAAGAAATATTGAAACATAAGAGCAGATTGTCACCTGGGAACAATTCTGCCTGTGAAACCTAAATTTACATACAAAGATCACCGACCAGTGCTTAGACTGTCTAGACCAGTGTTTCTCAACTCAAGTCCTCAAGGCGCCCCAACAGGTCCCGTTTTCAGGATTTTCCTCAGATGAAACGGCTCAAATCACCTGTGCAAAATAATGGATAGCCTGAAAACATGACCTGTTGGGGCGCCTTGAGGACTGGAGTTGAGAAACACTGGTCTAGACCGCGGATTGTGCTATATAAGGCCGGTATCGTACACCCGACTCCATACCCTTTGATGAAGTCACGTGATCAGTGATGCAACGTGTCAGAGGATCTGGGTGATGTCGCGGCCGATTCCGGAAGTTCCTTTGTTGGTGAACCTGAATAGCACTAATTTTAACTGAGTTACTATGTTTTTAATTTATTTTGATGACTACACCATGGAGCCCTCTTTATTGGATGTAAACTGCATATGATGGGAAGGAAGAGGCTGTTAAGGAAATTATAAGCCGTTGTTATCCATCTAGCTGGGTGTCCCTGCAAAAAGGATTACATCACAGTGCAACCAGGAGTTTCATTTATACAGAGGCTTGACTCGACCTGTAGGGGTCTCTGTTCAAGGTGAGAGTCTGGGGCAAACCACTGTCACACAGCGGATGGTGGAGGCATTTGGACAGATGGGATTTTCCTGCACAAGCACTTTATTCATATGAATTTTATAATTGGGTACGTTCACATTGATTCACTGTATTGTCACTTCTGAATTATTGCACTTTATTATTGAAATCAAAGTGTATCACATTTTGTCATTTGCACCGTATTGAAGGAAAAGTTACACATTTTTATCATTATTTGCACTGTATTATCTTCAATTATTGGTTTTGGATTATTGCACTATATATGTAGGATTTTTTTTATTTTGTTTACCTTTATTATCTTAGGTGATACTATTTTAATATTTGTAGACTTATACAAACTTGGAAAGCGCACATTGTTCATTTTACTATTAGCACTGTGTGGAAACAGCATTTGTTGGCAGCCGCTTAGTAGTTTTTTATTTGGTTTGCGCATTAGTACTTACATTTCATTTTGTATAGCACATAAGCGTTCAGCAGAGCCAATTGAAGTAAGTATAGACACTTTTTTTTATACCAGCATCTGGCCTTACGGGCAAATAAGTACGACGCCATCAGGTCGTTGAAGTCCACCCCTCCCATGTTAAAGTTGTATTCGTGGACACAGGGGCTTTTCAACACGAGTCGCCATTGGAATTTGGACTGTCGTATCTGTGTGACTGGAGGACAAAACGAAAACATTCTGTGTCTCTCCACTTCACTACAAGCAATTTACGACACTTTAATCAGGCTCTCTCATTGTCTAAGCCGGGAATCTACAAGCCTTTGGGGGAAGCCCCGGCGATTAAATTGCACAGTGCCAATTCCAGAATCAAAAAGTGACTAAAAAGTGGCACACTTGTGTAATTGTCCACGTATAAATAGTACCCCTTTCCAAATAAGGGTGACAACAAGTTCCAAACAATCTTGCCGCTGCTCCCTATGTATTCTGGGTGGTTGGGGGGGCTGTTATCTTTTCCCTTGTAAACCAGAAAACTATATGTATAGCCTGTGGCCCTGTCAGAGCTTATACATCTTAGCCCCATATCTGGCACGCTTGCTGGGGAGAAACAAAGCATGTCGCCAGAAAACTTAATCAGGGACTCATCAAAGCAGACAATTTAATCAGGTACAAACAAGGCTGCAAACTGTTGAAGTCATTTTATGAGTGCCAGAATTTGGTGGAGCCGATCATATCCAGGGTCACCTCAAGGCTGACAGTTAATTGTCGAAGTGCATGAACCACAAGATTTGCTCGTATCTAGTCCTGGAAGTAGAGAACACGGGCATATGGTGAATTGGGTCAGTGGACCAATATGACCACAACTCAACCTTTTTAGTAATGCCCAAGAGGGATAGACCCAGAGAGGTCTGAAATTCAGGAACAGTTATAGGTTTCCAGGCAAATTCTCTGGCAAGGGTCAAATTTGGATCTGCGGCGATGAATTGACCGGCGTATAAATTGCTTTAGTCCACAATAGATCTGTACAGATCTTCTGCGAAAAAACGATCATAAAAGTCAAGAGCACTAAAATCCACTGTTTCTCTAGTCATCTGTTCAGGACAGCACTATAGAGATAGGCTCCACCTCCGGAGGCAGGAAACACATAATCCGATCTTTAAAGGACGGCTTCCGTCCCTCTTCATCAGTATGTTTCCTCCACCGGAGGAGGCTGGATAGGAGCTCTACTTCCCCTGCACTTGGGATCTACCTATGGGAGAAGGGGAAGGAAGTCTGCTTATCTGGCACGTCAAGCTAAAATGTGGCAGGCATCTGGGTCCCCCGGTCAGGCTGAACGGAGCTGGTACAGGCTGTCACGTACCTAGTGGTGAGCCCGGATTGCAGTAGGAGACCTCTCTTACTTCCCAGACTTGCAGCCCCTGATAGTGGAGACAGGGGGTGCAGGAGTCGAAGGGAGCACGAGTGTCTGGCAGGATCAACAGCTGCAGGCAGGTCAGGTGTGGCAGAGAAGGCTGTGTGATGATCAGCAATCCTGGACAGGGGGATGACAGGAACCAGCAGACAGCAGACAACAGGAACCAGCAGACAGCGAACAACAGGAACCAGCAGACAGCAGGTCACAGGAACTGGCAGGTACTTAGTCACAGGAACCAGCAAGCAGCAGACAACAGGAACCAGCAGACAGCAGGTCACAGGAACTGGCAGGTAAGTGGTCACAGGAACCAGCAGGTAGCGGACAACAGGAACCAGCAGACAGGTCACGGGAACTGGCAGGTAAGCGGTCACAGGAACCAGCAGGTAGCGGACAACAGGAACCAGCAGACAGGTCACAGGAACTGGCAGGTAAGTGGTCCCAGGAACCAGCAGGTAGCGGACAACAGGAACCAGCAGACAGGTCACAGGAACTGGCAGGTAAGCGGTCACAGGAACCAGCAGGTAGCGGACAACAGGAACCAGCAGGCAACAGGTCACTCCAGGACAGGTGCACAGAACCGTCAGACAAGCCGGGTTTGGTAACTGTGGAGCACAATGCAGATAAGCCAGAGGGATGAGCAGGTGGATGGTCGTGGACAAGACGGGATCGGGGCAGGCAGACAGCAGAGCAGGTAGAGGGGCAAGCCGGGTCACAAACACAGAGACAGAGAGTTTCAGGAATGACATGCGGAACGCTGTAGATCAGGCAGCAAGAACTGTGTGGAGATAGCCAGTTTAAATAACCCGCTCGGCGCCAGTGACCGTGCGCGCGCCCGTCCGTGCCCGCGCACCCGCTCGCTCTCGCGCATGCGCACTAGCTCGCGCACCCGCTCGAGCCCGCGCACCCGATCGCACCTACGAGGAACTACTAGGCCCAGCAGAGCTTTCCTTACATAGGCGTCCTCCTCCACGATAGCCCAGGGTGGGCTGACGTTCACCACATGGCTGGCCGGATACTATAGTGTCCTGGTGGGGGGCGGGCATAGGCCTATGGAACGCAGGAGGGAGGGTGGGGACTTCCGGCGCACCACTTCCGGTTCCAGGTCACGCATCGAGTGTGGACGACGGAGCCAGGGCGGTTTATTGAAAACTGCCAGCCGCAGAATTGGACAGCGCTACAGATCCACAGCACTCTGCTTGACGATGCAAGGAACAGACAGTATGGATGGAGCTGATCCAGGTGGCAGTGGGGCCGACTCAACTCAGGTAGGCGGACACAGGGGTGACTTGGACCTACAGGGCTGGGGAGTGATGGACTCTTATGTAGCCTGTTTTGGTTGTCCCCCCCCCCCCTTTTTTTGAGACGGAATCTGGACTAAAGAGTCTTGTGAATCCCGTCAGCGGCTGGTGGGGGTGCACATAGGTAATGGTGAAGGACACCCACAGATTGCTAAGGTTTTTGCTGACAGTAGCTTGTCTGTTTTTTCCCTTCCTTTGCCACCTTCACTTCTCTCCTTCTCTTGTCTCAGGCTCAGCCCAAAGAACCAGAGAGGTCAGGGGGAAAGAAGAGGTGTCCGTCATATACGAACAAACTTAAGGAAGGATGGAACAAGCCCCTCTGTAAACCCTGTATTGACAAATTGATCGTGTTTAGAAAGAAATTAAGGCCATTAAGTCAATGCTGGCAAACCTTGAAACCCCCAAAAAAATAGCCGCAGTTCCCCCTGCTTCAGCCCCAGAGGTGGGTGACTAATCAGGGGGAGGGGAATCAGATTATTTGGATGAACCAAGTGAGGCGGCATCATCCAAAGATATTCCGAACCAAGGGACAAGTTCACCTAGCTACAGGCTCTCATTCGGAGGTTGATGTCTTATTGGGGGTGATCTACGAGATGTTGGATATCAAAGAAGAGCAGGTCTTCTTGTCCCTACATGACTAGATGTATCAGACCCTAAAAGATGACCAAAACAGGGTATTTCCAGTACACAGCGCACTGGTGGACTCTCAAAGAGTGGGTGGAACCGGAGAAATTTATTTCCCCCCAAAAGTCTTAAGAGTAGATTCCCTTTCAGTGAGGATTCCACCTGTGTTTGGAATAAAGTGCCCAAAGTGGACACAGCCTTTTCCCAGTGCGCCAAATCAACAGACCTCACCTTTGAGGACATGGGTGTCCTTAGGGAACCCATGGACAAGAGGATGGAGGTACTGCTGAAAAGGTCATGGGAAGTAGCCATGACAAATCTAAAACCTGCAATGGCTACACTAGTAATAGTGGCTCATAATTTGGAGGTCTGGCTGGACCAATTACAAGGACATTTGGAAAATGGGACCTCCCAGGAAGGAAATTTTGGATTCCCTTTCCATGCTGCGTAAAGCAGCAGGCTATATGGCAGACGCATCTGCTGAGTCGGTCAAGCTATAGGTGAAGACCGCTGCCCTTCTAAACTCCTCTCGCAGGGTTTAAAATCCTGGTCGGGGGACCCAGCCTCAAAGGTTAGGCTGTGTGGCATCCCATTTGAAGGAGACCTTGTTTGGGCAGGGTCTAGAAAAAGTTCTAGACTGTACCGCAGACAAGAAAAAGGCTTTCCCCACCAAAAGTAAGAAAGCCCCAGGGAAACGCTTTTTTCATCCCCAAAGTGACAAGGACAGACCTCCAAGGGGTCAACCCCTAAAAAAACAGTGGGGAAGGGGAAAACAAAGTGTCCTGTTTTCCTCTCCTAAAAAAAATACTAAATCCCAGTGGGTAACCTACAAAAGATTTTGGATGGAAACTATCTTTTCGGTGAAGTCAATTCTTCCCCAGATTGCTTCGTGGCCTTCCTCGATCTGAGGAAGGCCATCCACAAGGTCCTGATCCACAAGGAATCTCAAATTTTTGAAGGTGGCAATCCAGTGGGGAAGGCAGGTCTGACGTTTTCAATTCAGGGCCCTACCATTCGGCCTGTCCTCACCCCCCAGGATTTTTACCAAAATCCTGGTGGTGGCACTAGCCCCCCTGAGACTGAAAGTGATATCGGTCATCCCATATTTGGACTACCTTTTTATTTTTTGCCCCCTCTGTGCTCCAATTACAAGGAGATCTGTGGGTGGCCATTTTCTAAAAAAACTGGGGTGGTTGATAAACAGGAAGAAGTCGAACTTAACCCCGACACAGGTCTTACAGTACTTGGGGTTCTTAGTGAACTCAGTGATGCAAAAGATCTATCTCACAGAGAAGGCAGAAAAGGTGAAGGTGACTGCAACCTTTTTGCAAAACAATCTGACAATTTACCTCCGCTTAGCTATGTTGGGTCTGGGTTTCCTGGTAGCAACAATTCTTGCAGTACCGTGGGCAAGGTCCCATTTCAGGTGTCTCCAGGCCAATATCCTGCTGGGCTGGGACGGAGCGCAGGAATCGCTGGACACGACCTTCCGCCTATCTCCAAAGACCAGAAGGTCTCTGGTGGAGGAACGAAGAGAAACTTGTGCAGGGTCTATTATGGTCTCTTCCAGTGTCCATCCGTATCTCCACAGATGCCAGTGCTTGGGGCTGGGGGTCAAGAATAGCCCACGGGCGCTGGGAGAAAGTGCAGTCCCAAAGATCAACCAACTGGAAGGAATTACAGGCGATCCAGGAAGCGCTAAAGACATTTGCCAGAGAGCTGGAAGGTCACCATGTGCAGGTCCTCTCGGACAGTGTGGTAGTTTCCTATTTAAACAAGCAAGGTGGAACAAGATGTCCGTCCTTAATCAGACTAACAAGTGTCATCTTGTTTTAGGCTGAGAGAAACCTGAAGTCAATATCCGCAGTCCATCTAAAAGGAGTGGACAACCATCTGGCGGACTTTCTGAGCCGACACCAAGTGTACAAGTCAGAATGGTCACTAAACAGGAAGATCTTCCAGGTAATAGAAGAGAAATGGGGACTCCCTGAGGTGGACCAACAAATCAAATGCCAAGGTTCCAGTGTACTTCTCACTAGAGGGAGAAGTAGGAGCCAAGGGGATAGATGCCTTGGCGCAGAGGTGGGCCTTTCCCATTTGTTACGCTTTCTTATTCCTCCTAAGGAAATTTGTTAAAGAGCGTACCACAATACTAGTGGACCCGAGAGGAAGGATCTGCTGTCCCATGGCCCAGTTCTGTTACCAAAAATAGACTCTAAAATTGTCAGCTTGGTGTCTGAAGAAAACCTCCTGAAGTCTAAGGGGCTCTTGGACAGGGTGGTAAATACAATTCTTTGTAGTAGAAAGTAACCCAAGCAACTTGATAAATTTTGGAAAGTTTTTTTGTTCATGGTTGGATACCAAGGTGTCTGCAGGTATCCCAGCCGTCTTGGAGTTTTTACAAGATGGTGAGGATCAGGGACTGGCCATTAGCACATTAAAAGTGCAGGTTACGGCCTTGTCTGTGTTTTTTTAGTTTTTTTTGTTTTTTTTGAGCAACCCCTGGCATTAGACCCGCTAGTCAGCAGGTTCTTTAAGGGGTTATCCAGAATTAGACCTGTTCCGTTCAAGATTCTGCCAAAATGGGACCTGTCGACAGTACTGTAAGGTTGGATAAAATGGTCACAGGAAGAAGATCTGTCCGTAAAATGGGTCATGCTCAAAATTGTCTTAATGGCCATATCCACAGCTAGACCCATTAGCACGCTGCAGGCACTTTCCATTAAAGGGCCTTTTTTGCGAATTTTTGAAGACAGGCTGGTGCTACGTACAGACCCAGGTTTTTTGCCTAAAGTAGTAGAACTCGGGGAAATTGTTTTGCCTTCATTCTTTGGGTCCCCCACCAATCCAAAGGAAATAGAATTCCACCAACTGGATGTGAGAGCCTGTGTCTTACGGTATCTGGAATTGTTGAAGCATTAGAAAATCTAATGCTGTATTTTGCATTTGGGGAAAAAATTGGGGTCCCAAGCTTCAAAAAGCACAATTGCAAGGTGAATTAAATAAGCTATTGTGGAAGCTTAAAAAAATTGAGAAAGGAATGTTCCTTTTCCCCCATAGCTCAATCCACATCGGCTTCTTGGGCCGAGCGAGCTGGAGCAACACCAGAACAAATCTGTCGAGCAGCAACATGGTCAAACTACTCAACTTTCATGAAGCATTATAGATTGGACCTTATCGCGGCGCAAGACCAAGGGTTCGGGAGAAAAATCCTCCAAGCGGTAGACCCTAATCTGGTAAATTGTTAATCCTCTCTAGTGCTGTCCTGAACAGACTAGAGAAAACTAGTTAGACTTACCAGTTGATTTGTTTCTAAGAGTCGTCCAGGACAGCAGGGATTCCCTCCCTATATGCTGTTATAACTTTGGATGAGTGTTCTTGTTTCATAAGCCATTCCACGGAAGTTCTTGGTTAAAGATTGAGGAAGAGGTACGGAAGCTGCCGTTTAAAGATCTGATTATGTGTTTCCTGCCTCCAGAGGTAGAGCCTAGCTCTTTAGTGCTGTCCTGGACGACTCCTAGAAACAGTTACTGGTCTAACTCTAGTTTTCCACCTGAATTCCAAGTTGGCCAGTGAATGGGGAAAGTACGGTTGCTGCAGAAGTGGTGGGCTGCCAATCAGGATTTGCAAACGCAGCAGGTTTGGCACTATGGGCTCTAGGGGCCTGTCCCAGAATTCTTGGTGGCGGCGGGGCGCTACTTGTGCTAGCCACCACACCAGCTTGAACTGCACTTATGGGACTCTCCACATCAAGTGTTACTGTACTGGTTTTTCTACGACTAGGACGTACTAGGACGCAGGTGCTCGCCAGTACACCAGAAGTTTGAGCGGCACTAGTACTGGCTCTCTGCTCCATATGAGAACCATGCGGTTGTTGCACCTTGGCAACAGAAAAATGGGGTTGGGTACATCTGACCTTAGCAGAGACCACTACTCTGTCATCAGAGCTATGTCAGGGTGCCCCTGCTCTCTACAGGTTTGTATACTGAGCCTGAATCTGACAGGCTTCCCCTTCTCTCTCATCTGTCATGCTCAGCAACGTGTAGGCCTCTTCACTACTGTACCTATGGACATTTTGGCTACAGTGTGACTCACAGGTAAGAGCAACTGGTTATCAGCTTGAATTGCTGCAAAAACTATAAAGCCTCGTACACACGATCAAATTTTCGGACGGCTGTTCATCCGTTTATTGTTGCATGGTAGTCATGTCAAAAGTGAAGGTTACTCTCCATACCAAAATTCTTGTAAGACAGAATACAACTTCAAAAGTGACGTAATTAAAACTGTTTCTACGTGTACTGGTGTCAGTGTAGTTTTGGTGTACTCACAGTAGATGTATTTTCCTCGCTCGCTGGAAACGAAAAGGGCTCCAAGAGGGGAGATGACATAATTTCCTCTGCCGGTGCAATGTAAACACAGGCCCGGTTCTGTAGCAAATCCGATCATTGCGGGGACGGCGGGTGCACACCCGACTTACACCTATGGAGGTTAGGGCAGCCATGACAACCTGCCGTAGTATGACAGCAGCTGGTCAGTAACTGGTTAATGCATAGAATGCAATAAGATAAAAAACGTCTGCCTTTTACAGCCCCTTTAACCTCTTAAGGACCGCCTCCTGCATATTTATGTTGGCAGAATGGCACAGCTGGGCACATCAACGTACAGGTACGTTGTCCTTTAAGAGCCCAGCCGTGGGTCGCGCATGCCACTGTCGGGGCGCTCGCGACCCGGTCCTGAGCTCTGTGACCGCGGGACCCGCAGACCCGATCGCCGCTGGTGTCCTGAGCTGAAGAACGGGGAGAGGTATGTGTAAACAAACCTCTCCCCATGCTTCCTAGTGAGACTGACACTGATCGTCTGTTCCCTATCATAGGGAAAGACGATCAGTGATGTCACATGCCAAGCCACGCCCCCTACAGTAAAAAAACACACACAGGACATACTTAACCCCTCCCCGCCCCCTAGTGGTTAACTCCTTCACTGCCAGTGTCATTGTCCGATGTGTCCGCCATAATGTCACAGTCACAATAAAAATCGCTGATCACTAGTAAAAAAAAAATTACTTAAAATGCTATAAAACTATCCCCTATTTTGTAAACGCTATAACTTTTGCGCAAACCAATCAATAATCGCTAATTGCATTTTTTTTTTTTTTTACCAAAAATATGTAGAAAAATACGTATCGGCCTAAACTGAGGAAAAAAAAATTTTTTATATATTTTTTTGGGGATATTTATTATAGAAAAAAGTAAAAAATATTGCATTTTTTTCAAAATTGTCACTCTATTTTTGTTTATAGCGCAAAAAATAAAAACCCCAGAG
Source organism: Lithobates sylvaticus (assembly GCA_028564925.1). Taxonomy (NCBI): domain Eukaryota; kingdom Metazoa; phylum Chordata; class Amphibia; order Anura; family Ranidae; genus Lithobates; species Lithobates sylvaticus. The sequence continues at coordinate 164,663,400 of CM053033.1, read as the reverse complement.
GTGATCTAATACCACCAAAAGAAATCTCTATTTGTGGGAAAAAAGGACGCCAATTGTCAGTTAAATCGACGCAGTGCCGAAACGCAAAAAGGGGCCTGGTCCTTTGGCTGCAAATTGGTCGGGGGCTTAAGTGGTTAACCTTGGCTTTTATGGTGAGCATTTTTCCCACTTTCTTTTGAGGACTGAGGTGTTGCCTATAAGAAATGGTTTGGGGTACAGGGTCTCTTTAAAGTGGTTGTAAACCCTTACAAACCACTTTGACCTACAGGTAAGCCTAGATTAAGGCTTACCTGTAGGTCCAATAAATATCTCCTAAACCTACATGGTTTAGGAGATATTTAGAAAAGAAAAGGCACCGCTATCTACGGCGCATGTGCCGTAGACAGCAGCGCGCAGGCGCACTGAGCAAGCCGAGATCACGGCGATATGCCGCTCTCGTGCGCATGCGCGGGAGTGACGTCATCGCTGCTCCAGCGAATGACAGAGCTGGAGCGGCGAGACCCGGAAGTCACTCCGGGTTTGATGGCGGCGCAGAAGATTGTGGATGAGGGACGCTTCGGGGGCTTCGTTCTCAGGTAAGTCATTCATAATGAGCTAGTATGCTATGCATACTAGCTCATTATGCCTTTGCCTTGCAGGTTCCATTTATTTTTATTTTTTTAAATGGGCTTTACTTCCTCTTTAAGAGTTGGTTAGTGTTTTTAAACAATACAATGAACTTCTTATTTGTTCCCATTAGGTCTGGTAAATATACAGTGCCTTGCAAAAGTGTTCACAAGTAAATCACACAGTGGTACAGGTTTTGCTCAAGAATATCCCTGTATTTAGCACCATCCATCTTTCCTTCAATTCTGACCAGTTTCCCATTCCGAACCAGTGGCGGCTGGTGCTCCAAATTTTTGGGGTGGCGCAAAAAAACAGAAAAATTAAAAAAAAACATCAATTGCAGCCACTGTGCCCATCAAATGCACCGCCACTGGGTGGGACATTGATACTGCGGTCCGGGCAATTCAATAACACGGAGATCGCCACTGATGCGTGCACAGGCAGGCTGCATATGATGTGCACTGTTAAGGCTGCTGTGCACTGACAATCTGCATATGACGAGCACTGGTGAGGCTGCATATGACGGGCACTGGCAGGCTGCATATGACGGCCACATTTTTTTCTTAAATGGCAATTTTTTTTTTATTGCATTTTAGTGTAAATATGAGATCTGAGGTCTTTTTGACCCCAGATCTCATATTTAAGAGGTCCTGTCATGCTTTTTTCTATTACAAGGGATGTTTACATTCCTTGTAATAGGAATAAGTGGGCCAACTTATTTTTTTATAACAGTGTAAAAATAAAAGGTAAAATAAAACCATTTTTTAAACACGCCCCGTCCCGCCGAGCTCGCGTGCAGAAGCAAGTGCATACGTGTTAAACCACACATGTGAGGTATTCCCGTGATCGGTAGAGTGAGAGCAATAATTCTAGCCCTAGACCTCCTCTGTAATGCAAAACATGCAACCTGTAGAATTTTTTTAAATGTCGCCTATGGAGGTTTTTAAGGGTAAAAGTTTGTCGCCATACCACGAGCGGGCACAATTTTGAAGCATGACATGTTGGGTATCAGTTTACTCGGCGTAACATTATCTTTCACAATATAAAAAAAATTAGGCTAACTTTACTGTTTTTTAATTCAAAAAAGTGTATTTTTTTTAAAAGAAATACACTTGTAAGACCGTTGCGCAAATACGGTGTGACAAAGTATTGCAACGACCGCTATTTTATTCTCTAGGGTGTTAGAACCCCCAAACATACAAGTAATTTTCTAGCAAAAAAAAGTTTTCAACTTGTAAACACATCTAAAAAAGAGGCCTGGTCATTAAGTGGTTAAAGAGGAGGTCCACCTTTAAAAAAATGTATTAAAAGTCAGCAGCTAAAAAAATGCAGCTGCTGACTTTTAATAAATGGACACTTACCTGTCCAGGGTGCCCGCAATGTCGGCAGCAGATGACGAGCAATCGCCATCCTCGTTCAGGGAATCAGGAAGTGAAGCGCTGCGGCTTTACTGCCCGGTTCCCTACTGCGCATGCGCGAGTCGCTCTGCGCGTCTTTACTGGTCCCCGTTGTGCTCTGGGAACAGTGTATTTCCCAGAACACAACGGGGAGACAGGCACCTGCAGCTAGCTATTCCCGGAAGTGGGTGCAGATACCTGGATTATACAGGTATCTGCATCCCCCTCCCCTTGAAAGGTGCCAATTGTGGCAGCGGAGGGGGAGGAATCCGATAAACGGAAGTTCCACTTTAGGGTGGAACTCTGCTTTAATATACACTGATTTTGGTGATCTTTGCTAAATGAAGCAGTATACATTTTGGCCCAAATTTATGAAAAAAATATGATTTACAAATTTTTATAACTAATGCCGCGTACATACGAGTGGATTTTCCGTCGGAAAAATCTTGGATGGTTTTTCTGACGGAATTCCGCTCAAGCTTGGCTTGCATACACACAGTCACACAAAAGTTTGCTGAACTTTCGACCGTCAAGAACGCGGTGGCGTACAACACTATGACAAGCCGATAAAATTAAGTTCAATGCTTCCGAGCATGCGTCGAATTGTTTCCGAGCATGCGTAGGAATTTTGCACGTCGGAATTGGTACAGACGTTCGGAATTTCCGCTCTCAATCTTTTGCTGGCTGGAATTCCGCCAGCAAAAGTCCGATGGAGCATACACACTGACGCATTTTCCGACACAAAAGCTCTCATCGGACTTTTGCTGGCGGAATTTCCGATCGTGTGTACGCGGCATAAGAAAAACATTGTTTTTCAAAATTTTCAGTCTGATTACTTAGCGCAAAAATATTGTACTGTGTGTGAAAAAATGATAAAAATTTAATTTGTGTACAGTATTGCATGACTGAGCAATTGTCATTCAAAGTGTGACAGTGCTAAAAGCTTAAAATTGGCCTGGGCATGAAGGTGGTGAAAGTGTCTGGCAGGGCCGTTTTTAAGGCAGGGCAAAAGGGGCAGCTGCCCTGGGCCCTGTCATTGTTGTGGGGCCCAAAGCAGCTGCCTCATACTTGCCAACTATCCTGGTTTAAATTCCCTCATCCCTTGAGGTTTTTGTCCTGTGCTGTGTCCCAATATCTCAGTGTGAAGTTCTGCTACCAATGCTGCTCAGCTCTATTGTTGTGTAAAGATGACTCACCTGCAGACCCTGTGTTTACATGTAAATTAACGACATTCATATGTAAATAGGGGTGGCCGGCGGCATTGATATGTATATCATGCCCCCCCTGAGGTCATAACCACAGTAATCTCTAGCAACCAATCAACAAGCAGAAATCATGTGCTGTAACCTCTAGCAACTAATCAGTGAGCCGTAATGTGTGCTGTAACTTCTAGCAACCAGTCAGTGAGCGTTAATGATACACTGTAACATCTGGCAACCAATCGCAATAGCTGTGTAAACTGATTTGGAGTCTAGGTGCTATTTATTGTATGTCCCAGAGCAGGTGGAGAGCAAAACTGCATGGGGGGCCCCAAGAAAAGTTTTGCCCAGGGTCCAATCAATATTAAAGACTGCCCTGGTGTCTGGTATTGAAGTAGTTTAGGAGAAAATAGGAATTCTGGCAAAATCTGTATTTTTTGCACATGCAAACATAAAAAAAATGTGTATTGCACAAATGTACTGCATTTGTTTTTGTTATTTTATCTTGTCCAAACATGTACTTCAATGCCAATAAGGGTTTCCTAGGGATCTGAGTAAATGGGTGCTTCAAAAATTTGAAAGGCAAAATGAAGGATGAAAGACCCAAGTTGCCCATTTTAGTAAATGCGCCATGTAGTGAAAGATGTGCATTTAAACCTTACACTTCATCTACTAATCATGGCTCTAGGACAGGGGCGGATCCAGGGGGGGCAACGGGGCAATTACCCCCTCCCCCCCAGAAAATATTAGACTCCGAGGCTGAGCACGCCCCAGGTAACAAGAGCCGCGGTCGGGACAACTCGCAGCCATTCTAAGCATGAATTACTACTTAGAAACCTTGGGACTGCACTCTCTGCCCCCTGTACCACTCCCAGCTATTTTTTAGCCTCTCTCCTGCAGGCTGCTGCTTAAGTGGGTGGGATTGGGATGTGAGATTACGCTCTTCTGGAAGTGGGAGGTGTGAGCAGCTGAGCAGAGGGAGCCGAGTGTATGTTCCTGGAGGTGAACTTTGCTAGCAGTACATTGTGGATTAGTTTACAGGCACCTTTATGCTGAATTTGCTGAGTTACTCTAGCTTAACATATAGGTGCTGTTAGCTGACAAATGGGATTGCATCTCCTTTTCACGTAGACTAGTGAGAAATTGAATTCCTCAAAGCATTAAGACTGCCCCCCAGTGTGTGCCCTCCTGTTCCCCCCCGTGTGTGCCCTCCTGATCCCCCCCCCCCCAGTGTGTGCCCTCCTGATCCCCCCCCCCCCAGGGACACATAGTGCTTTGCTCTACTGGTCTCTGTACACTGTCCTACATCCTACTGTTGCCCCCTGTCTTCCACCCTACTTACCCCTTTTCCTCTGTTCTTTCAACGTCTGTCCTCTGCCCTGCTGACCCCCTGTTCTCTGCCCTACACTGTATTATACATTAAATTTAGTTCCGTAAGCAACACCATATTTTCTGGCAGTGCCCCTCCTGAGACTAGACGCTGGATCCGACCCTGCTCTAGCATGAGTTCATGGGGTGAGCCATCTAATGAAGAGCAGCAGACATTGAATATAAGAGGAAGAACATGCTCAACACATTCAAATTCCTCAGCATTCAAATATCTTTGGGTAAATCATCTTTGTGCTACTGTAGATCCGTTTTATGTGAAGATATGAAATTCCACCTCCCCTGCTTGCTTTCCTGCCAGTTTCCAGGAAAACCTGAGAAGTCTGTCTAAACTCACCCAGATGTTGCCATCCATGGACATCTTCCACTCTTTAATGTTTCAGTAGCTCCGGAAGATAAACACATTTGCTGTACTGATTCCTTGGTAGCTCATAGGTTAAGAGACTGAGATAAGACAATCCAGCATGTTTCAATTAATAGCCATTGAAGGCAACGCTGACACCATCTTATTCCCCAGTAAAAAAACAAGTCTTAAACATTAAAATTATTTTCTCCCCATGAAAGTAAAGTAGGCCTAACAGAGCAGCCAGATGTTGGGATTATGTAATCTGTTTTCATTCTGTTTGACATGTGATATTGGTAGCTCTTATGTTGTCATCCACCATATTCATTCACTAAGCGTGCTACTCATTTCCATTTCTCAAGAAGTATGCTTTGATGTGTGAAATGATCAAATTACACAACAGAGAGAGCCTTTAAAGCCAGAAATTGACCTTATGTACCCATTGCTGAGAGACAGATGTTCTTTAACAGGGGGCCTGAACATAACAATATATCACTTTAGCCTTACAGATATGCTGTTTGCCAAGCATTTCTTTGAGAAGAGCTTCCATTCCATGTAAGTTATGTGCACCAAAGTAAAATGTCTATTCTATAGTATCCTGACATGATTGCCTTGTTATGGTTGGCTTGTCCCTCCAAGGACAATGAGCACCTGCTTATGAAAAATAGGATTTTTATAACAGCTTACCTGTACAATCCTTTTCTTGGAGTACATCATGGGACACAGAGCCTAAGTAATAACTTAATGGGTTATGGGCCACCTTCAGGTGTTGACACTGGTATACCCAATACAGGAAGTTCACTCCTCTATATAACTCTTCCTTCTTCCAGGAGTACCTCAGTTTTTGTTGCAAATCAATATACTTAAACCCCATAAGAGGGGAGGGACCTCTGTGTCCCATGATGTACTCCAAGAAAAGGATTTTACAGGTAAGCAGTTATAAAAATCCTATTTCTTTATCGTAAATCATGGGACACAGAGCCTAAGTAATAACTTTTTTTTTCAAAACTCTTTATTCCAAATTTTTCATTACATAATAATTTACATTATACATTTTTATATACTTTTCCATTTCTTTATATAATACAAATTATAATTACATTTACTCTTCCTTTCATTCCTTCCTCTCTCACCCTCTGTGGTCACTTAATACTATGTTTTCAGGTATTCCTCTATCCACTGTTAACCATGTTCTATTCCATTTTGCCCATATTTTTTCATACCTTCGCCCATTTCCCCTTTGTTCATACATTATTTTTTCATAGGGTAGGACCTGGTTTACTGCTCTCACCCATTGGGTTACTGTCGGGGGATATGGCTGAATCCATTTTTCTATTATTTGTTTTCTTGCCAAGAACAGTACCTCCCTTAAGAAGGTATTATTATCTCTATTATCTCTCTCTTCCCTCAATATCCCCAACAAACATATTTCCATCGTAGCTATAAAAGGTTTATTCAGGACTTTTCCTATTTTCCTAGCTACTTGTTGCCAATATTTTCCTATTTTACCACAATACCACATTACATGAAGGAAGTCTGCTCCCCCCTGCCCACATCTAGTACATCTTGGTTCAGTCATCCTCCCCATTTTGTACAATCTATTTGGAGCCAAGTATGTCTGATGTATTATATTCATCTGTATTATCCTGTTATTCATTGCAGGGGATACCTTCCAATGGGAGTTGCAGGCTTCATCCCATTCATGATCGCTCATGTCTGGGATAGCCTCCTGCCACTTATCCCTTATTTTCAGTGGTTCGCCTTCTATTTTCTTCTGTAACAGGTGTGTGTAAATCTTTGCTATCAATCCCTTAGGTCCCTGTGATTTCAGGATACCTATAAGGGGGTATTTAGATATCTTTAATTCCTCTCTTCTAAACTGTGTTTGTAGCACCTGCCTCAGTTGAAGGTATCTGTAGAACTGTTTACTCAATAAATTATATTGTTTACATAGGTTTTCATAGGTTAGTATCACATTCTTGTCATATAGCTGACCAAAAGTTGTTATCTTATTCTGCTTCCAAAATTTACTGTCCTCAAAAGCTTCCAGTTGTTCAAATTTTGGGTTGTTCCACAGCGCAGTTTCTGTTGGGATTCCAACAAATCCCGTCAGTTTCTTAGCCTCTCTCCATACTGTCCTTGCCACTTTCAAAAGGGGAATTTTTACTCCCACTCTCCTCAAGTCTTTTAATTCTAGTCCCGTCATTAAGTCCTCTATTTGCATTTTACTAAGGAGATATTCCTCTATCCTTGTTATTTTTTCCTGTCCTACCCATGATCTTAGGTGTTTCAATTGCCCTGCCAAATAATATAAATATAAGTCCGGGAGGGCCAGTCCAGCTTCTGTCTTTGGTCTTTGTAATTTATTAAATTTTAATTTACATCTTCCATATGCCCAAATGAACCGAGTCATCTGCGAGTTTAATTTTTTAAATATCTGTTTTGGTATTTTTACTGGGGAGTGTGCAAATACATATAGACACTTGGGTAGTATAATAGATTTTATCAGGTGAATTCTGCCTGCCATTGATATTGGTAGCTTTATCCATATTTCCAATTTTTTCTTCACATGTTCTATTAGTGGGAGTATATTAGCTTCCATCTCATCTTCGTGTTTCAACGTAATATTTACTCCTAAATATTTAAATACTTCAACTATTTTTAGTGGGGTCTGAGCTCTTCTTGTATTACCTGTTCCCAGGGGCATCAGTGCGGATTTTTGCCAGTTTATTTTTAACCGTGAGAACCTCCCGTATATTTCTATTATTCTCATTGCTTCCGTCAGCGATGCTTGCGCATCTCCCATATATAATATAATATCATCCGCATATAAGCCTATGTGTTCAATTTTTTCTCCTACTCTAATCCCTTTATATTTATCTGATTGTCTGAATCTGTTTGCCAATGCCTCGATTGCCAAGGCAAACAACTGCGGTGACATTGGGCAGCCCTGTCTTGTTCCTCTGTATAGTTTTATTGTAGGAGATAATATACCGTTTATTAGCAAATTGGAGCATGGTTGTTTATAGATTATTTTCACCCATTTCCTAAATTTTTCCCCAAATCCATTCCTTTCCAGGACTGTCTGCAGAAATTCCCATTCTATAGAATCAAATGCCTTGGCTGTATCCAATGATGCCAAGGCACTTGTTTCCGGAATAAACTCTCTCATTTGTGTCATATATTGCGTCCTTCTAATATTAATTGATGTGGATTTCCCTGGCATGAATCCAGTTTGGTCCTCCGCTATTATAGACAAAATTACCTGATTGAGCCTTTTGGCAAGCACTTTTGCCAATACTTTATAATCTATATTTAATAATGATATTGGCCTATACGACCCGCACTCAGTTCTGTCTTTGTCTGGTTTTGGTATCAGTATGACTGTGGCGTCATACATGGAAGCAGACATTTCTCCCCTTTGGAACGCCTCTCCGTACATTTTAGTCATGACTGGTACCATAATTTCTGCATATCGCTGGTACATTTCCAGTGGTATGCCATCTGGTCCTGGGGACTTACCCTTTCCCAGAGAGAAGATAGCTTCTCGTACTTCCTCTTCCTCTATATCCCTCTCTAACTCCTCTTTTTGTTCCTCTGTTAATTTAAGGAAGTTCAGATCCTTCAGATATTCCTCTATATCTTCTCGAGTACAGGTCAGTGTTGATGTATACATGTCAATATAGTATTTTTGGAATGTCTCAAGTATCTCATCTAATGTGTTTACCACCTCTCTTTTTTCATTTTTCACCTCTGATATTGCTAGTGATGGTGTTTGTCTTTTTATCATAAAGTTCAGCATCTTATTATATTGTTGTCCTTGTTCAAAGTTTTTTTGCGCATATTGGAGTTTCTTACGCTTAGCATTAATTATTAGTTGGTTCTTATATTGCCGTGATGAGGCTGCCCATCTTATTTGGTTTATGTTTGAGGGGTCCTCTATGAACCTATTTTCTGCCTGTGTGCATAATTGTTCCATTTCCTCCTCTTCCTGCCTATTAGTACGTTTAATGTATGATATTGTTGATCTTGTTATCCCCCTCAAGTATGCCTTAAATGTATCCCAGAGTACTCCATCTATGTTCCTATTGCCATGTGCTTCTAGGAACATTCCTATTTGCTCTGGAATTCTATCATTTAATCCTATCTGGGTTAACCATTGAGCCTGTATCCTATACCCCGGTCTTATTCTTTTTGGGCCTATTTTTAGCTCAAAGGTTAATCCAGAATGGTCAGACACCCCTCTTGTCATGTACGCCACAGACCGAACCATTGGCAGGATCTTTTCGTTCCCCATTACCATATCTATTCTAGACATGCGCCCTCTCCCAGGTGCATGCCATGAGTAAGCCCGAGTCCCAGGGTTTCTGATCCTCCACAAGTCAGCCCATCCTACTTCATTCATAAATTTCTCCAACACCTTCGGCCCTTCCCCTCCTTTATGATTATTTCTTCTGAACCTATCTAATTTTGGGTCTAAACACATATTGAAATCTCCCATACATATGACATATGCCTCTGGATATTCTGACATGAATATCACTGCCTCTTTCAGTACTCGCATTGTAGCTGGGGGGTGGGGGGGGTTATAAATCCCCATAATTACAACCGGCAGTGCTTGCACCAGCGCAAAGACAAAGACATATCTTCCATCAGGATCTCTTTTTTCTCTAATGCACTCCCATGTTACCCCTCGATGGATCAAGAGAGAAACCCCTCTTGAATATGTAGTATGACATGAGTGGCTTGACCATTGTATCCAAGGTTTTTCTAGATACTTCAATCTTTCTTTAGTCATATGTGTTTCTTGGAGGTGGAGTTACAAATGATCTTTGCCTGCACCTTGTTAATTTCTGAGAAAACCTGTGTTCGTTTTAATTGCGTTCCCATACCTCTCACATTCCATGACAAAAATGTGTGCTGATTACTCATATTTGATGTATTTTATTTTAGCCATTGTTCCCCCGAAAAATAAAAGAAGAGGAAAAATAAATCCTATGTCCCTTTTTCCTTTCCGTGACCATTCTCTTTTCTACCTCACTCCTCTCATTCATCCATTCCATTTCATTCATCCTTAACATTTCTAGGGCATTACCGACATATTGCATTTTTGCTCTTATATAGGTAATTTATTTCAATTTCAGCCTGTCTGCTCCTGCCCTTTTTCCGCTTAATCGGGGATATAAAGGGCGAGGGGGGGGGGCCGTCTAGGTGGGGGGAGGAGAATGCGTCCCCTCCTTTCACCCTCTCCCTCCTTTAATAAAAAAAAAATAAAAAAAAAAGGAAAAAACACTGCAAAAAAAAAAAAAAAAAATTTTTAAATAGAAAAGGGAAAAAAAAAAAAAAATATATATATGTTTTCCTTGCTCTCTCCCCTCTCACACCTACCTCCCCCCCCTCCCCCTCCTCCTTCCCCCCTTGTGCGCATTCACTCCCCATCCCTCCCCCTTTCCCCATTTGTTTGTATTTATAGTGTTTATACTGTGTCTCTTTACCTTAGCCTAACCTTCCCTTATTATTATATGTGAAAAAAAAAAAAAAAGAAAAAAAAAGGGGGTCAAGAGAGATTTCCTCTCACTCTTCCCTCTCTTCCCCTTGTGACATGTGCTTTATTTCAATGTGTTTCTCTGTGATTTTAGCTCCATTTTCCTATTTCCCTATTTATACACACCCCATCACCCTCAACTTTACCCCCCCTCCTCCCTATCCCTCCCGCTCCCTTTTAAAAAAAAAAACCCCACAAATAAACAGTTATATTTTACCTTTTCCCATTTTTCCCCTCAAAAAAAAAAAAAAAAAAATGAAAAGAGGAGAAGGGAAGGGGGAGAGAAAGAAAAGACAGAAAGGGCAAAGGGCAAAGAAAAAGAAAAAAAAAAAACCCAAAACACACCAAGAAAGAAAGAAAAAAACAAACTTATAAACTATTAAAACTTCTTCCTTTAACCCCAAGAGAAGAGAAAAAAAAAAAAAAAAGAAAAGGGGGACATAAAAAAAAAAAACAACAGGTATAAAGTAGGGAGAGTGTCCCTCATCCCCCCCCCCCCCCCCAAAGTTCCAATCTTCTTGGTGTCTCTTATCCTTTCAGGACTTCTCTGTTTCTCCTATTGAGGGATAGGCCTAGTTGTTTCCAGCCAGTCTTTAGCTTGTTCAGGTGTACTGAAGAACAAAGTCTTTCCCCCTTCCTCCACTCTCAATCGGGCTGGGTATGCCATAGAATATTCAATTCCTGCCTCTCTCATTTTTCGTTTTATTTCATAAAATGTTGCCCGTTGTTTTTGCAGCTCCAGAGAGCAGTCTGGAAATATTGATATTTTACTGTTTTCATAGCGAATCTCCCCTTTCTGTCTTGCTTTTCGCAGAATTGTGTCTCTATCTCTGCAATTTAATAGTCGTGCCAACAGGGGTCTAGGGGGGAACCCTGGTTTAGGTGTTGCTGCCGGGACCCTATGCGCCCTCTCCACTGCGTATGCTGCTGATACTTCCATATCTGGGAACACGTTTTTCAGCCATTTTTCTATAAAGTCACCGGGATTAAACCCTTCTGCCTTCTCTGGTAAACCAACTATTCTTAAATTATTGCGGCGCATACGGTTCTCAAAATCATCAGATTTTTGATGCCACAGGGTAATCTGTTTTTCAATCGTGACTATCTTTTTAGACATAGGGGTAACAATATCTTCCAATAAAGCAGTCCTATTTTCCACTTCCGTCATTCTCTCTCTTATACTCTGCATATCATGCCTGATCATTTATAATCTCATCCATTTTACCTGTTAGTGCTGTATTGCTCGAGTGGATGGCCTCCATTATCTGGGAGTTCATCTGTTCCAGGGTCAATTTGGAATATTTCTCCTGTTTCTCTGCTGCTTTCCCGGACTGCGGCTGGGTCGTATTAAGCTTCTGGATTTCCAGCGCTGATGATCCACCACTCCGTGTCTGTGGGGGACTACGACCGCCGTCTTGCTTATCTGTTCGAGCAAATTCTTTAAGACGGTCGGCCGCCGACTGCTTACTATTGCTCATCGCACCAAGCGATCGTTTTCACGTGTTTCACGAAATTAAGGTCTCGATAGCAGAGGCCGATCAAGGTTCCGTAGGAGACTCGGGCACCACCAAGCGTTCGTCTTCGCGGACTTAGGGTCTCGGTAACAGGGTCTATTCAGGATACTTGTCGGAGACTCAGGCTGATCTCAAACCTTCCGCAGCTCACATCCGAACGCTGCGTCCGACCGTCACATCCGGTCGCGTCGGCGGAAGCGGAAGTCAGGCCCCCGAGCCTAAGTAATAACTTAAAGAGGAGTTTCCATTAAAAAAAAAATACTGCAGCTGCTGACTTTTAATAATCGGACACTTACCTGTTCCAGGGTCCAGCGATGCGGGGGATCGAAGCCTCGCTTGTCCCCCCGCCACGTGCAGTGATTGGCCGTGCAGTCATCTGGGACCTGTCACGTGTCCCAGATGACTGACAGGAGGGAGAGGGCAGAGCTGAGCCCTTCCTTACATAGTTACATAGTCAGGTTGAAAAAAGACACAAACCCATCCAGTTCAACTGCAAAAAAAAACACTATCATACAATCCCATATACCCAATTCTATACCCACAGTTGATCCAGAGGAAGGCGAAAAACCCCAGCAGAGCATGCTCCAATTTGCTAAAGCAGGGGAAAAAATGTCTCCCTGATCCCCCGAGAGGCAATCAGATTTTCCCCGGATCAACTTTACTTATAAATGTTAGTACCCCGTTATATTATGTACATTTAGGAAATAATCCAGGCCTTTCTTAAAGCAATCTACTGAGCTGGCCAGAACCACCTCTGCAGGGAGTCTATTCCACATTTTCACAGCTCTTACTGTGAAGAAACCTTTCCGTATTTGGAGATGAAATCTCTTTTCCTCTAGACGTACCTAGTGCCCCCTTGTCCTCTTTGTTGACTGTAAAGTGAATAACTCAACACCAAGTCCACTATATGGACCCCTTATATATTTGTACATGTTGAGCATATCCCCCCTTAATCTCCTCTTATCAAGAGTGAATAAATTCAGTTCCTCTAATCTTTCCTCATAGCTGAGCTCCTCCATGCCTCTTATCAGTTTGGTTGCCCTTCTCTGCACTTTCTCTAGTTCCCCAATATCCTTTTTGAGAACTGGTGCCTAAAACTGAACTGCATATTCCAGATGAGGTCTTACTAATGATTTGAACAGGGGCAAAATTATATATCTCTCTGGAGTCCATACCTCTCTTAATAGAAGAAAGGACTTCGCTCGCTTTGGAAACCGCAGCTTGGCATTGCATGCTATTATTTTACATTTCACCTTTAAAGGAGTTTCGAACATCATAAATTATTGGATATCACTTGGATGGAGGATGTAAATACATGCATGGGGGGTTTACTAAAATTGGAGCACTCAATCTGGTGCAGCGGTGCATGGCAGCCAATCGGCCTCTACTTTCAGCTTGTTCAATTAAAGGTTGCAAAGTCTCAGGGTTTTTCATCTTGATGCATTCTATGCATTAAGGTGAAAAATCTTTTGTGGTGCAGCTGCCCCCCAGAGCCCCCCTTGTACTTACCTGAACACGATGTTTCTAGCGATGGGGACCAGCACAGCAGCTCCAGCCACTGCCTTGGATCTTCATTGGATAGATTGAAAGCAGGAGCCATTTGGTTCCTGCTGCTATCAATCAAATCCAGTGATGTGGGGGTGGGGCCAAGTCCTGCTGTCTGTGTCAATGGACACAGCAGCAGGACTCGGGAGCGTGCCGCACTCGAGGAGGGTCCAGGACCGCCGCCAGGGCACCCCAGGAGAGGAGGATCTGGGCCACTCTGTGCAAAACCCTTGCACAGAAAAAGGAAGTATGACATGTTTGTAATTTTAATCAGAAAAAAAACTGACATGCCTGACATGCGTTTCCAAACCAGTATCCATAGAACAGTCCTTTAAACGTCTTAACGTGTTGTATTTTTACAACGTGTGCAGAAACGGCTCCTATGGAACAGTCCATTGTGGTCTTACCGTGCTATGCTGTGACACATCCTTCTTCAGCGACAGCTTCCATGTCGCCATTATGTATCTTTGGTATCTTCAGGATGGATGCAATACAGGCAAGGGGTATCCATTCATTCACCATTCACCAGTACACATTCAGAGCAACATATCAAACAGCTCTCAAATACTGATCTATTATCTAGATAAGTCTCGAGGAGGGCCTTATTCACCCATATTATTAACCTACAATACGCATAGGTCACACTATACCATAATATAAATCAACTTCTTATCATACTATATACATATATCTGTATCCCATCCCTTTATGCACCCCGCTCCTAATCCTATAACCCTTTACTGTACATATGGGTCGGGATTAGGCAGGCTTGCTCACAGCGGTATTGCAGGGCTCTGACTTGGCAGCAAGGTCTCTAATTTGAACACAGAGACCCTACCGTCAACTCGTCCCTCAACTTGCATAGACAAATGGGAGATCCTTCTATATAAATATCGAGTCTAATCACACATATAAATCTGCAAAAATGACAAAAAAAACCACACAATTCCATCCCTGTGCCTGGATTTCAGAGACCATGCCCAGGGTATACCATGCACCTCTACCTATGGTTAGGTTCAAGGAACCTTCCAGTTGTATGACTAGCGTTACATCTGTATTCTTTAGGACAAAGAAATAAACTCGTCTATGTCCCAAATGACACCCAGGTGCTTCCTCCCCAGCAATGATCCCTGAAATAACTTCCCAACATTTGTACGTTCACCACCATGATGTATTGACCTGGCATACAAAGGACATCATGGTCATACTTCCGACCGAGGGAAGTATCAACCTGCTTCCATCTCCTCTGATCACATGTAGGTGATTTAGTCTCAAATGCGACAAGATAGAATCCCCAATCAGTAAGCCCATTGATGCCACCAAATATACAGACCAAGTCCGCACTTCTGTATATGGGATCATACAGCCTAACACCTTTCACCATCCAAACTGGTACAGCCCATCCAGGCATTCGACCACCATTTTGGATTAGTGTACGCGACGTGTTGTGGCAGAGTCTTACTGAGCGGTGATGCTAACTCATCAGGCCACTGCCCTTTATACAGAGATTGCACAATCAGCTTGATGCTGGCTGACACTTCCGCCCGTCACTGCGTGTACGCCAGAGCCCATGACCGATTTCTGTCCTGTACCCTCACACCCTCCACCAACCTCTCAACATGGTTCACCAAATCTGGAGCTAATTTACCCTGGGTATTTTGTGAATGTTATTAAGGATGCCACCAATCTCTCTGAGTAACAAAGTCCCGCTCAGAGTTTGTTCCTCAGGATACCGATGTCTACTCCATTACCAACACCCATCCCAGCTCCTATTCCCCCAATATAGTGCTGAATACATGCCTCCTCTTGTGGTTACTCCTCAGAGATAAGCATCCTGCATGCACCTTATTCTGTGTCCGCACATCTCTGGGAGTAAGTCACTGGTACGATGACAGCACTTGATTCAGCGTATACTCAGCAAATATAGGGTAATAGGTTTTATCAACCACTGTGAGATGTTGCAGCACCATGTGGTGAAGGCATATTGTACCCTGGTAGTCAGCGTTTGTTCCCTTTATCTATCGGAGCATGCTCCTGTGTGTATTCACTGGCATTCCTTGTGCAGGGTTTCAACTTCTCAGGTGAGACCTCAACCAGGCGTATCTCCCCCATACAAGGAAATGTTCACCCCATTGATGTGTCACCTGGCACCCTCTAGTCTGGCCAACAGACACCTTATTATGCCTAAGTGCCCGCCTCCTGGGTACCTGCACCATATAAATTCCGTTACGTCAATACATGTCATACATTACACAACTTTCCTTCTTTCAACTCCTCCCTCCAACAAAAAAAACATATATATTTTACATTTCCATGTTCTGATGGATTGGATGTGTTATATTCCTTCCCCCAACCTCCAAACCATTGTACGTATATTAATAACACGTTTGCATTCATCAGGAGAGAGTCCAGCAAAAAAAAAAAATGTTTCAAGTCTTATTGATAGGCACAGTCTTTCAGATTCAGCACCAGATCGTCCATAGGAAAAGAAAAAGTGTTAAAGTGAAACTTTTTGTTTGTCCCGTCTCTCCTGATATTTAGTGGAATAAATTTGGGGCGTGGTATGGCACAGACAAACTGCCAACCAGATGATCATCTGTCATCCATTTTCCAGAACCTTTCCAATCTCGCTCCACCAGGATTCTGGAATTGAAAAACAAGAGCAGAATCAAATTCTTATCCATAATATCTGCTTGCTTACTATATTTACTCCTTTTTCCCTCCTTGGAACCCAGGAACTTAGTATTCCTGGCTTCTGCAACTTTGAACAAACTATCAAAAACAACCATGACCTCTTTAGGCAGAACCCACTCTAAAATGAATCCCCATGGTATGATCAAAAATTTCAAAACGGACATCCATGTTGTTTCTCAAAAATTCAAAAATTAAAACACTAAAAAAAAAACAATGCATTTATCTTTATCTTTATCTTTAAGATGTATGCACTAATCCCCTTTCAGGTGTACAAAGACTAAACCTTTTGGAGCTTTTTACACCTGAACGAAACAACAATAAAATAGCTGACTAAGCCAATACCCAAAAACAAAAAAATTTTTGTTTTTTTTTTTTTCCAAAAAACAAAAATTAAAAAAAATTAAAATTAAAAGTCTGGCCATTATCACCCAAAAACAACATGACAAGACAACCACCATAAATCAATGACAAACACTCAACTTTTAATTAAAGACATCCATGGATTTTCTCCTGAGAAGAGTACATGTTTTTTTTTTTATCTGAAAGACAATAAGTTAATGGGAAAAACAACACAAACCAGTGGCGTCACTAGGGTTGGTGTCACCTGGTGCGGTAATACATGGTGTCCCCCCCCCAGCCCCCGGTACTAAGCAGGCTAGCTGGATCGGGGAGTTGGTGAATAGAGCTGGAATGGGATCGGGGAAATGGATGGAGCTGGGATGGGATCAGTGGGGTGGATGGAGCTGGGATGGGATCAGTGGGGATGGATGGAGCCGGGATGGGATCAAGGGGATGAATGGAGCCGGGATGGGATCAGGATCAGGGGAGATGGCTGGAGCAGGTATGGGATCAGGGGGATGGATGAGCGGGTATAGGATCGGGGGGTGGGTGGAGCTGGGTGGATGGAGCCGGGATGGGATCGAGGGGATGAATGGAGCCGGGATGGGATCAGGATCAGGGGAGATGGCTGGAGCAGGTATGGGATCAGGGGGATGGATGGAGTGGGGATGGGATCGGGGGCTGGATGGAGCCGGGAATGTATTAGGATCAGGGGGATGGATGAGCGGGTATAGGATCGGGGGGTGGGTGGAGCTGGGTGGATGGAGCCGGGATGGGATCGAGGGGATGAATGGAGCCGGGATGGGATCAGGATCAGGGGAGATGGCTGGAGCAGATATGGGATCAGGGGGGATGGATGGAGTGGGGATGGATGGAGCCGGGATGGGATCAGGATCAGGGGAGATGGCTGGAGCAGATATGGGATCAGGGGGGATGGATGGAGTGGGGATGGATGGAGCCGGGATGGGATCAGGATCAGGGGAGATGGCTGGAGCAGATATGGGATCAGGGGGGATGGATGGAGTGGGGATGGGATCGGGGGATGGATGGAGCCGGGAATGTATTAGGATCAGGGGGGATGGATGAGCGGGTATAGGATCGGTGGGTGGGTGGAGCTGGGTGGGATGGGGGGGTGTATGGAGCGGATATGGGATCTTTGATTTGGGGGGGTTAAAGGATATGTGCTAGGGGGTGTGTTGGGACAGGAGAGATATTGCGCTGGGAAGGGGGGTCAAACTTCAAATCTGCCCCTCTCCTACTTCTAGTCCTCTCTAAACCAAAACAAAGAGCACTCAGCACCCCCTAGCACTTATTCTTTAACCCCTCTAAAATCACTCCTGGCAGCATAATTGTTACCTGCCAATGCCCCCCCCAACCCCTCCTCTGCAATACCTCAGGGTAGGTGCTGTTGCCGAGATGGTGTCCCTCCTCATCCTCGGCCCCTCCTCCTGGCCTGTGTACACGTCAGAGCCAGGGAGGAAGCAGCAGTGAGTGCAGCTGGCGGGGTCAGAGATCCAATTACGGCCGCGCCGTGCGAAGGTGTGTGTGTGGGACGGTCAAAGTCAGACCCCGCCCCGGGCACCCAGTCTCTGCCTCATTCCCTCCTCCCCCAGTCTCCCCGCACATCGCATTGAGCGGAGGAGATCCCGGAAAGATAAGGAGAGAGCTGAGGCGCCCCTCTCAATGCGGCGCCGTTGCCAGTCTGAGCCGGGTATCACCCGGGTGCGGGGCACACCCCCGTAGCAACGCCGCTGTCCACGCACATCGCATGGCGCAGAGGAGATCCCGGAAAGGGAAGGAGAGAGCTGCGGCGCCCCTCTCAATGTGGCGCCGTTGCACGTCTGAGCCAGGTGTCACCCTCTGCTGGGTGTCACCCGGGTGCGGGCCGCACCCCCCGCACCCCCATAGCAACGCCGCTGACACAAACAAAACATTTGTAACTTCATCACAACATTTGCTACCTCATTTGTAACTCTTTGGTCCATTAATGTCAGCTTATTGTTTAAATGTTTTCATTGTTTGCAAACAATTACTAATTAATGAGCTCATGGTACCATGTGATAATCGATTATGCATTTACAATAACATAACCCCCGTGTTGGTCTCACTTTGACGGAACTGCAAACAAAACACAAATGTTTAGTATCCAAACCTGTTCTCTTCCCTGTTTCCTGGAAAAGGAACACAAAGACAATGATTAAACACGATTATCATGACAATTGACTTTAAGTGCCCCAAGCCTCTTCCCATTAATTGTACTGCTAGGGGAACACCTACAAGCCCGAGTTGTAGTATAAACAACTAGACTAAAAAAATAAAAATTACAAACATTAAAACTAAAACAAAAATTAAAAAAAAAAATTGAAAAGTGAAAAATTTAAAAAAAATTTATAAAAAAAAAAAAATATGAAAAAAATAATTCATAATAAAAAAATAGAAAAAAATAAAAACATTAAAAATGAAAAATGAAAAAAAAAAATAATGAAAAAAAAATAAAAATTAATAATAAAGAAAATGAAAAAAAAACTAATAAAAAATTCATAAAAATTAATAAAACATTAAACCTTATAAAAAAAAAAATTACAAAAATACTTAAAACCTTATTCATAGGAAGGAAACTTTGATCAGAGTATTTTTAACATACTTGCAGCTGACTAAGTGCTGCTAGCATTGCTTCCCCCAGTGCTATGTTTGAATAACCATGCGGCTACTTCCATTTTGATTTTATGCAACTGTCCTACATATTGCTTTTCAGTTTGTAGACTCCGTAATTGGGTCTTAACGGGGAATTGGGTTTGCTTACTATGGGCTCCATGCTTTGGATTGCTACCCCACCTGGCCGAATAACATTTATACTGCCTTGGGGTCGTTTTCAGGTATGATCTTTTTTTGATATCGTTATTCGCCCAACAATACTTTGCGATGTGACCTCCCCTTTTACACAAACAACATTTTAGCTCTGGTTCCCCTGCATAGGCCCTTTTTTTAACATCTTGTGCTGGAAATTCACATTGCTGGCTAATATTACTGTGATTGGAATTAACAGACTTTACACTTTCATCGTCTGAGGAGTCATCAGAAGTTTCTATTTCAATTCCTGAATCAATTTCAAGCGCAGTTATCACGCTTGTATTTACGTCTCCAACATCGATTCCCATCATCCGCCTTCCTGTATTTCTGCTTATTACGGATACACCTGCCTTTGACCCATATTCGCTATCACTGGACTCTTGACAAAAATCTCGCAGGATATTGACAAAATTTTGGTAGGACCTAGCATTCCTCAGAGCCATTCTAGTGGGATAGCTTACATAACACTTATTGGCCATCGAGTATATGAAACTTGCATCATCCTCCAATAAGTCAGGACAGTTGAAGACTCTCGTATACAATGCAAGATACTCACTGCAGAACAATATTGGGTCAACTCCTCTCCTAAATTTCATTCGTTGCAAATCACTCATACCATTATCACGACTGTCCACAAGACGCTGCAATTCTTTCCTCCGCCCCTCTGCATCTGCTAAATTATCCTTAACCTGTGCCGATAACTGGCCTATCAAAGGTCCTGGTAGCCATGCTTTTAGAAGAGAGCATGCATCGTCATTACTCAAATGGAATTTAAGGATTAGAGCTTCAAACTTATTGGACAGAGTCACTGGCGACTCCAGGGCATTAAATTCACCCAGAATCTGGCATAACGTGAGTCTCTCTTGGATTGTAATCAAACTGTTATTCTGCTTTGACGCTATAGGCGCAATAGTAGACTGTGTTTCCTCACAGCTCTTTTACTCACTGACTATGCAGATATCGGCCAATTGGCATGTTGCTTTGTGCTCATTGAGCGATATTATACACTGTTCTTTAATAAGAAGTTGGGAGTGTGCGTTTGCTACTTTCCTTTCTAAAGACATAACCAATTCGTCCATCTCTGATAACTTTATTCGCAATGACTCTACAAGTTTACTCTTCATGACGCAGTCCATGCTGCACCTCTGAAGCTGTTCTCGTAGGTCACTATTTTTTCCTGACAAATCGCCGGCTTTTGCCCGCAATTCTTCAATCTCACTACTGGAGGCTGTTACAACCTTTAGAAGGTTTTCACTGACTTTCTCTATATCTTCTCCGAGAAGTCTCCTTTCTGCTTCCCACTTCCCCCCCATTTGCTCAGATATAAATTTAATTCTGAGCAACACTGCAATTTCATTAGCCAAAATTTCTTTCTTTGCTTTCTTTTTTAGCTGTTTACCCAGTAATCTGCTATTATGTTGCTGACACTGAGACACTAGTACATTACACTGGCTTTTAAGAGGTTCATCTGCACATGAATGATAACTGGCAGAGGCGTACTTTTTAACATATGTATACACAAGTTCCATTCTCACAAGCACACAATCCACACTTCTATTTGTACTAACGTTCCAACACTGCACTGAGTAATAAACCAAACCCAATTATCGTTAGCTCTTACAACTCACGGGAAACAAATAAAAATAAAAAATAATCGCTCCCATAGCATTCAAGATTCTTCATTCATTATCACTTTTACTTGATATCATTCTAAACAATACAACTTTTGCCTATCCATTGAAAAGACTAACCACACTTACTGTGGCATTATCAGCTGCCTTGTATCTGAGCACTTCTGTCCTGTAGGTTCTATGTGGCTTTTAGGATTGCCACATGCTGTCTGCGGTGCCATTTGTAGAACTCGCTGCAGTATACAACTAGTTAGCAGGTCTATTAAACCCTGCTAGGCACACTGATATAAAGTTAGTTATGAAAGTACACACACTGCTGCTAGTAAAACACTATCTTATTTATTTCCCAAGAATCAGGAACGCTAACATAAAGTATTAAAAGACATTACAATATCACAAAGCTTACAATCAAATCATATAATACAAGAATATCAAAGATACTTATCACAGGGCCCTCCATGAGGCTTGTAGCCTCAAAATGGCCGCCAGACCATGAGGTGGTCAGGGACACCTTCTCATGTCAGGGATTTCCAGCAAACAGAGGCTGACTTCCTGTGTGTGCGAACTCTTCATTCAAACCCACACATCCACTCATAGCCACCCCCCCTTTGCCTTTCATCCAATAGGTATCCATAGCCACCTTAGTAGTAACAGTCTCCCTTGAAGCTTGTAATTACACATGTCACAGCAGGTGGGCTCGAGCCAAGCCATTGTTATCTTGATATGCTACAAAGCTTTTGGTGTGTTTTCCAACCTGGCTACATTCCAATCCGGGGAATGCATTCTGTCCTCAAAGATATTGGGAATGAACCGATGTGATATTACATGAGTTCATATTGAATCCAACAGTATCATACAGTGCATCTGGAAAGTATTCACAGTGCTTCACTTTTTACACATTTTGTTATGTTACAGCCTTATTCCAAAACGGATTAAATTCATTATTTTCTTTAAAATGGACAAAAAAAAAGTATTTACAACCTTTGCTGAAGCACCTTTGGCACCAATTACAACTTTAAGTCTTTTTTGAGTATGATGCTACAAGCTTGGCACACCTATTTTTGGGCAGTTTCTCCCATTCTTCTTTGCAGGGCCTCTCAAACTCAGTCGGGTTGGAGCTTTGGTACGCAGCCATTTTCAGATATCTACAGAGATGTTTAATCTGGTTCAAGTCGGGACTCTGGCTGGGCCACTCAAGGACATTCAGAGTTGTCTCATAGCCACTCGTTTGTTATCTTGGCTGTGTGCTCAGGGTCGTTAGACTGGAGCAAAGGTTCATCTTCCACGAGGTCCAGATCGCTTTGGAGCAGGTTTTCATCAAGGATGTCTCTGTACATTGCTGCATTCATCTTTCCCAAAATTCTGATTAGTCTCCCAGTTCCTGCCGCTGAAAAACATGCCCACAGCATGATGCTGCCACCAACATGCTTCACTGTAGGGATGGTATTGGCCAGGTGATCAGCGGTGACTGCTTTCCTCCAGACATGACACTTGTTATTCAGGCCAAAGAGTTCAATCTTTGTTTCAGACCAGAGAATTTTGTTTCTCATCGTCTGAGTCCTTCAGGACTTTTGGAAAACTCTAGGCGGGCGGTCATGTGCTTTTTTACTGAGAGATGGCTTCCGTCTGGCCACTCTATATACTATACATGCCTGATTGGTGGAGTGCTGCAGAGATGGTTGTTCTTCTGGAAGGTTCTCTTCTCTCTACAGAGAAATTCTAAAGTGAATTTGGGGTTTTTTGGTCACCTCTCTGACTAAGGCCCTTCTCCCCTGATTGCTCAATTTGGCTGGGGTGGCCCACTCTAGAAATAGTCCTGGTGGTTCTGTAGAATGCTAATTACTAATATTATATCATCTATGTATTCATTTGTCTAGTCCCTATAAATTAGTCTATTAAACTCGGAGCGCATGCTACTGTTAATATCACATAATACAAAGATCAACCAAATCTCATTTATTTCCCAAGGAAATAATAAAGCTTATATAAGCTTATTAGAAGTTACAAGATTACATAGCATACAATCACAATACAATACAATCGTATACTTAGCACATCCTAGTAGCTGAGATGGAATAAGAGAGGTGTCCACATGGTTAGGCCCGAGCCATCATCCAAAGTAGGCCTCAAGATGGCCGAGTCATCAGCTTAGCAAAGAACAGCCTCAATGCAGGCGTTCCTCAACAGAGAGAGAGACACAGAGACAGAGCTCCCTGCTACAATCCCCTTTAACAAACTCACTCATTCAAACTCCCCCCCATTGCCAGTCCCATTTGCGTTGCACCAATCAGTGTTCACATGATAATCCTCCCGGGGTATTTCTGCTCATCGGGCTATACTACTGACTGTCCTGTGATATAGTCCACAATGGGCAGCATTTGTCCATGGATTGCAATTCATCTGACTGGGGCCAAACCTGGGGTTCGAGCTCATGTGTCAATTAAGTTCTTTTGAAGCATGCTTGTCTCATAGACAGATCAGACTTAGCATTATCATGCAGAGTAGCTCTCATAGATAAATGGGAGCTCCTAGCCTCATATAACATAGTTGTTTAACTGGCTACTTCCAACCGGGGGAGGGCATCCTGTTCTCCAGAAAGGTGTTGGGAATGAGCCGATGTAGGAATCCCAGATATATTACATGAGTTCATATTGAATCCAACAGGTTCCAAACCTCCATTTATGAATGATGGAGGCCACTGTGCTCATTGGGACCTTCAATGCTGCAGACCTTTTTCTGTACCCTTCCCCAGATCTGTGCCTCTGAGGTCTACAGACAATTCCTTGGACTTCATGGCTTGGTTTGTGCTCTGACATGCACTGGTAACTGTGGGACCTTATATATACAGGTGTGTGCCTTCCCAAATCATGTCCAATCAACTGGATTTACCACAGGTGGACTCCATTCAAGTTGTAGAAACATCTCAAGGATGATCAGTGGAAACAGGGTGTACCTGAGCTCTATTTTAACTGTCATGGCAAAGACTGTGAATACTTCTGTGCATGGGATTTAAAAAAAAAATAATTTTGTTTAACCGCTTCCCGACCGCCTCACGCACATATACTGCTGCATAATGGCACGGGCAGGCAAAATCACGTATATAAACGTGGCCCTTTAATTGCCTGCGTGGGTCGCTCGCGAGCCGGTCGGGAGCACCGTGACCCCGGCCCACGGGACCAGCGGACCCGATCGCCGCTGGTGTCCCGCGATCGGGTCACAGAGCTGAAGAACAGGGAGAGGTCAGTGTAAACAAACCCCTCCCCGCGCTTCCTACTCTGCCTGTCATTGATTGGCTGTTCCCGGTCATCGGGAAAGCCGATCAATGACGTCAGACGTCAGCCCCGCCCCCTAATGTAAAAAAAAACACAAAACACGTCACAGCCCATAACCACTCCCCTCCCCCTAGTGGTTAACTCTTTCACTGCATGTGTCATTTATACAGGAATCAATGCATTTAAATAGCATTGATTGCTGTATAAATGACAATGGTCCCAAAAATGTGTCAAAAATGTCCTATGTGTCCGCCATAATGTCGCAGTCACAATAAAAATCGCTGATCGCCGCCATTACTAGTAAAAAAAAAAAAATTATTAATAAAAAATGCTATAAAACTATCCTCTATTTTGTAAACGCTATAACTTTTGCGCAAACCAATCAATAATCGCTAATTGCGATTTTTTTTACCAAAAATATGTAGAAGAATACATATCAGCCTAAACTGAGGAAAAAAAAAATTTATATATATTTTTTGGGGATATTTATTATAGCAAAAAGCAAAAAATATTGCATTGTTTTCAAAATTGTCGCTCTATTTTTGTTTATAGCGCAAAAAATAAAAACCGCAGGGGCGATCAAATACCACCAAAAGAAAGCTCTATTTGTGGGAAAAAAAGAACCCAATTTTGCTTGGGAGCCACGTCGCACGACCGCTCAATTGTTAGTTAAAGCGACGCAGTGCCGAATCGCAAAAAGGGGCCTGGTCCTTTGGCTGCCAATTGGTCCGGGGCTGAAGTGGTTAATAAATTTGCAAAGATTTAAAACAAACATTTCACATTGTCATTATAGGGTGGTGTTTGTAGAATTTTGAGGAAAATAATTGAATCCATTTTGGTATAAGTCTAACATAGCAAAATGTGGAAAAAGTAAAGCGTGAATACTTTCCGGATGTACTGTATATTAGAAAAACCATGTACAGATTTTCTAGGAGAGCCCTCACTTTAGGTTCTGTATTTCACCTAATTAATTTGAGTGTAAAGCAATCAGGGAAATATGGTTAACCACTGTGGGGTACTTTTATACAGGTATGTGGGTCTAGAATGTGTAGATATTGCTAGGTACATACTAAGTTCATTTTTCGATCATTGAGAGTTAGGATTGGGGAACACTACTGTGGTGGAAAAAATCTATCTGCATCTCAACATTCTAATGTCTGTAAGCATATGTTTGGCAGAACATCAGGGAGACATGTCTTCATTCTCCTTTCATGGTTTTGAAAGATTGTTTAGTAGGGGAGATGAGCTACGCCAAAGGCTCCTGGAGTGTGAGGAATACTGGATTTTTCGATTATGCTCCAGGATGCCATCTGGTGTAGATTACCGCTGGGGTGTCAATTTACATGATAAACTAGATTTGGTTATTTGGAATTATGTAATTATGTAATATTCTGTATTTTAAATGTATCTGCTCACTACATTTTATGTTGTAATTTTATATAGAAATACTTTTACAATATTTCACTTGATTGCTATTCCTCTCACCTATGTGTTTTGTATAGGCAGTTAGCCCTGTAGACTGAAACAAGTTAGGGGGGCGTGGTCTGGACATGGCCGAGTAAGGAAGTGTCTACAGAGCTCCTGGTCCTTTTCAGCCTAACCCAGCTTTTATCCTTTGGAATCCCCGGCATGTACTCTGCTGGGAAGCGTAAGGGAAAAAACAAAGTCATCTAAGCCGCAAACGAGTGGAGAAATCCAGTGATCTTTCACAAATACACAGGGAGCCTCTCCAGCTACCAAAATGGCAGATCCCGCGATGTTCAGCCACCACAAAGGGCCTGCCTTCTCAGGTAACCTCTAATTCTCTGGTGGCCTCGAGTGCTTTAGAGGCAAGCTTCGACATGCCAGCGGTGTTCCGATCGGACCCCCAGGGTTCACAACACCTGCTGCTCACCCTAAGAGCCAACGCTGAGTTGAGGGCGCTGCTGCTGGCCTTACCTACAAGATTGGATATTGAGGCCCTCATCGGCAAGCTTGAGGCGTCCCACCGCAAAGAACTAACAGCGGTTAAGGATGTGAAGGTACTCTAGGAATCAGATGGGGTTGGGTGAGTCCTCGGCAGCTCTGGAGAGACTGATGCTCGTGGTGGAGGCCCAACAGACATCTCAGGCAGCTGCGTTATTCACCCAACAGCTCCAGCTTGAGGAATTTGAAGATCGCAGCCGGAGAAACAGTCCATGGATTAGAGGCCTCCCGGAAGCAACGGCGACTGAAGACTTGGCGGCATCTACACTAGGCATCTTCTGTGACATAGCGGGAGATTCCTTCCCTCCCACTCTAACTTTCGATTGGATCCACAGCACCGTAGGCCACCGATCCCCTGACGTGGACAGGCCACGAGATATAATCTACATGGTGCACCATTACTCCCACAAAGAGCTCATCCTGTGGAAACCCTGGGAGACGGGACAGACTTTGATGGAACCTCACTCCGGATCCTGCCTGATCTGTCTAGAGCGACCCTGCAATGGCGTGCACTGCTGAAACCTGTGCTGGAGATAGCTTGACAGTCGGGCATTACCTACAGGTGGGGTTTCCCCATATCTGTGACTTTCAAGAAAGCTCAGTGGTCCTTCGCCCTCAGAATGCCTGAAGAGCTCCCCACCCCATTTGCCTTCATGGAGGTTGACCCTATCGATGTTCCGGACTGGCTCCAGTTGCTGCAATGCTTTTCAGCTGTCCTGGCTTGTCCGGATGGAGAAGAGCTGTGTTGCTATGGGCATTTGTATAGTGACTTTATTGCAATAATATAGAGTTTAGATTTAGTAACAGCATATTTCTACAAAGGCCTCTTCCCCCTCCATTGATATGTAAATAAACCAGATAGCCAGGTTTTGAAGATGAGTTGGTGTTTGCAGGAAGTGGGTGGGAGGGGCATGGAGAGGGTTTGAAAGAGACATGTGTTTTGGGACAGAGGGACAGTTGTGTTTTGGAAGGACAAAGGACAAGATGGCTTCCAGGAGTTGGATAACGTTGGAGACGCTTTTGTGAGTTGGATTTTGAACAAGGAACTATGAAGGACATCTTAACCCCTAAGTTGAGTAATTGTTTAGTTTATCTAATGTGTACATATTATACATGCTTATATGTGAAGCTATTAGTTGTGTTGTATTGTATTGTTCATCCTACAGTTTGTATGTGCAGATTTTTCCTGTTTAGTAAAGCATTGATACACTTCAGAAGTCTAAGCTTCCTTGGTTTTACCACAAGAACTTAATAGATAGACGCAAAGCATTACATTTGGGGGCTCGGCCGTGATTTGTGCTAAAATTTCAACTGAAGCAGACCTGTTTTATATGGTGTGTTTCGTTGCTTGTGCTGGGGGAAAAATGCTGCGTACACTGTTTAGGAGGAGTAAGGCTGCAAAGATTTCTGGTGTCCAGGAGGACTTGAAGGCATGCACCCTTCCTATCTGGGCCAGAAATAGTCAGTGGATGCCTGTTGCAAAGGAGCTGGCTAGATATGCGTCTCCTTTGAACAGAGCTTGGGGGGATGGAGTCTGTGATCTTTCCTCAGATTTTAGTCTCAAAAGTTTTGGGTTCAGTAAGGGAGAGATGCGGGCAGTTGCTGTGTTTGGTTTGCACTTCCTGCATGCTCTACATATTGAATCTGAAAAGAGGGAAAAGGCGGAATTAGAAAGAGATTTACTGAAGGAGCAGCTTGCAGTGGCATCCAAGTGTTTGGAAAAAACTGCAAGCAAGGAAAAAGATCTAGAAAGGAGGGTAATCAAAGTTAAACCTGCAGTGGCTTTGAAGTGTGTTCAAACCCCTGTAGGCCGAGCTGAAGATTTGAATGAGCGGTGTGCAGCCCTCATGACCAAGTCTAATGATGCCCTAACAAAGGACAAAGGCCCAAAGCCTGTAAGCATAAGTAAGACATGTGCCACTGTTACTTCTCATAACTGGGAAGCAGAGGATTTAATCAGCTCAAATGACCGAGTTGTGTCAGATACAAGGAAGGCATGGCCTATGATCTCCAGGAGACACATGTGGATTGATTTACTTAAGGTGGGGGTCCCTAGAGAGGAAATATATGGGATTCCAACACCAGCATTGTTTAAGAAGTGGAAGCAAATGGTTGGGAATAGTAGATTCAGTCACATTAAGTGTTTCTGTTGCCATAAAATGGGGCATTTTGCAAAAATGTGCCATGCTGTGAAGACTGAACAGCAGGCCTGTGTGCTTCCCAGGACAGCACGGAGAGACATGCAAGTTTATTTGTTACGTTGGAAGTCAATGCCTTTCCGTGAAAGTGTTTCAAGGCAACAGTGGGCACCCTACAATAGTTTTGCAGTTAGAAATGGGCAGATAGAGAAATGTGAGCAGTGAGCTATGTTTTTTGGCACAGTTGGAAGGAACATATAATCTGCTTTGTCTCTTACTCTTTTCAGGTATTGAGCATCGAGAGGTGGAGCAGGCAGAGCAGATGACCATACTGGATGGGAGGAGACAGACCAGAAGAGAGCCTGAGGAAAGGTGGCTGAATTGGAGTGGACTTTTTATCTGAGCATTTTCCTTATGACCAAGAAG
The DNA here is from genome assembly GCA_028564925.1 of Lithobates sylvaticus. Lineage (NCBI taxonomy): Eukaryota > Metazoa > Chordata > Amphibia > Anura > Ranidae > Lithobates > Lithobates sylvaticus. The sequence goes on along the minus strand of CM053033.1, from coordinate 164,634,550 downwards.
AAAAGAGACTTTTCATCTGGGACTTTCTTTACAAACTACCAAAAAATACATTGTTAACCCTGCTCGAAAGTAATGTTCCAGCCTTCCAGGGACAAACCAATTGTCTGACCGCCCACAAGATGGGGGTCGAAAGGGAATTTGTTCCTCCCATTTATACGGGGGGTTTATTTTGCCCTTTCCTGGACAAAAGGCTTTAAGAAGTTTCCTATATTATCCTATAAAGTCAAGAGGTGGTATGTGTTGCTATGGGCATTTGTATAGTGACTTTATTGCAATAATATAGAGTGTAGATTTAGTAACAGCATACCGTATATACTTGAGTATAGGCCGTCCCGAATATAAGCCGAGGCCCCTGATTTACCACAAAAAAACTGGGAAAAGTTATTGACCCGTGTATTAGCCGAGGGGGGGGAAATGGAGCAGCTACTGTAAGTGGAAAAGAGTGTCAGCAAATGCCCATCTGCATGTCCCCTGTGTCCTATACAAACCCCTGTGTCCCCAGTGCAGCCTACCTGTGCCGATCGATCTGTCTCTCGCCGATCTGTGTCAGATCGCTGGCTGTCCGGTGTCCGGTGTCCGCTGTCCCGCGTCCGGTGTCCGCTGTCCGGTTTCCCCCCCATTGCTGATCCTGGCAATCAGCGTACACGCTGAGGCGCCAGGCGCCATTACATGTTTGAAAGCCGCGCCTCCTCCTCCTCCTCGTCCGTGATAGGAGGAACACTCGGTTTTCCCAGCAGTCAGTGTGCAGTGTTCCGCCTATCACGGACATTCTCTCATCCTCGTCCATGAGATGAGAATGACAGGACATCCGTGATAGGCGTAACACTGTACTGCTGGGAAAATTAGTGTCCGCCTATCACGGACGGGTGGGAGGAGGCGGCGCGGCTTTTGAACACTGCCGTCTGTCTACATGACAAGCTGTTCATGTAGGCAGACGGCACTAACTCGAGTATAAGCCGAGAAGGGGACTTTCAGCCCTAAAAAAAGGGCTGAAAATCTCGCTTATACTCGAGTATATACGGTATGTCTACAAAGGCCTCTTCCCCCTCCATTGATATGTAAATAAACCAGATAGCCAGGTTTTGAAGATGAGTTGGTGTTTGCAGGAAGTGGGTGGGAGGGGCATGGAGAGGGTTTAAAAGAGACATGTGTTTTGGGACAGAGGGACAGTTGTGTTTTGGAAGGACAAAGGACAAGATGGCTTCCAGGAGTTGGATAACGTTGGAGACGCTTTTGTGAGTTGGACTTTGAACAAGGAACTATGAAGGACATCTTAACCCCTAAGTTGAGTAATTGTTTAGTTTACTTAATGTGTACATATTATACATGCTTATATGTGAAGCTATAAGTTGTGTTGTATTGTATTGTTCATCCTACAGTTTGTATGTGCAGATTTTTCCTGTTTAGTAAAGCATTGATACACTTCAGAAGTCTAAGCTTCCTTGGTTTTACCACAAGAACTTAATAGATAGACGCAAAGCATTACAAGAGCCCGATCACCCAGACTGCAGAGGAGCCGATGCCGATCCCGCATCGCCTCTGAGGAGGCATGGGAGATCTAACTACTGCTGACGAAATGGTGAGCTGTTGTCTCTACTCTCTTTTTAGTTGCCCTTTGAGAGGCCATCTCCCTCCCCGCCCGCTGGGCTGCCTGTTGGAGTTCCAACCCCTTTTTTTTTTCTTTTAACGGGCGGGTTCTCTGGCCCTTTGGTGCAAACCCCACAGTTTGCCGCTTGCAGAGATAAGTGGAGCTTCAGCGAGGGGGGAGACCTACCCGTTCCCAAGCTAAGCTAATGTTCCCTGGTTTCCACTGCTGAGACTCTCAGGATGTCAACAGAGAACAATCAGTAAACTGTTTCCCTCTTCTATGGCACCTTGGGGCATTGTATTAAAAGTGTTGGGCTATTGTCTCTGGTGCCGCCTTGGAGGAGACAGACTGGCCATGAGGTGCACTGGACATGCTTACAAGCTCGACACCCCCTTGGGGTGCTCAGGCCCCTTCTGCCATACACAAAGGGTCTTTGTGCCTTAATGTTTGAGGATATCTATCTATCTAATCCATATATAATGTACATTGACATGCTTGATGGGTCACAATTTTTCTGCACAAATATTTTAGGACGCCCTGAGAGATGTCTATAATCAGTGGTTTAAACAGCAGTCGCAGGCCTACTGTGTCAGTGGGAGACGGAGCACTAAGGAGTGTTGGCACGAACTACTATTCACACCCAAGGAAGGTTTTAAAAGCCTTTAATTTTTTTGGTACTACCTAACCCTGGTATCTGATGACACTGCATACACTCGTATTCACCTTGACATTCATGCATGTGCCCACTAGCCCCTCCTTGGTGCTTTAGTCCGGATGAGGTCGACACCATGACAGCATTTACAGATCCGTCTGATTTTACCATGTTGTGCACACCCCTAGCGTGAATGAGGGGGCTCTAAGCCCTCTTCCCCTACCCCCCGGGTGTTACTAGGGGGGTGGAGGGGGTAGAGGGTCCGCTCGGCTGAGGGGGGAGTTACTCTTTGACGGTTGTCTCGCGGGTGAGGGCGGAGGGGTATCTGCAGTTCCTGTGATGGTGTGGGTTATCCTTTTTGGGAGTGCAGACAGTGGCCCTCTTCATCAGAGGATAAGTGGTAAACAATGGGGATTCATGGATATCACATTCTCGATGCATGCTGAGGGGCATTTATTTTCACCCCTATGCAATCTGAGAGGATACCCATACTATATACTGGGTTAAGGAGCACTGGCTGGGGTGGTGTTAGCTTTGCACTAAAACAGATGCTATTTAACCACTTCAGCCCCGGACCAATTTGCAGCCAAAGGACCAGGCCCCTTTTTGCGATTCGGCACTGCGTCGCTTTAAACTGACAATTGCGCGGTCGTGCGACGTGGCTCCCAAACAAAATTGGCGTCCTTATTTTTCCCACAAATAGAGCTTTCTTTTGGTGGTATTTGATCGCCCCTGCGGTTTTTATTTTTTGCGCTATAAACAAAAATAGAGCGGCAATTTTGAAAAAAAATGCAATATTTTTTACTTTTTGCTATAATAAATATCCCCAAAAAATATATAAAAAAACATTTTTGTTCCTCAGTTTAGGCCGATACGTATTCTTCTACATATTTTCGGTAAAAAAAATCGCAATTAGCGATTTATTGATTGGTTTGCGCAAAAGTTATAGCGTTTACAAAATAGGGGATAGTTTTATAGAATTTTTATTAATATTTTTTTTTTTACTAGTAATGGCGGCGATCAGTGATTTTTATTGTGACTGCGACATTATGGCGGACACATCAGACATTTTTGACACATTTTTGGGACCATTGTCAAATGCATTAATTCCTATATAAATGACACTGGCAATGAAAGAGTTAACCACCAGTGATGTAAGTAACTGAGATAAAATAAACGGAGTTACCTAACGCAGTTACTTTAGAGGGTAACGAGTAATCTAACTGATTACTTTTCCCCTCATGGTAACGCAGTTCCCATTACTTGGGCGGCGTTACCGCAATTACATCTACCGCCACTAGATGGCAGTAGTGTAAATCAGGTGTCCTGTCGAAAAAGTTCCCCTTCCGGATAAGGACCCCCTGTACTGCGCAGGCGCAGCGCTTGCGCAGTACGAAGGACTGCGGAGCTTACGAAAATTGCTGAACCTAAACAGTTCTCTTCACCGCGCAGGCGCAGTTAACATGTAATTGTACGAGGCAATGCCGCGTGCTCCCGATGCTTGTGTTTACTCTGCAAGGGGCGTCTATCGTGTAACTAAGGAGCGAGTCTAGTATTACTGTAGCCAAGGGGCGCATTTATTATTATTGTTATATATCGAGCTCTGCCCATTAATTTAACATTCGTCCTCTTCTGTAGTCATCCGCCCCTTACACGATATAATAATAATAGACCTGCCCCTTGCTTACACGCTATAACAGATCTGCCCCTTGGTTAGAGTAATAATAGAGCAGCCCCTTGGTTTCACGATATATAAAAATAATAATAAATGGGCCCCTTGCTTACAGTAATACTAGACTCGCCCCTTAGTTACACGTATAGAATATAAAAAAAAAAGTCACAGTTACTTTGCTGCATAACTAATTACTTTTCCAATGTAGTAACTGAGTTACTAACGCAATTACTTAACTTAACTAATTACTTTTTTAAAGTAAGATGACCAACACTGTTAACCACTAGGGGTGGGGAGGGGGTTATGGTGTGTGACGTTTTACATTAGGGGGCGGGGCTGATGTCTGACATCATTGATCGGCTTTCCCGATGACAGGGAACAGCCGATCAATGACAGGCAGACTAGGAAGCGCGGGGAGAGGTTTGTTTACACAGACCTCTCCCCGTTCTTCAGCTCTGAGACCCGATCGCGGGACACCAGCGGCGATCGGGTCCGCTGGTCCCGTGGCCGTGGTCACGGAGCTCACGACCGGGTCGCGAGACCCACGGCTAGGCTCTTAAAGGACCACGTACCTATACGTGGTTTTGCCTAGCCGTGCCATTCTGCCGACGTTTATTGGCGTGAGGCGGTCGGGAAGTGGTTAAACTGTTTTCTTGTTCCCCTAAAGTTTATTTGCACTACTGGAGTTCCTTTTATTTTTGTATAGTTCACTTTTTTCCAGAGTGGAAGTTTGTATTACCTTTTCAAGCTGGGGGGGGGGGGGGGGCTGGACAGGGCCAGGATAGCTCCTCTGTCTAGTCTAACCCCTTCCCCATTGGGCTGAAGCACCACCCCTGGTGATAATCAGGGTGTGCTTTTCAGCAAAATCGTTTTGCACCCTTTAGTTGAAGGGATGGTACTACACTGTCCATCTCCACACTTCTGGTCCTATCCTGATCTTACTCTTTTCTTGTGCTTTCTCTCATCTACTTCTTCCCTATTCCTCCTTTCCCCCTCTACCTCTCCTTCCCTTCCACAAGCTCTTCTCCTCCCCCCCCCCCCCTTTTTTTTTTACCAAGGGACGATGGATTCCATCAACATTTTCTCACTGAATGCGAAAGGTCTGAACATACCAGAAAAAAGGCGTATGCTCTTGCACGTCCTTAAAGTGGTGTTTCCACCCAAAAAAAAAAAAAATAGCTTAAAAATCATGAAAAAAAAAAAGGACTCATCTCTAAATGCCTGTTGCTAGGGGGTCCCTCATAGTCTGCCTCCTTCAGTGCCCGGGCACTGACATTACTTCCCCTTGGTGCCGCACAGTCATCTGGGACCTGTCACCTGTCCCAGATGACTGCGCTGCGTAACACGGCGCGGCGCCGCTCGCGCATGCTCAGTGGGTGCCCGGCTGTGAAGCCACAGCCGGGTGCTCACAGTAAGAATGCCGGCACCGCGAGCGGATGTGTTGCTATGGGCATTTGTATAGTGACTTTATTGCAATAATATAGAGTTTAGATTTAGTAACAGCATATGTCTACAAAGGCCTCTTCCCCCTCCATTGATATGTAAATAAACCAGATAGCCAGGTTCAGAGGAAGTTGGTTTATGGCAGGAAGTGGGTGGGAGGGGCATAGAGAGGGTTTGAGAGAGACATGTGTTTTGGGACAGAGGGACAGTGGTGTTTTGGAAGGACAAAGGAGAAGATGGCTTCCAAGGAGCTGGATAAAGTTGGAGACGCTTTTGTGAGTTGGACTTTGAACAAGGAACTATGAAGGACATCTTAACCCCTAAGTTGAGTAATTGTTTAGTTTACTTAATGTGTACATATTATACATGCTTATATGTGAAGCTATAAGTTGTGTTGTATTGTATTGTTCATCCTACAGTTTGTATGTGCAGATTTTTCCTGTTTAGTAAAGCATTGATACACTTCAGAAGTCTAAGCTTCCTTGGTTTTACCACAAGAACTTAATAGATAGACGCAAAGCATTACAAGAGCCCGATCACCCAGACTGCAGAGGAGCCGATGCCGATCCCGCATCGCCTCTGAGGAGGCATGGGAGATCTAACTACTGCTGACAAAATGGTGAGCTGTTGTCTCTACTCTCTTTTTAGTTGCCCTTTGAGAGGCCATCTCCCTCCCCGCCCGCTGGGCTGCCTGTTGGAGTTCCAACCCCTTTTTTTCTTTTAACGGGCGGGTTCTCTGGCCCTTTGGTGCAAACCCCACAGTTTCCTGCTTGCAGAGATAAGTGGAGCTTCAGCGAGGGGGGAGACCTACCCGTTCCCAAGCTAAGCTAATGTTCCCTGGTTTCCACTGCTGAGACTCTCAGGATGTCAACAGAGAACAATCAGTAAACTGTTTCCCTCTTCTATGGCACCTTGGGGCATTGTATTAAAAGTGTTGGGCTATTGTCTCTGGTGCCGTCTTGGAGGAGACAGACTGGCCATGAGGTGCACTGGACATGCTTACAAGCTCGACACCCCCTTGGGGTGCTCAGGCCCCTTCTGCCATACACAAAGGGTCTTTGTGCCTTAATGTTTGAGGATATCTATCTATCTAATCCATATATAATGTACATTGACATGCTTGATGGGTCACAATTTTTCTGCACAAATATTTTAGGACGCCCTGAGAGATGTCTATAATCAGTGGTTTAAACAGCAGTCGCAGGCCTACTGTGTCAGTGGGAGACGGAGCACTAAGGAGTGTTGGCACGAACTACTATTCACACCCAAGGAAGGTTTTAAAAGCCTTTAATTTTTTTGGTACTACCTAACCCTGGTATCTGATGACACTGCATACACTCGTATTCACCTTGACATTCATGCATGTGCCCACTAGCCCCTCCTTGGTGCTTTAGTCCGGATGAGGTCGACACCATGACAGCATTTACAGATCCGTCTGATTTTACCATGTTGTGCACACCCCTAGCGTGAATGAGGGGGCTCTAAGCCCTCTTCCCCTACCCCCCGGGTGTTACTAGGGGGGTGGAGGGGGTAGAGGGTCCGCTCGGCTGAGGGGGGAGTTACTCTTTGACGGTTGTCTCGCGGGTGAGGGTGGAGGGGTATCTGCAGTTCCTGTGATGGTGTGGGTTATCCTTTTTGGGAGTGCAGACAGTGGCCCTCTTCATCAGAGGATAAGCGGTAAACAATGGGGATTCACAGATATCACATTCTCGATGCATGCTGAGGGGCATTTATTTTCACCCCTATGCAATCTGAGAGGATACCCATACTATATACTGGGTTAAGGAGCACTGGCTGGGGTGGCGTTAGCTTTGCACTAAAACAGATGCTATTTAACCACTTCAGCCCCGGACCAATTTGCAGCCAAAGGACCAGGCCCCTTTTTGCGATTCGGCACTGCGTCGCTTTAACTGACAATTGCGCGGTCGTGCGACGTGGCTCCCAAACAAAATTGGCGTCCTTATTTTTCCCACAAATAGAGCTTTCTTTTGGTGGTATTTGATCGCCCCTGCGGTTTTTATTTTTTGCGCTATAAACAAAAATAGAGCGGCAATTTTGAAAAAAAATGCAATATTTTTTTACTTTTTGCTATAATAAATATCCCCAAAAATATATAAAAAAACATTTTTGTTCCTCAGTTTAGGCCGATACGTATTCTTCTACATATTTTCGGTAAAAAAAATCGCAATTAGCGATTTATTGATTGGTTTGCGCAAAAGTTATAGCGTTTACAAAATAGGGGATAGTTTTATAGAATTTTTATTAATATTTTTTTTTTTACTAGTAATGGCGGCGATCAGTGATTTTTATTGTGACTGCGACATTATGGCGGACATATCAGACATTTTTGACACATTTTTGGGACCATTGTCAAATGCATTAATTCCTATATAAATGACACTGGCAATGAAAGAGTTAACCACCAGTGATTAACTGAGATTAACCACCAAGTAACTGAGATAAAATAAACGGAGTTACCTAACGCAGTTACTTTAGAGGGTAACGAGTAATCTAACTGATTACTTTTCCCCTCATGGTAACGCAGTTCCCATTACTTGGGCGGCGTTACCGCAATTACATCTACCGCCACTAGATGGCAGTAGTGTAAATCAGGTGTCCTGTCGAAAAAGTTCCCCTTCCGGATAAGGACCCCCTGTACTGCGCAGGCGCAGCGCTTGCGCAGTACGAAGGACTGCGGAGCTTACGAAAATTGCTGAACCTAAACAGTTCTCTTCACCGCGCAGGCGCAGTTAACATGTAATTGTACGAGGCAATGCCGCGTGCTCCCGATGCTTGTGTTTACTCTGCAAGGGGCGTCTATCGTGTAACTAAGGAGCGAGTCTAGTATTACTGTAGCCAAGGGGCGCATTTATTATTATTGTTATATATCGAGCTCTGCCCATTAATTTAACATTCGTCCTCTTCTGTAGTCATCCGCCCCTTACACGATATAATAATAATAGACCTGCCCCTTGCTTACACGCTATAACAGATCTGCCCCTTGGTTAGAGTAATAATAGAGCAGCCCCTTGGTTTCACGATATATAAAAAAATAATAATAAATGGGCCCCTTGCTTACAGTAATACTAGACTCGCCCCTTAGTTACACGTATAGAATATAAAAAAAAAAGTCACAGTTACTTGTAGTTGCTGCATAACTAATTACTTTTCCAATGTAGTAACTGAGTTACTAACGCAATTACTTTTTGGGAGAAGTAATTTGTAACTTAACTAATTACTTTTTTAAAGTAAGATGACCAACACTGTTAACCACTAGGGGTGGGGAGGGGGTTATGGTGTGTGACGTTTTACATTAGGGGGCGGGGCTGATGTCTGACATCATTGATCGGCTTTCCCGATGACAGGGAACAGCCGATCAATGACAGGCAGAGTAGGAAGCGCGGGGAGAGGTTTGTTTACACAGACCTCTCCCCGTTCTTCAGCTCTGAGACCCGATCGCGGGACACTAGCGGCGATCGGGTCCGCTGGTCCCGTGGCCGTGGTCACGGAGCTCATGACCGGGTCGCGAGACCCACGGCTAGGCTCTTAAAGGACCACGTACCTATACGTGGTTTTGCCTAGCCGTGCCATTCTGCCGACGTTTATCGGCGTGAGGCGGTCGGGAAGTGGTTAAACTGTTTTCTTGTTCCCCTAAAGTTTATTTGCACTACTGGAGTTCCTTTTATTTTTGTATAGTTCACTTTTTTCCAGAGTGGAAGTTTGTATTACCTTTTCAAGCTGGGGGGGGGGGGGGGCTGGACAGGGCCAGGATAGCTCCTCTGTCTAGTCTAACCCCTTCCCCATTGGGCTGAAGCACCACCCCTGGTGATAATCAGGGTGTGCTTTTCAGCAAAATCGTTTTGCACCCTTTAGTTGAAGGGATGGTACTACACTGTCCATCTCCACACTTCTGGTCCTATCCTGATCTTACTCTTTTCTTGTGCTTTCTCTCATCTACTTCCTCCCTATTCCTCCTTTCCCCCTCTACCTCTCCTTCCCTTCCACAAGCTCTTCTCCTCCTCCCCCCCCCCCTTTTTTTTTTACCAAGGGACGATGGATTCCATCAACATTTTCTCACTGAATGCGAAAGGTCTGAACATACCAGAAAAAAGGCGTAAGCTCTTGCACGTCCTTAAAGTGGTGTTTCCACCCAAAAAAAAAAAAATAGCTTAAAAATCATGAAAAAAAAAAAAAGACTCATCTCTAAATGCCTGTTGCTAGGGGGTCCCTCATAGTCTGCCTCCTTCAGTGCCCGGGCACTGACATTACTTCCCCTTGGTGCCGCACAGTCATCTGGGACCTGTCACCTGTCCCAGATGACTGCGCTGCGTATCACGGCGCGGCGCCGCTCGCGCATGCTCAGTGGGTGCCCGGCTGTGAAGCCACAGCCGGGTGCTCACAGTAAGAATGCCGGCACCGCGAGCGGATGTGTTGCTATGGGCATTTGTATAGTGACTTTATTGCAATAATATAGAGTTTAGATTTAGTAACAGCATATGTCTACAAAGGCCTCTTCCCCCTCCATTGATATGTAAATAAACCAGATAGCCAGGTTCAGAGGAAGTTGGTTTATGGCAGGAAGTGGGTGGGAGGGGCATAGAGAGGGTTTGAGAGAGACATGTGTTTTGGGACAGAGGGACAGTGGTGTTTTGGAAGGACAAAGGAGAAGATGGCTTCCAAGGAGCTGGATAAAGTTGGAGACGCTTTTGTGAGTTGGACTTTGAACAAGGAACTATGAAGGACATCTTAACCCCTAAGTTGAGTAACTATTTAGTTTACTTAATGTGTACATATTATACATGCTTATTTTGTAAGCTATAAGTTGTGTTGTATTGTTCATTTGTATGTGCAGATTTTCCTTGTTTAGTAAAGCATTGATACACTTCAGTAGTCTAAGCTTCCTTGGTTTTACCACAAGAACTTAATAGATAGACGCAAAGCAATACAGCGGAGCGGGGAACGAGGGGGGGGGGCTTCGCTCCCCCCGCATCGCTGGACCTTGGGACAGGTAAGTGTCCGATTATTAAAAGTCAGCAGCTGCAGTATTTGTAGCTGCTGACTTTTACATTTTGTTTTTTAGGGGGCACTCCACTTTAAAAGAGCCCACGCTGATGTGGCATTTATACAGGAAACTCACTACAGAACAGGTAACCCCCTCCATGCCTGAGAAATCAATTTTTACTGTCATATCATGCTACTAATGTGTCGGCTAAATCTAAAGGAGTATCTATACTCATATCAAGTAAGGTACCTTGGACCTGTCAGGATACCTTGAAGGATACACTGAAGGCTGCTATGTGTTCATTAAGGGATCTATTGGTGGCACACGGGTGACGTTGGCCACCATATATGCTCCTGATGATCGTCAGGATATCTTCATTCACCATGTACTGAACTTGCTCTTGGAGTTTACAGCGGGTCAGTTGATTGCAGATGGTGACTTTAATATACCTCTGCCCCCCTTGGAAGACACCTTGTCCTACGAATACATAATTTTCTACATTCTCTCACCAATCCTGCTCAATTTAATCATACTCTGACTATCTTTGAGGATTACTGTAGAGATGAAGGGGCTTTACCCCAAGTGCTTTCCAAAACCTATACCCTGCTTAACTCCCCTGCAGAACAACCTGACTTGTCTTTTCTACAGAAATAGGAGACTGACTTCCAACGCTCTTTTGCAGACACCCAAAAACACAATATAATCAGGTTCTCCTTTAAAAAAAAAAACTCAATTTGTACGAAAATGCAAGAATCTAAGTCTAAGATTTTGACCAGGTGGCATTATACGTCCCAGATATTACACAAATACTTCCCGACCACCACTGACAACTGTTGGAGATGCCAGGCGGACAAAGGAACGCTTCTCCATATTTTTTGGTCCTGCCCTCTACTGACATGCTTCTGAACGACAGTTCGGACGGTCACTCCGAAATTTACAGATCATACGATTTCTGACGATCCTGGTTTCTTTCTGCTCCACGCAACCACGACCCCGGCAAAACTCTACCAAAAATCAATAGTGCGACACTTGTTTCTTCTACTGTGGAAAAAAAATACTCCTCCGTCCATTGGAACTTGGTTGCGCAAAGTGGAAGAAATCAAGGAAACACATTCTAAGGCATGGAGGCTATGGAATATGTTTATTCTATCTGATGGTGTGTCCCTACTTGGGTCATAAACAGAGAATCAATATGGGCTCAATTTACTATTTGTAGCGGCGACACATCCACCGCTTCCAGGTCTACACCCCTTTCTTTACCCTCCCCACCTAACTACCCCCGTGTATTTTATTCTCCACCTACTTACCTACTGCTTTTCGTTTCTTTCTATTTTCTGTGGAACCATTAGGTTTCCTCTTTCTTCCTTTTTCTATCTTGTATTCGGGGATAAGGCAGTTCAATTGTGCTTCTCGATATGGGGACACTGACATTTCTCATCCAATAATCTACAATACTAGCATTGTATGTCTGACAATTAAAAAAAAAAAAAAAAAGTGTGCAGGTATCATTACATATACATTGCTATTACAGATGTGTATCAAATGCTAGACATATAGCATGCTGTTAGTGAAGTAACCATGATCGTTTTTTAATATGGTTGTTATTGAGCTGTACTTTCCCTGAAATTCTTTTGAAAAACACAATAAAAATGTATTTGAAAAAAAAAAAAAGAAACTTGTTAGCAGTACTGCCAGGGTTTTATGGCTTTGAACACAATTATGTACATGACCTCAATGCACAATGTCTAATTGGGCAACTAAGTTGCAAATGAGGTTTAATGTTGATAAATGTAAAGGTATGCACTTGTTGGCTAAGAATTTGCATGCATACTAGGAGTACAACTGGGGGAATCCATGGTGAAGGATATGGTAGATTATAAGCTCAACAATATACAATGCCAAGCTGTGGTTTCCAAAGCGAGCAAAGTCCTTTCTTTTATTAAGCGAGGTATGGACTACAGAGAGTGAGATATCATTTTGCCCCTGTACAAATCATTAGTAAGACCTCTTCTGGAATATACAGTTCAGTTTTGGGCACCAGTTCTCAAAGGATATTTGAGGAGGTTAAGGGGGTATATGATCAACATGTACAAAATGTACAAAATACATAAGTGGTCCATATAGTGAACTTGGTGTTTGAGTCATTCACTTTAAGGTCATCACAGAGGACAGGGGGGCACTCTTTATGAAAAAAGATTTAATCTCTAAATATGGAAAGGTTTCTTCACAATAAGAGGTGTGAAAATGTGGCATATACTCCCTCCAGAGGTGGTTCTTGCCAGCCCAGTCGATTGCTTTAAAAAAAAAAAAAAAGGCCTGGATTCTTTCCTAAATGTTCGTAATATAACTGGGTACTGACATTTATCTGTAAAGTTAATCCAGGGAAAATCCGATTGTCTCTCAGGGGAAGGGGATCAGGAAGGAATTTTTCTCAAACGTCTTTCAGGACAGCACCTGATAGAGAGTGTAGCTCCACCCAACTTTCCAGGAAACACTGCGATTAATGCCTTTTAAGGCAGCCCACTTCCACCATGCCTCAGCTGTAGTTTTTCCTCCGGCATGGTGGAAGCGCTGCGAGGAACTATGGGTGTGTTGCTCTCTCCCCAGGCAGAGGGCCTGTGTATGGGGGCATAGCATACCTTAAATCAATTATTATTTTTTCTTAGACCCTGGTTGTCTGTGGCCATCATAACATCCTCCCGGATGGGTGGGGGATGTTCAGAAGCTCCCCTCTTTGCTGCTTGGTGAGAGCTTGGGGACCGTGTTCCAAATGGCTGGGCGACACCTCTGGAAGGGGCGGGACTTCTGGTCGGACGTGCGGCTTCCTGCCTGTGGAATACAGGAAGAGGGGGGGCGGGCCCTGGCTGGTGTGTACTTCAGGTCTTCTCAGCGGTGAAGAGACATGGAGTTTTAAGGAACAGCAATAGCCGCAACACCGGCTGCAGTCATGGAGCCGGTGGCGTTAGCGGCAATGGCGGGAAGAGGAGCTACAGGCTCCAGGCCTTTTACCTTGGGGCTATGTTCTTTTCCCTCCTCCATTCCCCTGGTGTCCTGGTAATGTGGGGAAGGGGCGAGCCTGTTCCATACTCCTTGGGTTACTTCACAGAGAAGTATAGTTGCCACCCCTTTTTCTTTGGGGGGGACAAGTAGGTATTTTCGGGGGAAGAATGGGGACTAGAGTTTAGGTCATAATCGGGTTCTTTCTCTGTTGCAGAAAGCACAGAAAAAAATCAAAGCATACCCTTCCCTCTTCTAAAAAAAAGGTGCCCTTCGTGCAAGGCGTCTCTTAAGGAGACCTGGACAAAGACTCTATGCAAAGACTATATAACCAAACTGATAAAACGGGAATCGGAAAGGCTAATTGGGCCCCAAAGCTCGGATCTGTTGGTCTTCCTACAAAAGGACCTTACTGATGCATTTCAATCCTTCAGCTCCTTTTTGGACAAGCACCTGGCACTCCAGTCAGGAAGTCAGACCAGTGTACCATACAGTCCTCTGCCGTCCACTTCAGTATCCAGGAGGAAGAGGCCGTAAGCAGGGCCAGTTCCCCCAAAGCCTCAGGGGAGGATCAGGGGGTTACAGATAAGATTGTCTAGATACAAATTATCCTTGGAGGTGGATTTGATTAAAGCCATTCATACCACCCTTAGCATTAAGGAGGATAAGGTAAATGTATCCCTGCATGATATAATGTTTGTTTAGCTTCTCCAAAGCCCTCAAAGTTTTTCCAGTACATAAGGTCCTTTCAGAGGCTGTCAAATAAGAATGGAAGGACCCAGAGCGGACTCAGTTTTTCTCTAAATCCCTTAAGCGGAGGTTTCCCTTTGAGGAAGAAAAGTTGCATGTGTGGAACAAAAGGCCAAAGTTAGATGCAGCTTTTTCCCAAGTTTCTCGCAATACAGACTTGGCTTTCGAGGACATGGGCATCTTAAAGGATGCCATGGATAAACTGGCCGACTCCCTTCAAAAAAAAAAAAAAAAGCATGGGATTAGTCAATGGCCAATCTCAAGCTGGCCATGGCCTCAACTGTAGTAGCCAGAAACTTGGAACATTGGCTAGAACATTTGAAGAGCATATCGAGGGAGGTACTTCCCGAGAGGATCTGTTGGACACCATTCCAGTTCTGTTAAAAGCAGTGGGGTATGTAGCGGATGCCAATCAGAATGTCCACCAGAACTTCGGCCCTGGTAAACTCGGCGCAAAAGGGCTCTATGGTTAAAAACTTGGTCTGGGACCGCAGATGAGAAAAAGGCTTTCCTGTCGCATCATGGCAGCATACACACATGGGTTGTGGCTCCGCCCCCACGTAGCTATTAAACCTTGAGAGGACCCCCGCCCCTACATTCTCCTTTTTTTCCTCACCTGACAAGACCGAAGAACAGCACCTCTTACCGCTATCGCCCCAGCCAGGTTCAAGCCTCTCCTGGGTGGAAGTCCTACCTGTACAGCCTCTAAATGAGCTAAATGGGGGAACCCCACTCTGATGGTCTCAGGGGTATGTAAAAAAATTCTCTTACCTTGAACAAGCCTTAAATAGGCTTAGAATGCAGCGGCCTCCAACCCTGTCCTGCACCATGGTTCTCGGTTGTATATTTCCTGCACTGTGTTTTACATCGCTTCCCGGCATCTTTCCAAACTCTGGGGACATCTCCCTCTAGGTCATTCCGCCAGCGCCGAGTGTCTCAGCGCTTCTGCGCAGGCGCGGGCGGCCAATGCATCCTCCTATAGCCTTGCCAGGCTCCAAAATGGCGCCGGGACGCGCCGGGACGCGCGCGGCGCTTCTGCGCATGCGCGGGAATGACGTCACCGCGTCAGGAACGGCGCTAAATTTAAATCTTTGTCAGAATCGCCTTTCCCTGTGGCTGCTTTGCACAGGAGAAAGAGCGATTCTGGACGGTTTCTTTGCACAAAAAACACTTCTCTAGCTGCACCTACCTTTCCCTGTCAGCTCTCTATTAAAGGTTAGTGGTTTCCCTTCCCTTCACCGCTGCACCCTTACTTACCTGTGCTTACACTAACTTCCCTGCCTAATAGATCTCCCTTCATGGAGGCCGCTGCCCCAGCAGACCATCGCCCACCGACTAGGTAAGAGGGGAAGACGGGTAAGTAAGAAGAGGAAAAAGAGAGCCTGCCACTAACGCTGTCTAACCTGCACAGCCCTACCAGGTCATCAAGGTCATCACGACGCTCAAGAAGGAGTCGCTCTGGCCATAGACAAAGTCGCTCGGATCGCGGTAGAAGCCGCTCAAGACGCAGGGATTATGGGTCAAGCCGCAGAAGGAGTCGCTCAAGATCCTACTCCCGCCATGGCCATTCCTACCATAGGAGATCACCCACGCACAGGCACCCCTCACACGCACAAAGTCTGCGTCCATCTGGGAACTCCTGCTGGATCTGTGGCGCAATAGCGCTTCCAGAAAAACTGGCCTGTCGCACGTGCTTCAATGAGGCAACCAGGGACAGAGAGCCGGAGCCGAGGGAATTAACTAAGGAATCACCTCTACAAACTGCAGAGCCAGAAACAGGCAGAGCCATGCAGGGCACCTCGTCCTCCGCTTCCTCTCCACCTAAAGCGACAGACCCCCTGTCCGATACCGAGGACGTGGAAATGTTTTCTGGTTTTGATTTTACCTTAGTCGAGCCCTTTATTAAATCAATAAAGGAGGCTATAGATTGGCCCGAGGAAGAAGAAACCCCTCAGAAAGTGAGGAGATACTTTCCGAATCTCAAAAAAGACCCGGAGACCTTCCCGTTTATCGACGAGCTGGAGGACCTAATAAAAGAAGAATGTCAGAAACCAGAGAAAAAAGCCAACCTCAGCAATAGGCTGACAAAGCTCTATCCCCTTAAAGAGCCTAATGCTAACCCCCTGACGTCCGCATCGGTAGTGGACTCCTCGCTGATGCGTCTGGCTAGGCATGTGACCCTCCCAATCGAGGATGCAGTCACGTTTAAAGACGGGCTAGACAGGAAGATAGACCTCGATCTGAAGAAGACCTACCTCTCAGCAGGGGATGAATGTCGACCCGCAATAGCCCTAGCGGCCGTCGGAAGAGCCATTTCTAGCTGGTCCTCTAATGCAGAAAAATTGGTGGCTGAGGGAATAGAACAAGAGAAGGTAATCGCCGCCCTCCAGGAACTCTCCCTCGCAGGCGACTTTGTAGCGGAGGCCTCAGTGGATGTAATAAGGTCCACCTCTAGAGCTATGCTTAGCTCAGTGACGGCCAGAAGGGCACTTTGGTTGAAGCCATGATCGGCAGATCCAGCCTCAAAATCCAATTGGTGCAAGATCCCCTTTGACGGGGCTAACCTTTTTGGGGAAAAATTAGATTCGGCCATTTCTAAAGTCACCGGCGGGAAGTCAGGCTTGATTCCCTCAGACAGAATGCCAAAACAACAGAGACCACCAGCCTTTAGGCGAAACCTCCCTGACAGGTATAGGGAGGCTAGATCCTATAGACCCGGGAGAGAGTATAGGAAAAACTGGAAGAACCCCCAGTCATCCTTCCTCAAGCTCCAAAAGCCTAAGACCCCCACCACGGGAGATCAGAAGCCTTTTTGAAGGTGTGTCCGCCCAACCAGCTTTAGTAGGAGCCAGGTTCACGAAGTTCGAGCAGGTCTGGGCGGAAATGATAAAGGATCCATGGGCAGTAGCCACTGTTCAATCGGGCCACAGGTGGAGATTCTAGAGACGGCCAAGGGAACGGTTTTGCATTAAAAAAAAAACAGCATCTCGAGAGAGAAGGGTACTGATGACCGAATACGTCCAAACCCTCAAGCACAAACAGGCCATAGTAAGAGTTCCCCTACTACAGAGGGGGAAGGGGGTTTATTCACCCCTATTCCTGGTGAGAAAGAAGACGGGAGATCTCCATCCCGTCCTGGACCTAAAGGGTCTAAACCGATCAATCCGAGTCGAGACATTCAGGATGGAGAGTCTACAGTCAATCCTACAGGCTATAAATATCGGAGATTGGATGCTCTCCATCGATTTGCAGGATGCCTATCTTCACATCCCAATCCATCCTTCATTCCAAAAGTTTCTCCGCTTTGCGGTAGACCGGCACCACTTTCAGTTCAAAAGTCTCCCCTTCGGGATCTCCACGGCTCCAAGAACGTTCACGAAGGTTCTACTCCCAATAATAGCTCTACTAAGGGAACAGGGCCTAAGAGTACACCACTACCTGGACGACATCCTTCTGCTAGCGGACACCCAGGTCTCCCTCCTACAACATCGGGTAACCCTTGTCACCACCCTACAAAAGTTCGGATGGTTAATAAACTGGGGGAAAAGCAACTTAGTTCCTACCCAAAAGATGATTTTTCTAGGGGCCGAGTTAGATACCCGCCTCAACACAATAGAGCTCCCGGAAGAGAAGATACCCATCCTGACTCAGAGGGTGAAAAGGATATTGCGGGCCTCCGCGGTACCAGCCAGAGAATGCCTCGGTGTCCTGGGGACCATGTCAGCAACTATCCCAATGATCCGCTGGGCTCAATGGAACACAAGACCCCTCCAGACGTCCTTTCTGGAACAATGGAATGGCGTGTCAATGTCACAGCCAATAGTGATCCGGAAGGAGGTAAAGCAATCGCTATGGTGGTGGACCAGGATCCGCAATCTCAAGAGGAGCAAGAGCATAGTACTTCTCTCTCAACAGGTGGTTACCTCAGATGCCAGCATGGAGGGCTGGGGAGCACACTACAATCACTATGCAGCCCAGGGGCGCTGGCCATTCAGGACGCACAACATAGTGTCCAATATCCTGGAAATAAGAGCGGCATTCAAAGCCCTAATAGCCTTCAGCGCCTTCCTGAGGGGGAAGGAGGTCCTACTGAGGATGGACAATCGTGTAGTAGTTGCCTACATAAACAGGCAGGGGGGCACCAGGAGTCGCTCAATGCTCAGAGAAGTCATCCCAATCTTCGATTGGGCCCAACTATCCATATCCGGGCTGAGAGCAGCATATGTACCAGGAACCCAGAATCAGGTGGCCGACACCTTGAGTCGGGAGTTCACATCCAACCACGAGTGGGCTCTAAACCAACGGGCCTTCACTCTAATAACCGAGACTTGAGGAGTACCGGACATAGACCTAGCAGCGTCACCAGCCAACACGAAGTGCCGGAGGTACCTGACAAGAGTTCCCTTTCCATCAGCGGAGGGCACGGACTGTCTACAGCACAGCTGGGATTTCCACCTAGGCTACATATTCCCACCAATTCCAATCATACCAAAGTTTTTACTCAGACTAAAGAAGTCAAGATCCACGGTGATAGCAGTCCTCCCTTTTTGGCCGAGACGCCCATGGTTCACAACCCTTCTCCAGCTGAACACAGCAGAACCACTGGCGCTCCCGATGTCAGCAGACCTACTCTCTCAGGGACAGCTCCTCCACCCGTGCCCAGAGAGACTACACCTGACGGCATGGAGGCTGAGAGGGCTAGATTTATAGCGCAGGGATGCTCACAGGAGGTGGTAAACACCCTTCTCCAAGCTAGGAAAGTCTCCACCAATAATGTCTACAAGAGAATTTGGGCCAAATTCCTTACAGTCGCACAACAGCAATCCTGGGATCCATCCTCCCCAACAATCGCACAAGTCCTGGAATTCCTGCAGTTAGGCCTGGACAAGGGCCTTGGGTCGAATACCCTGAAGGTTCACGTCTCAGCCCTTTCTGCCATGACAGGGGTAAGGTGGGCGCAAGAACCTCTCATCGCCCAGTTCCAGAGGGCCTGTTTGAAATTAAGGCCTCCTAGAAAACCGACCTTCCCAACATGGGATCTTTCGGTAGTACTGGACTTCCTGGCACACGAACCATTCTTCCCAGTGGAGGACATATCGTTATGGGATCTGACGCTGAAAATCACCTTCCTGATAGCAATCACCTCGGCCAAGAGAGTTTCCGAAATGCACGCTCTATTGGCAAAAGAGCCATACTTAACGGTCTATCCTGACAAGGTGGTCCTGAGACCTTCAGACCGATTTGTTCCAAAAGTGGCCTCCTCCTTCCATTTTAAACAGGAAATATGTCTTCCCACTTTAGCTACAGAGCAGGGCAACCCGCATCCGCTAGACATAAAAACTAACATCCTGGCCTACCTTTCAATGACACGTAACCTAAGGAAGGCAGAAAATCTCCTGGCAATACCTTATGGTGCCAGAAAAGGACAAGCAGCAACATCTCGTACTATCGCAGCCTGGCTAGTGAAGATCATCAAGAGGGCCTACTCATCTAACCAGGCACAAGTACCTGAGGGCTTAAGGGCACATTCCACTAGGGCAGTGGCGACCTCCTGGGCAGCTTTCTGCAAAGTCTCAGCGGAAACAATCTGTAAGGCAGCCACTTGGTCCTCAAGAAGCACGTTTATGTCTCACTACAAAGTGGACGCCGCTAGGCTGTCCACGGCAGAATTTGGAAGGGCTATCATACAGTCCAACTCCTCGATTCCTTGTAAATAAACCTTGTTTTGCTCAGCCCCACCCATTTTGCGAGTTATTCCCCATGTGTGTATGCTGCCATGATGCGACAGGAAAACTGAAAATTGTATACTTACCTTCCGTAATTTTCCTTTCCTGTTGCATCACATGGCAGCATACAAATGCCCACCTGCTGAGGTGAGGTATCTGGATACTGAGAATGTAGGGGCGGGGGTCCTCTCAAGGTTTAATAGCTACGCGGTCCTATCAGGTTGTGGGGGGCGGAGCCACAACCCATGTGTGTATGCTGCCATGTGATGCAACAGGAAAGGAAAATTACGGAAGGTAAGTATACAATTTTCCGTTTTTCCGGCAAAGAAAAAGACACCCCTAGTTTAAAAGAATTTTCATTCTTTTCAGCAAACCAGGCCTCCTAGGAAACAGGTTATAAGAAATCCTGGAGTGCACAAAGTGCTGGAGTTCTGTTCAGATGACCTGAACAGCCAGCTAGAAGCCACTGACGGTGGTCCTGCTGTGGGAGGGAGACTTCTATCCGTCCTCCCCCCAGTGGAGGGCGGTGACATACAGTCATTTGTCCTGAATATAATCTCCCAGCAATACGGACTGGAGTTTTCAGAAAAACTATTATTTTGTAACCCAGATTCCCAGAGCGCAGGACAAGGCCCTAGCATTAATGTCCCTTTTTAAAGGACCTGAGGGAGCAGGGAGTGATTATTCCAGTTCCTCAAGAGGAGGAAGGGCTAGGGTTTTATTCTCACATTTTTTTTCTAACAAAAAAAACCCTCTGAAATTTTGGTTAATCTTGAACCTAAAACTGCTGAAACGATCCATCCGCTACAAGAAGTTTCGGATGGATACGATTTACTCCGTAAGGAAGCTTCTCACAGTGGGGTGTTTTTATGGCTTCCATCGATCTCAGGGCTCCAGGCTCGCCAGTAACAGTTCAGTCAGCTATGTCGACGTTGGATCTCCTAACATCCTCTATTCCGGCCGTTCAATGGGCCTGCCTCCACTCAAGGGAGCTGCAGCAAATTCTCCAAATTTGGAAGCACTAAGAACCCTTAGAAAGAATTCATGATTCCCCTACAAATGAGGAAATTGTGGTGGAGGAACGAGTCAAATCTGAGCAAAGTGAAGAAAGGTTCGATGTCCCTAGATGGCAGAAGATGGCTACTACTGGTATAGTGGACACATAAGATTAATGAAAAATTATGTATATTAAATATACAGGTGTCCAGGTGCCGCCCGAAGGCTCTCAGAAGCGGTAACGTAGAATCTAGCTATATATGTAATGATAGCTACAGCTAAATGCCACTACATCTTAGTTCAGCCTATGACATACAGTATATCACAGTGAGATCCTCAGAAAAGCAACTCTCCTACTTACCAGTATACAAGCTACAAAATAGCTACTGTTGATCTTTATTGAACATACTTCATGCTGTGTAAAGAAGTCTAGCTACATTCACGGGAGAAAAAAAGACTCACTGTTTATATAAAGTGGAATCCTAGTATAACTAAGGAAGGACTAATACAATCCCCTCCTGGGACATATCTGCATGTTTACAGCAGACATAAAGACATCAGCTTCTCTTCTAACAAATACTAGGACTGTTATGTCGTTCTATTCCGGGCTATTGCAAATAACATTATGTTCTCATGCAACAAATAACGATATTGTTTTTCAATAAAGTCAATAGAGGAATATGAATTTTTAGTCCCAGTAACTTTTCCAGCATATACCAGTTTGAAACCGCATGAGCTGCTGCAAACCCACAAGGAGGTCTATATCGACCTTATTAGGTCACTAGTCAGTTAGTCAGAATCATCTATATTACTTCACATGTCAGTTTTCCTAAATGTATTGGTTCTTCGCTACCCTAGGGACCACACACATGTCGGTTGCCGTCTATTTATAAGCCACAATTGGGCATAGCAATATATTTGATACACCACGGCATCCTGACATATAGGTGGTCTCAGAGGTGCCTCGTCCGTCATTGTTGCATGTGTGTTATATGTGTGTCCGTGTGTGTTATGTGTTTTTATGGTAATCATTGGCTCTTAGGGTTATCTATTCTTGCATGTTGGGGTACATGGGATTGTTACCTAGCATAGGTCTCTATGCTTGGTCTATTTTTTATATACATCATTTTGTGTAATTTAACCACTTTCAGACCAGACCAATTTGCAGCCAAAGGACCAGGCCCCTTTTTGCGATTCGGCACTGAATGAATGAATAACTTGTATAGCGCTACAATGCGAACTGAATCGCCTCAAGGCGCTGTATTGGCATTTGGTTGTCGAGCTTCTAGAAGAGGTGGGTCTTGAGTTTCTTCCTGAAGGCCTGATGGTTTTCTTCCATGCGAATGTCGGTTGGTAGAGCGTTCCATAGCCGTGGACCTTGGACAGCGAATCTCCGTTCCCCCTTTGATTTGTAGCGGGATTTAGGAATGAGGAGAAGATTTTGATTAGCCGATCGAAGACTGCGATTCGGTGTGTAGTGTTTTATTTTCTCGTGAAGATATTGCGGGGCGTTTCCATGTGCGCATTTGTGGGTGAGGCAGAGGGTCTTGAATGCGACCCGACTCCTTACATTTAGCCAATGTAGGTTCCTCAGGGAAGGGGAGATGGATTCCCAGGGTTTTTTTCCTGTTATCAGCCTTGCCGCTGTGTTTTGGATAAGTTGTAAGCGTGCAAGTTGATATTGGGGTAATCCTATGTAAAGGGAGTTAGCGTAGTCCAGTCGAGAATTGATGATCGTTCCAACTACCACTGCTTTGTCCTCTTTTGGAATGAAGGGGAGGAGTCTGCGTAGCAGGCGGAGCAGATGGTGAGAACCACTGACCACTGCTCCTATTTGGGCATCCATTGACATTTCTGAGTCAAAAATGACTCCGAGACTCTTAGCCTTGGTCCTTGGGGCGATGGTCTGTCCAAAGATGGTAGAAGGTGTCCAAGGGATCTTGGTTCGGGGGTTATGATTTGCATGTAGAATAAGAAGTTCTGTTTTTGATTCATTAAGTTTGAGGGAGCTAGTATCCAGTCGTCTATCATAGTGAGGCATTTTCCTAATTGCTGATGATGGTCTTTTTGTCCGGTGATACGAAAATATAATTGAGTGTCGTCGGCGTATGAGTGGAAGCAGAGGCACTGCGTCGCTTTAACTGACAATTGCACGGTCGTGCAACGCGGCTCTCAAACAAAATTGACGTCCTTTTTTCACACAAATAGAGCTTTCTTTTGGTGGTAATTGATCGCCCCTGCGGTTTTTATTTTTTGCGCTATAAACTTTTGTTTAGTGCGACAATTTTGAAAAAAACGCATTCTTTTTTATTTTTTGCTATAATAAATATCCCCCAAAAATATATAAAAAAAATTGTTTTTCTCAGTTTAGGCCGATATGTATTCCTCTACATATTTTTGGTAAAAAAAAATTGCAGTAAGCGATTATTGATTGTTTTGCGCAGAAGTTATAGCGTTTACAAAATAGGGGATAGTTTTATAGTATTTTTATTAATAATTTTTTTTTTTACTAGTAATGGTGGCGATCAGCGATTTTTATTGTGACTGCGACATTATGGCGGACACATCGGACATTTTTGACACATTTTTGGGACCATTATCATTTATACAGCAATCAATGCTATTTAAATGCATTGATTCCTGTGTAAATGACACTGGCAGTGAAGGGGTTAACCACTAGGTGGCAGTGTAGGGCGTGTTTCTAACTGTGGGGGGGGCGTGGCTTTTAGCTAGTAAATGCTGATCTCTGCTCCAATCACAGGGAGCAGAGATCGGCGTCACTAGTTGCTAGGCAGAACGGGGAGGTGCTGTTTATTTCCGCATCTCCACATTCAGCCATCCTGTGAGACGATCGCGGGTATCCCCGCGACGATCGAGTCTGCGGGACCCGCGACCGGCCTCACGGGGGTCCCGACCGGCGCGAGCAGCGGCGCGTGCCCAATGGCACTGCGGCATCTTAAAGGGGACGTACCTGTATGCCCTTATGCCTGTCCGTGCCATTCTGTCGACGTACATCGTCGTGCGCCGGTCGGCAAGCGGTTAATAAATCACTTTAATATACAGAATTTTTCATTAATCTTATTTGTCCACTATACCAGTAGTAGCCATCTTCTGCCATCTAGGGACATCGCCTTTTCTCAAGTGGTGCCCTAGCTCGAAAACCTTTCTTCACATGTCTATTATCGGTTATGGTATCAGCCTCTCATATATATGAGGAGTGACATTAAGAGGTGTGGTTAAACTTTTATAAAATTTTTGCTTCTAATATATAGGAGGCGATATATTAATATGGTCGGTTTTTTATAGGTTTTGGAAATCTGAGCGAGGGCCTACTTTGGGTGTTCCCTGTCTCAAAAAGGCTGACAGAGGCAAGTTTCTGGGGGTGGGGAGTATATCTGAAAGGTCGTTTGCCCAAGGGGGTCTAGGGCGGCACAGTAGTGTAGTGGTTAGCACTCTCACCTAGCAGTAAGAAGCGTCGCTGGTTTAAATCCCAACTACAACACTACTTGCTTGGAGTTTGCATGTTCTCCCTGTGCCTGCGTGGGTTTCCTCCGGGTACTCCGCTTTCCTCCCACAATCCAAAGACATGCAGGTAGGTTAATTGGCTTCTGTCCAAAAATTGGCCCTAGTATATGAATGGGGACTTTGGATTGTGGGCTCCTTGAGGGTAGGGACCGATGTAAGTGTGCAATATACAGGTATAGGGACAATTGTAAACACTCACTCATGTTGAACTGGATGGACTGATGTCTTTATTCAACCTTACTAACTATGAAGCTCAGACGCAAAAAGATCATCCCATTGGAGGGAACTAAAGGCAATTTGGATGGGGCTCCTTTGGTTCCAGGAAGGGATCAGGGGCAAAGCAGGGAAGGTACCAGAAGCAGGGTTCTCCTGACCTTGGCTCGAGAGATCCTAATCTGGGCAGAGGAGAATTTGGTGTCCCTGTCGGCACTGCATCTGAAGGGCAATTTGAATTGGATGGCAGATTTTCTGAGCAGGAAGAGAATTTTCGAATCAGAATTCGGAAGTTTTTCAGATGGTGGTAAACAAGTGGGGCAGTCCGCAGGTCGATCTGTTTGCGACCCACTCAAACGTGAAGCTCCTGACTTTTCACTGAACAGAAGGGATCAGGCAAGGGGCTCTGATGCTCTGGCCCAGCCTTGGGACTTCCATTTGTGGTATGCTTTCCCCCACTTCCAGTTAATACCGCTGGTTCTCAAAAAAAACTCAGGAAGAATCCACAAATCTAATACTTGTGGCCCCCTATTGGCCCAGGATATGGTCCTCAACACTTCTGAACTTGGCAGCAGAACCCCATTGGATGTTACCTCCACAAGACAAACTACTGAAGCAGGGACCCATCCTTCATCCAAACGTAAGCCAGCTCAAGTTAGCAGTCCAGTTTCTGAGGAGCAGGTCTATCGGACAAATTAGTTTCTACGCTGTTAAACAGCAGGAAAAAAGTTACTAGAGATTTATTTCAAGGTTTGGAAATGTGACAACTGCTGGTGCGTGGCAAAGCAGTATTTGCCACAGGAGATCATCTCCATCCTGGAATTTCTTCATGATGGAATGGAGAATGGGGTTGGCGGTTAACACCTTAAAGACATAGGTGGCCGCGTTTATCAGTTTTTTTGGAAACACAATTATCACGACATCCATTGATTGGGTTGCTTAAGGCCATGGCTAGGTCAAGACCAGCGACTATATCCAGCCAATCCTAAAGAGGAAGGCTTCCACACACTGAATGTGAAACGATATCTACTACTATACCTGGAGTTGACTAGGAAACTTAGGAAATCAAATTCTTTGTGCTTTTTGCAGGGGCTCGTAAGAGAGCGTACTTCCAAAAGCTCAATAGGAAGATGGCTCAGGGAAGACATTAATGAAACCTACAGGGCCTCAGGGCAGATACCCCCAGAAGGCATTCTGGCCCATTCAACTAGGGCAGCAGCAGCAACATCCTGGGCTGAGAGGGCTGGCGCCTCACCCGAGAAGATCTGTAAGGCAGCAACATGGACAGGTTTCACTACGTTCATCCGGCAGGCATTATAGTCGATCTACTGCCTTTGGCCCGGAAGGTCCTACAGGTGGTGGTCCCACCCTAGAGTAAGTTCTTGCTTATACTCTCCAGGTGCTGTCCTGAAAGATGTTTTGAGAAAACCTTAGTTATTTACCGATGACGGTATTTCTAGAAGTCTTTCAGGACAGCAGCTATTACCCTCCCTAGTGGTTTCCAGTATGACTTGCACTGTTATATTGTATGTGTATGTTTGTTTTGTTTTAAATTCTGTTTTTCAGCATGGCTGGAGGTTTCTCGATTACGACTGATGCCATGGTGGAAGTGGGCTGCCTTTTTAAAAGGCATTAATCGCAGTGTTTCCTGGGAGTTTACTAGAGTATAATTTGCTGGGTTTTTTTTTTCGCCTTCCTCTGGATCAACTGTGGGTTTGTGTATATGGGATTGTATTTTTTCATCCAACTAGATGGACTTTTTTTTTTTAGTAACACTCAAGCACTGCACCAGATTGTTTTGCTGTATCATAAATAAGGACTGGAAGGAGTCTTCCTGAGCACTAGGGGATCCCTGTAGCTCAGAAACATAGTGGTAGATTAAATATCCTTTTCTATTACTTATGACTTTTTATATTGCCTTATATTAATAAAAAAATATATATTTTTTTTATTTCACAGGATCCCTTAGGCTAGAAATGAGAAACCAGAAGGGGTACAGATGTTAAACAAGATGCTTAATAAGGTAATATATTACAAGGCTGTAAACCTAGAAAGATAATAAGTAGCCCTACAAAATCCCAGGATAGTTCTCAATCCCTGGGAAATAAAATGCAGCTGTGGATAGAAAAATAAGATCAAAGGCAACCATGAGCTTTATTTGTACTTCAAACTGAATGTTCAGCCATAAATGCACTAGGCAAGGCTGTGCTAGCTCACAGTACTGCATAGTTGTCAAGTGTCCTGGATCTTGCAGGACAGTCCCAGGACTTTGGACACTGTTCCACAAGGTTCATGTCAAGGAGGCTGTCCTGCAGGATCCAGGGCACAGTGTCGGGTACTGGAATGTTCTGCATATCAATATAGCAAAAAATAGGGGTAAGCTTTGCCAATACTCCTATACCCTACTGTGTCCCTTCAAGCCTTAGACTGTGAAACCAAGCCCACTTTATGGGCCAGGCTCACAGCTGTATACAGTTGGACAGGATACCAAACATACTGAAAAACAGATTTTGGATTTATATTTGTGCATATTTGACATATTACTTTAATATTTGCACTTACATTTTGTATACAGTTTTTTACTAATTTTATGCCATTTCTGTGCCATTTTCATTATTGCATTACTTATACAACCACTGGCAAAAAGTATGAAATCACCACTGTTCATTCAATTGTTTAACTGGGTAGAAAAAAAAACTAATCAGACATGCTTCAAAACTATTTTCATTTAACATTCCAACCTTCTGGCTTTAAGAAACACTTATAAAAATTAAAAAGAAAGACAACTGTAAACAATTGCAACTGGTTTTGCAGATCAAGCAGAGGAAAACATGTAATCACTAAATTCTGAGGAAAATATTATGGAATCATGTAATTAAAAAAAAAAAAACACACCACACTACAGTACGTCACCAGTACTTTGTTGCACCACCTCTGGCTTTTATAACAGCTTGAATTCTGAGGCATGGATTTAACTATCGACAAACAGTATTCAAAATTTATCCGACTCCAACTTTATCTTATTGCAGTTACCAGATCAGTTTTTCAGGTTGGAGCCTTGTCATGGACCATTTTCTTTAATGGCCACTATAGATTTTCAATTGGATTGAGGTCCGGACTATTTGCAGGCCATACCATTTGACATTTTATATGTCCTTCTTGAAAGAATTTTTTTTACGGCTTTTGCCCTATGGCAAGATGAATTATCATCCTGAAAATTGTCATCACCAAACATCCTTTCAATTGATGGAATAAGAAAAGTATCCAAAATCTCAATATAAACTTGTGCATTTATTAACTGTAATCTCACCCGTACCTTTACCTGACAGGCAACCCCATATTGTCAATGATTGTGGAAATGTATGTTTTCTTCAGGCAGTTGTCTTCATACATTTTATTGGAATAGCACCCAACAAACGTTTCTGCAAAAATCACCCTGCCAAATGCTGATTTGTGATTCATCACTGAATATCACTTTCATCCAGTCATCCACAGTCCATGATTGCTTTTCTTTAGCCCACTATAACCTTGTTTTTTTCAGTTTAGGGGTGGTTATTGATGACTTTCGTTTGGCTTTTCTGTATGTAAATCCCATTTCCTTTAGGCAATGTCTTACAGTTCGGATATAGACATTGACCATGATTATTAAAATGATTCCTCATATGTTGTGCATTTTCTGTTTTCAAGGCATAGTGCTTTATTTTCTATATTGACGCTTTGATGTCTTCCTTGGTCTACCAGTACGCTTCCCTTTAATAACCTTCCCATTTGATTTGTACTTCGTCCAGATTTTAGACACTGGGAACAACCAACATCTTTTGCAACATTCCATAATTCACCACCTTGAAGTTGTTTTATAATCCTCTTTCGTTTCATCTGACATCTCTTGTGTTGGAGCCATGATTCGTGTCAATCAGGTTGGTGCAACATTTTACCAAGGTGTGCAAGCACTCTTTTTTTTTTTTAACTGCAGACTATTTAGCAGATGTAATCTGATGCAGATGTTTGTTTTAGCACTGCAAAGTACATGGTGATTCCATAATAATTTCCTCAGAATTGAGTGATACCATACGTTTTTCCTCTGCTTTATCTGCAAAACAGTTGCAATTGACTACATTTTTATTTATTTTTTAAGTGTTTAATGCCACAAGGTTGGAATGTTAAATTAAAATAGTTTTGATGCATGTCTGATTTAATTTTTTTACACAAACAATTGAATAAACATTTTCCAAGAGTGGTGATTCCATACTTTTTGTGTTGTACAAATTTGCACAGGGTGGTTCGTTCTGGTGCCAGCACTGTATGATCTTGGTGCAGGCACTTTGTGATCCTGGCACTTCATGAATCTTGATACAGTGTACATGGCTGGGGTTAATTTATTATTATTCAGGAAGGGTTTATGTTAAGATTAGGGTTAGGTGTAGTATTGGAGTGAGAATTAGGCTGGTCTTATGTGTTGGTGGCTCTGTCAGCACCACTCAGCTCCACAAGCTTTAACCACTTAAAGACCAGGCCCTTTCTTTTTTTTTTTTTTTAACAAGTTTAAATCAGTATTTTGTGCTAGAAAATTATGCATAACCCCTAAACATTATATATGTGATGGGAGTCGCTTTGGGTGGGGGGGGGCTGTGGAACCCAGAATCCCTTGGGAAACCTTTGTTTCAGCTCTACATGCACCTCCTATGTCTAAGTAACCATGTCTCTAATGGGGGCACAGGGTGACCGATAACCACAGTCTGATCTGTACTAATCTGACTCGCTGTACAACCACACTTGAATATGTATGTATGTATGTATGTATGTGTGTGTGTGTGTGTATAATATATGTCTCATGCTGTTGTGTACTTTTTTTTCTGGGTGGTTTGGGGTGTGGCTGTGTTCCATTGTTCTATTGTGTCTGTCTGCCTTGGGTATTATGGGATGTGTTTGCTATGAGGAGGGAGGGGGCGAAATCCTCCAAAAGCTCTCCCTGCTGATTGGACAGTCTACCCCGCCCGAAATGCAAAGGGGGGGGTGGAATTGTCACATGGTATCTGCGCAGCAGTATTCAAACACAATTTTTAACATGTTGCACTTTAAAATTGCACGCACTCATGGAATGGCGACAAAATACGGTACTTAAAAATCTCTCCATAGGTAGTGCTTTAAACTAGGGCTGCAACTAACGATTATTTTCATAATCGATTAGTTGGCCGATTATTGTTTCGATTAATCGGTTAATAACCTTAAAAAAAGTGTGATGTATAATTTAGTTAATATGTAAAGTTTAACGGGCGGGCACTGATGAGAGCAGACGTGTGAGGAGTGAGCTCCCACACACGCCCGGACCTCGCAATACAGCGCTAGAAACTCCCCGCTTGCAGAGCAGAGGATGCCGATTTGAGAGGAATGCACCGCCGGAGGGGAGCGAGGGCGGCACAGATCGAGCAAGACACGCTTCAAGCTACAGGTGATTCAGCTCCCGGCTCCCAGGAATCCCTGCACCCACTCGTTATCTCCCAGCGGGTCGAGGCACGCTGAGACCTGGATTTTGTAGCCCGGAGCCTAGAGGCAGCAAGCCACAGCAACACAGCATGAGGCTCAATGAAGGAGTGAACGGTGGGAAGATTGAGTAAGCGGGGCTGACACATGTTACCCCTCCACCCCTGGTTATATGATCGGCATACTGGTCGCATACCGGAGCAGTGAGCAGTGAAAGTGCTTAGAACGATTAGAGCCCTCAGAGCTCTATGCTTGGACACTTGGATATCGCCACCGGATCCCAGGACCCTATAAGGTATTATCCTCTCATATTACACAGCCCACAGCTGAAAAACTCACTGAAAGCCAAAGTAAATGCAAGTGCACAGGTATTTAAAATAAATGACATTTGCTGCATGTATTGACTAACCCTGCACACCCTGCATTAACACCAGTATACATCCTGAGGCAAAATAAACCATATTGTATACTGGAAAAGAGGGGAAGGCGCACTCTAATTCTGGGCATGTTGAGCCTTGGCAATTGAACATGGAGCTTTGAGTGCACTGGAGACAGGAGAACTGTTACTAAGGAGGCACCAATTAGAACTTAAACCTGCAGAATATTAAAGTCACAGTGGGGGACAACCAAAGCTAACGGGGGAATATGAACAGTCTGTCCGTTTAAATGATTGTTGCTACAGAGACAATTTCATAAGTATATTTTTTCTCTGACACCCCTCTCTCCTTTTTTCTTGGGATGGGATGTAATTATAACCATCCAACGGTGAGGAAGAGCAGCCCAAATACAGCACGTATAGCCCCGTAGGTATGGCTACCCGAAGGCGTGTGGCACATCAGCCGGTAGGTAGGAACATGGCTGGAGGGCTTAGGGCTTACATGACCCCTCAGACCCCCCAGACTCCCCAGGGTGGGAGCACAACAGCAGGACTTAAAATGCAATTAAGTGGTTCCCGTGAAGTGGTAAGAAGACAGGGGGCACAGGAGAACGGTGGCAGAGGTTCCCCAGGGCTAACAGCATGTAAAACACAGCCCCACAGTAAACTATCAGGAGGAAGGGGCAGATATCTGTTGGAGGCGAGCCAAGTAGAATCCAGGAGGATATATCAGGGAGACCCGGAGGCAGTGACGGAGCAAGAAGGGAACCCACATACTCCATATACCCCTAAAAACATGAAGGATTATGTCGGGAGGAAGGACACATGCTTAAGTACGGACAAAAGCAAGAGGGAACTTCCCGAGCTGGGACATACTCCTTCGGAGCTAGGAGAGGCAACATCAATACAATCAGGGGAAGAAGTTCAGGGGACGTATGGGAATCCCTCAGACCACTCCATCTATCCCCCCCCATCCCCAAGGCCCTCACCATGCCCCCCCTGCTAGGGAAGATACAGGATCCCTACAAGCCCTAATAGACATCTCAAGTAGAGAACAAAGAGAGGAAGACTCAAGCGGAACGGGAGAGCCAGAAAAGAGGGATATAGGGGAAAAAAATACCCCCGTGACAGAACCCCCGAAGGAAAAGTTACAAGAGACAGAGACAAAACAGACAGACGGGAAGACAGGGAGAACGGGTAAAGACCTGGACTCGGACTTTACCGAATTAAGAAACCTGATAAAAGCCCTACCGACAAAAGAGGATATACAAAGCCTAATAGCTTCAGTTGAAAGGGCATGCAAGCAGTCAGCAGAGGAATTAAAAGAGGAGATAGGGGCGGTGGGCTATCGAGTGGAAAATTTGGAAGAGGAACAGGATGAGATAAAGTTGGCAGTGGGAGAAGTCCAAGGGCTTATTAAGAAACAAGAAGACACAATAAATTTTTATAGAGATCAATTAGACGACTTAGAGAACAGAGACCGCTGCCAAAACATCAGGATAAAAGATCTACCTGAAGCCTACAGTAATAAGGACTTACCCGAAATAGTACAGAGAATCTTCCGACAGATATTGGGGCTTAATGGGACGGAGCATACCGAGATAGATAGAGTACACCGCATAACTTACCGGGCCATCCACACAAGACAGAATAAAGAAAGGCCAAGGGATATAATTTGTAAAGTACATATTTACACTGAAAAAGAGAAGATTATAAAGGCAGCACGAGAATTAGCAATAATTAATTTTGAAGGTGCAGAGATATTATTATATCCAGATATCACACGCAGGACACTAATGCAGCGTAGGATGGTACGCCCCCTGCTGGAGGTATTGAGGAAAAAAGAATTAAGGTATCAATGGGGATACCCTTTCTCACTAATAGCAACGAAAGATGGTAAAACTGCGTTGCTACGTACTAAAGACGACTTAATAAAGTTCTGCGAAATACTGGAATTGCCTAAAATAGATTTTGTGGACTGGAGAGCCGACACTAAGATGAACATAAAACAACCCCCTGCGCAATGGTCCACTGTAACAAAGAGATAATGAGGGGTCGGGGCCACAGGAACCCCCCTCGCCTCCTCCTCCCCCTTCTTTTTTTTTTTTTCTCCCTCTCCTGTTATCCTCCCAGGGAAGAAAGGAAGGGGGAAAGAAGTAAAAATGACAACATGGACCTATGTATGAGATGTAATTGATTCTAATAGGAAGTCCTGTAAGGACGGCACAAGGAATTAAGGATGGTTCTCATAGTTTTTGGAGGTTTATACAATGTGTGAATTTTTTTTTTTTTGGGGTTGAGGGGTAAGGTAACAAATGCGCTGGATTGGGGTGGGGGAGGGGTGAGGGGAGGGAGGGAGAGTGGGAATGAGAAAGAGAGAAAAGGCGCACCGTATGAAGAAGAGAAATAAAAGTAATAGGTCCGGGCGGGGAAGGGAGCTCAAGGTTAGGGGGGGTTAAGTTTTAGCGTTTTTCAATATAATTAGGAAGGTCCGGAGGTCGGACTAGTAATCTGCAATATGCGGATAAAAGGGAGGGGAAGGGAAGGGCAAGGGTTGCCCGGGCAGGGGAACCTCTCTATTAGTGGGCTCGGGATGGGGAAAAACGGGCCAAGGGGAAAAGGAAATGGGAAGACAGGTTGGGGAACAGAAACTCCCAGAAAGAAACGAAAAATTCTCAAGAGTAAAAGAGAAAAACAGAGCAGTGTATTTCAAAAAGAAACTAGAGGATGAAGAAGGTGTTGAAAATAATGACATACAATGTGAGAGGGCTGAACTCTCCCCAAAAAAGGGACCGCTTGTGGCATGAGGTGAGCCACCAAGAGGTGGACATAATTTTTCTTCAGGAGACGCACTTTGGGCCGGGACCGGTCCCCAAATTACCAGTATTCATATATAACCAGTGGTTCCATTCTGTATCCCCAATAGCGAGAGCAAGAGGAGTATCCATAGCTATTGGGAAAACCTGCCCCATGAGGATGACTGAGGTGCAGGCAGACCCGGAGGGAAGGTTTATATTTATAAAAGGGACTCTTTTGGGATCAACCTATACGCTGGCATCCATCTATGCACCAAATGTGGGTACGGCAGAATTTTTATTAAAAACATGGAGAAAGCTAGACGGGTTCAAGGAGGGATGCGTGATTCTGGGGGGGGGGGGGACTATAATATAATTATGGACCCCGACTTAGACACTACATCCCAGAGAACTGGACTACCATTTAAGATATGGAAACGGGTGAAAGAATATTTGAAACAAGTGCACTGGGTGGACACCTGGAGAGCACTTAACGAAGGAAAAAAAGATTATAGTTATTTCTCTAAAACCCATGGAGTATATTCCAGGTTGGATATCTTGATGGTAGACCAGTATTATCTGGATTATGTAAAAGAAGTAAAAATAAGAGCAATAACAATTTCGAATCATGCCCCAGTGATCATGAGGTTCCGACCGATATCTGGAGGTCAGAAGGAAAAGACTTGGAGATTAAACGAGTCATTACTAGATGACAATCAGATATCGGAAGACATTTAAAATAAATTGGTGGGATATTTTGAGGAAAATAGATCGGAGTAAACATCAGAACAAGCAAGATGGGATGCCCATAAAGCGGTGATAAGAGGAGTACTAATAGCCGATGGAATTAGGAAAAAGAAAGAAAAAAAAAAAAGGAGCTGGAGGAACTGATCGGAAAGATACATAAACTGGAACAGAAACATAGAAATAGTATGAACCCGGAAGAGGCCAGACAGCTAGAAAAACATAGATTAGAATATAATTTGCACCTGGATAGGAAAACGCAAAACAAATATAGATATGCGGCGCATAAATTCTATGAAAATGGGAATAAATGTGGCAAGTTATTGGCCAATCAACAAGAAATTTCCCATGTACATGGTATCCAATCCAGGGACAAATTAATAATAGACACTAAAATGATAGCAAAAGAGTTTGAAAACTTTTATAAAAAGCTATACAATATAAAAATGGAAGGGGGAGATGGGGAAAAAAGGGAACAAGCTGAAAGAATTAAGGAATATATTAGAGAGTCCTCACTGCCGACTCTGGCACGAGAAGTGGTAGAGGGGATGGAAGTGCAGATAACTGAGGAAGAGATAAAGGCATAATAGAAAATCTCCCTAACGAAAAGAGCCCAGGCCCTGATGGGTTGACGAGTGCATACTATAAAAAGTTCAAAAACACACTGGCAGCACCGCTAAGCGAATACTTTAACCAGATAACAGTCAATAAGAAAATGTCCCCGAAATCCCTGACAGCCTTCCTGACAGTAATTCCAAAACAAGGAAAAGATCCGAAATATTGCTCTAATTACAGACCCATCTTTCTTTTGAATACAGACACGAAACTATTAGCAAAGATCTTAGCAAATAGACTACAAGAAAAAATAACACGGGTGGTGCATTCCGATCAGACAGGTTTCATGGTAGGTAGAGAGGCTAAAGATAACACTATAAGAGCCACACACCTGCTACACTGGATGCAGAATGGCCCTAAAAAGAGCCCAAGAGTTATTCTGTCAATGGACGCCGAAAAGGCCTTTGACAGAGTGAACTGGGTCTTTATGCTAGAGGTACTAAGGGAAATGGGACTGGGAGAGCGGATGATGGGATGGGTAACAGCATTATACGCCGGACCAAAAGCACGGGTTAAAGTAAACAGAGTATTGTCAGAAGGATTTGAAATTAAAAATGGAACAAGACAGGGCTGCCCACTGTCCCCCATACTTTTCTCTCTGGTATTAGAACCTTTCCTATGTAAAATAAGGGAGGATAAAGGGAGTAGAAGTGGGCATCAAGGAATACAAGGTCTCAGCATATGCTGACGACTTATTGTTCTTCTTGTCAGACCCACAAGAGTCAGTGAGAGAAGTTATGGGGGAGGTGAGGAGATTCGGAAACCTCTCAAATTTCAAGATTAACATAGAGTAATCGTTAATACTACCCATTCACATATCAAGAGAGTTAAGAACAAAAATACAAAATAATTACCCATTCGAGTGGGAAGAAAAATCACTGTTTTATCTGGGAGTACATATCTCAGCAGATGTAAAGACAATGTTCGAACAAAATTATAGCCCTCTATTAGTAAGGATAGAAGACATGAAGAAATGGAAAGGAAAGATACTAACCTTATTAGGTAGAATAAATACGATAAAAATTAATATGGTGCCCAGGCTATTATACGTCCTATATACTCTACCAATCCCAATACCCCAGAATTTTTTTTTAAAAATACGTAAAATATTCACTGCCTTCATATGGGAAAACGGGAGAGCAAGGCTAGCACATAAGATTTTATGTAGGAATAAGGGAGAGGGAGAGGTAGGCTTACCGGACTTATTAAAATATTACAGAGCAATGACACTAGTCAGAATTCTGAACTGGTGCCATGATCAGGATAATAAAGCATGGGTACTGCTGGAAAAGAACCTGGCCGGTAGAGATTTAGCAGGGGCACCATGGATTCCAACCAAAGAAAGGGGGCTATCGGAATGGACATCACCATTAACGAAGAATACGCTGTCGGTATGGGACAGAATGAACAAAATAGGAAGATATGCCCCAAAAATATCACCCTTGGCTCCATTAGGAGGATACCCATGGTTCCCCCCAGGCGAGGAGAAGGGAGCGTTAGGACCCTGGGAATCAGAAGGAAATAAGATGAGTTTAAAATATGCCCCGAAAGGGGTTATTATGTCACAGAGGGATTTAGAATTAAGGTACGGAAGTACGAGTTGGGCGGGATGGAGATATAATCAAATGAAACAGTTTTATAAGAAAATAGATAAACAAACCCGATCACAGGACTCTTTAACTGTGTTTGAGAAAATGTGTATAGAGATATCAAAGCCCAACCATCTATTATCCCAGATGTATAAAATAGTACTCAGCGAGGAAGAAAATACAATACTATACTTCATAACGGAATGGGAAAGAGAATTAGGGTACAAATTTACGACATTACAAATAAAAAAGGTAATAGAAGCCACTTATTCATCGTCAACAAGTTCAGCCACACAGGAAATGTCATATAAATTTTTAACCAGATGGCATAGAACCCCTGCCCGATTAGCACAAATATACCCAACCGCAGAGAGC
Organism: Lithobates sylvaticus; assembly: GCA_028564925.1. Lineage (NCBI taxonomy): Eukaryota > Metazoa > Chordata > Amphibia > Anura > Ranidae > Lithobates > Lithobates sylvaticus. The sequence goes on along the minus strand of CM053033.1, from coordinate 164,598,011 downwards.
TCCTGTTAGAGAGGATGCGGAGAAAAGGGAACTCACCACCTCCTGGACTTGTTCAGAGATAAAAAAATATTGGTGTGAAATAGCCCCATGGATCAGGAAAATGGAAAAGGAGAAGATAGAGATGAAACCAGAACATTACCTGTTCCATGGGGCGATGAACACCAAGGCAGTATACAGAGAAAACATGATACAGCACTTACTGAACGCAGCCAAGAAACTAATACCAAGAAATGTGAAACAGACCAAGGGCCCAACATTGGAGGATTGGAAAAAAGAGGTAGACAAAATGCAAGAGGCAGAAAGAGGGGTATATAAAACGAGAAATAAACAAGAGAAATGTGATGCAATCTGGGAGGGATGGGAAGAACATGCCAAAGAGATAGACATTGAAATACAAGCTAGGAAGAACGAAGGTGGTTGAAGTAAGGAGAAGGGGAGAAGTAAGCAGAAGGGGAGGAGATCACAACCTGGACAACCTATTTGGGGAATTTTTTTTTTTTTTTTTTTTTTAAATAGAAATGTATAAGGAAATGCTGAATATAAATTTAATGGATGTTTGTTGTGGAGGGAGAGGGGCGCTCTCAGTGGCCATGGACCATAGGGAGGAAGAATAAATTAACATAAAAGTTTTTATTTTTTTTCTTTCTTTCTTTTTTTTTTCTCCCTCTTTCATCACAAATACAAGATAAACTACACTTGATTAGGTAGGCACAAGGATGGGGTATTAGAAGAAAATAAAAAAACACATAAACTGAATGGCATGTAGGGGAAGGGGGGGTGGGGGAGGGAAAGGTAGGGGAGGGGGGGTGGGGGGAGGGGAAAGGTAATAGGGGAAGGTTGAGAAGGGTAATTGGAGATCGGAGTTTTTTTAAAATACTTTTTTCAATAGGCAGGACGACACTAAGGACAAGCAGTAAGAAAAGAACTGTAAACACTTAGGGAGGATTGTGCTTCCTCCCACTAATTAATCTTTTTTTTTTTTTTTTCATCACAAACACAAGATAAATCACATTTGATCAGGTAGGCACAAGGATGGCGTATTGGGAGAAAGTAATATAACACATAAACTGAGTGGCGCGTAGAGGGGGGTGGGGTGGGGGGGGGGGAAGGGTGATAGGGGAAGGTTGAGAAGAGTGATTGGAGACTGAGACATGGCTTGGGGAGTTAGTGGGCCATATACACTTTCACAAGGAATTATTTTAAATACTCTTTTCAACAGGTAGGACGACACTATGGATACGTAGTAAGAAAAGAACTGTAAACATTTAGGGAGAAATGTACTATCTCCCCCTAATTAAAAAAAATTTCCCTCCTTTTTTTTTTATATATTTTTTTTTTCCCGGGGGTCGGGGGCCACTGGGAGGGTTGATCTTCAGTCCACAAGGGTATCAAATGACTGGATAGATTATTGAAATGAAATCAGCAAAATGTAAATTGTATATGTAAAATTATTACTAAAGATTTAATTATAAAAAAAAAAATATGTAAAGTTTAAAAATAAGGTAATTTATTCTTAAATATCTCTATGCAGTGGTAAATATAAATAACCAACTATATGGTTAGGGAGCAAAATATCTAATCCACTCTGAGAATAACAGATAGAAGAGATATAATGTATATACTATTAGAGGAGATATACTGTATATACTATTAAAGGGTGAATCTGGTAAATATCAGACTCAGAGATCAATTTCTTTTATTTAAAAACAAACAAAAAAAAAATATTAAATTTTAAGAACGTTTGTTCGATTTTCTAATTGTTAGTGGGGTCAAATCGATGTTCATTTTCAACCACAGTGATGGGAACATTTGGAAATAGAAAACTTCTTGGCCAAAGAAATTTTCAGACACTGTAATGTGGTTTTCTTTCAGGAATTACATTAATTTTAAAAACAGAATGTTAAAAACAAGTGAAAATGTCAACATTCTTTCATTCAGCGAATGTACAAAGATTTTTCGTCTGAAAATTAATCCAATTGGCCAGCATAAGGCTCGGTACTCACCTATGCAGTTTGCTCTTGATCTGTTTCTGCTTTTTGCTGTGCGTTTTGATGCAAAAACGCATTACATGCTTTTCTGCAGCTTCTCCATTGAAGTATATTGAACCAAAAAAGCGTTAAAAAAAAGTCCCTTTCCCTTTCCAAATACACAGCGGCTGAAAAAGCCTAGATGTGAACGTGCCCCATAGGAAACCATGTAAATAAACTGTAGTGCGTTTCTGCAAAAAGCACCAAAAAACACATAGATATGAACCAGGTCTAGGACGTTTAGTAAAATAATGGGGTTAAAAAAGCTAAAATTATCCCTTTATAGTACAAAAAAGCAGATATAGGTGAGTTGGAAGCTCTGGTGCATCAGGAGAGCTATGATGTAATTGGTATTGCTGAAACTTGGCTGCAGTCCTCACATGACTGGGCTATAAATATTCCTGGATTGCACTCTTTCGGAAAGACAGAGTTAAAAGGAAAGGTGGAGGGGTCTGTCTGTATGTGAGAAGTGATCTCAAAGCGAGTGTGAAAGGACCTGGGGGATGGAGAGTGTGATGAGTCTGAAGCATTATGGGTGGAACTGCATACAGATGTGCATAGTTCAAAGTTAATCATTGGAGTTTGTTATAGACCACCCAATGTTAATGAGGAGGTGGATACTCAGCTCCTTGCACAGATGGAAAGGGCTGCAAGGGCTGGGACAGTGATAATAATGGGGGATTTTAACTACCCAGAAATTGACTGGAATAATGGCACTGCTGGGACAGTTAAAGGACAAAAATTTATAAACCTATTACAGGACAATTTTATGGTCCAGTTTATTGAGGCCCCAACCAGGAATGATGCTCTGCTGGATCTGGTAATCTCAAACCATGCAGAGCATATTACTAATGTTCAGATAAAGGAACATCTGGGTAGCAGTGACCATAACATGATTTCATTTGATGTGAGCTGTAAGCAAAAATCACATACGGGAAAGATAAAAACACTTAATTTCAAGAGAGCAAATTTTCCAAGGATGAGGGCTGCTCTCCAGAACTTAGACTGGAAGAGAATATTGGCAACAATGGGCACAGAACAGAAATGGGAATTCTTCAAAAAGACTGTTTGTGAACTCACTGCAAAGTATATTCCCATGGGCAATAAGGTTAAAAGGCTAAAAATAAAACCTATGTGACTCACGGCCAAAGTTAAAAAAGCTATAAACTATAAGAAAAGAGCTTTTAAAAAATATAAAAATGAAGGATCACTAGTGTCATTTAAATGTTACAAAGAATATAACAGAATATGTAAAAAGGAAATCAAGGATGCAAAAATTCAAAACGAAAGACAGATTGCAAAAGATAGTAGGACAAACCCCAAAAAATTCTTCAAATATATTAATAGTAAAAAGGTCAAGTCTGAGCATGTAGGCCCTTTACAAAATAATCTAGAGTGGGTGACTGGGGACAAAGAGAAAACAAATTTATTAAATACTTTCTTCAGCTCTATGTATACAAAGCAGCATGGGGGAGCTCATGTCCATAATGGGGGTGGTAGTGACACAGCCCCAAATCCACAATGGCTCAAAAGTGATATGGTCCAGAAATATTTAGACAGAATAAAGGTGGATAAAGCACCTGGACCCAATGGCATCCACCCACGGATCCTAAAAGAAGTGAGCTCTGTAATTTCAAAGCCATTGTATCTATATTTTAGGGACTCATTAATGACAGGAATAGTACCACTGGATTGGCGCAGGGCGAACGTGGTGCCTATATTTAAAAAGGGAACAAAGTCTTTACCAAGTAACTATAGACCTGTTAGTTTAACTTCTATAGTTGGGAAGATACTGGAGAGATTAATAAAAGACCACATAGACGAGTTCTTGCAGGAAAAAAATATTTTAAGCAACAGACAACATGGATTCATGAAAGGCAGAAGTTGTCAGACAAACCTCATTTCTTTTTATGAGGTGGTAAGTAAAACCTTGGACAGAGGGGTGGCGGTGGATGTGGTATACTTGGATTTTGCAAAAGCGTTTGATACAGTTCCCTACACACGGCTCATGTGTAAGGTAAGGTCTAGGTTTGGAAATATCAGTTTGTAAATGGATAGAAAACTGGCTAAAAGACAGAATTCAGAGAGTAGTGGTTAATGATTCTTATTCTGAATGGTCTAAGGTTATAAGTGGTGTACCCCAAGGTTCAGTGCTGGGACCCTTACTTTTTAATATCTTTATAAATGATATTGGGTCTGGGATTAAAAGTAACATTTCTGTCTTTGCAGATGACACCAAGCTATGCAGTGGAATAACGTCCTTACAGTAGGTCTCCAATTTACAAGCCGACCTCAATGCTCTGTCTAATTGGGCGACTATGTGGCAGATGAGGTTTAATGTTGATAAATGTAAAGTTATGCACTTGGGGGCTAAGAATATGCATGCATCATACATGCTAGGGGGAGTACAACTGGGGGGATCCGTAGTGGAGAAGGATCTGGGGGTTTTGGTAGATCATAAGCTCAATAATAGCATGCAATGCCAAGCTGCGGTTTCCAAAGCGAGCAAAGTCCTTTCTTGTATAAGGAGAGGTATGGACTCCAGAGAGAGAGAGATATCATTTTTGCCCCTGTTCAAATCATTAGTAAGACCTCATCTGGAATATGCAGTTCAGTTTTGGGCACCAGTTCTGAAAAAGAATATTGGGGAACTGGAGAAAGTGCAGAGAAGGGCAACCAAACTGATAAGAGGCATGGAGGAGCTCAGCTATGAGGAAAGATTAGAGGAACTGAATTTATTCACCCTTGATAAGAGGAGATTAAGGGGGGATATGATCAACATGTATAAATATATAAGGGGTCCATATAGTGAACTTGGTGTTGAGTTATTCACTTTACAGTCAACACAAAGGACAAGGGGGCACTCTTTACGTCTAGAGGAAAAGAGATTTCATCTCCAAATGCGGAAAGGTTTCTTCACAGTAAGAGCTGTGAAAATGTGGAATAGACTCCCTGCAGAGGTGGTTCTGGCCAGCTCAGTAGATTGCTTTAAGAAAGGCCTGGATACTTTCCTAAATGTACATAATATAACTGGGTACTATCATTTATAGGTAAAGTTGATCCGGGGAAAATCCGATTGCCTCTCGGGGGATCAGGAAGGAATTTTTACCCCTGCTTTAGCAAATTGGAGCATGCTCTGCTGGGGTTTTTTTTTTTTTTTTTTGCCTTCCTCTGGATCAACTGTGGGTATAGAATGGGGTATATGGGATTGTATGATATATTTATTTTATTTATTTTTTTATTTGTGGTTGAACTGGATGGACTTGAACCTAACTAACTATGTAACTATATAATCACTACTGTAAGGGGTTTATTTTTATTACTGTAGAACTGTGAAAGTAGTATTTACCGTAGCGATTATTTGCACTATAAAGGACTCATTTTATTTATTTTTTAACCCCATTATGTTACTGGCCGATTAATCGATTATGAAAATAGTAATCGATTAATTTCATAATCGATTAGTTGTCGATTAATCAATTAGTTGTTTCAGCCCTACTTTAAACATTTTTATAGGTTACCCAATTAGAATTACAGAGGAGGTCTAGCATTGGAATTATTGCTCTGGCTCTAACGTTTGCGGCGATACCTCCATGTGTGGTGCGAACACCATTTACATATGCATGTGCGACTTATATATATGTTCGCTTTTGCACACGATCACAGGATGGGGGTACTTTAACATTTTATTTTATTCTTTGATCACTAATAGGAATGTAAACATCCCATGTAAAATAAAGATGGCAGGTCCTCTTTATGGCAAGATCTGGTGTCAAAGACCCCAAATCTTTCCTTTTAGCTTTTTAAAAGCCAAAGATTAAGAGAAAAAAAAAAAAAACATTTGTTTACTTCCGCCCTAGGTCAGATGTGACGTAATGACGTTGCTCCAGTCCTCCAAGGCCATAGAGGCAATCCGGTCTCTGTCCACCTCTGTAACCAGCCGGCCGCACCAGCAGACCATTTCTCAGGTACGCCAGTAAAAACAGTAAGCCCGAGAAACACCAGTGATCCAGCAGCTAATGAGCCGCTCAGATCGTTTTCACAAGAAAGCCATTTGCCGGGTGTAAAAAAAAAATTGAGTAATGGCTGATGGCTTCAGCCATAACCCCGGTAAACTACTTGCAAACCGCAAACGTGTGTGTATATGTATGTATATATTATATTAAATTTTATGTACGTATTGCTGTCGGCAAATGATTAATTGAAAAAATTGTTGGCTGAACAGTGGTTACATCCTATCAGATGCAGTGACTCTGCCAGTATTCAAGTAGCTGCAAGTGTCATGGCTGATTGAATTCTTTAGCAGACAACGAAATGCTGTTTGCATGGATGGAGAAATGTATGCTTGTATGGCTAACCTTAGTCTACAGCAATGGATTGTGTGAAGCTAACGCCTAACATACATGGCTCAAATTTTGTTTAATCAATTAGAAATCAGAGGTGTGGGTGGCCTCCTGTCACCACTACCGAGCTCAAAGAAATTCAACTGAAAAACGAAGTAGTCAGTGGAAAGGGGGGGAATGTTTTGCGTGTAGTCTTACTGCTAGTGTGGCTTGCATGTTTAAAATTAGATTTTTAAGTCTCCAGGGCCAAACATCTGAATTCTTCAATAATATATTTCCAAAGTCCCAATGTACCAAGATATGTAGCCCTAGCGGCTGTCTGTATATGAGACAAGAAGAATTATGAGCCTTGCAATAATATAAAACATTTCCACCACACTATCCATTGCTCAGGTGGGCAAGACTGAAAGGGGAATTCAACTTCTACTGTGTTATTTTCAAACAATACAAAAATGCCATTTATCCAGTATATTAAAGTGCATTAAAAACACAAATTATTAACTTATTTGTTCCATTTTTGGTATGTTAAATATACCATTTAAAAGTATTTTGTTATATTCGACATCTGCCTGGAGTTTGTATGTTCTCTCTGCGTTTCCTCCGGGTGCTCTGGTTTCCTCCCACACTCCAAAGACATGTTGGTAGGTTAATTAGATCCTGTATAAATTGACAATAGTACGAATGTGAGTTAGGGACCCTATAATAATCATTTTATAGGTGCAAAAAAAAATGCCTTGTTTAAAAATCAGAGGTGTCTTATGCTCTCTGCCTGTGTCATCTCAAAGAAACTATTTCCTGTTCTTATTTTGGACTATAAGTTCAGTCCCTTTGATGGGGATAAGAAGGCAGTGGTTTCACAAAAGACCATGGACAGGGCTGACACCATTCAGCCCACAAAAATGCTGTATGTTGTCAGCCTACAATAGGAAATTGAGAGCAGATTCCGTAAGTAAATCCAATAGGTACTGTATTTGACTTTTGCTTGAATGGTCTTTTTAAAGAGATAAAATGGGTGTATTACAGGGATGTACTTCATATAAGATTAGATTCTGACCCAAAATATACTTTTAACTATTATAAATATACTATATTTAAGCAAACCCCTTTCATTGTTACCTGTAGCCAGAGCTTAGAATGGAATATCAGTAAGTATGTTCAGCTTGGCCAAGTCTAAAAGCATCAACTTAAAAGTATAAATCTCATTCCTGATCAGAACAGAGATTGGCCATCTGCATCAATATCGCCCAATCAGATAGATCTGGTCTACCATGCTTTTTATGTTTTTCATTGGCAGTCTGGTATGGGATGCATTACAGTTAGTTGCACTGTAACTTGGCCAGCATGGTAAGTCGCACTGTGTTCATACACTTCATATACTTTGACATTACAACTCTATCAGTTTTCTAAGAGTAATTTAAGAATCTCTTGTAATGTTTATCAATTTGTGTATTTTGGTGCCTACCAGCAGTTTAGTATTTTTCGTTATTTTTAAATCGTAGGTACAGATCTGCATAGACAGACTTTTTAGGTCTTTTTCTTATTTGTTGCATTAACCACTTCAGCCCCGGACCAATTGGCAGCCAAAGGACCAGGCCCCTTTTTGCGATTCGGCACTGCGTCGATTTAACTGACAATTGCGCGGTCGTGCGACGTGGCTCCCAAACAAAATTGGCGTCCTTTTTTTACCACAAATAGATTTTGGTGGTATTTGATCGCCCCTGCGGTTTTTATTTTTTGCGCTATAAACAAAAATAGAGCGACAATTTTGAAAAAAATGCAATATTTTTTGCTTTTTGCTATACTAAATATCCCCAAAAAATATATAAAAAAACATTTTTTTTCCTCAGTTTCGGCCGATACGTATTCTTCTACATATTTTTGGTAAAAAAAAAATCGCAATTAGCGATTATTGATTGGTTTGCGCAAAAGTTATAGCGTTTACAAAATAGGGGATAGTTTTATAGCATTTTTATTAATATTTTTTTTTTTACTAGTAATGGCGGCGATCAGCGATTTTTATTGTGACTGCGACATTATGGCGGACACATCGGACATTTTTGGGACATTTGTCATTTATATAGAATTCAGTGCTATTTAAATAGCACTGATTCCTATGTAAATGACAGTTGTAGTGAAGGGGTTAACCACTAGGGGGCGGGGATGAGTCAGTGTGACGTGTTGTGTTTATTTTACTGTAGGGGGGCGTGGCTGTACGTGTGACGTCATTGATCGGCGTTCCCGATGACAGGGAACCGCCGATCACTGACAGTCAGTGTAGGAAGCGCGGGGAGAGGTTTGTTTACACAGACCTCTCCCCGTTCTTCAGCTCCGTAACCCGATCGCGGGACACCAGCGGCGATCGGGTCCGCTGGTCCCGCGGCCGGGGTCACGGAGCTCCCGACCGGTCGCGAGCGCACGACCCACAGGCAGGCACATGCACGATCACGTACAGGTACGTGATTCTGCCTGCCCGTGCCATTTTGCCGACGTATATCGGCGTTAGGCGGTCGGGAAGCGGTTAAGTGAGGGAGAAAATGGGTCCAAAGAAAAAACTCAGGGCTAATTCACACCAGCTGTTGAGTTACAATGCAGAGGTTGGTGTGAGCGGGATTGCTGCAGTTGGAAAATGACAATCTTGGTGCATTGCACTAATTTTATTTTTTTTACTTTTATTGAAAATGTCACATTTCATTAAAGTGGATGTAAACCCACTCTCATCGTTACTAAATTACTTCCATAGTGCTGATCTGTATCTAAGGGTACATGCCTCCTGCATGTATACTTGCTTGTCAAATATCTCCCCTTTAGCTTTTTGGAGCCCTGCAATAGTCTGGATTCTGTGGACGGGTCTGTTGTCCAAGGCTCAATGGGCGTGGTCGTGATGTCAGTAGACTCTGACCACCTCCACACTCCCCTTGGCCAGGCATCGATATTTCTTACACTGAACTTCTGCTGGTCTCATGGATTATGCCCCATGATCACGAACATCCAGTCAAAACCCAGGAAAGTCACCACATGACTTCAGCATGCCCAAGCATGCTGAGGGGTGGAACAACCAATGCTGAGAGAGCTGTAGAAGAAAGGAGGTGGGAATGTGAAATACACAGAATGCCTCTCACACTGGTGCATGAGATAGGAAAATCACCTGTCACTCACAGCAAGGGGGAAGAGATGGACATGTATTTCTGTCAGTTTTTATCTTACTGAACAAAGATAAGGATTGCTCCGAGCTGGATTTGCTTTGTGGCAAGACTGGGCACAAATGAAATGACATCCTCTGCTATAACAGATATGAGTTTTAATTAAAAAAAAAAATTGGAATTTACATCCACTTGAAGTTTAATTGGCCACCATATCTTGCAAGGTGCTGGATTGCCTCACACTGGAACCCCCCCCCCCCCAAAAAAAAACACTACTGCATGCACCCCTTTTTTCAGTGCACACCACTACATCACAGTGGTGTGAACCAGGCACGCAGGACAAAAGGCATTTCACCTCGTCATGCAGTGGGGACTGCACTGGAATAGCCATCCAACATAGTCCCACCACACCTGGTGCAAGTCAACCCTAAACCAGTTGCATAAATAAGCTACATCACTAGCCGAATGAATTTAAAAGATGACGACCCCCCCCTTACAATCTCAAATTGAATTGAGCCTTTTTAAAAACATATTGACTATGTGATAAAGTGATCACCCACACCTTGTTGGGATAATATTATTTGGCACGTGGAATAAGTGATTATCCTCGAACAGAATACACATATAGCACTAACATGTTAAACTCAAGATTTTATTTTTATTAATGATACATTTCAACAATACATTAAGCAAAAGAATAACGGATAACTACAAATGCTTTAAAAACAATGCAACATAGCTTTTACTGCATAATATATTTATAGTTTGGGACACCATAGTCTAGATAGAAAGATTAGCATTACAGGTTAGTTATTTACCATGACAAATAAACTCAATAGCAAAGGTCCTGAAATGTATTTTTTTTTTTTTTTTTTTTTTTTTTACATAAACCGCTAATTCATTGTCTTTCAGAATGTTGGGTTCTAAATTGTCCAGGAGAAGAGTTGGTTTTGGTGAGATTAATAAATTCCCCCAAAATGGTGGTCAAGAGAAGTTCAAAATACCCCATGTCAGTGATCTGAGGGGGCAAAAAATATCCCCTGTATTGTTCAGTTGTAGTAAAAAAAAAAAAAAAAAAAAAAAAAAAAAAAAATAAATTCTAGTGTTAACGGTCCTTCACATTTCCAAAGCCTCACATTCCTAACATATATGGCCATATGCAACATCAGCTTTTCCAGAGAGCGAAGATCAGCAGCAGGACAGGTATTAAATCCTTCCCACCCCCTTAAGTGGATTCATATGCCCAGGAGGTGGGACAGACTTTCCAATGACATGATCACCAGGACTAGCTGTCAGTGGCCACATAATCAGGAGCCTGTCTTGCTGACTCCTGATCATAACAAGGGACAGAGCAGTCAGAAAGCTTGGTCACTGTGCTGGGCGTGTGCTCTCAGCACGGAATTCTTGGTTGTCCATGGACACATGTGCAAAGAGGGTGGGCTTTAATGCCCACACACTGCACATAACTGTTGTGCTGCTTACTCCATTGTTTACAGCCAGTCTGACAAACCTCTTTTAGCACTGGTTTCATCCCTATAGTAAATTGAGTAAACAGTGGAACCTCCGATTACGAGCATAATCCGTTCCAGGAGAATGCTCTTAATACAAAGTACTCGCATATCAAAGCGAGTGTTCCCATTGAAGTCAATGGAAACAAAAATAATTAGTTCCGCATTGACTTCAATGGCATGCAATACCTCATGCGGCCAGAGGTGGGGGCGCCGGATAGCCTCAGAAATGTCCAGAAAGACACTGTTGCCGAGGTTTCTGTGCATTTTCGAACAGCTCGGCTCCGGCGCCCCCCACCTCAGGCCAAACGCGGTAATGCACACGCTTTGACCTGAATCATGCTTGTTTTGCGAGACAAGACTCTCAAACCGAGTTACGATTTAAAAATACAGTGCTCATATTGCGAAACGCTCGTTAACCGCATTACTTGCAATCCGAGGTTCCACTGTATGGCTCTATTCAAGCCTATGTTGTACCAGGGTGCAGGCACAATTGGCGCTGAAGAGATTTTTGTCAGACGGATTGTTACTAACACAAGTAAATAAACACCTGACCGACTATTTACATGTTTAATATTCGCTCTCTGGAAAAGCAACACGAAGGCTTTGAAAGGAGTGAGAGACACAGATCTGGGCTGTGTCCTGAAAGCGGCTTTCCATACCTGGCCTCAACACACCCAGCAGCCTCACATGTTAGTGAGAGACCTAGTTTGTTTGGGTCAGCTTGGCCCAAATGAACTATGAAAAGGTATCAAAAGCTGGAATTAAGCTTTAACTGAGCAGGCTGAAGATAGAATCTTGTTGACATATGTAGCTTCTCCAGATTCTGGTTGCTCCAGCTCTGATAAATTGCCCCCAATGTGTTGTACAGAACAAAATGCTTACCACTGTACAATACATCCTCCTGACCGAAGTGTTCAATGTATCAACAGTTTCTGACTATTTTATTGACGTACTTCCTTGGGCTTCATGTACACTAGCAATTCCTAAACTTTAGTTTTTTTTGCAAAATCTCCTAAACGCAACTCCATAAAAGCCTAGGTAAGTGTACACATATGCTTTTAGCAGAGTTTAAGAGCTGCTGTGGCTAAAGGCAGAAAAATCGTGTTTAGGATAGAAATGTTTTGACAGCTGGCCATGGTAAAACGCAAAATTATGGCACAATTTTGCTACATTTTGTGTTTTCCCACAGTCATGGTCAATGACGGCCAAGTGTACATGAAGCCTGAAGGCCCATACACACAATCTGACTTTTTGACAACAATGGTCCGACGGACCCGTTTTATCGGACAATTGTTTTCGTTTTTTCAACGGACAAATGTTCGCTGTGCATGCTCTCAAACTTTCCGGCAACAAATGTCCGATAGAGGATAATCTGATCGTGTGTACACAAGTCCATAGGCCTAAAGTACAAACACGCATGCTCAGAATGCTAAAGATCAGACAACAATAGCAGAAGTTGCCTAAAGGGTGGTGGGAAAGAGCTGAAAAACAACGTGATATGGTGAAAGTTGGCTGAAAATTTTCTGACGTGTGTATGCAGAACAAGTACACGGCCAATGCCCTTCAGACCAAATTCCACAAAAAAGTCCGATGGAAGTCCAAACGTGTGCATGAGGCTTTAGGGTCTCTGTCTATATTTTTAATTTTTAACCGCCTCAATACAGGGCACTTTCACCCCCCTTCCTGCCCAGGCCATTTTTCAGCGCTGTCACAAATTGAATGACAATTTAAAGTCATGCTACACTGTAACCATGTGAAATTTTTATCATTTTCTTCACACAAATAGAGCTTTCTTTTGGTGTTTAATCACTTCTGTATTCCTAAAAAAAAAAAAAAAAAATTGAAAAGTTTGTTTGTCAGTAATTTTTCTCCTTCACTGATGAGGCACAAATATGCACTGATGGGTACTGACTGGCATTACTAATGGGCACTGGTAGGGCTTTATTGTAATCAGAACATATTAAAGCGCACACATGCAAAACTGACATTTACCTCCAGCAAGGCTATTTAAAACACCTAGACATTTTCAAAGAACATTATCAAAAAAAATATGTGGATTTGGTCACACCATATTTCTATATGGTGCTTAAGCCCACTTACTGCGACAAAGTACCCCATGATTAGTACTTGAAGTACATGGGGTACTTTGTCGCAGTAAGTGGGCTTCAGCACCATATAGCAATATGGTGTGACCAAATCCCCATATTTTTTTTGATAATGTTTTTTGAAAATATGTCTAGGTGTTTTAAATAGCCTTGCTGGAGATAAATGTCAGTTTTGCATGTGTGCGCTGTAATATGTTTGTTCTGTTGTATGGTCTTATGACAGCACCATCTTTATGCATTTTTTAGGGTGTGCCCCCCAAATATCTTTTTTGTTTATTTTAATCAGGACACTGATTACATATTTAGATGTCCCTTGTGAGGAGATGCCGCTGATCATCTCTCCTCGTCACACACAATGTCAGTGTGAGGCAAGGAGCGCCGATTACCGCCATCTGTGTTTACATGTGACTGGCTGTGATTGGACACAGCTGATCACATGGTTAAAGAGCTGCAGGTCTTTACAGAGATCAGGGTTGCGCCGTGTCCTAGCAACACTAGGCCATGATTTCCATGCTGCGCGCCCCCTGTGAGCGGCATTCTGGGACGCATTTATGATGTCATCCCAGAGCCGCACCGCCCCCCTGCCATTTGACGGTGGGCAGGTGGCAAGTGGTTAAAGATGACCCTTTAGATTTATGTGCATCTCCTGACATTCAGTGGGTGCAAGGACTGTGGCATGTGTACTGTGAGTAGGCTTAGACTATATCTAACCACATTCTTGGACCATGCCCACAATTCAGCGCAGTTAAGCCACACCCATACTTTGCCATGGCATGTTCTATGGGCCCATGTTTTCACCCTTCCAGGTTGTCCCTCATTGTCTGATGTTGGGGGATTGGCATAGACTAAATTGGGGAAATCAGAGGGGGGGGGGGGGGACTTGAGTCACATGAGGACTTGCTTGACTGAATTCAATAAATGACTCGACTTTGACTTGTCACTACTGACTTGCAAAATGACTTTGACTTGGGCTATACGACTTGGCACCATAACACTACCCCTAACACACTAACCGCAAGCCGACGTCTGCCCACCTGATCAGCGTGTCATGCAGACAGACGGCGGACATTGCAATGTTCAAAAGCCGTGCCTCCTCGTCTGATAGGCGGAACACTCAATTTCAAAGCAGGCAGTGTTCAGCCTATCACGGACATCCTCTCATCCTCGTCTGTGTTATGAGGATGAGCGGAAGTCTGTGATAGACAGAACACTGAATGCTGGGAAATTGAGTGTTTGGCCCATCACAGACGAGGATGCGGCGTGGCTTTTGAATACTGGAATGGCCGCCGCCCGCCGCCGATCAGGTACACGGCTGCCTGACCATAAAGTTTATAATATACTGTATAATTTAATATAAAGTGTATATATATATATATATATATATATATATATATAATATATAGTAAATTTAATATATATAAAACTAGTGAGAAGTAATTTAATATATAAATAAGTAATATACAGTATATACTAGTGAGAAGTAATTTCCTTGTTCCTCAGCCCTGCCATTTTTATATGGACAACCACCTCTACATACCCTCTTCTTTAATAGAGAAGATATCTTGTCAATACTAGGTTTAGTATATTGTATATGTAGAGTATATTTTTATATAGTATGTTTTTTAATTCTGCTGTAGTACAATGCACAATCAAAAAATAAAGCCCACATCTTTGGTTCAAAACGAATCTCACTCAGAATTGTCCATTAGGTCACTTGTTTTACATATGTTAAAAATTGTGTTTATATATGAAACTTGTACATAAGTGCTAGCTGATGCAATCATAGTGATTATCACACTGACCTTCACTGTAATTAAATGTTATTTTATCAGGGCATAATGCAGAGGATACAACTACCACTGACTATAAATGTATAGGGTACTATTTACAAAGTATATTAAAGCGGTTCTGCACTGACAAATGGAAAAGAAAAAATTAAGTCTATCTGCAAAGTATTCATCTTAAAAGAAACTTACTTCTTTAAGTGCTGCAGCGTTCCTACGTCCGTTTTTCTGTAGAAAGATTAGTTATAAAAACATCTCCTGACCGATGTCATTTTGCTTGTGGGCATTTGAAGCCCACAAGCAAGCACTTCCTGGTTCTTCTTTTTCCCGTACCAGCATTCATTGCCGGTTCCCGCGCATGCTCAGTAGCTTCACAGCTACGAGCGGTATAATCGGGACAGGGCGGTTACCATGACAACGGGTGACGTAATGACGTCACACCATGCAAATAATGCGAGATTTCGCATCTGAACCCCTGAAATGTCTCCTGGGATTGATTACACAAGATCTTAGGAGACACAGCGAAATGAAGAGGAAATGACGCCGATCCCCGCTGAGAGCCTGCCCACCCCCGCAGGGAGAAGAAAACAGATGAAGCCATCATGAAAGGTAAGCTTCAAAGATGCAGAATTAAACCATCAATTCTGTCATCTTACATGATAGAGAAGCCATAAATACTTAGTTCATGGGATGGGTGCAGAACCGCTTTAAAACCCTAAAACTGATCCATTTTAAGTGGCTATTCTCATCACCATTCCAGGTGTTGGCATTGTGTCCACTGATTTAGATGTTAACCACTTCAGCCCCGGACCAATTGTCAGCTTAAGGACCAGAGGTCTTTTTTCAATTTCGCACTGCACTACTTTAACTGGTAATTGTGCGGTCATGCAATTTTGTAACGAAACGAAATTTGCGTCCTTTTCTTCCCACAAATAGAGCTTTCTTTTGATGGTATTTGATTGCCTCTGTGATTTTTATTTTTTGCGATATAAACGGAAAAAGAGCGAAAATTTTGAAAAAAAAAGAGATTTTCTACTTTTTGTTATAAAAAAAAATCTAATAAACTCAATTTTAGTCAAACATTTGGGCCAAAATGTATTCAGCCACATGTCTTTAGTAAAAAAAAAAAATGCCAATAAGCGTATATTTATTGGTTTGCGCAAAAGTTATAGCGTCTACAAACTAGAGTACATTTTCTGGAATTTACACCGCTTTTAATTTATGACTGCCTATTTCATTTCTTGAGGTGCTAAAATGGCAGAGAAGTACAAAACCCCCCCAAATGACCCCATTTTGGAAAGTAGACACCCCAAGCTATTTGCTGAGAGGCATGTTGAGCCCATTGAATATTTTTTTTTTAGTCCCAAGTGATTGAATAAAGACAAAAATAAAAAATAATTTTTTTTTTCTTCAAAAAGTTGTCACTAAATGATATATTGCTCACACATGCCATAGTTATATGTGGAATTGCACCCCAAAATACATTTTGCTGCTTCTCCTGAGTATGGGGATACCACATGTGTGGGACTTTTTGGGAGCCTAGCCGCGTACGGGGCCCCGAAACCCAAGCACCGCCTTCAGGATTTCTAAGGGTGCAAATTTTTGATTTCACTCCTCACTACCTATCACAGTTTTCGAAGGCCATAAAATGCCAAAATAGCACAAAACCCCCCCAAATGACCCCATTTTGGAAAGTAGACACCCCAAGCTATTTGTTGAGAGGCATGGTGAGTATTTTACAGCTCTCATTTGTTTTTGAAAATGAAGAAAGTAAAGAAAAAAAAATTTTTTTTTTCTTTTTTCAATTTTCAAAACTTTGTGACAAAAAGCGACATCTGCAAAATACTCACAATACCTCTCAGCAAATAGCTTGGGGTGTCTACTTTCCAAAATGGGGTCATTTTGGGGGGTTTTATGCCATCTGGGCATTCCATGGCCTCCGAAACTGTGATTGGCAGTGAGAAGTGAAATAAAAAAAATTACTCCCTTAGAAAGCCTGAAGGCGGTGCTTGGTTTTTGGGGTTCCGTACGCAGCTAGGCTCCCAAAAAGTCCCACACATGTGGTATCCCCGTACTCAGGAGAAGCAACAGAATGTATTTTGGGGTGTATTTCCACATATGCCCATGACATGTTTGAGCAATATATCATTTAGTGACAACTTTTTGTAAAAAAAATATATATATTTTTTTTTTTTTCATTATTCAATCTCTTGGGACAAAAAAAAAAAAAATTTAATGGGCTCAACATTGCTCTCAGCAAATAGCTTGGGGTGTCTACTTTCCAAAATGGGGTCATTTGGGGGGGTTTGAACTGTCCTGGCATTTTATGCACAACATTTAGAAGCCTATGTCACACGTCACCCACTCTTCTAACCACTTGAAGACAAAGCCCTTTCTGACACTTTTTGTTTACATGAAAACATATTTTTTTTTTTGCAAGAAAATTACGTTGAACCCCCAAACACTATATATATTGTTAAAGCAAAGGCCCTACAGATTAAAATGGTGGGTGTTGCATTTTTTTTTTCCACACAGTATTTGCGCAGCGATTTTTCAAACGCATTTTTTGTGGAAAAAATACACTTTTTTTTATTTTAATGCACTAAAACACACTATATTGCTCAAATTTTTGATGAAATAAAAAATATGATCTTAGGCCGAGTACATGGATACCAAACACGACATGCTTTAAAATTGCGCACAAACACGCAGTGGCGACAAACTACATACATTTTTTAAAAGCCTTTAAAAGCCTTTACATGATACCACATTAGATTCACGGAGGAGGTCTACTGCTAAAATTACTGCCCTCGATCTGACCTTCGCGGTGATACCTCACATGCATGCTGCAATTGCTGTTTACATATGACGCCAGACCAACGCTTGTGTACGCCTTTGCGCAAGAGAAGGGGGGCAGGGGTGCTTTTTTTTTTTTTTTTTAGTTTTTTTTTTATTTATTTAGCTTTTTTATTCTATTTTTAAACTGTTCCTTCCATTTTTTTTCTTTGTTATGATTTTTATTGTTATCTCAGGGAATGTAAATATCCCCTATGATAGCAATAGGCAGTGACAGGTACTCTTTTTGAAAAAATTGGGGTCTATTAGACCCTAGATCTTTCCTCTGCCCTCAAAGCATCTGACCACACCAAGATTGGTGTGATAAAATGCTTTCCCAATTTCCCAATGGCGCGGTTTATATCCGGGAGGGGGGACATTCCCTCCTACTGCTTGTAAAAGCAGTCTAGAGGCTAATTACCCGCTAGAATTGCTTTTACATGAAAGCCGATCACTGGCTGAAAAGAATGATACCAAGATGATACCTAAACCTGCAGGCATCATTCTGGTATAACCATTCAAAGTCCAGCAACATACTGGACATATATTGTAATCTTTTTTTTTTCATGCAGCCTCTTGGCTGAACGAAAAAAAGAGATTGATTGGTGGGTATGCCCACCATTAGAATACCTCCCTTCATCCACCCACTTCTAATGATGGGCATACATGCACCATTTATATATGCCGATGCATGGGGGCATCCTCCCGCAAAAG
The DNA here is from genome assembly GCA_028564925.1 of Lithobates sylvaticus. Classification (NCBI taxonomy): domain Eukaryota; kingdom Metazoa; phylum Chordata; class Amphibia; order Anura; family Ranidae; genus Lithobates; species Lithobates sylvaticus. The sequence continues at coordinate 164,579,552 of CM053033.1, read as the reverse complement.
TTATGCCGTGTACACACGGTCGGAATTTCGACCGTATGTACGTGGCATTAGGAGCCAATCGCTCCTCCCCCCCCCCTGCTGCCCCCATGCTTCGGCATATATGCTCTTTTTTTAACTGTGGTGGTGAAATCACCTCCTACAGCGTTGGAGTCGCGGCTTTATGTATCGTGGGAGCAAACGCTGTTGCTGTCAAGATAAATAAATCCGCGCTGCAACTGAATGGCGCACCTGAAAACAAAAAAATGCTTAACACTAAAACACAGTAAACAAAATTACATACCTGAAAAGCAAGCATGATAAAACATGATAAAACATAATAAAACATTGCAGAATAGAATGGAGTAAAAAAAGAGCAACAATAGAGAGAGAATAGAGAGAACAATAAAACGACAACTATTTTTGTTTTTTTTATTTTTTTGAGATTCACAGGTAAAAAAGCTCCTGACTGAAGCGACTGAATCAAAACGCTACCACAAAAAAAATGTTAGCGATCGCAGGGATCAGGCCTGACTCTGCGAACACTGCAGTTATGTGTGCTTAGTGTTTTGTAAGTGACAGTGATCGATCGATACTGCACTTGGGTGGGCTGGGCTGGGCGGAGGGGGAAAACGCAGGTGCTAGCAGGTATCTGGGCTGATCCCGCTAACAATGCGTTTTTTTGGAACCCTAAACTGCTGGGACGCTAGTATAGATCTGATCAGATCAGATATTGATCTGTTCAGATACTATACCACTAAGGGAGGTGTATGCTTTGCGCGTGGGTGTTTGCGGTACTGGCACTAACCTGGGGCGACGCAGACCTTATTTGACCCTAAAACCTAATTGATATCACCCGCCGGGCGATCAGGGGGTTAAACCGTTATTGGGTAATAAATGGCGGGTGCCCTGACAGTATAAAAAACAAGCTAACTAACCAGCGTCACCCGTAACAGTAATACAAAAAAAAACTGGTTACCTAGCGACACTAATGCAGGGATCAGAAAAACGATCGCTTAGTGACACTGGCAAAAGGGGGTGAAAGGGTTAACTAGGGGCAATCAGGGGGTTAAACCTTTATTAGGTAATATATGGGGGTACCTGACGCTATATAAAAACCTGACGGGGAACCTAAATAACGAAATAACTAACTGGCTAACCAGCGTCACCAGTGACATTTTATACGGTGATCACTGGTGAAAGGGTTAACTCTAGGGGCAATCAGGGGGTTAAAACCTTTATTTAGGTTGTAATATGGGGGTACCTGACCTATAAACCTATTTATGAACCTATATAAACATGGCGGTTAACCTAAAAAAAAACTGGTTACCTAGCGACACTAATGCAGCGATCAGAAAAACGATCGCTTAGTGACACTGGCAAAAGGGGGTGAAAGGGTTAACTAGGGGCAATCAGGGGGTTAAACCTTTATTAGGTAATATATGGGGGTACCTGACGCTATATAAAAACCTGACGGGGAACCGAAATAACTAACTGGCTAACCAGCGTCACCAGTGACAGTTATACGGTGATTACTGGTGAAAGGGTTAACTCTAGGGGCAATCAGGGGGTTAAAACCTTTATTTAGGTTGTAATATGGGGGTACCTGACCTATAAAACTATTTATGAACCTATATAAAACATGGCGGTTAAAATAAAAAAAAAATGGTTACCTAGCGACACAATGCAGCGATCAGAAAAACGATCGCTTAGTGACACTGGCAAAAGGGGGTGAAGGGGTTAACTAGGGGCAATCAGGGGGTTAAACCTTTATTAGGGGGGGGTAGGGGGCTACCTAGGACCTAAAACTAACTGCCCTGACAGTTATTACAGTCACACTGACACTAAATGCAGTGATCAGTAAATAAATGATCACTGCAATTAGTGACACTGTGACTGGGGGGGGAGGGGGTGATCTGGGGGGTGATCAGGGGGTGACAGGGGGGTGTTTTGTGTGCCTAACTGTACTGGTGTCAGTGTAGTGTTGTGCACTAACCTTAACATGTTCGCCGCTCGGCGTCTCCGGTCACATAGACCGGCGCACCGAGCGTGACATCACTTCCGCCTTCCTGTCTATACAATAGACAGGAAGGGGAAGTTTCTCATTGGCCAGGAGCGATCGCGAGGGGGTGGCCAGAAACCACTGGCCGTCCCCTCGTCCCGGATCGCTCCTGAAGCGATGCCGACCGTCCCCGCCGGCGGAGGGGGGTCCGATCGGACCCCCCAACCGCCTAAAGAATGGCACGTACAGGTACGTGGTTCTGCCTGTACGTGCCATTCTGCCGACGTATATCTACATGGGGCGGTCGGCAAGTGGTTAAAATACTTTGTTATTAGTTTGAAGTTCAAACTTTGAACTTAGTTATTTTCCCCCTCAGCAAGGACTACATTTTTTCAGGCTTGTTGGCCATTTAATTGCTGAGTGTTCTGCTCCTTGTCTGCTGTTTGGGCATTCAAAGTGTTTCATTAATATGCCAAGAAAAAAAGCACAAAGCAGTTTTGTTAATGTTGAAAATAAAACAAAATATTTCCTGAACACTGACTTAACTCATTAAGACCCCTTTCACACTGATCCTCCTATAGCGTCAGCGGTAAAACGCCGCCATTTTTAGCAGCGTTTTACCGTCGGATTTGGGGCGCATTTTCGGCCGCTAGCGGGTCGCTTTTACCCCCGCTGGCGGCCGAGAAAGGGTTAAAACCCCAGACAAAACGCTGCAATGGCGGCATTTTGCCGGCGGTATTACAGCGCTGCCCCATTGATTTCACTGCTCCAAAGAAGCTGCTGGCAGGACTTTTAGCGACGCCCTGCCAGCGCACCACTGCAGTGTGAAAGCCCTCAGGCTTTCACACTGCAGACAATGGTGCAGCAGCTTGAGGGCGGATTGCAGGCGCTATTTCTAACGCTATAGCGCCTGCAATACGCCCTCGGTGTGAAAGGGGTCTTAAAGGTGGAAATGGGGTAGATCAGTATTTTGACTTGACCAAAATAAATGACTTGCTTGACTTCTAGCAGGGACTCGACTGCTTTTCGCCACAGTAACTTGAGACTTGAAGGTTAAGACTTGCACATGTGTGACTTACTCCCATGTCTGGGGGAAATGGATGTAGCTGAAGTGGTTTTTAAGTGGAAATTGCATATTCCTGACACACTATATTATTAATAAAGTATTGGGACACCTGCCTTTACACACACCTGAACTTTAATGACATCCCAGTCTTGGGGCTCTTTCATCCTTCTGTTTTCGGATGAAAAACGGACATACATGTATCCCTATGGGATAGCGGGTGTCAGCGGATGAGCATCCGCTGACACCCGATCTCGTCCGTGTCCGCTATGCTCCGTTTCTGCAGACGGAGGAAAACCCTATTTTTTCATCCGTCTGCACAGCGGATCGGATGACGACGGATTCTACGGTCCGTCGTCACCCGATCTCCCATAGGGGAGAGCGGCGCTCTGACAGGTCCATCCCTGCGCTGTGTGGAGTGACGGACCTGTCATCTTCCTGCTCAGCGGAGATCGCTCCGGCATCCCCGCTGAGCAAGCGGATATCCACGGGGCGGATCAGCACTGATCCGCCCCGTGTGAAAGAGCCCTTAGTCTGTAAGGTTCAATATTGAGTTAACCCACCCTTTGCAGCTATAACAACTTCAACTCTTCTGGGAAGGCTGTCCACAAGGTTTAGGAGCGTCTATAGGAATTTTTTACCATTCTTAAAGAAGCGCATTTTTGAGGTCAGGCACTGATGCTGGACAAGACCTGGCTTGAAGTCTCTGCTCTAATTCATCCCCAAGATGTTCTATCAGGTTGAGGTTTGAAGTTTCACCACCGCAAACTGGCTCATCCATGTCTCTATAGACCTTGCTTTGTGCACTGGTGTGCAGTTATGTTGGAACAGGAAGGGGCCATCCCCAAACTGTTGCCACAAATTCGGGAGCCTAAAATTGTCTCTTTTGCATGTGCGTTTTTGGATGCATTCTGTGCCAATTCACACAAGATGCAGTTCTGTGTGCTTTTTTTTCTGCACTAAAAATGCATGCAGTGTATTCCAATGGCTTTAGTCATAACCAATGCAGTTTCCGGTGCAGAAAAAAAAAAAAAGAGCGCGTTGCATTTTTTTTTCTGCACAGAACTGTACTGGAACCTGCAAATTGTATCAAAAACGCAATGGCACTGTGCGTGGTCTGAACTGTAAGCAAAAACTAATCCGGAACGTATCTGGTGTATATTTTTGTGGTATTTACTGACCCTACAAATGCACGCAGTGTTTTTCCATGTATTCCAATGGCTCTAATTCACACCAATGCAGTCACTTTCCGGTGCAGGAACTGACTGCACTGGTGTGAACTAGAGCCATTGGAATACATGGAAAAACACTGCGTGCAATTTTAGGGCCAGTTCACATCACATCGCATCAGAACTGCACAGAAAGTAGGTTATATGATTTTCAATGGCATAGTTCACACTAGAGCTACACAATTCTGGCCAAAACAAGAATCACAATTTATTTGCTTAAAATAAAAAGATTACGATTCTCGTGGTGTAAAATCTTTCCAAGTAGGGGTACTTGCAAAAATCCGACTTACAAATGACTCCTACTTACAAACGGTGGGGGGACAACAGGAAATCCACCCCTAGGAAGGGAAATTCACTCCTGTAAGAGTTAATATGGGAAAAAGGTACATCCACCGATGCTTTATCACCAGTCCATGTTTCCCTAACAACCCAACATTTTCAAAATCCAATTGTCATTGGGACAGAAGGTGAGGTGAAATCTTCTGAACAGGGGCACAGACAGCAAAACAAATGTTACAGGGGTGATAACCCTTCTCTATGTCATCTAAAAAAACGTAAAAATGTATTTTTTGGCTGGAGCTACACTTAAAAAATATACCTGTTCCGACTTACAAACAGATTCAACTTAAGAACAAACCTACAGTCCCTATCTTGTTTGTAACCCGGGGACCCCCTGTATACAAAAAAAAAAAAAAAAAAAAATTGGGCTAACTTTACTGGTTAGTCTTTTTTTTTTTTAAACTCATTAAAGTTTAATTCCCCCCCCCCCCCCAAAAAAAAAATTGCATTAGAATGCTGCGCATTCAGTGTGACATAAAATATTGCAACAACCACCATTTTATTTTCTAGGGTCTCTGCAAAAAAAAAAAAAAAATTAAAAAAAAATAAAATAAATAAATGTATGTTTGGGGGTTCTAAGTAATTTTATACCAAAAAAAAAAAAAAAAAAAGATTTCAACTTGAAACCAACAAATGTCAGGAAAAAAGGTTTAGTGTTTAATTGGTTAAACTTCCCTCATTTACACATCAAAGTGTATTCTTTTGATCAAAATGACAAATTGTTACAATGTTCATACTTGAGTTCCACTCCTAAAGAATGTTGTCTCTTAGCAGTGTCCATTTTTTTTCCCCCTTTCTTTTGTTGGTTTCAGCAGAGCACAGAGAATTCGCCCTAAAGAGCAGCCTAGTGCGCTGTTTTTTTTTTTTTTTTTTAAGCTGCACTTTGCCATAGACGTCTGAGATCCTGCGGTTTCAGAAAGCTTTCAAAGCCATGGTTTCTATTTTTTTTGAGGCACTGGATGACTGGAATAGTACCACTGGATCAGCGCCTGCACAGAAACTGCAGTGCACTATGTGGTGTCCCTGGAAAGGTGTAGGGAGCTTTTCCCTGTGTTTTCAATGGGTACAGCAGCCGAGGCAAATTAATTGGCTGCTGTGCCCGGGCAAACATGGCCGCGGAGAACCCACACAGACGTGAACAAGAGCTAAGAGAGACCATCCTGTACATCCCACTCGCCTATACACACACTGACACAAGACTAATGTCACAATATAGCCCAGGACCGGAGTTCAGCCTTCCACCTCTGAGGAACGAATACAAGTCACCCTGCCATTTCCACCCACTCCCCCCTACTTCCCTGCAACGCTCTTCTCTAGGCGTGCATGTGGAGTCTGCAGCAGCTTTCGGGTTTGCCGTGCGTCGCACCCCAGTGACGCGGTCACGCAGCGGCGGCGGCCGACGCGCACGTTAGTGACGTCGCAATGCAGGCCTGAGACCGGGCTGAGGGGAGCGTCGTCCGCCCGGAGAGAATGCAAGTATCTGTCCGGTGTGATAGAGGAGGAGGGGGAGGGGATTTCTCAGCCTTTATATGGAGTGCAGAGCAGGCTGAGAGGAAGGGGGTGACCGAGGACAGCAGAGTCAGCTGTGTACATCAGGGAGGGAGTCATCAATCTCCTCAACTACAACTCATTGCCTTCCCTGTTCCCCTCCCACATTTTATATATATATATATATATATATATGTAACATTACCATTAACCCCTTCCTGCCTGTCCCGCTTCCCTTTACGATCGTCCGGTGTGTCGCTGGACTGCCTTTGTTTGTTTGATGCGCTCTCAGCGCCAAGACCTAGCGGGCACAGATGGTCCAGGCTACAGATCGGTAGATTCTGATCGACGACAGCGTCACATTATTATTATTATTATTATACAGGATTTCTATAGCACCATCAGTTTACACAGCGCTTTACAATATAAAAAGGAGACAATAAAGTCATAATACAATAAAATACAAAAGGATTAAGAGGGCCATGCTCAGAAGAGCTTACAATCTAATAGATGATCACCGATCTCCCCCCCCCACCACCACCATCATGAGCGTTCCGTTGAGGCTCTGTTAAAGCGGAGTTCCACCCAGAAATTGAAATGAAAACCCCTCTGGTGTCACATTTGGCACCTTTTAGGGGGAGCGGATACCTGTCTAATCCAGGTATTTGCTCCCACTACCCGGGAAAATCACCACAATGTCAACGCAATGCCTGGTAAATCCCCCCTTGCTGTCTTCTGAGATACACACAGGTCCTAGAAGACAGCAGGGACCAATCAGAACTAGAGCTGCACGATTCTGGATAAAATGAGAATCATGTTTTTTTTTTTTTTTTTTTTGCTTAGAATAAAGATCACGATTCTCGCTGCGTAACCTCTTCTTTCACATTATACAAAAAAAAATAAAAAAATTGGGCTAACGTTACTATATATATATTTTTTTAAATTCATTGAAGTGTATTTTTTCCTAAAAAAAAAAGCATTTGAAGGACCGCTGCACAAATACAGTGCAACATAAAAAATCGCCATTTTATTCTCTAGGGTCTCTGCTAAATAAAAATATATATATTTGGGGGTTACAAGTAATTTCCTAGCAAAAAATACAGATTTTTAAGCGGCGGTCCACCTTAAAAACTTAAAAACCAGCAGCTACACATACTGCAGCTGCTGGCTTTTAATAAATCGGACATTTACCTGTCCTGGAGTCCAGCCATGTCGTCACCGCAGCTGATGTCTCCATCAGCTGTCGGGTGCTGCTGCTGCCATTGCGAGTAAGGGAGCCCGGCAGTGTAGCCTTCGCGCCGGAAACCCTACTGCGCATGCACAAGGCCCCGCTGCTCTCTCCTACTGTCCCGGCGACAGGGGGAGGAGGGAGCCCTCAGTGACGTAATAAGCCATGACGTGGACTCCCGGAAGTGCCAACAGGATATCTGTCAAAGGCAAGTATCCTGTCCCCTGCCCCCCCCCCCCCCCCCCCCCGAAAGGTGCCAATTGTGCAATTGTGGCACCGGAGGGGGAGAGGAGACAAATGAGTGGAAGTTCCACTTTTGGGTGGAAATCCGCTTTAACTTTGTAAGAAACAAAAAGGTTTAGTCTTTAAGTGGTTAAACTTCCCTCATTTACACACTTCATCCCTTTTGATCCAAGAAGGAAAAGTTACAATGTTTCTAGTTCTCTACTAGCGCTGACAGGCTACCCAGATTTTTTCTTTTAACAGCTGAGTGAGCAGAGAACTCTCTACACTTGTTACATGAATGAATCCGGAAATTCTGCATAGAAATCGTGAGGGGGGGTTGAATCGAAACCCCCTTTTTTTTTTAAACGATTAATAGTGCAGCTCTAATCAGAACGCGCAGTGCGCAGTAGGGACCTAGGAGTGAAGCAGAAAGTCTTCACTGCCAAGTTCCCTTAAAAGTAATGGTGGCGGCAGCACCTGGGAGTCGATCCAAAGATCGGCTGGGGTGCCAACATCGCAGGCCCCTGGACAGGTAAAGTGTCCATATACAGTGGTGTGAAAAAGTGTTTGCCCCCTTCCTCATTTCCTGTTCCTTTGCATGTTTGTCACACTTAAGTGTTTCGGAACATCAAACCAATTTAAACAATAGTCAAGGACAACACAAGTAAACACAAAATGCAATTTGTAAATGAAGGTGTTTATTATTAAAGGTGAAAAAAAATCCAAACCATCATGGCCCTGTGTGAAAAAGTGATTGCCCCCCTTGTTAAAACATACTATAACTGTGTTGTCCACACCTGAGTTCAATTTCTCTAGCCACACCCAGGCCTGATTATTGCCACACCTGTTCACAATCAAGGCATCACTTAAATAGGAGCTGCTTGACACAGTAAGGTCCACCAGAAGATCCTTAAAAGCTACACATCATGCCGAGACCCAAAGAAATTCAGGAACAATTGAGAAAGAAAGTAATTGAGATCTATCAGTCTGGAAAGGGTTATAAAGCCATTTCCAAAGCTTTGGGAATCCAGCGAACCACAGTGAGAGCCATTATCCACAAATGGCGAAGACATGGAACAGTGGTGAACCTTCCCAGGAGTGGCCGGCCGCCCAAAATTACCCCAAGAGCGCAGCGACGACTCATCCAAGAGGTCACAAAAGACCCCACAACAACGTCCAAGGAACTGCAGGCCTCACTTGCCTCAGTTAAGGTCAGCGTTCATGCCTCCACCATCAGGAAAAGACTGGGCAAAAATGGCCTGCATGGCAGAGTTCCAAGGAGAAAACCACTGCTGAGCAAAAAGAACATCAAAGCTCGTCTCAATTTCTCCACAACACATCTTGATGATCCCCAAGACTTTTGGGACAACATTCTGTGGACCGATGAGACAAAAGTGGAACTCTTTGGAAGGTGTGTGTCCAAGTATATCTGGCGTAGAAGGAACACTGCATTTCAGAAAAAGAACATTATACCAACAGTAAAATATGGTGGTGGTAGTGTGATGGTCTGGGGCTGTTTTGCTGCTTCAGGACCTGGAAGACTTGCCGTGATAAAAGGAACTATGAATTCTGCTGTCTACCAAGAGATCCTGAAGGAGAATGTCCGACCATCTGTTCGTGTACTCAAGCTGAAACGAACTTGGGTTCTGCAGCAGGACAATGATCCTAAACACACCAGCAAGTCCACCACCGAATGGCTGAAGAAAAACAAAATGAAGACTTTGGAGTGGCCTAGCCAAAGTCCTGACCTGAATCCTATTGAGATGTTGTGGTATGACCTTAAAAAGGCTGTTCATGCTCGAAAACCCTCTAATGTAACTGAATTAGGACAATTCTGCAAAGACTTCTGCAAAGATGAGTGGGCCAAAATTCCTCCAGGACGCTGTAAAAGCCTCATTGCACGTTATCGCAAACGCTTGGTTGCAGTTGTTGCTGCTAAGGGTGGCCCAACCAGTTATTAGGTTTAGGGGGCAATCACTTTTTCACACAGGGCCATGATGGTTTGGATTTTTTTTCACCTTTAATAATAAACACCTTCATTTACAAATTGCATTTTGTGTTTACTTGTGTTGTCCTTGACTATTGTTTAAATTGGTTTGATGTTCCGAAACACTTAAGTGTGACAAACATGCAAAGGAACAGGAAATGAGGAAGGGGGCAAACACTTTTTCACACCACTGTATTATGTCAGTAGCTGCAGTATTTGTAACTGCTGCTTTTTTATTTGCCGGCGGAACTCCGCTTTTAACAACTGCACATTCTGAGAATGATTTCCACAAACACATGACCCAGAGCACGTAATAAAACACACTGCGCTTGCGGTGCAAATATTAGTTAATGGCACCCCAAACACACAGACAGAAAAACGCATGTTTTGCCACACAGCGCAAAAAAAAAACCCACATAGCTCATTGGAGTCAATTCACTAAGAGATAAATACACATGCATTTTTGAGTTAATATAACTTGTACGGTATTTATCTCAAAATTAGTCAATCCAAAAGAAATATTATGCGTTATTTACCAAATGTATTTCTTGCGATATTTAGCGTTTAATTTCGTGTTATTTTTGGTGTTATTTTTTGCACAGTTTTTTTTTTTGCCAGACTAACGCTGCACCAGAAGGCACTCAGCAATATTCTGAAACTATGAAAATGTTCTAGGATGCTTTCATTCACAAAATTATCATTCCTGAGCTCGGAGGAGAATTTTTGTCAAACTGATACATAGGGGGTTATTTACGAAAGGCAAATCCACTTTGCACTACAAGTGCAAACTACAAATGCAAAGTGCACTTGAAATTGCACTGAAAGTGAAGTCGCTGTAGAACCAAAGGGGGACATGTAAGGAAAATGTAAAACTGCATTTTAGCTTGCACATAATTGGATGATAAAATCAGCAGAGCTTCCCCTCATTTCTGATCTACCCCTCAGATTTACAGCAAGTGCACTTGCATTTGTAGTTTGCACTTGTAGTGCAAAGTGGATTTGCCTTTCGTAAATAACCCCCACTGTATACTTTCAATTTCCTAGCCAGTGCAGAGTTCCTCTAAGGGCCCATTCACACCTGAGCGTTTTCAGCCCCAAAGTTTCAAAATTTCCAAGCAAAATCCCATTTATTTAAACAGCCCCTGTTTCCACCTGAGCGTTCTGTCGCCTGAAGCTCAAAAAAGTACATGAGCTTCTTTTTAGGCTCTGTTCACACCTACGTGTTTTGTTTTCAGGCAGAAAGTTTGGTGACATGTACAAAATTGTGGCAAAATCACCCATGTAAAAAGCAGAAAACGCCTGTGATCTGCCAAAGAAGAAGCTCCTGTTCTTTTTTGAGCTTCAGGCATTTTGCTTCAGATGACAAAACGCTCAGCCCCCGTTCACACCAATGCGAATTAGAAATGCGGCTTACACCGCATCCAATTCGCAGGACATTTCAAAATACATTAATTTTAATGAGGTTGGTTCACATATCTGCGGTGCATTCACACTGCGCATTGCAGAAAAAGCGTGTGCGTTTTTTGGGCAGTGCGGTCCAGCTCAGGTGCGAATTCAGGCCCATTATCTTCTATGGACACGCATCTGATTCACAGATGCCTTCCGTTCTGAACAAGGAATCTCTCCTTGTTTTCACTACACCTCCCCCTCCTCTCCCCCTCTCCCTGCTCAGCTGATGCGCTCATAGAACGGAGCGGCATCGCTGAACAGCTACATTTTCTCTTCACAGAGAAAATGTAGCTGGAATTCGCACCGCACTGGTTTGAACCCGGGCTCAGATGTGAACAGGGGCCATTGAAATGAATGGGATTTGTCTTGTTGGCCGTTTTTAGAGCTGAGGCTTGCAGCAGAAAAATGCCCAAAAACACCTAGGTGTGAACAGAGCCGACAGCCTCGTACACGCGGTACGAAAATCAGAAGGGGATTGTCATTTGATAGACTATTGTCTGAAGTTCTTACCGTTAGTACTCTCATTTCAATAATTGTTTTCCATATTTCGGCCAACGACAGCTCCATTTCAGATTTTCAGATAGTCATTACACAAATCCGTCACACAAGTCAAAAGTACAAACATGCATGCTCGGAATCGATGCTCACCAAACACAAAATTAGCAGAAGGGGCCCAAAGGGTGGCGCTCAAGAGCTGAAATTCCTCGTAGTACGTCACTACGTTTGTGTTTGTGGCACGACAATTTGTGTACCGTTAGTGTGCAAGACAAGATCCTGGCACACGCCCTTTTGACAAATATCAGACGCTTGGTTGGTCAACAATTGTACCGTGTGTACGAGGCTTAAGGCAGATTACAGGCGTTTTTCTGCTTTTTACATTTGTGACCCTTTTGACCTGTACAAAACCACGCGACTTTCCGCCTGAAACGATACGCTCAGGTGTGACTGCAGCCTAAGGCTGGCCATAGATTATACAATTTTCATACAATTTTGTTTAGATTTACCTTCAACTATGGTAGTGCAAGGGTCTGCCTAATTGGATACAATTGAAAGTATTTTAGTTTTGACCTCAAATATGTTTTTTGGTAAATAAAGTAAAGAGGAAATTGTACAAGATAATTGAACATGTAGTGCCAGCCTAAGGCAGTTGTTCTGTCCTCAGGACCCACCAACGCGCTAGATTTTAGTCTCCGTTCACATCTCTGTGGGCGGAACGCCGCAATTCTGCTTGCGATTCGCGATAGCGGTAAATCACGGGACGCCCGTGCGTTCCTGGTGCGCTACCCTTCAATTTCAATAGCACCCCAAATGCAGCACAATTTTTTTTTCGCGATTCATCGGGCGGTAAAAAGGTGCAAACAGAATCGCTGGATGCCTGATGCTCAAAAGAAGCACACAGATATGAACTACATACATAGGAAACCATGTTAAATGGACTGTAGTGTGTTTCTGCAAAACTGAAAACGCACTAAAAAAATACATAGATGTGAACCAGGTCTCAAGTATTACCTTGGGGAGATGCAGACTAGAATACTGCAATCACTGAGCAGCAAATGATATCACCTGTGATGTATTTCCGTTATCTTGCAAACCTGGTCTGTTAGTGGCCCTGAGGACAGGAGTTAAGAACCACTAATCCAAGGCCCCTTTCACACTGGCTGTCCGATCAGGTACACCTGTCTGTTTGGCGGACTTGATCAGACCCTCCATTCACCCCTATGGAGCGACGGATGTCAGCAGTGACATATTCATCCATCTGGCGGATCAGTTCGGATGAAAACGAACAGGCGGTCTATTTTCACCTGATCTCCAAATAGAGGAGAGCAAGACTGGGTCAGTCTCCACTCTGCACCGTGATCGGAGTCGGACCTGTCATCCACCTGCTCAGCAGAGCGATCCCACGCTGAGCAAGCGGAGTCCGTCCAACGGAGGCACCCGTGTGAAAAGAGCCCAATTAGTATTTTGTATGTTTCTAAAATATTGACAACAAACACCAGGTGATGAATAACGAATGTGTGTGTGCTTTTTAGTGAATGGACTTTATTGATTTATCTCAAAACTTTTCTTAGATGCCAACCTAACCAATTGTCCCCTGGATCCTGTTCCCTCACAACTTCTATGGTCATACTCTTATTCTATCCCATTGTTTCTCAACTCCAGCCCTGAAGGCGCCCCAACAGGTCATGTTTTCAGGATTTTTGTCAGATGAAACGGCTGTTGTAATTACTAAGGCAGTGAAACTGATCAAATCACCTGTGCATAAAAATGGAAAGCCTGAAAACATGACCTGTTGGGGCGCCTTGAGGACTGGAGTTGAGAAACACTGGTCTATCCTATGCTCCATTACTCACATCTTTAATCTTTTCCTGTAGTGGCACCTTCCCCTCCCCTATAAAACATGCGCAGATCACTGCCATACTTAAAAAGCCCTCACTGGACCCCACCGACCTGAACAACTTGGGACCCATCTCGTTGCTCCCATTCACTTCTAAACTTCTAGAATTCTTAAGCTGGATACACACTATACAACTTTTCCTTTACCTTCAACTATGTAGTGCAAGGGTCTGCTTGATTGCATACAAATTAAGTGTTTAGGTTTTACCTCGTATTATATGGTTTTGGTAAATTTAAAGGAAAAAAAATCTATAAAAAAAAAAAATGATCTATTGTGTATCCAGCTTTACAGTCTGTCTTTCGCTCGCAGCACTCCACAGAACCTGCCTTACTAAAACTCACTAACTGCTAAAACCAATGGCCATTACTCCATATTCCTACTACTTGACCTCTCTGCAGCCTTTGTTACTGTTGACCACCCGATCCTTCTCAATAAACTCTGTTCCCTTGGCCTCCAAGATTCTGCTCTATCCTGGTTCTCCACCTACCTATCACAGCGCTCTTTCAGTGTTACCTACGTCTCTTTGCCCCTTTCTGTGGGGGTCCTCCAAGGCTCTGTTCTTGGACCAGTTCTCTTCTCTATCCACTACACCTCCCTTGGTTACTTGATAACCGCCCACGGCTTACGATACTATCTATACACTGATGACACCCAAATCTATCTGTCTACTTCCCACCTCACACCACCAGTTTCCTCTTTCATTACTAACTTACTAACTGACCTATCAGCATGGATGTTGCACCACTTCCTTAAACGAAATCTCTCTAAAACCAAGCTGATAATATTCCACCCATCATGACTTTACCATCAAGGTCAATAATGCAACCATCACCCCCCCCCCCCCCCCCCCCCCCCCCCCATGCCAGGGTACTAGGTGTACTCCTAGACTCTGACCTGTCCTTTCAGCCCCAAATCCAATCATTGTCATAAGCTTGTAGACTTCACCTCTGTAACATCTCTAAAATATTCCCCTTTTTAACAAATTATACCACCAAGCTACTCATTCACTCCCTTGTTATCTCTCATCCTGACTTTTGCAACTCCCTTCTCATAGGCCTGCCTCTACATAGGCTATCCCCTCTTCAGTCTGATCAGTCATGAATGCTGCTGCCAGACTTATCCACCTTACCAACCGCTCAGTGTTTGCCAATCCCTACAATGGCTTTTGATCGCCCAGCAAATTAAATTCAGAATACTAACCACAACATACAAAACCATTCACAACACTGCATGGAGCTACATCAACAATCTTGTCTCCAAATATCACCCAAACTGTCCTCTCTGCTCTTCTCAAGACCTCCTAATCTCAAGCTCCCTTGTCTCCTCCTCCCATGCTCCTCTCCAGGATTTTTTCAGAGCCCATCTTCTGGAACTCTCTACCTAAACCTGTCCGGCTATCTCCTACTCTAGCTGCCTTCGCTTATTTGCCTCCTCCCCCCTCCGCTGCCACATTTGGCTCCTTTCAAGGTGAGTGGGTACCTGGTTTTGACCAGTACCCACTCCCACTTCCGACTAACTTTGCCACTGTGCACTTATCTAGAAGATTGTCCCCCTCCTCCTCCTTCCCCCTCCTTGCCCCACTGTTGGGACATTCACAAAGTGCAGAGCGCTTTGTGCATGCACAGTAGGGAACCGGCTGTCAAGCCGCAAGGCTTCACTGCCTGTTTTCCTTACCCGAGATGGCCGTGGAAGCACCTGAGAGCATATTGAAAAATCAGCTCGGGTGAAGACACCGCTGGATTTGTGGACAGGTAGATGTCCTAATAAGAGTCGTCAGCTACAGTATTTGTAGTTGCTGACTTTATATTTTTTTTCTGAAGGAGCTTGGAGCTCCACTTTAACATGTAAAGGCTGGCCTTAGCCTTGGACCACTCCACACGCCATCTTCTCTGACATGTTTTGCTTTATCCACCATGGGCTTAGTCTTAAAGGACCTCTATGACTAAGCCCTGGTGGGTGGGGTGAAACTTGTCAGAGGACATGGCGTGTGGAGTGGTGCAAAGCAGAGGACAGCTTATACATGTTAACCTCAGACTGGAGAGGGTTGAGTGGCGATTTTTTCAAGTATGCTTTACACTACTGGATGGTGATATTTTTTACCAGCACCCCATTCCTGAGTACCAGCAGGACTATATATACTTCCATTTTTGCTTAATGTGACACTACAAGTATTAGATTGTCAATTGTGACAGTGGTTACATAATCATTGATCCCCACCCCCTCCCTTCCTGGCCATTTTAAACTTTTTAAGTCTCTGTTTACATCTGCACATCGCACTTGCGGTGCCAGTATTTGTTAGCGGCACCCCACGCACAGCAAAAAAAAAAAAAAACAGGCAAAACTGAATGCCCGAAATAATAGAGTGGAAGCTTCTTTTGGCACATTTGTAACGCATAGGGTAGCTTATTCAAGTGAATAGGCTGCTTATACGTGTCGCTCAAAATCGCATGTTCGCAAGACACACAGATGTGAATTGGGCCTAAAGGACGCCAGGGTGGGCGAGAAGGTGTTGAACAGTTCTCAACACCCAGGGATGGGGCAGAAAGGATTGACGATCATGTGACCACTGACCACTGCAAAAGCAGTCACATTATCAACGATCCCCCCCATCCTGCTTCCCAGGTGTTAGAAACCTGGGCTCAGGTGATACAGAGGTGTGAAAAATCATCCTACAAAAGTTGTACCTGTTTATCTGTAACCCTTTCTTCTCTACATCCGTTCAAGGTGCAGAATTTACACAGGATCTCTCAGCTCTAAAAAGCAGGGGAAAAGAGCTGAAATTACATCAGTAAGGAGAGCTCCCCCTGCACACAGGAACAGAGCTGAGGCTGTCAATCTTTTGAAGATCCCTCCCCGTCACCATTTTTTTTTTGGTGTCAGGAACACTCTTCAGAAGTGACTCATGCTGATGGCAAAGGAATGAGGCAGCAGCCAGAAATTACACTTTGTGCTATGGATTGAGACAAGTACACACTATAGAGGGATATAATTTGTTCATATTTTGTGTCTGAGGTTTACAGCCATTTTAAGGCTCCATATAAATCTGCAAGAACGCACACAGACACACAAATATTAGCACATATTCCTGGAATGTGCTTTATCCCATTCTTCCATGTTGCTAAGACGTTGCTATCCCTCCAGGATTTACTAATCACAACCACTATCCCAGGATTGTGCTCTTAAACCCCTACATGTGTGGTCTGCTATCACCTTCAATGCAGCATCATTGAACTCGGAGCTACTTCCTGCTACAGCTAGGAGTGCCTTAGCAACATCCTAGCAACAAGGTAGGCTGGGATAATGCCATCTCTGTGAGGTTTCAGGAGGTAAGAAAGCCTACACCTATTCCAAGGGCAATATTCAACTTTAGTCAAAGCTGCACAGTTTGCTTTGAATGCAAAAAATAAAAACAAAACAAGCAGTCAGGTCCTTTATTGCAGAAGAGACATGCAGTGCAGTTAATTTACTAGAACTGGAGTGCAAAATCTGGTGCAGCTTTGCATGGTAGCCAATCTGTTTCTAACTTCAGCTTGTTCGATTAAGCTTTAACAAAAAAAATGGATGCTGATAGGTTTCTATGCAGAGCTGCACCAGATTTTGCACTCATTTTTAGTAAATCAACCCTAATGCCTTTCCTGCAATAAAATAAACTTGCCTGCGTGCAATCCTCCCAAGAATGTAAATGGAGCTGCGCATGCACAGCTCCGTTTACATTTCCAACACAGTGCCGGTGTGCCGGGCTTAAGGACTCCCTCGGAAGTGATGTTGTCCCACAGCAGCCAATCAGTACAGTTGAAGACCAGCACCTGAAAGAAGCAGTGGAGAAGACTCTGGCGTGGGACCTTGCAGGGTTTAAGACCCTTGGAGCAAAGTTATTTCATGTTTAAAGCAAACCTTCACCTCAAACGACATCTTGTGCTGCCCTGCCTCCTCCCTCTCTTACCAATAGACATTTTTTTCTCCCCAAAATATACTTTATTCATGCCGCAAAACATAACTACTTTTCTCGCCTAAACCAGATGTTCTCCTTGCCCCCTGTGGGTTAGATGTGCCTCAGGGCTCAGTTTCCGAGAGAGTCCGGGCAGCACATTTGTGCATGTCTGCCGGGTTCCCAGCCGTTTGTGCACATGCAGGGTGTGGCACACACACACAAAAAGACTAGCAACAGGGAAGTTCGAAATCTTTTCTGTCTTTGCGTGTGTGCGCATGCGCAGCTGCACCAAAAGGCTCTCAGACCTACTGCGACAAGAACACACACAGGGAGGTTTGAATCAGCTGGGATGGTCATAGCTACATCCTAGCAACAAGGCAGGACAGGATGATGCCATCCCTGGGAGTTTTTCAGCCATACTTCAGGAGGTATGTAAATTGCCTACACCTATAGCAAGGGCATTATTTAATTTTGAACAAAGCTGCACAGTTAGATTTTACCTACAGGCACCCCTTGCCTACAAAGGCATTTTTTGGTGAAGGTGAACAAACCCTTTAAGCCTGCAATCACAGCTGAGTAGAGGGTATTCCTGGTGATTTTGAAGCTTTATATTTTTCAGGTGTATTACAGGGGGAAGAAAACAGTTGTATAGGAAGAGCGTAAAAACCTGTCTTTCCCATTAAAGTCTATCTGACCATAATGCCTGAATATGCTTAAAAAAAAAAACACTTAAATCAGAAGTCCAGCGATTTTTGTATTGCTTTTTAAAAACTTTTAATGGGTTAAAGTAAAACTTTTTTTTCTTTTTGGATAGAGTATGAGAGTGTTATAACCTATGTCATTTTGCCATCTGTGTCCCATTAGGGAGGTTTCGTTGCACTTCCTGTCTCATAACCAAAACAGGAAATGAGAGGAAATCCATTCAAAGTGAGGCACTCCCTTGTCAACAGAACTGTTGTACCCATTGGAAGATTTCCCATTTTTTCCTGTTAATGGTGACAATCCAAAATGTAGGATGGTTTGTTTTCGGTCATCAGAACAGAGGTTGTCTCTTCCTAACAGGGACACAGACAGCAATAAATAGTGACAGGTGTTCTAATCCCTCTTCATCCTATCATAGTTAGGCCCCTTTCACACTGGGGCCACGTTCGCGGTAAAGTCACGCTCATTTTAGAGGCGATTTACCGTTGTTTAAGCAGCGCTTTTTGGCCGCTAGCGGAGTGCTGGCGGGGTTAAAAACTCCCTGTGTTGCGGCGCTTTCGAATCGCTTTTCAGGCGATTCAGAAAAGCTGCATATTCATTCCAATGGGCAGGGCATTTTGGGAGCACTAAATACAGCGCTCCCAAACCGCCGCAAAGATGGTGCTTGCAGAACTTTTTGGAACGTGTGAAAAGCCACTTGAATGAATAGGAGGCGGTTTTCAGGTGCTTAGCAGAGGCTATTTTCAGCGCTAAAGCACCTGAAAACCGCCCCAGTGTGAAAGGGGTCTTGGGTTGAAAGTCACAAGTCCATCTAGTTGAAATATCGTCACTCCCGCGCATGCGCGCGGGAGATTTCCTCCCGGCAGGGTCTGGTGTCTGCCGGGCTTTCAGTCGAGAATCCCCTGTACGCATGCGCCGCTGCAGTCATCGGCTCATTGCGAGGGGAATATCTCCTAAACCATACATACTTATTATAGGCTTACCTGTAGGTAAAAGTAAAAAAAAACACTATACAACCGCTTTAAAGCAATCTACTGAGCTGGCCAGAACCACCTCTGGATGGTGTCTATTCCTCATTTTCACAGCTCTCTCCGTGAAGAAACCTTTCCGCATTTGGAGATTACATTTTTTTTCCTCTAGATGTTAGAGTGCCCCCCTTGTCCTCGATTTTGAGTTATTAACTTTAAAGCGGAGCTCCACCCTAAAGTGGAACTTTCGCTTACTGTATTCCACCCTCCGGTGCCACAATTGGCACCTTTCAGGGGGGGGGGGCAGATACCTGTATAATACAGGTATCTGCACCCACTTCTGGGACTAGCTAGCCGCAGCTGTCCCACCCCTATCTGTAAATGCCCGTCCATATCCGAAGATGCCCCATTGTGTCTTGGGAAAAACACAGTTCCCAGGACACAACGGGGACCAATAAAGACGTGCAGCGCGACTAGCGCATGCGCAGTAGGGAACCGGGCAGTGAAGCCGCAAGCTTCACTTCCTGATTCCCTGACAGAGGATGGCGGCGGGGGCAGCCGAGAGATGAGTGATCGCTCGTCATCTTCTGCCGACATTGCTGGAACCTGGAACAGGTAAGTGTCTATTTATTAAAAGTCAGCTGCTGCAGTATTTGTAGCTGCTGACTTAAAAAAAAAAAAAAATTTCAGGTGGACCTCCTCTTTAAGGTCATTGCCAAGTTCACTATATGGGCCCCTTATCAGTTTGGTTGTCCTGTGCACTTCCTCCAGTTGCCCGATATCTCATTTGAGAACTGCATATTCCAGATGAGGTCTTACTAATGATTTGTATAGGGGCAAAAATGATATCTCTCTGGAGTCCATACCTCTATTATTACAAGAAAGGATTTTGCTCGCTTTGGAAACTGCAGTTTGGCATTGCATGCTATTATTAACCACTTCAATACAGGACATTCCCCCCCCCCTTCCTTCAATTTTCAGCTATCAGCGCTGTCACACTTTTGGTACAGTGTTGCATGACTGTGCAATTGTCATTCAAACAAGTTTTTTATAATTTTTTTGCCATAAATAGAGCTTTCTTTTGGTAGTATTTGCTCACCTCTGGGATTTTTTTTTTTTTGCGCTCCAAATAAAGACAAAAAAAAAAAATTATTGGTTTCTGTTACAAAACTTTAATAACTAATTAATACGTTTTCTCCTTCACTGATGAGGCAGTACTGATTGACACTGATGATGAGGCACTGACTGGTGGCACTGTTGGGCAGCACTGATCAGAAGGCACTGGCAGGCATCACTGATGGGCACGGAATGCCATCCCTATTGGGCACTGATTGGCATACCTGTTGGTCCTGGGTGGGCATCCTTGGTTGGTCTGCACTGATAATCAATGCGCTGATCGCGGCTTATCCTGCTGTACGTCATATGATGTCCAGTCAGGATAATGAAACCCCATTGTGCACGTTATATTGCTATATGGTGGGCGGGAAGTGGTTAAAGTGGATGTAAACCCTCACATATACCAAGTGAAGTGAACAGCCTCAGATACACCGAGATGAAACAAATCTCCCTACATAAGTTTTACATGTATATCTGCTGTCTTCATCTTTCTACATTATTTAGAAAGTGCACATCGTGTTAGAAATGTTTCTTCCTGTTTCAGCAGTGGGAGGGGAATCTGGGCATACACTGTGTGAGAGCTGATTGGAGGAAAGGCACCCCCCCCTCCACATAGGCAGAAGAATGAAGAAACTTGCAGAGCTGTGCTGTGAGAGAGGAGGGAGAGGGGGATGCATGCTGAATATGTTACATTACATGTTCAGAAAGGGAAAGTTAGCCTTTAAAGCGGACCTTCCAGCAGAAGCATCCATAATTTAATGATGTATTAATGATTACAGAGGTGTAATCATTTTTTCTTTTATATCTGTCTGGAGTTCAGTTTTAACCACTTCAATACCGCGGACTGTCATATGACGTCCTCCCATTCCCGGTTGCCTAGGGGGCGTGCGCGCGTACCCGCGGCGTCGCTCGGGACCCGGTGCGCGTGCCTGGCGGCCGCAATGTCCGCTGGGCACCTGCGATTGCCCAGGAACACAGCAGGACTGTGGATCTGTGTGTGTAAACACACAGATCCACGTCCTGTCAGTGGAGAGGAGACCGATGGTGTGTTCCCAGTACAGAGGAACACCGATCGATCTCCTCCCCTTGTGAGTACCCTCCCCCCACAGTTAGAATTACTACCATAGGGAACATATTAACCCCTTTAGCGCCCCCTAGTGTTAACCCCTTCCCTGCCAGTCACATTTACACAGTAATCAGTGCAATTTTATAGCAACGATCGCTGTGTAAATGTGAATGGTCCCAAAAATGTGTCCGAAGTGTCCGCCGCAATGTCGCAGTCATGAAAAAAATTGCAGATTGCCGCCATTATTAGTAAAAAATCAAATAAAAATAAAAAAAATGCAATAAATCTATCCCCTATTTTATAGACGCTATAACTTTTGCGCAAACCAATTAATATACGCTTATTGCATTTTTTTTTACCACAAATTTGTAGAAGAATACATATCGGCCTAAACTGAGTAAAAAAAAATTTTTTCTTTTTTTTTCTTTTAAATGTAATATTTATTATAGCAAAAAGTAAAAAATATTATGTTTTTTTCAAAATTGTCGTTCTTCTTTTGTTTATAGCGCAAAAAATAAAAACCGCAGAGGTGATCAAATACCACCAAAAGAAAGCTCTATTTGTGGGAAAAAAAGGACGTCAATTTTGTTTAGGTGCAACGTCGCACGACCGCGTAATTATCAGTTAAAGCGACGCAGTGCCGAATCGCAAAAAGTGCTCTGGTAAGGAAGGGGGTAAAATCCTCTGGGGCTGAATCGGTTAAAGTAGGGGGTCGACCGATATCGTTTTTTCAAGGCCGATACCAATTTTTCGGCTGCCAATAGTTAATATCAAGTGCTCATATTTTGTAGATTTAAAGTTTTAAAGATTTAAAGTTTTTTTTTTTTTTTTTTTTTTTTACACAGTCCCTTGTGACAGTAATAGGCAACGACAGGTACTCTTTATGGAGGGACCTGGGGTCTATAAGACCCCAAACCCCTTCTCCGCACTTAGAAAGTATTAAAAAAAAACTGCAGATCTTGGTGTATTTTAATACTTTTATTTTTTTAAACTGGCGCCTTTAGGATGCCAGTAATCCAGAAGTGATGATGTGACATTGCTTCTGTGTTACTAGATCCGAGACCCGAACAAAACCGATTCCTTCTTTGTTTGGGTCTCGGGTAAGCTGGCGGACTTGCCGGCTGGTCGCTCGGGCCTCCTGGTGACCTGGACGGAAAGGGGGGGGGGTGGGGGACGTCCCCTCCTACAGCTTGTAATAACAGCCAGGCGGCTGCTTAGCCGCATCGGTTGTTATTGCAAGAAAGCTGACCATCCGCTGTAATAAATGGTAACGGGGTAATGCCTGCAGCTGCAAGCATAACCCCCCGTATAACCCCTTGAAGTAATATCAGTAAGTTTGTGACTGATAACAATGATTATCGGTGCAGCCGATATTCACTTTTTTTTTTAAGTTAATCATGTAGTCAGTGGAATCTAGAAAATAACCCCCATTTCTTGTCTTCATTATCTATTAGCAGATCCTTCAGAATGGTGGGTGCACAGGAACTGGAGGTACAGGCATCTTCTATACAACCACAACCCCTTGTGCAACCTGCAGAAGCCAGTAGTCATCAATATGAGTGCCTGGAGTGTGGGAAAGTCTTTAAATGGTCTTCAAGATTAATACACCACCAAAGAACCCACACTGGAGAACGTCCTTATAAATGCTCAGAGTGTCCAAAAGCTTTTAAAGGCTCATCCGCCCTCCTTTATCACCAGAGAAGCCATACTGGAGAAAGGCCTTACAAGTGTGGAGACTGTGGTAAAGCTTTTAAGCGCTCCTCTCTTCTGCAGATCCACCAGAGTGTGCACACTGGATATCGCTCGTTCAAATGCAGTGTGTGCGGAATGGCATTCAAGTGGTCCTCCCATTACCAGTACCACATGAGACAACATACAGGAGAGCGACCTTATAAATGCAACATCTGCGACAAAGCATTTAAGAATTCCTCCAGTTTGAGGCGGCACAGAAATATCCACACGGGAGAGCGTCCTTATGTGTGTACGGTGTGTGGCAAAGCCTTTACGCAGTCCACCAACTTAAAGCAACATGAGCGGATCCACACGGGTGAGCGGCCTTACAAGTGCACTGAATGCGGTAAATCCTTCACCCATTCATCCAACTTGCTTCTTCACCAGCGTACACACACCAGCGGGGCCACACACAAATGCGACTTGTGCGGAAAAGTGTTTATTTCAGATACTTTCCTGCAGAAGCACCTGCAAACTCATACCATCGAACAGACGTTTGTACAAGCAGACGCTGAAGTGTTCCTGACTACTACCAGCGAAATCGAGACGGTGGAGATGCTTTATAAGTGTGGCACTTGTGACTTGACTTTCAAGGGTGAGGAGACGCTTCTTGAGCACCAGCAGAGCCATGTCGAGGAACAGAGCTATTCTTGTACATTATGCGATAAGACTTTTAAAAATGCCTCAGGGTTGTCCCGCCACCAATATACACACTCTAACGAAAGGCCTTATAAATGCTCCATCTGTGAAAAGACATTTGTGCAGCTCTCCAACCTCTTGATGCACCAGAGAACTCACACGGAAGAACAACAGCTCATCCAGACAGAGGCAGAGGTGACCTGCCCACAGACCATTGAAATCATTCCTCCCTTTACCACCGCCACCCCTGCTGAGACCGTCGAACGGCCGTACAAATGTACTGACTGTAATAAAGCCTTCAAAGGGTCCTCGGGACTGCGGTACCACATGAGGGACCATACTGGAGAGCGCCCTTACAAGTGTTCAGAGTGCGGAAAAGCTTTCAAGCGCTCTTCCCTTTTGTCTATACACCAGCGGGTTCACACGGGCGTCAGGGCATTCAAGTGTGCGGAGTGCGGCCTTACATTTAAGTGGTCCTCACATTATCAGTACCATTTACGGCTCCATACAGGGGAAAGGCCTTACAGTTGTACGGAGTGCGGAAAGTCCTTTAAAAACACTTCTTGCCTACGTCGCCATAGGCAGCTCCACACAGGGGAACGCCCATTTGCCTGTGTTATGTGTGGCAAGACCTTCACGCAGACTTCCAATCTACGTCAGCACGAGCGGACCCACACGGGAGAAAAGCCTTACAAATGTGAAAAATGTGACAAAACATTCACGCACTCTTCGAATTTGCAGTTGCATCAACGCACACACTCTAGCGACCGACCCTACAGGTGCACCATTTGCGGCAAAGGTTTTGTCATGTCTTCTTATCTTCAGAGACATCTGCGCACCCATTCCATAAACAGCAGCGGAGATGGCGACTCTTCCGCCCAAAGTCTAGCTCCTCAAAACGGACAAGCTGTGCCAGCTAGTCAAAAAGTGCAACTTGTGCCCGACATACCAACCATGCTAAATGTTGAAGTCTGCAACCAACCCAGTACTCTAAATTCACAAACCTTTTTCCTGGTACAAGTCCAACACCAAAACACTCCTAAGTTTATACTTGTGCCTTCTTCACAACTTTTGCAGCCTCAGCAGAAGGTTCCTGTAGCACCTAGTACTTCAAACCTAGTTACAATACAAAGCAATGCTAGTCAAAGAGCTCCACAGAATAAGGTTTTGCGAAAAAAGCCCAAGGCGAAAGCTTCTAATGCGGTCACTAATTTCACTAGTCCTAACAAAAACATTCTTATTATGCCCAACACAAGCCAAACCGTTCCTAACCTGCAGCCTTTTCAAATACAGACTATTCAAGGCTTTCCCCGAGCTCAAACACTACCCATGGGTCAAAATATAATTGTCTTACAGAATGTGACGGATCAAAGTCATCTGCAGCTACCGACAATGCATATGAATGCTATTCCATCTTCACTGAAGACTGCAAACATACAGATCCAACAATTGCCCAGTACACAAGACATAACTATTCAAAGCTTGCCTGGTTCTCAGGAAGTGTCCAATATTCAAATGAAAGCAGGGGAACTGCCCGGTATTCAAACTGTATCTAGCTCTGAAAACATTGCTAATATGCATATCCACCAAGAACTATCGAATGTGCACCACCAAACAAGTCCAAACACAACTCATCTTTCAGATATTCACATTCAAACCCTTCCAGAGCCACAGAGCGTCTCTAGTTTGCAAGAAAGTCAGAACTTGATTGTTGTACAGAATTCTCCGGGAGAGGAACTCCTTAGCTCTGAGAGCGTAGAAAACTTGCAGTCAATGGAGGAAGTGCAGGATGTCCACTTTGAAACCCTTCAGACGGAAGAAGGTTTGCAGAACGTCCTCGTCTTGCAAAATGCGGATGGCGAGCAGACAAGGTTGTGTGTGCAGGGAGTGGAAAATATTCAGGGCATACAAGATGTTCCTAATGTCCAAATCCAAGCCATGTCTAATATACAAGAACCTGGTGCCACGGCTCCAGAATGTCAAAAGGTCTTTATTATCCAGAGTTCTCAAGGAGAACAGACGCTTCAAATGGTGGATAACTTCCAAAACGATCCGAATCTGCACGTAGTTGAAAATATCCAAGGTTTGCAGGCCGGGCAGAACCAGCTTCAACTGTTACCTAGCATTCAGAGCCACAACACCGTCCAGCTACCACAGAACATGCAGCTGAGGACCGTACCGGCTAACCAAGGCCTACAAACTGTTCAAAAGTTTCAGGGTCTCCAGAATATACAAACGGTGGGTGCCGGGAACCAGAACGTTCAGACCATACAGCTAGTCCAAAAGAATTCTGGTCAGGGATTACAGCATGTATTGCCATTAATTCAGATTGTCCAGGCTGCCCCAAAAGTACAGCTTGTCCATACATTTTAATGTAGAAATACGGCAGTGCCTATTCTTCCTGTTTATGAAGTAATCATTATCGGCTGCAGATATTGAAATTAGGGCATCTGTGTTAGGTTATCATCTTTTTATCACATTATTAGTTACTTTTGTAATGGCACTGATTATTTCTTATCATAAAGGGCCAGTAAATTACAAATTCGCAGATTTTAAAATGTAAAATGTATTTAAACTCAGAAACTAAAATGTAATCCTATTGCGATTTCCCAGTCCTTAGATATGGTGGCTTTGTTAGTTTCTATTTGTCAAGCTTTTTTCCCCCCTCTATTTTCACCAGGCTATTCTGCCAGTAACATATTTTCTGTCCTCGGGTGGCTTCACTCACTGTACAGTCTCTGTGGAGGAGTAGCATTGCCACCTCAGGGCAGGACTATAGAAAAATATAAGTGTTAGAATATAGAAATAACATATATAAGTATTGCAATGCACTTAGAATAAAAAAAGAACCTATAGGGAGCCACTGCATCTAAGGAATAGTAAGCAGCAATATATGACATTTGTTTTTGGATTTCCATATGTTT
Source organism: Lithobates sylvaticus (assembly GCA_028564925.1). NCBI lineage: Eukaryota > Metazoa > Chordata > Amphibia > Anura > Ranidae > Lithobates > Lithobates sylvaticus. Next base: position 164,553,094 of record CM053033.1, on the reverse strand, counting down.
TCATTTGAAAATCTGTAAAGCAACAAGCTTTCCAAAGGCAGAAAAAAGGAAAATGAAGTCTAATACGTCACCGTCACTTTCCTTTCCTGGTACCGAACCATGGCGCATACTTGTGGTAATATGCTGCCTTTTTTGTCTGGAAAAAAAGTATATGTAGTCCTTGTGCTTCTTAAAAATTAGGCATGAATGTATTAATCAAGATAGGACCTTTTTGTGACTGCTCTCAGCCATGACCTGCTATATTATGGTATAGTTAGGATAAAAAAATAAGATCTGTCTTAGGCTCCTTTCACTTGGGCGATCTGATCGAAAGGTCCATGCACTCCTATGGACATGCGGGTGTAAACAGACTTGGGTCCATTTACTCCCGCCTACCTCCGAGTCTGAGCCGATCTGCTAAAAAAAATGGAAGGGGGGGGTCCATCCTATTCCAATTAGGTGGTTCAAATCGAAGTGTGGTTAGGTGTAAATGGACAGCAGAATCCGTTTACTCCCAGCCGCCCATAGAGCAGAGAGGGCTCTGTCCATGTCCACTCTGCAGAAACTGATGTGTCATCCTCCCGCACTGCTCCGATCAGCAGGGGATTTGTAAACTGATCCGCAGCTGATGACAATGGAATCCGCCCTGTGTGAAAGGGGCCTTAAGGCAAAAAAAATTAAAAAGAATTAACTGGAGCCTTAACTTACCTTCACCAATCCATTGTAATGCTCTTGATCCCCATTGCAAATACTTGACCATACATTAAGAGGCCTATTCAAAAAGCAGTTAATGTGATTTTAACCATCGCAACTCAATCGCTGTCATTTAAAACATATGCATCTGGAAGATTTACACAAGTGAATGTGTGGTGGATGTCTGATTCACTGCTTTACAAACATGCCCCTAAGCGCTTGTCAGGTCATACTGCTAGGCACATCTTTTCCCCTGCTTGTCAGTACTCAAGCCTTGTGATTGGCCGTAAAAAGTTGACACAGGAAGAGCAGAGGGAACAGGTCAAATTTCATTTTTTTATTTATTTTAAATTGGAGTTTGTTGCAGCGTGTACCACTTTAATTTTATCCTGATATAAATGCCCTTTAGTAAATAATAATTAATATATCTAGAAGGAAAGTTGTGGGGATAGAAATACAAGAGTTGCAAATTCTAATTTTCCAAGGTGCAGGCATCCTAATCCTGGCTTTGAAACCTAATGAGGCAATGACCTGGAACTAGCATGTAGCCAATGAAGGCTGTAAAGTCTGAACTCCCATCCAACATACTTGTTCCAAGCCACTCACTCAGTTGGTAGTGAAGCTGACAGCCCAAAGCCGGCACTATTAAACAAGTCATCAATGACAGTTCCTATATGTATATCCTCTAAACAACTCCACTAAGCACTAACTAACTGTACATACTATCACCTCATTTTTATTGCTGTGACCTTTTAGCTAGGCTGAAAATCCTCTCTTTGCACATTACGTATGTTGTATTTTAGGTTTACTGGTCCTTTAAAATTCAAATTGAGCAGAATGCATAAACAGAGGTTACCTTCAGTGAAAACCTTATGATTTGTATATCTAAAAATATCAGCTGAAGTAATATGAATATCTCATCCTTGTTGACCTGCCACCCAAACATTTTTAATTTTTTTTGCCCATTTTCATAATGGGTGAATTCTTTGACCAGTGGGGAGGCTTTGACGATGAAATGGGTAAAACCAAAGTCAGAATTTACAGGATAATATTACAAAAAATTAATGCGTCTGGATCGCCTGATCATTTTGACACATGGTTTTTGCTGACAGTAATATTTGATTATGCATTTTTTTTTTCATGAAATGCTCAGTTTAACCTCCCTGGCGGTATGATTCTGTCTAGAATTTTGTGCTGAAAGCGGTACAATTATTTTGCATGGAAATTTGGCGTTTTTATATTGTAGGAATGCAATTCGTATGAATAACTCACTTAAATCTGTCCGAACCAGACTAGTAGACATCCCGGGTATGATAAAGTTTGAAACACAAAATAATAAAATAATAATAAAAATAAAATAATAAATTATAATATAATAAAAATATATATAAAAATGATTCAATAATGTAATCAAATCAAAAACACTGAAATTTGCTCAGTTGCAGAATAGTCGCTGTCATTAAATTTATTGGGAACGGAGATCGGCGGCACTCAGGCACTGTGTGAATCGAGCGAGCGGACGGCTCGCTCACACAGCGGGGAGACATTGCAGGATCCAGGGGAAAAGGTAAGTAACTTCCCCCCTGCATCCTGCACGCAAGCCCGAGTCTGGCTCGGGGTTACCGCTCCCAGCAGAAAAAGCTGGACCCGAGCCAGACTCGGGATTACCGCCTAGGAGGTTAAATGACTGCCATTTTGTGATGGCTTTACATGAAGCATAGCCATGTTAAAAGCAAATCTGTCACAAGAATGAAAGGTTAATAGCAATTGTGTCTGTAAAGAGAAACCTAAATACTTACCTCTCCTGCTGCCTGTACTGCTGACCACTGCTTCAATGAAGAGGAACCTGCACTGTTGAACACCGCTTCAATGAAGAGAAACCTGCACTGCTGAACACTGCTCCAATGGAGGGGATTCGATCCTGCACTGCTGAACACCGCTTCAATGAAGAGGAACCTGCACTGCTGAACAACACTCCAATGTAGGGGAACCTGTGCTGCTGAACACCGCTCCAGGGGAGGGGAACCCGCGCTGCTGAACACCGCTCCAGTGGAGGGGAACCCGCGCTGCTGAACACCGCTCCAGTGGAGGGGAACCCGCGCTGCTGAACACTGCTCCAGTGGAGGGGAACCCGCGCTGCTGAACACCGCTCCAGTGGAGGGAAACTCGCGCTGCTGAACACCGCTCCAATGGAGGGGAATCCACATTGCTAAACAACGCTCCAGTGGAAGGGGAATTGCTTCCTGAAGTTTTATTCTGAAATCAACAAAACTGGTTTCAGAATAATGTTCGGGCAGCAATTCCTCCTGACTAGAGGTGTTCGGTGGCATGGGCAGCAAGAGAGTTAAGTATTTATGCTCTTCTTTATAGGTAAGGCCTCATTCGCATTGGTGTACTACAGCGTACACCCGTGTAAGGGCTGTTTGGCCGCATGTGGATGCACAGGTGTTCCACGCATCCCTGTGCAGGCAGTCTCATTGATGTCAGTTGGGATGCAGAGGCTGCACTGACAGATGCTACTGCCAATTTGACAACCATGTTGTGGGAGTAGCAACTGCATCCCAGTTGACTTGAATAGGACTGCCTGCACAGGGATGCACAGATCACCTGTAATTCCCTAAGTAGGCAAACACGGCTCTCACACAGGTGTATACTGTAGTAAGCCTGTGGTACATTTGCTATTTATAAGTAGTCTTTCTTAACAGTCACTTTAAGGCCTCATTCATAGGCCCTGGATCTATTTACTCAGGATCCTACTGAGCAAGATCCTGTGTAAAATCTCCGCAAACTACACATGTAAGGTTTGGCCTCCGCTGCTTAGGGCTGACATGTCAACAATGTGCAATCAGCGGTGCCTGTGCAGTTGCTGTTTACATCAACCTTAAATGAGTAATTTTTGCTGTATCGACCGGCCATTAGACATTCATGAACGACGGGCTGGGGTCATTCTGTGCAATGCGTTGTCACCACATTCATGACAATATATAAGCATCTATAGTGTTTATTTACAGGGTGAAACATATTGATATTAAAGCGGAAGTAAACCCATCGATTTAACAGTCTAAAAAAAAAAGGCATGCCGTGAATGCTAACTGCACATTGGCTGTGCTCTCAACCAAACAGTCAAACCATCCAATGGCTGGTGTCATAACAGATCACATGTGCAGCACCGTGGCAGTTGAAGATTAAACAGAGGCAAAGATGCAGCTTCCTTGGCTGAAAACGATAGGAGGGTTTACTTCCACTTTAACATTTAGGCCCTGAGCAGCAGTGGCAGCCAATAGGGTGCAGGTAAATGTTGTCAAAAATGTTTACATGCATAAAATACAGTCCTGGACACATCTTTGTCCTCTTATTATGCTGCTCAACACAGTGCAGCTGTCTAGATGGGCCCATAGCCTTCTATAGTGCTGTGTACAGATGCATACAAACGATAAGCTGTACACAGTGTTGTTTACTCCGGTGTGAATAGGTCCTAAGGAATGTGAAGTAAATTTGATTGGATCTACCAATGTTTATCTAAAAAATTTGTGTATTGTGGGTACAATATGTAGTAAGGCTATCCATGCTTAGCAGAATTCTGTTAGATACTACTGTGATTTGAGTATTTAGCTAAATATTTTCTAGCACTTTCCTAGAGGAGGACAAACGCCTGTAGTCTCCTCTATTCTTTTGATGTCATTTAATATGACTTCACATGCATGCACCTTTCTGTAAATATGGGAGTGTATATACTTCCAGCTTTAAAAAAAAAAAGAATTCCAGCACTAAGCTGAGTGAGATTCTAGCAAGATGCTGACAACATTGGAATATTGCTTGCACTGACAGATTATATTTAAGGTCTGATTTGAATTTTCCCAGTGGGAAAAGTGATCTATTCTATGCACTTACGATACAGTGAAATGTGCTTTATGGGTTAAGAAGAGCGGATGTGTTACCTGTGTACGGTGTAAGCAGTCATCTTGTTTGCTGAACCAATTTTAACAAATTGGCTGATTAAAAAAAGCTGACCCATGGATGCCCATCTTCAATGAGCAATTTAACCCTTGCCATCTCAGGGAGTCTTGATGCAAGTTGGTCTTTAAAGCTACAAAAAGGCCAACAAAAATTTAGAACTGAAAATATAAAATCCAGCAAAAAATGCACATGACTGCTTTTTTGGTTATTGCCCACCACTGCGTCAGTTTGTTGTGGTACCATTGTAAGGAAATGGTACCTTTTTGAATTGAATGGTTCCTGTATTACCATGTCGTGGTAACTTGTGATAAAGGATGGTGTTCTACCACAAGTTTACTCCCATCGGATGCCATCCTCTGCAGCTTTCTCCTATCTGCCCAGGCCAATGTGATGACTAAGGATGAGCTCAGGCGTGTTCGCAACCCGCATGTGCAGAGCCCGCCAGGAAGTCGGCACTGCACAGCGCTAATCACAGGCAGTGAAACATTTTCCCGATCCACGGCTGCAGAGATCGAGGAATGTCTCACTGCATCTGATTAGCGCTGTGCAGTGCCGAATTCCTGGCGGGCTCTGCACGTGTGGGTTGCGAACACGCCTGAGCTCATCCTTGGTGATGACTCGTATATCAAAAAACAAAGGATAGGCGAAGGAGTCCCACCCTAGTAAATGTTGACTGGGTGGGGAAGGGTGTTTGTAGTCAAAGTAGAAAATAGTACTTCCACTGCACAGATACAAAAAACATTCACATAAATACGTACAAATTAATGGTTAGGTGTGTTCCTCTGAATCAAATAGACATATAGAGAAAAAGGAATGGATCAAGGGCCCAAAAAGGGATTCTTCAGAAAGGAACAAATTGGTAGTAACAAAAATAGTAATCTCTATTGAAAACGATTCCACCAAAATATTTTTCAAAAAGGGAATGACTCACATTTCAATTTTTTAAGTCTAGCAGTTTACTTAGTGGCCATCAACACTCCCATTAGGATCTAGGTTCAACATTTACAAACTAGAGCTGAACGATCCTTTAAAAGCTTCAATAAAGCCTACTGAAAGCTCTGCAAATACATTGCTGAAGCTTGCTGTTCACACTGCTCTTATACAAGCTGAAGCTCGTGTGAAACAGGCCTTGATTCATGAACTACAAGTTTCGACTTCCACCCTGGCAGACAGACTAGTATTTCTCAGTGGACTACAAGTGCAGCGATCGACATGCTCATCTATTGACACTTCCTCCAGCTCTCAAAGTCTGTGGTATAGGGAGGGAGCTGGAGGAATAGTCTGCAAGAGCCTGCCATTGCACCTGAGATGATGCTAAGTTTTGAAGGCTCATATGCAAAAAAAAAATTGATAAAAATAAATACAAAAATATGAAACGTGCATTTGTTAGGTGAACTTTGCCTTTAATCTCTCAATACATGTTTTCTGTAATAGCTTAACCAAAAGCTGGAATGCAGACACAGGGCAGAACATCAGAACATTGGTGTTCAGGACGATCAAAGGCAGATTGTTTTTTTAAACTAACAAAAAAAAAACTCCTATTTTTGGATGCGTGTTGTTGTGCCCTTGTATGGTACGTTTACATGTTTCTTTCCTTGAGCAATGGCATTACCTCTTACTAAATGAATAGGATATTCCTCATAGGCATTGGTTCAGCTTACAATTGGCTGCTGGCAGACTCGGTCTATGTCAACATGATCAGAAACCATCCCAGCTCCCCGATACCCAGGTATATGATAACCTCCTCTTTATATACATTTGTCAGGATGCCTTTTCAAATGGGATCATTTTTTTTTTTTTAAATAATGTGCATTTCAGTCCTGTATCTCTGATCACAAAGGCTTACTGATGCAATGTCAGTAGAACGTGTTTATAAAATAAATTTTGCAATGTACTGATGTAAAGATTTGGTCAGATTGTGTAAGATTGTACTGATCAAAGTAACTTGTTTTGTTTTAGGTATTACTATTAAAATATTAAGTGTTAAATATTTTAATTTTTTTTTGCAGATTACATTTAGAAATCAAACTAAAATCAGAGTCGGAGTCACTTCCGGACCGCCCACTGCACATATACTGCAACAGGGTGGCCCGGCTGCGTGAAACGATGTACCTGTATGTCGTTAAGTGCATAAGATAATATGGGCATGCACGCCGGGGGAGCGTGCGCGCGTTGGTCGAGTCCGCCGGCCACCTGCGATAACTCCACACGGAGTCAGAACGAGGATCTGCTTATGTAAACAAGGCGGATCCCTGTTCTGACAGAGGACAACACTGAGATCGGCTGTTCCTAGTAATCAGGAACAGCAATCTCTGTGTTGTACCAGTGAGCCCATCCCCCACACACTGAGGGAACAGTTAACCCTTTGATCGCGCTCCCCGGTTTTAACCCCTTCCTTGCCAGTGTAATTTATACATTGATCAGTGCATATTTTTTTTTAGCACTGATCTCTATTGGTGTCACTGGTCCCCAAAAAGTCTCACTTGGTGTCAGATTTGTCCGCCGCAATGTCACAGTCCCACAAAAAATCACAGATCGCCCCCATCACCAGTAAATACAATAAAAAAAAAATAAAAGTCCCTTAATCTATCCCCTATTTTGTAGAGGCTATAACTTTTGCACAAACCAATCAATATACACTTATTGTTTTTTTTTTTATTTATTTTTTTTACCAAAAATATGTAGATACATAGTGGCCTAAACTGATGACAATTTTTTTTTTTACATTTTTAGTTATTTTTTGGGGATATTATAGCAGAAAGAAAAATATATATATTTTTTCAAAATTGTTGGTTTATTTTGTTTATAGCACAAAAAATTAAAACCGCAGAGATGATCAAATGCCACCAAAAGAAAGCTCTATTTGTGGGAAAAAAAGGACGTAATCTTTGTTTGGGTACAACGTCACACGACCGCGCAATTGTCAGTTAAAACAACACAGTGCCGTATCGCAAAAAATGGCCTGGTCATTGAGGGGGTAAAACCTTCCTTGGGACTGAAGTGGTTAGAGCTGAACTCTGGCCTTCCCTTCAGTCTTGCATAGTTGTATAGGCTCCTCTCCTGCACTGAAATAGCTTACTGTTAGTTTTTACAGTGTGCATTAGAAGCTGCAGCAAGTCAGACAGAGCCTGCCGTCATCTAGCTCTTTCCTTCGCAGTCTGACTCTCCTTGGTTCACCCCCTTTAAGGCCTCTTTCACACGAGGCGGATCCATATTGATCCGCCCCGTGAAGATCCGCTGCTCAGCGGGGATCACACAGCTGATCCTCGCTGAGCCTGCTGATGACAGGGCGGTCCCTGCACACGGAATAGCGATATGTCTCCTCACCTACTCAGTCCTATCCCCATACAGTTAGAACACACATTTAACCCCTTTATCGCCCCCTAGTGTTAACCCCTTCCCTACCAGTGTCATTTACACAGTAATGCATTTTTATAGCACTGATCGCTGGATATATGTCAATGGTCCCAAAAATTACTAGTAACAAAAATTATAAAAATGCCATAAATCTTTCCCATAGTTTGTAGACGCTATAACTTTTGTGCAAACCAATCAATATACGCTTATTGCGATATTTTTGGTAAAAAAAAAAAATGTAGAAGAATATATATTGGCCTAAACTGATGAAGAAATTTGTTTTTTAAAATCATTTTTGGGGATATTTATTATAGCAAAAAGAAAAACCAAAAGAAAACTCTATTTGTGGGAAAAAAAGGACGCAGATTTCGTTTGGGGTACAGCATTGCATGACCGTGCAATTACCAGAAGTGGTTAAATGGATGTAAGCCGAAGCAGTAACTTCCATCAAGTTCTTGTATTTTGCAAAGCAACAAGCAAACCACCGTAAGCCAAAATTGCCGCCCGAGGCATGGCTCCATTCCCACATCCTGGGAGGAGCATTTATACATAAAAAAAATGAACTCATAATAGAATGCTATACAATATTTACACTAAGATGTATAAAATAAATATCTTAGAAACGCAAGGAAATTATACATTTTAAATAATCCAGTCTGCCACTGTGTGATTAGCAGAAACCTGAGCAAAAATGAATCTGTCCAGTGCTGGCATTAGAAATCAAAACCATTTGTATTTTAGGAGCTTAACCTCCTCCCAACCGTGTAACGCGTATGTGCAACAGCAGGTATAGTGGGCCTCATAGCCCAGCTGCTGCACATATGTGTCCATGGCAGTCTGAAGTTGTGTGCTGAAAGCGTGCCCACTGCTTGCTCCCAGCACATTGACCGAGTTGTCTCTGACAGCTCACAGGCACAGTTTCTGATAGGGAGCCAATCACAGCAGTTACGTGATCAAGAAGCTGGTCTGCATTGAAGGCCACATAAAGAGCTGCCAGGATGCGGCATGAGGGGGTTAATTACCTTGTGATGACCGCAGAAGATGGATAGCAGCATAGAAAATGGGGAAAAAATAACTAAAGCCCAGGCATTAAACCAAAACATAATTTAGGCCTGATCCACACATATGCGTTTTTCAGTACATTTTCAGTTTTGCATAAAAGCACTACAGTCCTTTTAACATGGTTTCCTATGGGTCATGTTCACATCTGTGTGTTTTCTACTGGTGTGTTTTTTGCAAAGGGTCAGGGACCTTTTCTCCGGCAGCAGGTTGCATTTTTGGTACCACAGACTTCAAAGGAAACACCTCAAAAACACGTTTTTGCTCCGTTTTACCCACATGACAACAGACACCTTCCAAAAAATACCTCAAAACCGCATTGAAAATGCATGTGAAATCTGCGGAAACACATCAACTGAAACCTACATAAGTGTGAACCAGGCCTTCTACAGGTGTCAAACTGGCGGTCCTCCAGCTGTTGCAGAACTACAAGTCCCATGAGGCATTGTAAGGCTGCCAGTTACAAGTATGACTACCACAGGCAGAGGCATGATGGGACTTCTAGTTCCTCAACAGCTGGAGGGCTGTTAGTTTGACCCCCCTGCCTTAACTTGTGACTCACTGTCATACCTTTCCTGAAATCTGCTGTCCCATAAAACAGTGTTATATAGGTAATATTGACACATTTTTAAAACTGTTCTGCAGCACATCAGTGTACATATAAAAAAAAATAACTATTTTTTTTTCCAATTTATTTTTTCTAATTTATTTGTAAAGAGGTGAAACATTGCCAGATTTTAACTTCACTTTATAAATAGGCCTGTACAACTTCCATCATCTAAGGTGTAAAGTGGACCAGAGCTCACAATTTGCTGTTGTTTGGAGCATCTAGAAATGTAATGGGATTGAGATTTGGTGATGTAACTACTCTGCTGCTTGCTGGAGAGGAAGCTGAACCTGAGATTGTACACTACATGCATCTCCCGCCTTCTGCTTCATCTATTCCATGGTTTTGTTTTCCTCCACTGCTTCTGCTGATTCTTGAATAACCCTCCACTAATTTTCAGACACCAGTTATCATGGGGACAGTTCTGAAATGAGAAACAAAGTCCTCCACCCTTAAGAAGATAGCGGCATCCACACAGATGCACAGGGGTTGATTTACTAAAACTGTAGTGCAAAATCTGGTGCACCTGTGCATGTTAGCCAATCAGCTTTTAACTTTAGTTTGTTCAATTAAGCTTTGACAAAAAAAAAACTGGAAGCTGATTGGTTTCTATGCAGAGCTGCACCAGATTTTGCACGTTCCAGTTTTAAGTAAATTCCCCCCACAATGACATTGTAAGTCAGTAATGGGGAAAAGTTCAGATGCACAAAGACTGCAATCAAAACTAGTGACTGGTTCTTTGTCCTCTGCTTACCTGTTTGGGTACATCTTCCACAATTCAGTTCCCCTTTAAGGCTCTATTTACATTGTTTCAGTGCATTATCAGGTATTAACACTGTACAGTTTTTCTGACTCAAAATGTTTTGCTACACTAGGCTTTTTAAACCAATCACCTTCCGCACCACCATCATCAGTTGGTGATATGTAGGGTAAGTCCTGTGACTTCATGATAAAAGAAGAAGCCCTACTATAGTAGGATGTACATATACTTATTACCAAAAGTATTGGGACGCCTGCCTTTATACACACAAAATTGAATGGCATTCCAATCTTAGTCCGTAGGGTTCAATATTGAGTTGGCCACCCTTTGCAGCTATAACAGCTTCAACTCTTCTGGGAAGGTTGTCCACAAGGTTTAGGAGTATGTCTATAGGAATGTTTGACCATTCTCCTAGAACACATTTGGGAGGTCAGGCACTGATGTTTGATGGGAAAGCCTGGCTTGTGGTCTCCGCTCTAATTCATCCCAAAGGTGTTTTATCGGGTTGAGGTCAGGACTCCGTGCATGCCAGTCAAGTTCCTCCACCCCAAACTCACTCAACCATGTCCTTATGGACCTTGCTTTGTGCACTGGTGTTCAGTCATGTTGAAACAGAAAGGGGCAATCCCCAAACTGTTCCCACAAAGTTGGGAGCATGAAATTGGCCAAAATGTCTTGGTATGCTGATGCCTTAAGAGTTCCCTTCACTGGAGCTAAGGGGTCAAGCCCACCCCCTAAAAAATAACACCACACCATAATCCCCCCTCCACCAAATGATTTGGACCACTGCACAAAGCAAGGTCCATAAAGACACGGATGAGCGAATTTGGGGTGGAGGAACTTGACTGAACCTGACCTCAACCCGGTAGAACACCTTTGGGATGAACTAGAGTGGAGATTGAGAACCAGGCCTTCTCATCCAACATCAGTGCCTGACATCACAAATGCACTTCTGGAAGAATGGTCAAACATTCCTATAGACATACTCCTAAATCGTGTGTCCAACCTTCTCAGAAGAGTTGAAGCTGTTCTATCTGCAAAGGGTAGGCCGACTCAATATTGAACCCTACGGACTAAGACTGAGATGCCATTAAACTTCATGTAAAGGCTGGTGTCCCAATACTTTTGACAATATATTGTACATGTATAGTATTTCACAAAAGTGAGTACACCCCTCACATTTTTGTAAATAGTTTATTATATCTTTTCATGTGACAACACTGAATAAATTACACTTTGCTACATGCTTGTATAACGGTGTAAATTTCCTGTCCCCTCAAAATAACTCAACATACAGCCATTAATGTCTAAACCACTGGCAACAAAAGTGAGTACACCCCTAAGTGAAAATGTCCAAACTGGGCCCAAAGTGTCAATATTTTTTGTGGCCACCATTATTTCCCAGCACTGCCTTAACCCTCTTGGGCATGGAGTTTACCAGAGCTTCACAGGTTGCCACTGGAGTCCTCTTCCACTCCTTCATGATGACATCAAGGAGCTGGTGGATTTTGGAGACCTTGTTCTCCACCTTCCATTTGAGGATGCCCCGCAGATGCTCAATAGGGTTTAGGTCTGGAGACATGCTTGGCCAGTCCATCACCTTTACCCTCAGCTTCTTTAGCAAGGCAGTGGTCATCTTGGAAATGTGTTTGGGGCCATTATGTTGGAATACTGCCCTGTGGCCCAGTCTCCGAAGTGGGGGATCATGCTCTGCTTCAATACATCGCAGTACATGTTGGCATTCATGGGTCTCTCAATGAACTGTAGCTCCCCAGTGCCGGCAGCACTCATGCAGCCCCAGACCATGACACTCCCGCCACCATGCTTGACTGTAGGCAAGACACACTTGTCTTTGTACTCCTCACCTGATTGCTGCCACACACGCTTGACACCATCTGAACCAAATACGTTTATCTTGGTCTCATCAGACAACGGACATAGTTTCGGTAATCCATGTCCTTAGTCTGCTTGTCTTCAGCAAACTGCAGGTTTTTTTGTGCATCATTAGAAGAGGCTGCCTTCTGGGATGACAGCCATGCAGACCTATTTGATGCAGTGTGCGGCGTATGATCTGAGCACTGACAGGCTGACCCCCCCACCCCTTCAACCTCTGAGCCTGGGTTCACACTATTGCGAATTCGCAGCGGTAGAAAACACTGTGAATTTGCAGGACATTTCAAAACCCATTGTTTTCAATGGGGCACGTTCACATATGTCCGGTGCATGCGCATTGCAGAAAAACCGCCACCGACTTTGGTGCGGGGCGGATCAGGTGCGAATTCAGGCCCATTATCTTCTATGGGCACGCATCTGATTCGCACCTGACTTGCGTGGTGAACAAAAATGCGCAAGTCATTTTACTACTTCTGAGGGGGAAGTCCACGCCCACTTTTTTTTTTAAAAACGGCATGGATTCCCCCTCCAGGAGCATACCAGGCCCTTAGTTCTGGTATGGATTTTAAGGTTACCCCTACGCCGAAAAAAAAACGGCGTGGGGGTCCCCCCAAGATCCATACCAGACCCTTACCTGAGCACGCAGCCTGGCAGGTCAGGAAAGGGGGTGGGGACGAGCGAGCGCCCCCCCTCCTGAACCGTACCAGGCCGCATGCCCTCAACATGGGGGGGTGGGTGCTTTGGGGAAGGGGGGCGCCCTGCGGCCCCCCACCCCAAAGCACCTTTCCCCATGTTGATGAGGACAAGGGCCTCTTCCCGACAACCCTGGCCGCTGGTTGTCGGGGTCTGCGAGCGGGGGGCTTATCAGAATCCGGGAGCCCCCTTTAATAAGGGGGCCCCCAGATCCTGGCTCCGCACCCTATGTGAATGAGTATGGGGTACGATGTACCCCTACCCATTCACCTAAGGTGTAAAGTGTAAATAAAAAAAAAACAATTTTTTAAAAATATTTTATTGCACTGCTCCGGGGGTCTTCTTCCTTCTTGGGGGGTCTTCTCGCCGGACTCCTCCGCTATTTTACCTAGCTATTTACCGAGCGGAGGAGCCCGGCTTTCTTCTTCGTTGTCGCCGCCGTCGTCTGGGGTACATCGTACCCCATACTCATTCACATAGGGTGGGGGCTGGGATCTGGGGGCCCCCTTATTAAAGGGGGCTCCCGGATTCCGATAAGCCCCCCGCCCGCAGACCCCGACAACCAATGGCCAGGGTTGTCGGGAAGAGGCCCTTGTCCTCATCAACATGGGGACAAGGTGCTTTGGGGTGGGGGGCCGCAGGGCCCTCCCCTTTCCCAAAGCACCCACCCCCCCATGTTGAGGGCATGCGGCCTGGTACGGTTCAGGAGGGGGGGCGCTCGCTCGTCCCCACCCCTTTCCTGACCTGCCAGGCTGCGTGCTCGGATAAGGGTCTGGTATGGATTTTGGGGGGACCCCCACGCCGTTTTTTCGGCGTAGGGAGTACCCTTAAAATCCATACCAGACCTAAGGGCCTGGTATGCCTCTGGAGGGGGACCCATGCCGTTTTTTTTATAAAAATTTGGCGTGGATTTCCCCCTCAGAAGTAGTACAATGAGTTGCGAATTTATGTTAGCAGCTGATTCGCACCTAAAATGCGGACACACCGGAGAACAGCCGACGTTTCATTGCGCAGTCACGCAGGGCCTTCAATTCGCACCGCACTAGTCTGAACCCAGGCTGAAGCAATGCTGGCAGCACTTGTACATCTATTTCCCAAAGACAACCTCAGAATATGACACTAATGCCCCATACACATGCTCGGATTATCCGAGGACCAGTTCCGTCGGATCCTGTCCGTCGTACTTTGTCCGATGTTGGTGTTGCGTACACACGGTCGGACAACGTTGTCGGAATTTCCGGTCTGAAAGAACGTCGTGACGTAAGTCGTCTTCCACGAGACTAGAAAAGGGAAGTTCAGCACCACGTCCTGCACACGTTGGGCTCCTTCTGCTGATCCCGTGTTTATCGCGAGTTAGTTGAAGTTTGGGGACTTACGATTCGCGCTTCTCAGTTTTGTCACTCAGATCGTTACTGCTCTTCAGTTTGTGCTTGTCGTGCGTATCTGTTTATTAGTGCGTGTAGTCAGTTCGCATTTGTTGGTCATTGCGGCCTATATCTTGATATAGGACGCTTTGATTTTCACTGCTTATTGTCTGCTCGTTTCTGGTATTCATTTTGTTCTTTCAGGCCTTGCTGTTTATTGGTGCTTTCTGTTTGTCCGTTCTGACCAGCCGAACGTTTGAGCCAAGACCCGTCCATGAACAGAGGGACGAGGAGTATGTGGACCAAGAATTGTTTGCTTCAGCGTGATCAGTTCTCACACATGCCTTTGCTTCGTGAGATCCGGGAGAATAATCCTGATGATTTCAGGAACTTTCTCCGGATGACGGACCCCGTTTTTCACCGTCTTTTGGCTTTGCTGACCCCTTTTATCAGCCGGCAGGATACCTGCATGAGACAAGCCATCACTCCGGAGCAGAGGCTTGTGGCTACGTTGAGGTACTTGGCGACAGGGAGAAGCCTTCAGGATTTGAAGTTCTCCTCAGGTATCTCTCCCCAGGCCGTGGGAATCATTATTCCAGAGACCTGTTCTGCTATCATCCAGGTCCTGCAGGAGGACTATATTAAGGTAACATTTTCTCCTTTACTATTCCCTTCTATGTATGCTCTGTTTGCTAATGTCTTGTATTTTTGACCTCCTTCCCTAATTACCATGATTGCAATATGCTCTAATATGCTGTGCCCCTTTTCTCCTTCATGCATTTTTCCCTTCACTTACCTCCCCAGCATGCTCTTCTGGCCCAATAGACACCTATGGCCTAGTCACTTAAGCAATGTATTTTGTCTGCTGCATAGTATTGTTTCCCCCCAAACACCCCCTAAAACATGCACAAATGTTTGCTGTGTGTTTTACTTCATGCAGAGCCCCATTTTTGCAACATTTTTTTTGGGGGGGGGGGGGATTTGGAATGTTCTTTGATCTTTCCTGTGGGCTGCCAATAGTGTTAAGTAAGGAGGGTCTGGCCAAACTAGCACACATTTTTGAGCCATTTGGCAATCAATGAAGTGCAGAGGGTTACCTGTCCACCCCCCCCCCCAAACCCCTAGTTATTGTCAATGGCCCATCAGAAGTGGGGGGATTGATGGGGGGTGAGTAATCTGCTAGGGGGACCCTCTACTTTTCGGTGCAAATACTTTCCATCTTAAAATGTAAAAGTCTGATCTTGTTCCAAGATGTTTAGTGTCTAATCTGCTTGCAATGTTTATGTGCAAAGTGACTAATTTTTTATTCTTGTTTGACTCCACAGTTCCCTTCCACGCCACAGGAATGGCAGACTGTGGCCTCCCACTTTGCCAGCCGTTGGGACTTTCCTAACTGCGGAGGTGCAATTGATGGGAATTGCCTTTAGTAAATTACACCCATTGCCCCCCAAATCCTTTACATTTGACATACATAATGCTTTTGTTTATTTCAATAATGAAGCCACACATTTAGTAATTTTAAAAAGTTTACTTGCAACACATTCACAAGTGCGTTTTCAAACTTCTTGGCAAAACTGACAAGATCTTGGTTCTTTCCAACATTGTTTACAAACATTCCGCATTTGGGAAAACCAGGCATGGAGCAAAATAGAACATATGAACTTGCAAAGTTCAACTTTCTAAAGTGAAGACAAGATCAGACATGACTATATGTTAAAAGTGTGTTTGATCTTGCCTTCATCACATGGGGGGGTCACCCCTGGAAACTGTAAATTTAGAACATGCACACAATTTGTGTCTGAAAATGGACATTAGATGGTAAAACACATGCCTAGAATGTGGAAAAGTGCCATTTCCCATCATGGGGATCAATGGACGTTTTTTGGGGGTGCAACCCCTTCACCACACCCACTTTAGTAGTTACTAAAGTGGTTGCACCCCCAAAAAAACGTTGTCATTCATCCACCATGATGGGCGCTAGCACACATGGACACAATGTGTGCATGTTCCAAATTTCACACAGTTCTTAAGTTGCAAATGTGGTCAGAAACAGTCACAAATGTGTGTTAATTACTTGGTGCGTTTTCAGATTTTTCCTAAAACATCAATGATGTTCTTCAATTTTTGTTGAACATCATTGATGTTTTGCTTTATGTCATCTAGATCTCGATTGCAGACCATTATCTCCCCGATGAGGACGTGGGCACTTTCTGTGGTAAAGTGCGATTCTTCTTCCACAACATCCACGTCACCTAAAAACAACCAAAAAAAACAAAATGTCTCTTGGAAATGAGGCAGGCATACATTGATTAGCTTACCAGTAACTGTGTTCTCCCACACTCACCTGTTGTGGTGACAAGTTCTCCAATTTCTATGATCTCTCCTTCGTCCTCCTCCTCCTCTGCTTCTGGTGTTTCCCCTTCTTTGGTAGGTGTGGGTTTTTTGGTTTCCTCAGACGTCCCGAGTTTTCGCTCCCCTAGGAGAATGTACAAAAGGAAGATTTAGCACCACAATATATCGAGGGCAGAAATAGGAAATGTCAAACATTGCTTGAAAGTGAGGGACAATATTTTTGGTAGGCCAGTTACAAATGACAACAACATGAATGTAGTCACTTTGTAAAGGTGCTAAACTTACTAGCTTTTTGGTATAAGTTTGTCTGATGGAGACCCCCCTCTAGTATGCACTGGAGCACATGTGTGGAAAAGCATAATAAAAAGGGGGTTTGGGTGTCCCAGCACTAGTGCTATAGAGTCCAGATGGGTAAACAGCTACTGGGTGACCTCTCCTTTACATTGAATAAATTGGCTTTACATTCTTGATGACATCTCTAGTGACAACAAACTTCCTTTCACTAAAAAATTCCCCAAACCTCGTATTATAAGTGGCCGAACGATCGAGGTTGAGTACGATCGAATGGACACACACGAACATGACAGTGGCAGAAAGATCAAGGTTGAGTACGATCGAATGCACAGACGAACATAAAAGTGGCCATTTTAGAATGTACAACTTTGCAAAAATCCAAACACATGGAGCAGTATGCAAGCAAGAAATCAAACACAAAACACAACTACTTACTTTTTTGAAGAACTCGCTTGATTTTTCTGTACTGATCGGGCTCCCTCAGTTTCAGGTCTGACCAGCGTTTCCTCAGTTGCTCCTTGGATCGTTGTACCCCAAAATGATTGTACAGCCTCCTCACAACTTTAGACATGATCTTGGCCTTGCGGACATTGGGGTTGAGGTAAGGCCCATACTTCCCATCATAGTCGCTCCTCTTTAATATGTCCACCATCTCCAACATTTCTCTAAATGACATATTGGAGGCCTTGAATTTCAGGCTCTGGGATCGGGACGTTTCTGCCTCCGGCCTTTCCTCATCCTCCTCCTCCTCGTTGGTGGGATATTTGGGGCGCACCTGCTGTGTCCCCGCCATGTGCTCTCCCCACTGCGCCGTAAAGAGAAGGGGTGGGGAATAGCCGAGAAAGATCGTCAGGGGCGGGCGGAGTTTGACGCATGCGCACTGTATATAAAACGTCACACGCCTGTGTCGTAGCCACGATCTGTGAGATGAGGGGAGAGAAAGCTCACGCACGACACGATCGCTAGAACGAAGGTACAATTTGAAGTTGGTATATAACTAGCCTAGACTGATTAGACCTTGAGGCTTATTTATGGAGAAGATTAGGAGAGTTTAGCCTGACATTATTTATAGTGTTTTGTGTGGTGTTGTGTCTTGCAGAGATTATGGAGGGCTTCAACCATGTGAGGTTTCTCCCCCTCTTCATTGATAAGTATAGGGAAATGCCCCTATTATGGCAGGCGAAACACCGAGATTACAGCAGCAAACCAAAGAGGTACGCAGCCATGAAGAAACTTGTGGCATTTGTAAAGCCAACGTTCCCCACGGCAACCGTGGAGAAGTTAAGAGTAAAAAATGGCAGCCTGAGGAGTACCTATTTCAGGGAGCGCACTAAGGTCCGGAAGTCCCAAGCATCTGGAGTTGCAGCAGATCAGGTCTATGTCCCCACGCTCTGGTACTATGAGAGGCTCCATTTTCTCAAAGACCAGGCTAATGTCAGGAAGTCACTCTCGACTCTTCCTTGCACGCGTCCTTCCATGCACGCCACCCCTGATGAGGCTTCTGAGGAGCAACCTGGGCCTTCCAGTCTGGAAGAGGTGGAGGAGCCCAGCTTGAGCCAGGGATAGTAGTTTTGTACCCATTTTTGTGAAAAAGGAATGATGTTCACTTAATATAGGATCCCCAATTGCTTAGTTCCTAAACGTGTTTGACATATCAACAGACAGTAGTGTTGGAGACATTTGGGGCCAGAATCTAAACTGCAGGGCTGAGAATTGTATGGTTTTCTATTTGTAAACATTTTGCAACAGTCACTAGATGAAAATTGTGTGTGTTTGATGACCAAATAACTCAAACTATGTCCCTTTTTCATACACAGGAAGACCTCAGCCAGGAGGTGGCTGTGGAATGTGGCAGTCAGGAGGAGGCAGGGGTTAGTGGCAGCCAAGAGGTGGGTAGTGGCAGCCAAGAGGGGGGTAGGCGTAGGAGCCTGACTGTCTCCCAAGTCCCTCCCCTCCGCCTTCCCTACAGAAGGGCGAGAAGGGTGGGGGAGGTGGGAGAGTCAGCACTCCAGCTGATCAGAGATGCTTCAGCCTCCCTATATGCCACACCCACCTACGAGGAGGCCTTTGGCTCCTTGGTTGCCACAAAAATGAAGGGTATGGAGGTGGGGCAACGCAGCATGTGTGAGGGGGTCATCCTCAAGGTCCTAAATAAGGGTATGGCTGGGGGGATGACCCCACTCACACAGGTTTGCGATAGTGACCATGCTCCGCCTCCTCCTCCTCCTTCTGCCACCCCACCAGCACCACAGCCACAGCGTGCAAGGAAACGTGGAAGGAAGACCTGAGAGTGACGACCTGGATTCAGTCTGGTCTGAGAGAAGATGGAGCCTCTCGTAGGACCAGAGCCTGGGGACCTAGATGGCATCTGCTGCAGTTCCGGATGTTTTGGACTTCAGGACCAGATAGCACTCCCTTATTATTTAGAGAGGTACTCCTCAGGCCCCCAATTTTAGAAGCTTCAAAAATGATGGTTGCCGTGGGGGTCCAAGGCTTTGCAAATTCCCCACGTTTCTCCATCGCTGCGTTCCTCTTTGGTTTGTTGCTGAGACCTAAATAAAGGTATTTTTGAGTTGAAAAAATCATTGCCTATGTGTTTTACTTTTCTACAATGACAGTTTATTTGTGAGTATGCAGGTACATTTCACAAATAATAAAGTCCAATTAACAAGGGGCACCAACAACAAACAAACTCCTAGTAAATTTAAGCAACAAATAGAAATGTTAATAATGTTGTTTTGCTAAGTTGAGACACACAACCCCCCTCAAAAATCTAAATAAATTATCCTGAAAATATGTATTCCAAACAAAATAAAAAAAATGAGAAATCATCCAAAAAATATAACAAAGATTCTTTTACGATCTGAGGAAAAATAAACATCTAGTCTAGAAATCCTGAAAACGAATAAAGAAATACGTTTGGGAGAAGTGCGGGTGAATAGGAGCAGCTAAAACATGTCATTCTTCTTGCATTGTAAAGAAAAAGAGAATGCGCTGCATTAAAGACATTTTAACATTGCAGCGTGACGAATGTGCTGTGTCGATTAGGAAAGGTAGTTTTACCTGACCGAGCGCTTCCGTCACAGAATTTCTTCTGAGCATGCGTAGCACTTTGTCCGTCGGACTACGCTACACACGATCGGATTTGGTGTGATCGGACTTTGTTGTCAAAAAATCTATCCAGCAGGAGATAGAACTTTGTCCGTCGGACAATCCGATGGAAACTGTCCGATGGTGCCTACACACGGTCGGAATTTCCGACAACATTGTCCGATAGGACAGAATACATCGGAAATTCCGACCGTGTGTATGGGGCTTAAGCACGTGCACTCAACTTTGGTCAACCATGGCGAGGCCTGTTCTGAGTGGAACCTGTCCTGTTAAACTGCTGTATGGTCTTGGCAACTGTGCTGCGGCTCAGTTTCAGGGTCTTGGCAATCTTCTTATAGCCAAGGCCATCTTTATGTAGAGCAATAATTCTTTTTTCAGATCCTCAGAGAGTTCTTTGCCATGAGGTGCCATGTCGAACTTCCAGTGACCAGTATGAGAGAGTGAGAGCGATAACACCAAATTTAACACACCTGCTCCCCATTCACACTTGAGACCTTGTAACACTAGTGAGTCACATGACAACGGGGAGGGAAAATGGCTAATTGGGCCCAATTTGGACATTTTCACTTAGGGGTGTACTCACTTTTGTTGCCAGCGGTTTAGACATTAATGGCTGTGTTATTTTAAGGGGACAGCAAATTGAAACTGTTATACAAGCTGTACACTCACTACTTTACGTTGCAAAGTGTCATTTCTTCAGTGTTGTCACATGAAAAGATATAATAAAATATTTACAAAAATGTGAGGGGTGTACTCACTTTTGTGAGATACTGTATATCAGTCTTAAAGTGTATGTCCAGACACATGTATTTTTTTAGGTTATTGATAAGGTTGGGAATAATTAGGTTGGGTTTTTAATATTATCCAGGGCTCCATTAGAAACAATTCTCTCATATATCATCCAGACGGCTGCAGTCCAAAAAAGGACCATCTTTATTAATGTAATAAAGCAGCATAAAAACAGCCGAACCCCATGGGGAAACCAAAGGAAAGTCAGCACGTTCAATGCTACTTTAGCACTTAATCATGAGGTCATGATTAAGTGCTAAAGTAACATGAAACACATTGACTTTCCTCTGATCCCCCATGGGGTTCAGCTCTGTTTTTATGCATTGATAAATTAACCACTTGGGACAAACGTTTTACCCCCTTTATGACCATTGCATTTTTTTGTTGTTCAGCACTGCACTACTTTAACTTAAAACTCAATTTTATATACATTTTTTTCACACAAATAGAGCTTTCTTTGGTGATATTAGATTTTTTATCTTCTGCTATTCAAACGAAAAGGACCAAACATTTAAAAAAAAAAAAAAACAATATTTTCTACTTTATTATAATTGATATCCAATATGAAAATCAAAACATCAAATTTATTTATATATTTAGGCCAAAATGTATTCTGCTACATGTCTTTGGTAAAAAATAAAATAAAAATCCCAATAAGTGTATATTAACCACTTCCCTACCGCCCACTGTCATATGACGCCCACAAGGTGGATCTCCCATCCTGGGTGGGCGTCATATGACGTCCTCCCATTCCCGGCCGCCTGGGGGGCGCGCGCGCCCGTGGCGTCGCTCCGGACCCGGTGCGGGTGCCCGGCGGCCGCGATGTCCGCCAGGCACCCGCGATTGCCCGTTAAAACAACTGGACTGTGCGGGACCGTGGAGCTGTTTGTGTAAACACACAGC
Source organism: Lithobates sylvaticus (assembly GCA_028564925.1). Classification (NCBI taxonomy): domain Eukaryota; kingdom Metazoa; phylum Chordata; class Amphibia; order Anura; family Ranidae; genus Lithobates; species Lithobates sylvaticus. The sequence goes on along the minus strand of CM053033.1, from coordinate 164,531,283 downwards.
TCCACGTCCTGTCAGCGGAGAGGAGACCGATCATGTGATCTCAGTACAGAGGAACACTGATCGGTCTCCTCCCCTTGTGAGTCCCCTCCCCCCACAGTTAGAATCACTCCTATAGGGAACACATTAACCCCTGCAGCGCCCCCTAGTGTTAACCCCTTCCCTGCCAGTCACATTTACACAGTAATCACTGCAATTTTATAGCAACGATCACTGTGTAAATGTGAATGGTCCCAAAAATGTGTCAAAAGTGTCCAAAGTGTCCACCGCAATGTCGCAGTCACGAAAAAAAATCGCAGATCGCCGCCATTACTAGTAAAAAAAAATGCAATAAATCTATCCCCTATTTTGTAGATGCTATAACTTTTGCGCAAACCGATCTATATACGCTTATTGCGATTTTTTTACCAAAAATATGTAGAAGAATACGTATCGGCCTAAACTGAGGAAAAAAATAGTTTTTTTTTTTTTTAAATGGGATATTTATTATAGCAAAAATTAAAAAATATTGTGTTTTTTTTCAAAATTGTCGCTCTTCTTTTGTTTATAGCACAAAAAATAAAAACCGCAGAGGTGATCATATACCACCAAAAGAAAGCTCTGTTTGTGGGAAAAAAAGGACGTCAATTTTGTTTGGGTGTAACGTCGCACGACCGCGCAATTGTTAGTTAAAGCGACGCAGTGCCGAATCGCAAAAAGTGCTCTGGTAAGGAAGGGTGTAAAATGGCCCGGTGCTGAAGTGGTTAAAGCAGTGTTAAAATAAGTCAGCAGCTACAAATACTGTAGCTGCTGGCTTTTAATATATAGACACTTACCTGTCCAGGGAACCCACCATGTCGGTTTTTGGATTGGCTGTCGGATTCTGCCACCGCCATTCGTCTTAAGGGAGACCGGCAGTTTTCTAATTGCGCTTTCTAATTGGCCCGACGGCGGGGGAAGGAGGAGGGGGGCCGAACTTCTGGAGGGGGGGAGGAAGCAGCAGAAGTTCCACTTTTGGGTGGCACTCCGCTTTTACCACCTCCCGACTGTGCTGTAGCCGTCATTCGGCCGGCCAGTTCTGGTAGGGCGTCCAATGACATACTCCCGTGATCGCACACGCTGTGGTGTGCTTTGTGATCGTTGGGACACAGCTGGTTACAGATTGGGGTGAAGGGCCAATCACAGCAGCCCTTTACCATCGAGATCAGCTGATCACGATATATATACATGTTGATTATCGGCATTCATTTCCTCACGCTAACAGCATGAGGAAATTAAAGCCAATAACCGGCTTGTGTGACAGGGACATTTAAACTGATAATCAGGGCGCTGATTACCAGTGTTCTGATTATCAGTGCAGTCCAAACAGTGCTGCCAATTGATGCCTCCTCATCAGTGACACCAATCAATGCAGCCTCATTAGTGGCTCCTCATCAGTGCCCACCAATGAAAGAGAAAAATTACCTATTTACAAAGTTTTATAACAAACTATGAAAAGGTTTTTTTTTCTTCTTCAAATTTTTTTTCATTTATTTGGAAAAAAAAACACAGTGGTGGTTAAATAGCACCAAATGAAAGCTCTATTAGTGTGAAAATAAAATTATACAAATTTCATCTGGGTACAGTATAGCATGACAGCGCAATTGTCATTCAAAGTGTGACAGAGCTGAAAGCTGAAAATTAGCCTGGGCAGGAAGGGAGTAAAAGTGCCCAGTAGGCAAGTGGTTAATTGGTTTGTGCCAAAGTTATAGCATCTACAAACTATGGTCTATATACCAGAATTTACACAGCTATAGACGCTATACTGTAATGGCAGTGGTTAGACTTATGGCATGACTGTGATATGGTGGCAGACAATCTGACGCTAACAGAAATTATTTGGGAGCATGACTGACACTGACATCGCTAGTGACACTAATTCAGTGATAATACTGTACACTGGCTGGAAAAGGGTTAACATCTAGGGGCAATCAATGAGTTAACTATATGCCTAACAATGTGTAATGTGTGCTGCTTTTACTTTACTATCTATCTGTTTTTTCTATCTTCTTTGCAAGGAGAAAAAACAGCCAGGTTGCTGATCCATGTACAGATTATGTGTGTTTGTAAACACAGGGCTCTGTGCTGTGATTGGACACAGCCGATCAGCAGGTCTCAGACATAAACCATTGGCCGGACCATGCTGACAAAATCACGATGTGTCCAATCATAGTGAAGGTCAGCGGGGGTGCACGCATGCGTGTCTGCAAACCCAGAAGTCCCCCAGCAACATGCAGGTACATGATCCTGCAGTGCTGTGTTGCTCGCCCGCAGTATTACCACTGTGGGCGGGTGGCAAGCAGTTAATAAAGATGTTCCTTTTTTGGAGTGCAGCCGTCTGAATATCTTCTTTTTCACACTGACCAGCGCGTCGAGCTTGGCTTTGCAGCTGAAGCAGGAGTTGTGTGAGATCTGTCTAAGCAGGCTGACCTGGAGAAGTGTTGTCTTGATTATACAGAGCATAATCTTACCAGAAGTGAGGAGAAAATCTCAGCAACATAGATATACATAACGTTTTAGTAAGGGAAGGGAAGGCTACAACCCATCAGGTTTTTTTTTTGCTAATCAAAGGTCTAGATACAAGGTGCAAGATCCCTGAGTGTTACCATCCATTACGTCTAATTGGTGGAACCCAATAAGTCTTGGGTGGCTCCCTTTACCCAGGTGCCTCTCAGGACCCCTAGAAGAAATATGAATATGAAGGATGTAATGAAAGCTCCACAGCATGAATTTTAGAGTCCAAATTGGTGACCTTTTAATTCATACAACAAGATGATACAAGATAAAACAGCCTTTGGGGGTCTGGATCAATCTCCCGTAATCAGGGCTTCTTGAATTGCTTGCGTAAGTAGAACTGGACATTGTCTCTTACATTTTTTTAGTCCTCACATGACTTCTCTCACAGACTTCTCCCTCAAGCCCAGTTGTACCCCTGATGAAGGGGGCCATTACTGACCCCTGTATCGGATCAATCAAAGTCCAAGATTATCAACTTGGAAACTAAATCTAGTAGTATGGTGCTCTCATTCCTTCTCGTCTTTCGTTCATACTTCTTATCAGTTTTTTTTTTTTAAGCTTCATATCCACATCCCTAAGTCAATATACAGGACCAAAAATCTGGAAGAATTGGACCTAAGTGGTATGATGCAGATTGGTTATATACTGTATCTATCGATGCATAAAAACATGCCTTCAACTTTATAAACAATATTATATTTTATTGCAAAATCATTTAAAATGTTGGCACCAACATATGACATGTTTCAACTCTATTAGCACCTCCCAGCCTCAGTTTGTTATTATGCAGTAGTCCATATGTCTGTTAATGGAGTCCAAAAAGGTCCAGCTGAGAAGGTAAGGGCCACATCTATATGAATTTCTTGGATCAGCATTCATTTATGATCCAAATATTGAGACTCCATGTTCAGCTCCATTCAAGCCTATAGGAACACCGTGCATAGACACAGCTGGTACTGACTAGATTTTAACTTTTAGTGATGTAACCAACATTAGAGGCCACATCTCTGGAACTATTTTGGCCTCTGTAAACAGCTTAGTAGGGGGATATAAGCTGGCCATGCACAGTTCAAATTTTGGTTGATTCCTGCTGAATCTGCCAAAATTTTAGTTGTGACTGTGGGCACCTGAAAAATATTTCTTCATGCCTGGTATTTAATTGGCTTAGCTGGATGGCAATCAGCCTGTATGTGTTCACCCTCCTTCTCCCACACTATGAAAAGGGGCTTGATGAGCAGCGTTATCCTGATCCACTGAAGACATCAGCATCTGGCAAAACGCGTAGGGCCGTGACCTGATTCTGGTGATATTACACTCTTCGGCTTTTGCTAATCTTCATTACAGTTTAATTTTTTGAGAAGCGCTTGGAAAATACTGTTTACATTCAAGTAGTTTTCATTTTTTTTTTTTTTCATATCTATTTTATATATGTACCCTGAGAGTGGGAAGCCTGACACCTGAAGTGCTGGACAGGAGGGACGTTAGATGGTTTATTCTAAAATGGTTGCTCTATTACCGGGGGTCATAGTGTTTTGGTAAGCATTTTTCCATTTGGGCACTGCAGATCACTTCACAGGCTGCAAGTGTGTCTTGCTGGTATTGGAGTGCGCGTTGGATCTGCATTGTCACAGTATTGGAGGATTTTTTTGTTTTGTCACTTGTTTTCAAATATTTATTAGACTTATTTCAAATTTTTGATTTTAATATTTTTTTTTTACATTGGTGTTTGTTATTTGATAGAGCATTGTATATGCACATGCATGGCACTAAATGCACATCTTATTTGTTGCGCACTACTTTATTATTGTTCAACAATTTTATTATTGTATATCGATATGATTTACACAGAGGCGGCTCTCTAATTAGGCAAATTAGGTGGTCGCCTAAGGCCTCGCACTCACAGGGGCCTCGCTGCCTCCTAATTTGCCTGTGCTCAATCACTGATTCTCTCTCTCCACCCTCTTTATCTCACCCTCTTTTCTCTCACCCTTCTTCTCTTTCTCTCTCTCTCACCACCCCTATCTCTCTCCCTCACACCCCTCACTTTCTCACCTCTCTCCTCTGTGTCACCCCTGGTCTCTCTCTCTCACCACCCCTCTCTCTCCCTCATCCCCCTCTCTTTCTCACCTCCCCCTCTGTCACCCCTGGTCTCTCTCTCTCTCTCACCACCCCTCTCTCACCTCACTCCTCTCTCTCACCCCTTCCCACCACTCCCCCCCCCCCTCTCTCTCCCTCCCCCTCTCCCCATCTTCCTCCCTCTCTCTATCTCCTTCCCTCTCTCCCCCTCTCTCTCTCCCTCTCTCTTTCCCTCCCTCCCTGTCTCTCTCTCTCTCCCCCCACTCTCTCTCCCTCCCCCCTCTCTCTACCCTCTTTCACTGCGCTTTGCTGGGATCCTCCACTCTTCGTCCTCCCAAGGCATGGGAAATTCTTAGAGGGGTGGGTTGCCACCTTGCTGGATCCCAGATGTTGTATTGGCTGCATATGTCTGCTGGGTGAAGAGGGTGCCCTGGAAGTGGTGCTGATTAACTGTGTGCTTGTATTTTTTTTCCTATTACGGGCGTGATTGGGGCCTCATGTTTAAGTTTCGCCTAAGGCCTCACAAAGCCTAGAGCCGCCTCTGGATTTACAATTGTGGGGCACTTGTGTGAGAACAATTTAATCGCGTGTGTGTATATATATATATATATATATATATATATATATATATATATATATATATATATACACACACACACACACATTTTGACACACAATTTGCTCATTTTATTTGATTTCCCTTGGCTTGTGAATCATCCACTACTTAAATTTTAAGTAATTGGTTAAAATAAAACATGTCTCAGGGAACAAGTTTTAAAGGGTAGATAGTACGCTTCTTCACTTGTATGTTCAAGTCAACCAGGCCCTGCTGTGTGTCCATCTCAAAGGGGGTCACCTTCTTCACCTGCTATAGTCGAACAAGTTATCTTTGGAGGTATTCCTGACTATGCAGAAGGTAAAAGGAGATTGCAGAAGAATGAGAAATTCTTGTTGCCTATCCAGCTTATATTCTAGGCACAGTTTGGCGCAGTAGCCCACAACCAGGAAAATCTGAACTCGTCAGCTGAAAAAGTTACTAGCTTCTTAATGGTTTCAGCAGCTTGAATTCATTATATATGGGCTTTTCCTGTAGGCAGTGGTGTGTTATTGCCATTTTTTGTTTATGGGCTTGTTTACACTTACATTGCCTTATGAAAAGCAATCTACAGTGGATTGCTTTTCAGAGGGCTTTTGATAGGTGACAGGGAGGTGATATGTCACTTCCTCGCTGACTCTTATTTTATTTTTTATTTTTTTTATTGTTTTTAGAAAAACACTTATAATATACAAGAAACAGTAAGGACCACTCACCACAATACAGTGAGCCATTCTAAAAATAAAGAATGAAAAGAAAACAGAAAACAAAGTGCATTACATTAAGTCACCAATACGAACATTGCCCGTGAAACTTGTCAACTCTACCTACACCACCTCTCAACCCCACATTTACATACTTTAACCAAGATATAATGCTTCATGTGAAAACAAACAAAACAAGAGATATTAAACCCACAATACTTTTAACAGAGGAGAACCACGTATCCGCTCCTTCAGAGATAATAATATAATACAATAATATGCATATCTCACCTGCTAGTAAGGGAGAAAGGATAGCTTCAAACAATTATTCCATTTAATCTGTTACAGTACGAGGCGAGGCCATCCATGCCCCCCAGATCTTATCAAATTTAAGAAGAGCCCCCATGTTCAGTTATGTAACTTTGTAAAATGGCAGATTCTTATTCACAGAGGCCTTCCAGGACTCTACTGATGGGGGCATAGTGCCCCTCCAAGACAAAACTATGCGTTTCCTAGCTTGGAAAAATAATAAAGTGAATAGAGTTCGTATAGCTGTAGTAGAAGCGACTGAATTATAAATTCTGGCTATCTTCTCTGGGGTCAGGTACACCCTATGCAGAAATTTATAGTGGATCAGCAGGTTGCGAGCTGACAGTAGCCTGGTAAAGGGTGCATCCCAGACATCCTCCCAGTCCTCCTCGTCCAGATCAGGAACCACAAATTCCCGCTTAGATTTACACCCAGCTAACAAGCGATTAGTCTCAGGAAAGAGAGATTTATAAATGTTAGATAAGGGTTTTTGAAGGTCATCATCCCTCAACATGGATTCCATGGCAGACTCCAAAAAGGGAGTGGTGACCTGTTTGAATTGCTTCTGGTATGCATGTCTTAACTGTATATAGCGGAAAAAATTGGGTGTTTAGTAAGTGGTAGAGAGACTTCAATCCATCAAAGGTTTTCAGTCGCCCATCTGCGGAGACATCACCAAGCAGTTTAATCACAAATTTGGTCCAGACCTCACTGATTCTTTTAACCCTGTAAAGCCTACACCACCGTGGCACAACTGTGTGCATTGCCTCATTCATTTGAATGGGTTGCATTTTAGCATTTTGTGGTACTGTCTGCTAAATTAATCTTAGCCGCAGCTTATGTACAACATAAGTGTGGCTTATTTGGCTATCTTTACTGCCCCCTGACTGCAAGTGTAAGCCCTTAGTTTTTCAATGAAACAGAACACAATGAGAGTGGGAGACACTGGATGCAGTGAGAATTGGATGAACTGCCACAAGCTGAGAGTGAAACAGGCAAAGCAGAGTGTCAGCGGTGTGAAACAAAGACCCCCTCCAGCGGTGAGCGGTGTGGTACTTTAAAGCAGAGGTGGTGGGAGTGAGGCTGTGAGTGGGGTGATCACAGGACTGTATGTGACCTGGGAGCATTCTGAGTACTGGGTATTGTGAGTGGGAGGAGAGGACCCCAGGTGACCAGTAAGCAGAGAGGAGATGACATTGGGAGCCAAGTGACCAGTAAGCTGTTAGGAGGAGACACTGGAGGCCAGGTGATCAGTAGAATCAGAACTTTGTGGGCCGTTCGCATCAAATTCGTGTCATATGAACGGCCCACAATGCATTGCGCCAGTCGCAGTGCATTGCTGGCTGATGATTGGCCAAGCATGCACTGTGACCCTGCATGCTTGGCCAATCACAGCGCCGGCAGCGAGGAGAGGCATAATTGGCCACAGGCAGAATGCCTGTGGCCAATTATAGCTCATGGGGGGTTAGTACACGCCCCACACTATATAGGGCAACCGGTGCAGCGGCCTTGTGTAGTGTTGTGCAGCGTTCATAGAGAGCAGGATAGGCAGGGACAGTGTCAGCTGTACTTTATACTTCTTTAGATAGCGCTGTTACAGTGAGTGTAGTGTTCAGGGAGAGAGCAGGATAGGCAGGGACAGTGTCAGCTGTGCTTTATACTTCTTTAGATAGCGCCGTTACAGTGAGTGTAGTGTTCAGGGAGAGAGCAGGATAGGCAGGGACAGTGTCAGCTGTGCTTTATACTTCTTTAGATAGCGCTGTTACAGTGAGTGTAGTGTGCCTCCTTCACACTGCACAGCATACACCTGAATCTACCCCCTCATTGCTGTGTAGTTTATTTTGTGTAACACAGGCATCTGCCTAATATTCAGTCATGTCATTTACACAGGAATCAGTGCATTTAAATAGCACTGATTGCTGTATAAATGACAGTGGTCCCAAAAATGTGTCAAAAATGTCCGATGTGTCTGCCATAATGTCGCAGTCACAATAAAAATCGCTGATCCCTGCCATTACTAGTAAAAAAATAAATATTAATAAAAATGCTATAAAACTATCCCCTATTTTGTAAACGCTATAACTTTTGCGCAAACCAATCAATAATCACTAATTGCGATTTTGTTTTACCAAAAATATGTAGAAGAATACGTATCGGCCTAAACTGAGGAAAAAAAAGTTTTTTTATATATTTTTTGGGGATATTTATTATAGCAAAAAGTAAAAAATATAGAATTACTTTCAAAATTGACGCTCTATTTTTGTTTGTAGCGCAAAAAAAAAAAAAAACCGCAGAGGTGATCAAATACCACCAAAAGAAAGCTCTATTTGTGGGAAAAAAGAACGCCAATTTTGTTTGGGAGCCACGACCGCGCAATTGTCAGTTAAAGCGACGCAGTGCTGAATCGCAAAAAGGGGCCTGGTCCTTTGGCTGCAAATTGGATTGGGGCTTAAAGTGGTGTTGCCACCAAAAAAAAAAAAAATTTGGCCTAAAAATCCTTAAAAAAATAATAATTGGAAAAATTTATTTTTTTTACTCACCTCTAAATGCCTGTTGCTAGGGGGTCCCTCGTAGTCTGCCACCTTCATTGCCCGGGCAATGACATCACTTCCCCTAGGCGCCGCACAGTCATCTGGGACCTGTCATGTGTCCCTGATGAGTGAGCGCCGAATCACGACGCATGCGCAGTGGGTGCCCGGCTGTGAAGCCACAGCCGGGTGCCCACATTAAGAATGCCGGCGCCGCAAGCGGAGCGGGGAACGAGGAGGGGGTCTCGTTCCTCTGCATCACTGGACCCTGGGACAGGTAAGTGTCCGATTATTAAAAGTCAGCAGCTGCAGTATTTGTAGCTGCTGACTTTTATTTTTTTTTGTGGGCCCTCCTCTTTAAGTGGTTAAATGGCTTTTTTTCCTTTACAAATGTCATTTTGTGCAGGGACAGTTCTAAACATGGGAAGCACATGCCACTTCACAGGCATACTTTAGACACCCCCCAGGTATGATATTTAAAGGAATATTTCACGTTTTTTTTTTCACTTTATGCATCATTAAAGCGGTTCTGCACTCATTTCATTTAGTAAATCTCTTTGCCTTCCAAATCAGGCAAAGAGTACTAAATGAAATGTTTTTTTTTTTTTTTTTTTTTTTACTTACCTTGTAATTGAAGACTTCCGGTCTTCTCCCTCTGCGGCGGCGGGCGGGGTCTTGCGTCGATCGTCGTCACGCCGCACTGTCTCCTGGGATCTGGTGTCATTGATCCCAGGAGTCAGTGCGGGCATCTTCCGAAATCTCGCGAGATTTCGGCCACATCTTCCGAAATCTCCCGAGATTTCGGCCGCATCTGCCGAAATCTCGTGAGATCTCGGCAGATGAGCCGTTACTGCGCACGCGCGAGTAACGGCAGTGCATGCTGGGCCATCTAAAGTTCCTGTGGGTGTTTCACATGCCCACAGGCAAGATGGCCCCCAGCACTAAAGAAGAAGACGAGGAACTTCATCGGACGAAAACCGGCGGCGATCGAGATGGAAGATGGAACAGGTGAGTCCCTTAATAAAGGTAAGCACACTTTATATTACATCCTAAAAAAAAAATTTTTTTTTCAGAGTGCAGAACCGCTTTAACATGAGTGCTTCAGAAAAAACGTCAGTTTTTTAAAACTTCTTTTTGCATTGATACGTGTCCCCTGGGGCAGGACCCGGGTCCCCAAACCCTTTTTAGGACAATAACATGCATATTGGCCGTTATAAATAGCACGAGTGAGGTGATTGGTTGGTGGTCTGGAAGCTTTATATAGGATTTCACTATTATATTTAGTTGTTCGTCAATCAACATCCATTTGTGGAATTTTCACTGTTTTAATATGGGCTTTTTTGCACTTTATTGTATGGATATTTGAAAAATCTGTTTATTGTATGGACATTTAATTGTGCACTTTATATGCTGTTTGATTCAATGATTTTTGATATTTGTTTTTATTTCATGATTTGCTGCACTCTTTTATATATTGATTTTTGTTCACATGCATATGGGGATGTGATCAGTGCTAGCAGCTGGTCTTTTGAATACACACACCTACACTGTGTTTCTAGTACATATATAATTTGTTTTGTCTTTTGGGTAGCTCGCAAGACTTTATCACATATATTGTCATAATGTTTGTCAACGGCATGTTTCCAGTGACGTAAACTAAAATCAAATTTGAATTTTTGTCAATTGACAAAAACTTTGATGAAAATCAATTCCAATTATCGTCAACGAATGGATATGGGACGTTTACCCAAGTGAACCTCTGTTTTATATATTGGCTAAATTTGTGTCTGTAGTTTGTTCAACCCTTAATAACATAAATAAGAACATGTTATTAGATTTTTACTTCAGGAGTTTGGAAATTCTAGAGAAATGCTTTACAATTTGAAGTGGCTGTAACCCTAAAAAAACAAAACAATAAAAAAACAGTTCCTCCAGTGCTTGTGCTGTCTAACCTGCCCCTTTCTAAGCTGTACAAAACCTGCCTGTTTATGTGTCCCCCTGTGTGTGCTGACCACAATAATCATGGCTGATGATCCCTGATTACCGTGGTCAGGTTACGTGCCTCTGTCATCCCGCTGCTATTCCTCTCTCCCCTCTCCATCCCACCATTCCTGCCTGTCAGCTACTGTGTGTGTCTCTCCCCCTCTCCGTCCCCACCTCCTGCCACTATTAGTAGCTGGAAGTAAAAGTAAAGAATGATTACTGCCAGACCCTCTGTTGTATCGGTCTATCCTACACTGTGTAAATGTGTGTTTTTTTAAAGGATGCCTGTAAATATCTGTTTTGCCGGTCACGTGATCTCCGGCTGCTCTCCTCCCTCAACTAAGGGCTACAGTGGGAGGGGCTGAGCGGTCAGCACAGTGGTCACGCGACCTCCCGACTGACATTCAAGGCCGATTTCAGCCCCTCTCGCTGTAGCCCGTAGATCAGAGGAGGAGAGCGGCTGGAGGTCACATGACCGGCCATAAAATATCGGCAATGAGGTATTTACAGGCATCCTTTTATCAAAACATTTACACAGTGTAGGATAGATTAATAGAACAGAAGAGCTGGCTGTAATTTTTCTTTACCTTTACAACCACTTTAACTAAACCCATTAGATTTTAGTTGACTAAAATGTACTGGGGGTTTTAGTTGATTAAAATACGACTAAAACTAAAAAAATTCAGATGATTAGAATGCAACTAAAATGGAATTTTAGTCAAAAGACTAGGACTAAAACTAAATAAAAATGTTATTGTCAAAATGAACACTGGAGTTTGGACCATACCTGTCAGAAGCCAGTACAAAGGTGCGTGGAGCTATGGAGGTGCAGGCACCACAACAGGGTAGATGGGTGACAAGGGTAGAGGAAAAATCATTAGAGAGGCCAGTCCTGAGCTGACAAATCCTGTCTGGTTGCTTGATGTTGGGGATGTTAGTCAAAAGGTGGCATTGCTGGAGCAGAGGGGGAACAAATCCTCCAGTGAGAATGGGGGCTGGTTACAAGAAAGGATCGATATATATTGGTGGTAGGGGACTCAGTTATTGTAAGCACAGATGGGGTAATCTGTGACGGAGACTGTGATCGCCCAACAGTATGTTGAATACCAGGCATTTTGGTTCAGCCCATTTCAGATCAAATGGACAGATAGAAGCCATTCCAGGTGGTGAGCAAGGGTCAGAGGATGGTCCAAGTTGGTGGAGTAGCTATAGTGCCTAGGATCAATCCATGTAGGATGACAGTCTGTATAACAGACCCAGAACACACAAGAGAAAAATAATATTCACTGGTACAAAATTAAAAGGCATGTTCACAAATGCAAGGAGTTTGGTGAATAAAATGACAGAACTAGAACTTCGGATACATGAGGATTTTGACTTTGTGGGATTAAAGGAAACCTGGTTTGACAGCTCACATGACTGGCTTGAAACTGTCCAGGGGTACTCCCTGAATGGGAGGGACAGGGTAGGTAGAAGAGGGTGAGGGATGTGCATGTACGTCAATAGTGATTTGATAGTGAATTTGAGGTATGACATTGCTAAAGGGGCAAGGGAAGAGGTAGAATCCTTGTGGTTGGAGCTTCAAGGAGAAAATCAAACAGTAAATTAATAGTGGATGTATGCTACGGGCCACCTAACCTAAGGGATGAAGAGGAGATTGATAGAAATGGGGGCAGGGCAATGTTATCATGGGGGACTTCAATCATCCCAATATTGACTGGGCAGATGGAACTGTTCAGTTGTCCAAGGCAGGCCATGCACTGTGCAAATTTCTTTCCTACAACCATGGGTCAATTCCCCCATCAACACAGACAGTGCTGATAGGGAAATCCCTCCTGCCAAGTTATTGTCTGCTCCTGGCAGGGGAAGCTGTCCCCGCCAAGAGAAGACAGTGATTATCGCTAGAGGCTATAGCAGCCGCTATATAACCATAAGAGGATACGGCAGGCTGGTTGTACCCAACTTGGGTACAACCAGCTTGCCGGATTCTCAGCCTGCCGAGTTCGGATCCTGCCGAGAATATAGCTGGCCTAAGGCTCGTGATTTCTTGGATGTCTTGCAGGAGAATTTCATGTGTCAAATAGTGGATGCTCCAACTAGATACAAAATTGAACACAAGGGGGTGCCAGACTAAGTGTAGCAGATGAAACAAATTGATTTATTTAAAAACAAATTGGCAACTTACACCAAGGATAAAATAATTAGCCGTATCTAGAGGTCTGGCTGGTGTAACTAGGTTTCCTAGGCGTCATCAATGCAGGTGCCGGATGGTAGGGTACTCTTATTATACAAGTAGAACGCGCAAAAAACTAAAACAATCTATATCCCTTGAATATTTATTAAATGTGCAATGTAGGCATAATAATATATGCACACAATGAAATACCAAGTCCACAATCTATATGATTGTATTAGAGGAAGTCCATGGGTCAAACGGAATAATAATATAGGTAGGTAGGATTTTAGTAGTTAAAAACAGGCATTGTATCGTCCCAAACGATTGGGACGATACAATGCCTGTTTTTAACTGCTAAATTGTTAGTTGCCATTTCTCCATTCTATACTTTATATTAAAATCCGTACAAAATCTGCACCCAGAGGCGCCTCTTCTCCCTCTTTTGTTTTCTTAGGGTACTCTTATGCCTGGCGTGCTTGTGGTGGAACAGCAGAAAGCAGCAGGAAGCAGTTGATAACAAGCATAAAAATGCAGGAGCTGCTGAACCGGAAGTGATGTTGGCGATATCCACTTGGAAAAAGTCTGATCGGATTATGTTGTCGGAAAAACTGATCATGTGTGGGCTCTAGCGGACTTTTTCCGTCGGAAAAAATTTGATAGCAGGATCTAAAATTTTCCGACAACAAAATTCAATCACACTTTTTCCGATCGTGTGTAGAGAATTCCAACACACAAAGTGCCACGCATGCTCAGAATAAATTTGGAGACGAAAGCTATAGGCTACTGGCCTCTACGTAGTCCCGTCGTACGTTTTATACGTCACCTCGCTCGGAACAATTGGATTTTCCGCCAACTTTGTCCGACCGTGTGTGTGCAACACAAGTTTCGGACAAAATCCGTCTGAAAAAATAAGACGGATTTTGTGGTCGGAATGTCCGACCCTTCAGGTCTGGCATGGATTATAAGGGGAACTCCACGCCAAATTTAAAAAAAAAAGGGGTGGGGGTCCCCCTCAAAATCCATACTAGACCCTTATCCAAGCACGCAACCTGGCAGGCCGCAGGAAAAGAGGGGGGGACGAGAGAGCGCCCCCCCCCCCCCCTGAACTGTGCCAGGCCACATGCCCTCAACATTGGGAGGATGCTTTGGGGGTCTGTGACCCCCAGATCCCACCCCCCCTGTTTGGGGGTCCCCTTGTTAAAGGGGGCTTCCAGATTCTGATAAGCTCCCCGCCCGCAGACCCCCACAACCACCGTCAAGGGTTGTGGGGAAGAGACCCTTCTCTTCATCAACATGGGGACATGGTGCTTTGAGGGGTCGCAGACCCCCAAAGCATCCTCCCAATGTTGAGGGCATGTGGCCTGGTAAGGTTCAGGAGGGGGGGCACTCTCTCATCCCCCCTCTTTTCAGGCGGCCTGCCAGGTTGCGTGCTCGGATAAGGGTCTGGTATGGATTTTGAGGGGGACCCCCATGCCATTTTTTTTTTAAATTTGGCGTGGAGTTCCCCTTAAAATCAATGCCAGACCTGAAGGGTCTGGTATGGATATTTAGGGGGAACCCCACGTCATTTTTTTTTAATATGACCCGGGGTTCCCCTTAATATCCATACCAGACCTGAAGGGCCTGATAATTGAATTTGGGGGGACCCCCATGCTTTTTTTTTTTATCAATGACTGTCCTCTGTATTACGGGAGCCGGCAATTCATTAATGCTGCAAGTGATTTTAAATAGCTTTTTTTCCTGCAAAAATGACACTTTGTGCAGGGACAGTTCTAAGCACGAGAAACATGCGCCCCTTTACATGCATACTATAGACACCCCCCCAGGTACGAAATTTAAAGGAATGTTACACTTTTATTGTTTCACTTTAAGCATTATTAAAATCACTGCTCCTGAAAAAACTGACATTTTTAAAAAAAATTTTTTGCATTGATACATGTCCCCTGGGGCAGGACCAAGGTCCCCAAACACTTTTTATGACAATAACTTGCATATAGGCTTTTAAAATTAGCACTTGAGATTTCTCCCATAGACTTTTACAGGGTGCTCGCGGTGAACATGCGAACAGGCAATGTTCGAGTCGAACATGAGTTTGACTCGAACTCGAAGCTCATCCCTACCGCAGAGTTTGTACAGGTAGTCGTTAACTGCACGTTTCTGCTGGAGCAGCCTATCAAGCATATAGAAGGTTGAGTTCCATCGCGTCGGGCAATCACAAGTAAGACGTCTGACAGGCAGATTGTGTCGCCGCTGAATGTCAGCAAGGTGAGCCATGGCCATGTAAGATCTTCTGAAATGGGCCGAGATTTTCCTTGCCTGGCGCAAGATGTCCTGGACCCCAGGGTATTTGACAACGAATCGCTGCACGACCAAGTTTAAGATGTGTGCCATGCATGGCACATGTGTAATTTTGCCCTTTTTCAACGAGCTAAGCAGATTGACACCGTTGTCGCACACCACTTTACCAACTGTCAAATTGAGCGGTGTTAGCCACTGATCTGCCTGTGAACGCAAAGCTGAAAGGAGTGCAGGGCCAGTGTGGCTCTTGGCTTCCAGGCACAGACACAGCACAGCATGGCAACGTCTCACATGGCATGTGGAATAGGTTCTGGGGATCTTGGGCAGCGCAGCGGAAGAGACACTAGCAGCGGAAAAGGAGGAGTCAGCCGAGGAGGAGAGGGAGGATGGAGTAGGAGGAGGAGAAGAAGAGGCAGGCCTGCATGCAATCCCTGGCGGTAAAACCAAATCTACACGGGTGCCACAGGTTACATGCTTGACGGCCGTCACAGGGTTCACCCAGTGGGCAGTAAAAGTTATATGCCCGTGTTTTCTAGACCACGTGTCTGTGGTCAGATGTATCTTGGCACTGACACTGTGTGCCAGAGATACATTCACTTGCCGCTGAACATGGCCATATAGCTCTGGGATGCCCTTCTGTGAGAAATACTTCCTTCCTGGGACCTTCCATTGTGGTGTTCCAATGGCCACAAATTTTCGAAAGGCCTCCGAGTCCACCAGTTTATATTGCAGTTGTTTGGCGGGCTATCAGTTCTGACAAGCCAGCGGTCAACCGTTGGGCAAGAGGGTTATCCGGCGTCATCATTTTTTTATGCTCGAACATTTGGCCCACGGAAGCCTGCCTTTTTCCAGAAAAACGCAAGGACGGCATGATGGAAGGTGGAGTGGAGGACAATTCTGAGGAGAGAGGAGAAGGAGAAGTAGAAGAGGCTGGATAGTGGGAGCCTGGAGTGTGGCTTTGTGGGTTCTGACGGCGTTGCTCCCACTGGGCTCAGTGATGGCAGCTCATGTGCCTTCTTAAGGCGGTCGTCCCTAGGTGAGTGTTGGGCTTACCGCGACTTATGCGTTGACTGCAAAGGCTGCAGATGGCAACACTATTGTCAGCAGCGGACACGTTAAAAAAAGCCCACACTGCGGAGCCATGTGCCAGCGTCCTGGGAACGCCAGATGGGACCGTACATGGTTGATGCCTCACTCCTGATACATTAGCAGTCTGGTTTGTCCCTCCTGTGCAATGTAAGTTTCGCCTGCTTCTCCTCCCTATCTGCTGGTCCATCTCTCCCTCTGAACTCCCCTCCTCTTCCTCTCTTGTGGGCACCCACGTGACATCCCTAGACACGTCATCATCGACTTCAACTTCCCCACCGCTATAATTAGAGATCTCGGAGTAGGCAGCAACAGCGGGGACCAACCTCCTTGGGCTGATCTGGGTACTGTCGTCAGACTGCTGAGTGGCGGTTGTTGCTACCTCCTCTTCCTGATCCAATGCCAAGAATGGCTGCACATCGGAAATGTCTTGTGATGATGGATCGGAAAATAATTCCTGTGACTCAAGCGGAGGGTATATGGTGGTGGTGGTGTTGGTGGTGTTGGTGGTAGTGTCTTTGGGGGTGCACACAGCAGAGAGTGAAGAGGGTGCAGATTGAGAGGATGAGGAGGGTGCAGAAGAGTAAGGCTGAGTGAGCCACTCAACCAAGTCTGGTGCGTCCTTTGACGTAGTTGAACGCACCTTCTGCAACTTCCCACTTTGGCTCAAGCCTGTTGCTCCTGCCCTTCCCCTACCACCCCTGCGGAAGGGCCTGCCTCTTCCTCTGCCTGTCATTTTTTAATTGACCCTGTGACAAAAGTCTCTAGAGAAGTGCAGTATATGAAGGTATATAACACCCCGCTTCAATCTGTCGTTTTGGTGGGCCATTTGTCTATCACACCAGTTATAATACTTTTTTCTAATTGCGTTTGTCACTCTTTGTAGTATCGCTGCAGAACCGCTCAGCAGTCACAATGCTGCACAGTAGAAATGCACTATACTATGCTTTCTATATTTGAAAGTATTTTATACGTGTATTACACCGCTATATACTGCACACCAAATAGTACACCTATACCAGTCCTTAAAAGGACTTTTGTGGACATAATAGTAGCTAGCTAGTGAATTACAGACTGTCCCTGCTCCAAACACCAAACTGTCCCTAGACTCCCTAACTGAGAAAAGAGCTGCAGAATCGGTCAGCACTGCCGTCACTATAATATGCTTTCTATATTTGAAAGAAAGTATATTATAAGAGTATTACAACAACCCTATATACTGTACACCTATACCAGTCCTTAAAAGGACTTTTGTGGACCTAATAGTAATAGCTAGTGATTACAGACTGACTGTCCCTGCTCCACACAGCATCCTTTCCCTACACTGACAAAAGACAGAATGTAAAATGGCCGCCAGATCAGGTCTGTTTATAAGGTCCATGTGCTGAAATGTCTCAATTGGCTGTCCTGTAAGCCATGATGGATGTGTCATGGGTCAAAGTTCTTCACAATGTAAATGAATATGGCCGCTGCGAACAGCGCCATAAGTCCGCCGGTTTGGCGAATCGCGAACGAGCAAAGTTCGCCGCGAACCACAAGGCCATCTCTAATTGTCACATCACGTGGTAGTGGGGGATTCATCAAGCTACTTATTGCCAAGTCCAAAACTGATCAGTTGGGCAGAGGGGTTTGGATTGAATTATTTTAATGCCTGGATCCAGATGTTTGTCCAGTGGGAATAATTCAGCAATTCTGCAATTATAGGCCGGACAGGTCAGGTCAATTCTTTATTCATGCTGATGGTTCCCCAGTAACCAGATTTCAATTTTCAGCAGTTTTTCAGAAATGTATTCAGAGTTTGGGTTTGCAGGAATTCCGTTTTACGCCTCATTCATTTCGTATTGGGGCGGCAACAGAAGCATCCAGGCCCGGGCTAGCTGAGGCTTTAATTAAGAGGTTGGGAAGATGGGAATCTAACCTAACCTTTTACTTTGAATTTTAGGTCAGAGAATGTATGTGTGGATTATTGGACATTCTTACATTTTCTGGGCGCAAAAACGGGCGTCTCACCGTTGCTATACGACAAATTTAAATATCAACGCTGAAACTTACACCATTCTGTGGAAAGGAGTAAGAAGTTTACGGTGGTCAGATTTGTTTTATTATATTTCCGAACTGTATACTCAATGGCCATCTCCTTCAGTGCTTATTATTCACCTGGGCGGGAATGATGTAGGGCATATAAAAACACTAGAGTTGATTGAAAGGATTAAGCATGATTTGCACCATTTAAGTGTGTCATCTCCAAACACAACCATTGTTTTTTTCGGATATCATTCCTAGGTTATTGTGGTTGATACATCCAGAATTAATTTTTTTTGAAAAGATAAGGAAGAGGGTAAATCACTCAGTGGAGAAATTCATGCCTCATGTAAAAGGGTTCTCAAATCGGCATGTTGATTTGGAAGGGGGTTTTGGGGGCCTTTATCGGATGGATTTAGTAAATCTCTCCGATGTGGGCCTGGACATCTTTAACTGGGGTTTGCAGGACATGATTGAGAGGGCCTCGGGTTTGGGGTAGGTCAGGGCCCTGTCCAAAAATGGGCAAAGCCCTGACTTGGTGGGGACTGATATTATAAATGTATTTAAATATAATTAGCTTGACTCATCAAGGCTAAGCAAGTTGGAGAAGGTTATTGTTGATTTGAGTTTAAGTTATAATATTATGTTGAGAATTATCATTTTGTGTAAACCAATAAAGTTGCCGTGAACAATTTTTTACAATTAATAAAGTATTGTGTTTATTATTTATGGGGTGTGTTTGGAGATTGGGGGGGGGGGGGGAGGGTGCAGAGTGCAATCCCATGAAACTGGTTCATTCAGTGTCTTTTGTTGCGATTAGCTGTGATTGCCCTGTCTTTACCATGTGATCACTGTGACCAATCACAGCTAGCAACACAATTGTATACAATGGATAGCATGAAAGCAAGCCATCCATTGTTTACAATTGTCAGGTGATCTTCTGTGATTGGTCACATCAATCACATGGTACTGCCAGTGGGCCAGTACAGTTAACGGACACAGCCGGTGACAGATTGCACTGCTGTGAAGCCTCACGAGAGGTGCCTCCAGGGAGGACGCCCAGCTGCCATTGTATTATAGGCTGGGCGGGAAGGTGTTAAAGAGAAAAAACTGTCCTCTAAAAAACGTAAGACCGAGGGGACATCCTCAGCTTTCTAACACTACAAGGAATGCAATAAGAAATGTAAGCGTGGTCAGGCAGCAAAAATAGACCACAAGAGACACATAGTGGAGGAAAGTAAAAAGAATCTATTCTATTTTAATAGTATAAAGGCAAATCCGGAGCATATTGGCCTCATAAAGTATAGTCAAGGAAATTTGGTTACAAGTGACAAAGAGAAGGTAACTGTGTTAAATTCATTCTTCTCTTTGGTTTTTACTATGGAAAAGGAGGGGTATAATAGACAAGATGGTATTGTTATGAACACAGCAGGAACTAGAAAAACTTAATGTGAATAAATCACCAGGACAAGGTGGCTCACACCCAAGAGTCCTCAAAGAACTTAGTTATTGCTAGACTGTTATTCCTAATCTATAAAGACTGCTTACTGAATGGAATGGTAACAGCTGACTGGCAAAAAGCTAATGTGGTACCAATATTGCAAAAAGGGCCGAGATATATATTGAGAAACTATAGATCAGTCAGTCTATCAATAGTATATCAAATATTGTAGGGGGTTGATGGGGGGACTACATCCAAGAATTTTCAGATGAAAATAGTATCATTAGTAGTGACCAGCATGTTTTTTTGAAAGATCATTATTGTCCAGACCAGCCTTTAAACAGGTTTGGGGACCCGGGTCCTGCCCCAGGGGACCTGCAAAAAAGAACTTAAAAAAACTATTTTTTTCTATGATGCATAAAGTGAAAAAAAAAAAAGTGAAATTTTCCTTTATATGGTACCTGGGAAAGTATGCCTGTACAGCTAAAACCACTATTTGATGGAATCTGAACAGGTAGAGGAAGCTTTTTGGAGAACATCTGTTGATGTAGCAAATTCACTAAAGCAAATTAAATCTAACAGGATTTTCCTAGGGGTAGATTTCTCTCTCATATTTGTACAATACTCTGCAGAAATTTGCATTAGATGTTGGTGTAGCCAAGACTGGTGGGCAAAGTTAATAGATCAAGGTTTGCAATTGGGGGTACGGTGTTGCCACAAGACTGTAAGCTCTCATTAAGATGCTGTGAGTTATTAGATCAAGATTTGTTGGCATTGACGGGTGTTGCCACAAGACTGTAGCCCTCACAGTGATAGTTATCAAGATTTGTACTTGGATAGAAAGGACTGTGAACTATTAGATCAAGATTTGTAACAACAGGGGCTGAAAAATTGAGTGCCCTCACCAGAGTGTTGGTGTAAGTACCCGCCCTGTTAAACAGGGGCTGAAATTGTGCCTTAGGCACTGGTGCTGGTGCCACAACACTGCAACCCGGCCCTCACAGATACTGTACTTGGAGCACAGCAGTTCTGAAAACAGGGGCTGGTTGTGCCTACACAACACTGCAACCGGCCCTCACAGTATTGGAGCACAGCAGTGTGTTGCGAAGCATGTTTTAGAAGGGTTAAACAGGGGCTGACCCACTGGTGCTGGTTGCCAGGGTACTTGTCACACACGTCCCCCGCCCCTGGGTCCTTAATGGTCTGTGTACTTGGAGCCCCTTGTTTTTTTACAAACAGGGGCTGAAAAAATGTGCCTATTGACAACACTGCAACCCTCACAGTTGAAACAAAAAAATAAGTACACGCCCCTTTAAATCAACTGGTGTGGTGGCATGGATCATTGAGGAGGAGGAAAGAGGATAGTCAGTGTCACTCAGCATTTGCTGGTTATATCCGCCTCATGCCTGGTAGCTGGTGGGTACAAAACTAAGCACCCTATGATCAGTAATAACTGAATGTGCACAGGCAGGGACAGGCCAGTACAATTGCATACTGTGCAAGCAGTGATTTTACAAGTCTGACCTTGCCCCAAGGTATCCTGCACCATGTATATCAGACGCTGGCGAGAACCGATCATCGATAAAAAAATTGTCTGAACGCAAGACGTCCACCTTCCCCACCGCTCAGGAAGCCTCAGTTGGCCTCCCCAGTTTCAAGACTACTGAGATGGCAAAGCAGTTTAACACAAGGAGAGTGGCCAGCCAGTAATGGTCCCTCTCCTTGATGAACGAGGATCCTTCCGCAGGCTATGAAAATAGTATCATTAGTAGTGACCAGCATGTTTTTTTGAAAGATCATTATTGTCCAGACCAGCCTTTAAACATTCTATAATGATGTAAGCTATATTTTGGATAGAGGAAGGTCTGTTGATGTAGCTTCACTAAAGCATTTGATATAGTACAACATAAAAGGTTAATTTACAAATTAAGATCTGTTGGCATTGATGATGATATATGTACTTGGATAGAAAACTGGTAACAGGAGTGCCTCCAGAGGTTGGTGATAAATAGCATATCTTCTGAATGGTCTACAGTTGTGAGAAGGGTGACCCAGGGTTGTGTCCTGGGTCCAATTCTGTTCCCCTTGTACATAAATGATATTGAGGTTGAAACAAATAGTTCAATCTCAGTGTTTGCTGATGATACAAAACTAAGCAGGGTAATAACTTCACAACATATAGCAATTTTACAAGAAGACCTCGATAAAATACAGGGGTTGGCAACTACTTGGCAAAGCAGTTTAACACCCATGAATGTAAAGTAACGCACTTGGGACTAAAAATATGAATGCAAAAGAGGACATTTGTATGAATCAAGGATGGAAAAGGATCTGGGGGTCCTAGTAGACCACAGACTTGCCAATAGCATGCGATGCCAAGATGCAGCACACAAAGCCAGCAGACTATTAGTTTGCATTAAAAATATATTTACTCAATAAAACTATAATTTTACCACTTTACAAAACTCTGGTTAGGCCACATCTTGAATATGCCATTCAGTTCTTGTCTCCGGTCCTCAGGAAGCATGTGCTGGAACTAGAGAGAGTCCAGAGAAGGGTGACAAAGCTAATAAGGGGACATGAGGACCTCGGTTATGAGGAATGACTACAAGCATTAAACCTATTTTCCCTTGAGAAGAGACGCTTAAGAGGAGATATGATCGTAAAATACAAATATCTAAATTGTGATTCTAGCATAGGGAGAAAACTATAAAGTCTCAGGTCACTCAAGAAGAAACACAGCCACTCAATAAGGTTGGATGAGAAGCAGTTTAATCGCAAACTGCATAGGGGGTTCTTTACTGTTGTGCTGCGTACACACGATTAAACTTTCCGGAAGACCATAGTCTGGCAGACATTCCGATCGTGTGTGGGCTCCAGCGGACTTTTTCTTCCCAAAAGTACGCCGGACCTATACTTAAACAACATGTTTTAAATCTTCCTGCCGAAAGTCCGCCGGACCCAGTTCCTGTTGGAAAGTCCGCCCGTCTGTATGCAGGTCCGACGGACTTTCGAAATGAACGGACTTGCCCACACATGGACTAAAGTCCATTCATTTTGAATGTGACTCCAGGTACGACGGGACTAGAGGAGGAAGTCAATCTCGCCGATTTCATCAGCGAGATTGACACCTTGCAAGCCCCGTCGCCTGGTATGGATTTTGAGGGTAACCCCCTACGCCTAAAAAACAGCGTGGGGGTCCCCCCAAAGTCCATACCAGACCCTTATCCAAGCATGCAGCCCGGCCGGTCAGGAAAGGGGGTGGCTTTAATAAGGGGGCCCCCATATACCGGCACCCCACACTATGTGAATGAGTATGGGGTACATGGTACCCCTACCCATTCACCTAGGGAAAAAAAGTCAATAAAAAAACACACTAGACAGGTTTTCAAAGTAGTTTATTAGGCAGCTCCAGGGGTCTTCTTCCAACTTCGGGGGTCTCTCCGCGCTTTCCGGCCTCTTCTCCCACCGTCCGGTTGTTCTGCCGGGCTCCTCCGCTATCTTCTTCCAGCTCTTTTACTAGTGTTGGCCCGGGCTTCTGGTTCGTCGTCCTGCCGCCGCCGTCTTCTTCTTCTTCCTTCTTCTCTTCTTCCGATGTTGACACAACGATCTCTCGCGATGTAATGCCCTGGACACGCTGCGTATCGACTTATATAGGCATAAGGGGTCTTCACTTCCTGTCCCATAGCCAAACAGGAAGTGAGAAGTCTCTGCAAATTAAGGGATTACATTGGGGACCCCCTGGTCACCAGAACTAGTGTCCCCATTGGAAGATTTCCCCTCTATTATTTTTCTGGGGACAAACCCAAAATTTGTGATTTACTTTACTTTCACCTTCAATGATAATGGTAAACAGAACAAATAGAGAGAGTGAATCTCCCTAATGGGGACACAGACAGCAATAAAAACATGACAGGGATTTTAATCCCCCTTCACTCTGTCCAAAACGTAAAAAAAAGTTTTGCCTTTAGTTATACTTTAAATATGCAAAAAGTTACAGAGCAAATGCCGCAGTTATGGGTTTAATTGCTTCCCAGCAGCCATCCCAAAATGCAAGGCTGCAGAGAAGGGCCTTTGTGTCTTATGTTGGAGCGGTGGTCTTGCTGCAGTGGTTATGATATGCTTATTCAGAACTAGGGCTCTCCAATCAGAGAGCCCATGCTCCAAGTTGATTGCAGAGCCCAACTTTGCAAGAATTCTCAACATTCTGTATAATTCAAATTATGACCATGCCATGTGTCTTCTTGGTCTGCACACATACAACCCAAGCCATTCTGACAACCAACAGTGATCGACAGAACTGAATTACATTTATTTTGAACATAATGGGTGCTGTATATTATGCATATTCAATTCTGTGCTCTGTACTGTTAAATGAATGGTTTGTGAATAAATAAAACTTTGTGGATGCCATTCCTTCCTGCAATCAGTAACAGTCATTTACATTGTATAAAGTGCATGTATTCTGGACATACACAGAGAGGGAGATTTACTAAAACTGGTGCACACAGAATCTGGTGCAGCTGTGCATAGTAACCATCAGTAATCAGCTTCTAAAGTGAGCTTGTTCAAATCAGCTTTGACAAAACCTAAAAGCGGATTGGTTACTATCCACTAGACCAGGCAAGTCCAAAGACCGGCCCACGTTCTGGTTTAATACGGTCCCCTTGGTAATTTGGAAATATACCGTATTTAATTGGCGCTGCCTCAGAGGGGGTGGGATGAGTGCCATCATATTACATACATGAAAATCTCCTGTTTACTTGGTGATATCTGTAATAGGAAGTCCCATCTCCTGGGCTGCTCTGCCTATCATAGGAGGAGCTTTGTAATAAAGATGCCACTGAGTAAACAGGAGATTCTCCTGTATGTAATCTATCTGCGTTCGTACCGCCCCCCTCCCTGTCCCCTCTGAGGCTGCAGGTGGGCATGGATCAGGCTGCACTGATGGCAATGAGAAAAGAGGCAGAACGATCCTCCAAAGCTCCAATAGATAAGGATCTGTCTGAAAATGTTTGTGATGAATTGTACCCTACTGGGTTTAGTTTCACTCTAGTACAACCTTGTGTGCAGGCAGTGAAACAGGCTATTGGCTGGGAAGAAGCTGGGGAACCACCTAAAAAAAGGTATTTTCCTTTTTCCTTCTCATGGATGAGGTCAAAGGCCTCATTGAAGAAGAGTGGAATAAAACCGAAAAGAGGTTTCCTGTAAATCGGCTTAATAAATAATACCCATTGGCAGATGAGGACACAGTCATAATTGACCACCCTCCGGTAGTTGATGCAGCGGTATTACGCTTAGCCAAGAATGTAACCTTACCCATGGATGATTCCACCTCTTTCAAGGACTCATTGGATAGACTAGAAGACCAGTAGCTATAGCAGTACAGAGGCTCCCACTGACCAGCTGAATAAGTACACAAGCAGTTCACCCTGGCGGATGACAAGGGCTCACCTGAGGTGTAGGATCTAAACACTAGCCTGTAGTCACCAGAGCTCCTGATGGTGGAGATGGGTTTTGCTGCACGTTAGTACTAGGTCACAGTCCTCAGAATCGCCCAACCAGGAAGTGAGCAAGCTGGGGTCCAGTAGCAGATATAGCAGGTAAGGATCAAGCAGAAGTGTAGTTGCGTAGTCAGTAAACAAGCCAAAGGTCAGTAACAAGTGGTTGCCGGTTGGTAACCAAGCAGAAGCATAGTTAACCACTTAAAGACCGGAAGAATTTGCCACCTTAATGACCTAGCCATTTTTTGCGATATGGCACTGCGTCGATTTAACTGAAAATTGCGTGGTCGTGCGACGTTGTACCCAAACAAAATTTACATCCTTTTTTTTACCACAGCTTTCTTTTGGTGGTATTTGATCACCTCTGCGGTCTTTATTTTTTGCACTATAAGCAAAAAAAGACTGACAATTTAAAAAAAATTTTTTTTTACATTTGCTATAATAAATATCCCCAAAAAATATTTAAAAAAAAAAGCGTTCATCAGTTTAGGCCAATATGTATTCTTCTACATATTTTTGGTGAAAAAAAAATCGCAATAAGTGTATATTTTGGTTTGCGCAAAGGTTATAGCGTCTACAAAATAGGGGATAGATTTATGGCATTTTTATTATTCTTATTACTAGTAATAGCGATGATCAGGGATTTGCGGTGGACAGATCAGATACTTTTGACACTTTTTTGGGACCTTACTGGTGACTCGAAACGACGTACGGGTACGTAATTTCATGCAATAGGTCCGCCCTGCTGCAGTATACATGTGGAGGTTAAGGAACAATCCAAAGGTCAGAAATAAATGGTTGTAGTTCGGGATTGTCAGGGCTGGGCTCAGCCCTTCTTTCTCTGAGCTGGCCGCTCAGCTGTCAGCTAATTGCCAGCTCCTATCTCTCCACAGGTACCCAGCTGTTGATGATATCCTGCTCGTCAGTCCTGCCTACTTAAGCCGTCCAGCCCAGAGGATCTCTGCTTTCACCATAGTCAACATCAGAGACGCTCTCCTGCATTCCTGTTAAGACTTGCTTGTCTGACATCCCTTCTGGCTCTAGATCCTGCTTGCTGTTTTACTACGAACATCTCTGGCTCGCTGACGTTTGGCTTGTCTGACTATCCGTTCCGGTTCCTGAACTCTGGCCATGTTTTGACTATGTTTGTTCTATTTACTTTTATTATTAAACAAGTGTGATTTGACTGTACTTATGTCTCTGTCTGATTTCATGGTTTCTGACAGGGATCAAGCAGAAGCGCAAATGAGGAACAAGCCAAGGTCAGTAATGAGTAGTAGTAAAGATAGGGATCGCAGCAGGAGAGACAAGAGCGAGATAATGGCTGGAGATAGCACAATAATTTGGCACACAGGAAGTACAATGGCATGGCTTAAACAGGAAGTTCATGGGAGGAGCAAGGAGTTCAAGGTTTGCAGAAAAAAGTCACAAGGCAGGATTGTCCAAAGGATCAGACAGGGTGCTGTCCAGCAACTTAGCTGGCTCAACAAGAACTACTGCTGGATGCAGCAGAGGTTGCGGATTCAGATGCCGGGCCCTGACGCTTACTGTGTTAAAAATGCAGAAATAAGTCTTGCCTTTAGTTCTATTTTAAGTCCAACAGAATGTGAATAGATACTACTAGCTACTCTCGGAGAGGAAAATGGGAGTTGTTACTGCTGACCTATTCAAATTACATGCTTCAATGTTGTCATCTGTGTCCTTGCTTCACTGGTTTGAAAGTCAATGAACTGGATCAAACGTGCTTATCGGATGTGTAGATAACTGACTAATTAGCGAAGCAAGGGTAAATAGGAATGCACTGGAGCATGAAAAAAATTGACAATGTTTTTTAAGGTCAGAAAACAGACTTTGAACAATTCAACTAAAGCCCTTTCATCTTCAGGACAAAAACGAGTGCATGTCCAAAAAGTAACATTAACCAAATGTTTTGATTGTTAATAGGCATGAATACACACAGGTTATTTTTTTTTTTCCTCCAGTGGCAGCTTATGGACAGCATTGCCAAATTACATGAATATCTAAAAACTCAACTTTTTGGATAAAGGGTTGTGAAGGTTATCGGTAATTCTTCCATTTAACGCATTTCGTGTCAGGAGGTGGGGATCTGTGTTCTAAAGCTGAGTCTACCTGACTGAATATCATTTGGATGAATTGTCTAGGTATGGCCTCATATAATACAATTGTTAGTATAGCTTTTTGATCAAACCAATCAAAATGTACAAATACTTTTTCCCTGTATATAGAGATCTAAGTAAATTGTGGCCAACCTATAGACATTCAAGTATTTACATATTCTAGTGAGTTTTAAAATGACCGATGTAGCTGCAGGCACCATGGAGAAATGAAACTGTAATGTTCAAACAGCTGAAACACTGAATGCGGCATTAGCCCCCCACCCTGCCAAGCCCTCTCTGCTCTTTGTTTACATTAGAGATTAAGATGGCTGCTAAGTCACAGCTGGGGGAGGTAGCAGGTAGAGCTGAGCCACTAAGGCTTCTTTACAGTAAGAGCTGTGAAAATGTGGAATAGACTCCTTCAAGAACTAGTTCTGGTCATCTCTGTAGATTGTTTAACCACTTCAGCCCCAGAAGATTTGGCTGCTTAATGACCAGGCCATTTTTTGCGATATGGCACTGCGTCACTTTAACTGACAATTGCGTGGTCATGCGACTCTGTACCCAAACAAAATGACGTCATTTTTTTCCCCCCACAAATAGAGCTTTCATTTGGTGATATTTGATCATCTCTGCGGTTTTTATTTTTTGCGCTATAAACAAAAAAAGAAAGCGTATATTGATTGGTTTGCACAAAAGGTATAGCGTCTACAAAATAGGGGAAAGATTTATGGCATTTTTATTATTTTTTCTTTTACTAGTAATCAGCGATTTTTAGCAGGACTGATAAATTATGGCAGACAGATCGGACACTTTTTGACACATTTTTGGGACCATTGACATTTATACAGAGATCAGTGCTATAACAATGCACTGATTACTGTGTAAATGTCATTGGCAGGGAAGGGGATAACACCAGGGGTTGATCAAGCGGTTAACTGTGTTCTCTAGCTTGTGTTCTAACTGTAGGGGAGGGGACTGATTAGAGGAGATGACAGATCGTTGTTCCTAGCTAGTAGGAACACACTGTCTCTCCTCTCCTCACAGAACAGAGATTTGTATGTTTACACACACACGTCCCTGTTCTGGCTCTCGTGCCTGCGATCGAACACTGGCCATGCGCATCGGCACCCCTGCAGTGTAACGGGCACACGCGCCTGCTATCCCCGCTTAAAGAGCCGACGTACAGCTATGACGGTTTGCGGGAATGTGCCGACCTGCCACAGTATAATGACGGCGGCTGGTCAGTCAGCAAGCGATTAAAGAAAAAAAGAGTACAAAATATAACTGGATATTACCTTTAATAGGTAATAACACCAGAGGTGGTGGATCCAGGGATTATCCAATTGCCTTCAGGGGATCTGGAAGGAATGTAGCCCCCCCCCCCCCCATTGTTCCTAACTTCTGTGTATAGGAGTCTGTATATGGAAGTTTACTATTTATTTCCCCTTTTTTATTTTTTTTACATTTTTTCTATTGGTTGAACCAGATGGACTGTTTTTTTTTTTTTCAACATGACTATATACTGAGCCACTGCTGGGAGAGCAGAGCGAGTTGGTCTGCTGAGAAAACAATCTGAATGGCTTCAATGGTTCTGACCTTAAATTCTAGAATTGCTCCACAGTATCTGCAGCTACAGAGGCCAGTGAAGGCCTTGTTGTAAAGCTCCATTTACTGCTTGCTAAGATTATGTAAATGCTTCAATGGCCATAGCCTGACTCCGGTTGTAGTTTGCTTTAAAGAAACCCTTTGGCCACACTAATTTAACAAAAATCTTCCCATATTATTATATGTACATTTAACATATGGAATGCATGTTATTTACTTGTAAAAGCATCCCTTGTTCAGACATTCAAAACACCCAAGAAGCAGAGTCGGAGCTGTCACTCAGGTGACATTCTATAGCAGGGTTTCTCGACCAAGGTTCCATGGAACCCTAGGGTTTCTCCAGAGCTTGCTAGGAATTTCATTAGCAATGTCTGCCTCTGAGATAAGTTCTTACTGACACCATTGATCTTTTTAGTTATCTGTAATGGGGTAATTTTTCCCAATGTCCACAAGTGTATGGAACATTCTTCCCACTGACCATCACACTACTGTTTTCATGAGTTGTAGGTATAGTTATTTTTAGCAGGGGTTCCCTGAGACTGAAACATTATTTCAAGGGTTCCTCTGTGTTGAAAAGTTTGAGAAAGTCTGCTCTATAGTATTTGTCTTCCCTTTTTTCCTTGACTGCTATATAAAAGGGACTTGGTAAGGAGAGGGATAAAGCAGCTGGGCCAGCATAGACCGTAATTAGACACTCCCAGTAGAGGAGAGTTTTATGATATGCAGGGAGGGGACTGTGCTAGGAAATTTACTTTTTCTAAAGTAAAATTTGCATACAAGTTCAGAGGCAAAATGTAAGTGAATAAAATATCCTTTATTGATGGGAAAAAGGCTCCAAAAGCCTCCCAACCAGGATCTGCATACCTAGGAACTTGCCATTTTAGGCCGTATTTACCTTCTGTTCCCTTATCCTACCGGCTGTCTGGGTGCCTGGCTCATGTTCTCTGATTTTATGGTGATTGACAGGCGTGACTCACTCCTGATGGGAGTTTACTTGTATAACTATCCAATAAAGTGTAATTCCAGTCAAAACCTAACTAGGCTTAAATCTACTCTTACCCCTATTCTAAGCCTAATCTATCTACCCTGTATAAGGAAAGATGCCTCTACTTACCTATTCTGAAGGCACTACAAAACCTCTCCAGTGGCTGCTATAGGGTAGAGAGCAACAACAACAGCTGCAGAGCCTGGATGATGACGTCACCCATAGGCTTACAATGGGGCAGTCATTGTTGGCTGTCCCTCCTCTATACTAAAGCCAGCACTGGGACCCAGTCATGTGACCAAACTGGAGTGACTTCAGAATAGATAAGTATAGGAACTTTCCTTTTACAGGGTAGATTAAATCAACTTAGAATGCGGATGGGAGCAGGTTTAGGCTTAGTTTGTTTTTGACTGTAATTACATTTTAAGTAGAACCTTGTTTAAGTTATGTTCCACCAACTGGCTCTTGCTGGATGTGTCCGTAAAATGCACCTGTACTTCAGTTACTGAAGCAGACCTTTAAAGGAGAAATTTGGGATCATTAAAAAAACAAACATACATGCTTGCCTCCATGCTGTAGCATTGATGTGATGTTGCAGCTGTCCCCTGCTGGCTCTACCGCTGATTGCTCAGTTCTCAGTCTGCTTGGAACTCTGCTTCTCCAGCGCTCACTGGAGAGTCAGACTGGAGAGGCTCAGGCTCTCAGCAGTACACTGATACACTGAGAGGCTGAGCTGGCTGCTGATCAGGCATATTGGGTGGATTCTAACCATATGGTTGGGGTTCTTCCAGAGCTTGGAGCGGCTCTGTGACATCACAGACTTTAGCCTGCTGTTGGCTTTATCTGGGACACAGGAGAGAACAGGTAATATGGGCAAAAAACCTTTGGCAATACGTATTTTTTTAAGTAAAAAAATTACCCAACCCTTATCTATTAACCCCCCACCCTAATTGAATTGCGAAGAGGCGAATAAAGGACAAAATACTTACCACAAACCATGGCTTTCAGACCACTTGTCTTGGCATTAGTAATGGTACTCAGCTTAGGCAAGTAGGCTGAAAGCTAGAGTCTGTGCTAAGTAGGTTTTACTTTTTTCTCTTTTTTTAGGTTTCACTTATTGATTTTAGATGGGGAGGTGGGGGGTCTAATCATTTTTTATCTAAAAGGCCTACTTTAAAATGTAGCTCCTTCATTGATGAAGGTTTTTTTGGGGATGTGACATTTAAAAGCTTTGTTCACTTTCAATTGTTTTTGTTTTAACTATGTATTAGTGTAATTCTATGCACTGTGTTGTTTGTTTGCCTTGCCTTGTAATCATTCGCTCACGTGAATTGGCTGCAATTTGGAGTGCCATGGTTCCATGGTGTCATAGAATACTCCTATATCCATGTATTTATTCACCCAGCTTGTCCCTGTTCACTAAAAGGACTGGTAACTTCTTGTGCACACGGTTGAACATTTATTGTCATTTTAAGAAACCTTGTTTAATAAACATTTATCTATGTTTATAGTACATCATGGGACACAGAACAGCCATAGTAATTACTATGTGGGTTATACGCCACCTATAGGTGAATGGACACTGGAACACCCAAAACAAGAAGTCCCTATCTATTTAACTCCTCCCATACAGGAAGTACCTCAGTTTTTTCGTCAGTGTCTCAAGGTGATGGTCACGGTGGATTGAAGTACTATAGACAGCCCCGTGAAATCCTCAAGGGGCTATGCAGTCAGATCCATTTAAAATGGCATTAGAAAGGCCAAAATGTATGGTACCCGAGCCTTAAGGAAGAAGCAGCAAGGTTTTTGCCTGTAATGCTTCTTTTTGGAGGGCAGGCCCTTGGATACATGACTAAACCAAAGGTTGTCCTGGCAGGGTCCTGTTCAGGTCCAAGGGTGTGGACCCCAGTATGCAAGGGGGACCCAGCCCTTCAAGGTCCATTCGAACACCTGGCCTGCCGTGATGGGTGAAGATTGGGTCTGGCTGTGTATTCCAGCAGTATCCTGCAGCGGGAATGGTAAGTAAAAAAACAAAAAAAACAAAGCGAACTTGGGAAAGGAGCACATATGGTTCACTTCAAGGGATTTCTTTTGAGTAGTGAATGCCTTGCTTGTTTTTCACCACTAGATGGTGTATTGTAACATACCTGGTGTTTACTTGTCATGCTTCGTTTTTCTGTGTCTTTCTGTGTCTCCTTTGGAGACAGCATTGACTCCCATCCTGGTCTACCAGTTGTCCATGGCCCTGGGACCACCTGCATCCTAGCCACGGCATGCAGCCCTCCCCCCAGAGGCTGGTTCTGACGACGGGAGTGGGGTGGCCGGCATCCCCCAACGGTAACGCAGCCCCTCTCTCCCCCCGAGCTATCCTGATAACGGGACTGTCATCATCCACACGTGCAAGTGGGGGTCAGCTTGTAAAAGGCCACCATAGGGGGCGGGGCTTAGGCGCGGCCAGAATGTATGTGGGGGGTGAGCGTGCATGTAGCATGGCACAGGCTAAGTATCTATAAAGTTTGTGACTCTGTAAAGAGTCTGGTGGCTGAAGGAGGGACACAGAGGATAGTGGGGCATGTAAACACTGTATGAGGGTGAATACAGGCATTTAAAGGCTTTAGGCTGTGCAGCGATAACGCCATCTTTTTTCTGGATTACAGCTCAGCAGTGGATGCATATTGTGAGTACCTCTGCATTTTGTGCTTAGGACTATATCTTCCTAAAAGAAAGGTGGGGGGAATACAGCAGGGAGGAGCGCAAGGGGCACCGCTGTCAGGATCTGAGGATCCGAGTCACGCTTCCACAGTACTATCCTCCCCTGAAAGTCCAGATGCGACTGGCCAGTCTGAGCCATTGAGGCTGTCAGACATAGTGGCTACATCCAACATTTCAGCCTCTGCCTACGTCACCAAGGACGATTTGGCTTCAGCATTAGCTGGGCCGGAGGGAAAAATAGCCAACATGATCGCGTCTGTCTCCCAGTCTGAGAAAAAGCGCGAAAGGTCCCCTTCTCCCTCTCCTGACCTTCCAGTATTGGAACAGGAATGGGCAGATGACATTGAGATGCCATTGGGTGACTGGGAAGAAGGGCAGGCAGATGACTCTTCTTCTGAGGATTCAATCTCAGAGGAGCCCTTCTAAGCCTCACAATCCCAAAAACTGCTAGTCCAATCCCTTACGGAATTGGTTCGCTCGGCATATAAGTTGCCCCCAGCGGAGGTGGCTGAGGCCCCCTTTTCTTCTTTGGGTTCTTTAAGGCCTTCACAGGGCCCACATGTTTTCCCTTTACACCCACTGCTGGAGCAACTAATATATGCAGACTGGGATCACCCAGATAGGTATTTTGTTCCCTAAAAGTTCACTAAAAAGTGGAGTTTGCCAGCAGTGGATGCTGCTATCTCTTCTGTGAATAGGAGTCTAACTTGTCCATTAGATAATGTCCAGGTTTTCAAAGATCCGGCCGACAAAAAGCTGGAATCTTTACTTAAAGCCTCCTTTTCTATAGCTGGTTCAGCAGTACAGCCGGCAGTAGCAGCGATAGGGGTTTGTCAATCCTTAAAAGACCAGCTCAAGCATGTCATTAAAGGTGTTCCTGCTCAAGGGGAAGCGGCCTGTGAGTTAGCGGAGCTGGCAAGGGCCTTATGTTTTGTGGTGGATGCCCTTAAAGATTCTATCCAACAGGTGTCACGCTTTGCTCTCTTATCTGTGCATATTCTCTGGTTGAAGCATTGGTCAGCTGAGTTACCGTGCAAAAAGCTATTGGCAAGTTTTCCTTTTCATGGGGAACGGTTGTTCCGAGACGATTTGGATAAGTATATCCAAAAAATTTCAGGTGGTAAGAGTACCCTTTTACTGGTTAAAAGAAGGAGTAGGTGTCCTTCATTTTAACGTTCTTCTTCCCCGGCACCAGGTGCTGCAGCCTCCAGGCAGTTTCAACGGCCTCTGCCGTCGGGTTCAAGAGGTAAGCCTCAAGGCCAAGCACAAAGCCAGAAAAAGCCCTGGGGGCAGAAGCATACAAAACAGTCCTAAGACCTCCTTATGAAGGGGTGCCCCCACTCAGTCGAGTGGAGGGAAGGCTTCTGCAGTTTTCAGGAGCCTGGCGGGAAGAGATCCAAGACAGATGGGTCATCTCCACAGTATCTCTAGGCTACAAGCTAGAATTTCAGGAGTTTCCACCATTTAGTTTTCTAAGATTGAATGTTCCCAGAGACCCATTAAAAAGAAGGTCTTTATTCCAGGCACTGGACCGGTTGACTTCACAGGGTGTGATTACAGAAATTCCAACAGAGGAGCAAGGCATGGGTTTTTATTCAAATCTCTTCACAGTGCCAAAACCGAATGGAAATGTCAGGCCCATTCTAGATCTCAAAGATCTAAATCAATTCCTAACCATCAGCTCCTTTCGCATGGAGTCAATCCGGTCAGTCGTGTCCTCTCTGAGGGTTGGAGAATTTATAGCATCAATAGACAGCAACGATGCGTATCTGCATGTTCCAATCTGCCCCACTCATCAGAAATGTCTGTGATTTAAAGTGGAACAGCGCCATTTTCAGTTCGTGGCCTTGCTCTTCGTGTTAGCCACCACCCCAAAACAAAAATTCTGGCCCCCGGTATTAGCAAGATTAAGGGTCCAGTGTATATCAGTAACGGCATACCTAGATGACCTGCTGCTTTTAGATCAGTCGGTTACACAGCTAGACCGCAGTGTGTCCAGCATGGTCAAGTATTTGGAACACCTGGGCTGGATTCTCAACCTAGAGAAGTCAGCCTTACTGCCAGTAAGAAGGCTATAGTACTATAGTCTGGTCATAGACACAGTCCAAGAAAAAGTATTTTTGCCTCAGACGAAGGTCAGGGCTATAAGAGATCTGGTCCGTGTGCTCAAGGGAAAGAAGGATCCCTTCATCCCCCTTTGAGGTTGCTAGGGAAAATGGTGGCTTCGTTCAAAGCTATTCCCTATGCCCAATTTCATTTGATGCTGTTGCAAAACAGTATTCTGTCTGCTTGGAACAAGAGGTTCCAAGCCTTGGACTACCCAATGTATCTGTTCCCAAGGGTGCGCCGGAGTCTCAATTGGTGGTTGATAACCAGAAATTTGTAGAAGGGGAAATCCTTCATACCAGTAGCCTGGAAGGTAGTAACGACGGATGCCAGCCTCTTGGACTGGGGAGTGGTTCTGGAGGAGGCCACTGTCCAGGGAAAGTTGTCAGAGACTGAAAAAGCCTTGCCCATCAACATTCTAGAGATTCAGGCAGCGCATCTGGCTCTAATATCCTGGACTTCCAGGTTGCAGGGGTGTCCTGTCAGGATAAAATCCGACAATGCCACAGCTGTGGCTTACATCAACCACCGAGGGGGTTCCAGGAGTCAGGCGGCCCAAAGGGAGGTGTACTATATTCTGACATGGACAGAGAAGCATGTGGCTTTTCTGTCAGCAGTCTTCATTCCAGGAGTGGAGAATTGGCAGGCGGACTTCTTGAGCCACCAACAAATGGTCCCTACATCCCAAGTTTTTTTTAGCCATATGCCAAAAGTGGGGTACCCCGGACATTGATCTGTTGGCGTCCAGGTTCAACAAGAAGTTGTCAGGGACAAGGGACAGATGCACTAGTGACCCCTTGGGATCAGTTTTCACTGATTTATTCGCCCCCCCCCAGTTTAGCTGCTACCGCGGATTCTACGCAGGATAAACGAGGAAGGGAAGCCAGTGATTCTGGAAGCCCCGGCGTGGCCCAGAAGATCGTGGTATGCAGAGATCATAAGGTTGGCAGTAGGGAAAATGTGGACTTTTCCATCCCGTCCAGACTTGCTTTCGCAAGGACTAGTGTTCCATCCTGCCTTACAATCGCTAAATTTAATGGTTTGGCTATTGAAGCTCAAATTTTAAAGGATCAGGGGCTTTCAGGCTCAGTGGTGACTACCCTAATTAATGCAAGGAAGCTGGCTTCTAGGGTGATTTATTATAGGATCTGGTGGTCCTATATTTCCTGGTGTGAAGCCAAAAGATGGCATCCTCGAAAGTATGTCATAGGAAGAGTTTTTGCCTTCCTACAATTGGGGGTAGAAATTAAGCTAGCCTTGAGTACCATCAAGGGTCAGATCTTGGCCTTATCAATATTTTTTCAAAGATCGGTTGCTTCGCATTCTTTGATCCGGGCTTTTATACAAGGGGTAACTCATATTACTCCGTCAGTCAGGCTGCCATTGTGCCCATGGGATTTTAATCTAGTTTTATCGGTCTTGCAAAGACAACCCTTTGAGCCATATTACCTTGATCCTTTTGACAAGGAAGTTGTTTTTTTTTGGTTGCAGTAACTTCTGCAAGGTAGACCCTCATATTTCAGGTGGGAAGATTATATGTGTACATCATGTATTACTACATGCATACTTATTCTAGAAACCTGTTATGTTGTGACGAAGTTAGTTGCAACAATAGCAGTCTTCAAGGGATGGTTTTCAGTCCCCAGAAACCCAAGGAGTTGTACATGGTTTGGAGGAGGTAGTTCCTGACAACGTCATCCTCAGTGACCCAGAGGACTCACAATTGAATGTGTCTGCAAACTAATGCTTTATGGCCTCCCTGATTCTGTAAAGCCTGCACAATGACCCTATTCGTAGTATCAAGGAGAGGGATCATTACTGGCTGGCAACCCTTCTTGTTCCAAGTTACAAGGATAAGGTTGCAGAACTCATCCTGCCTTCACAGAGGGAGCTGAGGATGAAACATCTTCAGGAGGCCATTAAGAAAGGTTTGTGCAACGTGTTTCCAAAGACCCTGGGAGGTTACTCTTTATGCTTCTGCATATATACTGTTTGTTAATACATTATAGACACATGTTTGATCTTACCCCTGAAGAAGGAGAAGAAACTCTGAAACGCGTTAAATGAACCATAAGACAACAGTATCAATCATTGTGGTGACAGTTTCAAATCATATGCATGTCTGTTTAACATTCTGCCATTTTTTATTCTGTATTTTTTTTTATATATGTATGTTACCAATAAAAACTTTTATATTTTTTTAGCTATACGAATTTGAGTCTTAATTATTCATAAAGACAAGGTGGTGTTGCGTCCTCACCCAGTTTTCACTTGAACCAAGATGTCTCCCTGCCTTCTTTTTTCCCAGAACCTCGCTCTGTGGAATAAAAATTGTTGCATTCTCTCGATGTGGTGAGAGCTGTTAGGATCTATGTGATGGTGACAGCTCAGATGCGGAAGACTGATGCTTTTTTGTACTGCCAGAAGGGCCCAGAAAAGGGCAGGCAGCGCCAAAATCGACTATTTCACAGTGGATTCACCAGGTTATAATTCAGGCTTATAGACTGAAAAGAAAGGTTCCACCTTTTCAAATTGAAGCGCACTCTACCAGGGGAGTGAGTGCTTCATGGGCAGTGCTTCACCAGGCCGCGACTTGGTCGTCAGTACATGCATTTACTAAATTTTACCAGATGGATGTAAGGCGGCAGGAGGATGCTGATTTTGGGCACAGTGTGCTGCAGGCACCAGTATAGGTCCTCATGTCTGATGGCGGCCTGATTTTATATGTGTCTCCCCCCCCTCAGGGGTATTACTTTGGGACATCCCACATAGTAATTACTATGGCTGCTCTGTGTCCCATGATGTACGATAAAGAAAATAGGATTTTGAATACAGCTCAACTGCAAAATCCTTTTCTTGGAGTACATCACGGGACACAGAGGTCCCTCCCCTCTTTACTGGAATATTCATTGCTTTGCTACAAAACTGAGGTACTTCCTGTATGGGAGGGGTTGTATAGAGGGGGACTTCCTGTCCTTGGGTGTGCCAGTGTCCATTCACCTATAAGTGGCGTATAACCCACATAGTAATTACTATGGCTGTGCTGTGTCCCGTGATGTACTCCAAGAAAAGGATTTTACAGGTAAGCTGTATTAAAAATCCTATTTTTTAACAAAGCTATTGGATATTATTTTTGTACCTTTAAAAGTCCTGTCTGCTTCCTCTCAATTAAAAATGATTTACTTATTTGAGAGTGCTAATGTGATGAGAGACCGCATGGTGATCTCTCTTTTAATTGCTCTGCCTGCTTGGTCTGTGTCAGATCTAATTACTGCACCTGTACCAGTACTAGACTGAGAGATCCAGGTATTGTGGGATATGATGTTTCTTCACAGGAAGTGTGAGTTCTCAGCCTACAGACAGAGGTCATGCATTAACCTGTGCAGTGCCATGCCTCATGTTTGAACACAAACAAACTTCTGATGCCGGAATGTGAAGATTTACTCTACTATAGGCTATACATACAGAGCAACAAATGACACCATGAAATGACATGATCAATGTACATCTCATGCAGGTGAAAAAAACAAGGTACAGAAAGGAAGGTTTATAATGTCTTCAAGGCCTTCTCCTCTATGGCTATCTAAGAAGAAATGACAAACTCCTCTGATATTTAGTATCTCTGCATTTGACATTACACACTTCTAGAGTCTAGTCTATACTAAGAGGATTAAGCTTAAAGCAGAGTTCCACCAAAAAGTGGAACTGTCATTAAATTGTTTCCTCCCCCCTCCGGTGCCACAATTGGGGGGGGGGGACAGGATCCTTTTCCCACTTCCGGGAGCCACAGCTGCGGATATTGACGTCACGACTCGGCTCCCTCCTCTTCCCCCCTGTCGCCGGGCCAGTAGGAATGAGGAGCGGAGCTTCGCGCATGCACAGTAGGGTTCCTGATGTGAAGCAGTAAGGCTATACTGCTGGGTTCCCTTACCCGCAATGGCGGAGACAGCATCCGACAGCTGAGGGAAACAGCTGTGGTGCTGCACTCCAGGACAGGTAAGTGTCCTATTATTAAAAGCAAGCAGCTGCAGTATGTGTAGCTGCTGGTTTTTAATTTTTGCAGCGGTGGACCTCCGCTTTAAAGTATATGAGATATAGGTCTTGGTTCATACGATCAAGCTATAGAAATACAGAAAGCAGCACCAGACCAAAACTGGATAAAGGAGTCCAAGATAATTTTAATTGTTACATATGACTTTTTTTTACTAACAACATTTAAAATTCTCTTGGACTCTCATCTGGTTTTGGTCTGGAGCTCCTTTCTGAGTTTGCATGGTTTGAGCTTTTGTCAGAAGTCCATTGAGGAAAGCCTTGTTGTGTGGGAGCCGCCTCGCCAGAGCTATTGAGCTTATTTGAAGTTTTCCTTCATTTGATTACATGTGCAATTCTAAAAGCTCCCATGGCCTCTTTTGAG
The DNA here is from genome assembly GCA_028564925.1 of Lithobates sylvaticus. Taxonomy (NCBI): domain Eukaryota; kingdom Metazoa; phylum Chordata; class Amphibia; order Anura; family Ranidae; genus Lithobates; species Lithobates sylvaticus. The sequence continues at coordinate 164,492,087 of CM053033.1, read as the reverse complement.
TGTGTTGTTTTTGAATCAGAAGATAACACTTTTGAAAGCTTTGCTATCGCTTTTCTTTACAAGTTAATGCTTCATCCAAACTGACGGGTACATTTTATATTATTCACTGAGTGGATGACTTCATAAACATAATCTTACTACAAATAGAAATCATTTATACATTCATATTCTCTTATATTACATAAATATTTAAGCAGATTTAGCTTTTTACATTATAAGCCAGTCTAAAAAGTAGTAGACTCGTCAATGAGCCTACTCAGCTCATCTCCTGAACACAGGACTTAGGAACGCATAGTTATCGAAAATAGAAAACGGATGAAGAGGTTCATTCTGGCCTTTGAAAATAAGAGTAATAACATTCTTGAGATGTCACTTAAGCAATTTGCTGTGCTGTGTCATCTCTAAACATGATCAGAAATAAATGTTGCTTGATAATTTGACATCGGTCCATCAATGTCCCATATGAGATAAGTGTTGTTGCCAACAAGTATAGGTCCTTATCAAGCACCCTTATAGGTACCTACAGCATTTCAAATCAAATGCATCGTTGTTGCTTTTCTTGACTTCATAAGGTGCAGTTTGTTCGAAGAGTCTAAAAAGAAAGAAGCTTGTTCTTATACACATAGTGGCTTATTCCTAATTTACTGTATCTTAGATATTTTCGTGACACAGTGAAATCATTGATAAGTAGATCTGGCTTTGTCACCTTTGTTTCCCCATTTATTGCCACAGATCTTCTGCTTGTCATTTTTTCTTTGGGACCTTGGACTGGCAGCTCCATCTCCTTGTGTGTCTATCACTTTGTGCTCAGTACAGGGACTCTTTGGGTAATGAGGTGGAACCAGTAAAACAGGAGTCTTCAGGCAGAGAGTTTTTGCGTTGTCTTTTTTTACAGACGCAGCACAGGATGGCTTGGATGTCTTTGGAAACACTGCTGCTGAAGATGGTGTAGATCCATGGGTTGGTACAACTGTTCAGGCTAGCTAGGATCATCAAAATCCTGATAGAAACTGAAAATAAAAATAGAATAGAATATTATAATATAGTATTACATTATGACTCAATATTATCAATATGAACTGAAGAGATATGTATGTGCTTTTTTAGAGTATTAGGTAGATAACAGTGCAGCGCTAAGAATATATACAGAAACAAAATAACAGATTGCTCATAGCATAAAATGTTAAAAAGTCCCCTTTGGTATAAGAGATGGATATAAAAGTTGACAGATAAGATCTCCTTAGCGGTGATAAGGGTGTTCATAGACATTCATGTGATATCTCCTAATCAGTGATTCCTCCACCAGCTAGCCAAACCGCTCACCTCAATCACTGGACCCCTGAGCTAACAGATGGGTTAAACAGGCGTTCGCCACTTAAAGTGGTCACAGATGGAAGCTTAAATGTACAGATGAAAAAGATACAATGTCCAACCACTTTTAACAACCGCACGTTGTCACTCTTAAATTCTAACCGTGGTACCATGAAAAAAACAATGAAAAAATATATAGTGCACACTGTTTGGCTAAAATACTTTATTTTTATTCATAAAAATCAGGTACTCACATGAAAAGCACTGTAACCCCAATGCTAGGATGAATGGCATGTAGTATTGTCAGTATACATAGGTGGATAAGGTGGCTGCAGTGATGTCACAAAGTCCTCTCGCACGTATATCGTCCCTAAGCGGGACTTCCTCAGCGATAATGGAGGCCGTATGTCTATCCTTTATATAGTAAGCTACCTATGTAATTGCACTTATACACTCCACTTTTTTCCTTCCTCTGGATCAACTGTGGGTATAGAATAGGGTATATGGGATTGTATGATATTATTTTTTTTATTTTTTTATTTTATTTTTTTGTGGTTGAACTGGATGGACTTGTGTCTTTTTTCAACCTAACTAACTATGTAACTATGTAACTCCACCTCCTAAGGCGTGCGCCGTCCAATCAGCTTCAAAAATCCGGAGATTAAGTGTTCACTTCCTATTCATTCCGTCCGTTAGTATAGCAACCTTGGCATCAAGGCACAATGCTGGGTCTCCAGTTATCTGACACGTGACTCAGACCAATCAGCTTGAAGACACGCAGAGGTTAAGTGTTGATTAGAGCCCTTGTCAGGTTTGGATTGCTATCCTGTCTATTTATCCTAGTGACCATTGTCACCAGAACATCAAATGAGGGGAAACCTTCCAGTGGGGACATCTCTCACTTCATGATGCGTCTTCAGGAGAAGTGAAGGAAACCCCCCCCCCCCCCCCCAAATTAAAAAAAAGTAACCCTTCGAATACTCTTATCATACTAAAAACACTTTAAAATACACTTTAATTTGTATAATAAAACAAGTAAATGCATTTCATCTGCACATTTAAAAAAATATATATTAAAGCTTCAAAGACTCCCCTCATTTGGATACATGTTATTGGTTTTGGTGGGGTTCCTCTGAATGATAAGAACTCCTAATGTCCTTTTTATTATACCTTTAGTCAAAAGTCTTTTTGTTTTAGATGGAGTATGTAAATGTTGAAGCTCCCTTCAGGATTGCATTGCTTTATAAGTCCCCTCTTGTCAATTTGTGATCTTTGTCATCAGAAAAAAAGGGGAAATCTTCCAATGGGGACATCGGTTTTCTCTTACTTCAATTCAGTCTCCAGGATAGAAAGTGAAGGAAAATGTACCCCCAAAAATCATAACCATCGATATCAGGGGTCTTCAAAGTAGTGTCACGCAGTCCTCACTGCAGGGTTGGCCTTTCCCTAAGCTATGTCAGGTTGCACACTCAACCCCTGGCAGTATGCAGCACAGGTTCTGCAACCTAACAAAGTTGCCCAACCCCCCTCACCTCACTGTGCTGTTGGTTTCTAGGACCACAAACCTGCTGCAACTCCGGTATCCCGCTGCGCTGTGCATCAGTATCTTTTACCACTGTAATTTTGTATACAACATGCCTCGGCCGGGAGCCAGGAGGTGCAGCAGATCTGCAAGCTGGTCTAAACTGTGAAGGACACTGATGTAAATGAGAAATATATGTGGGAGAGACCACTGGTGATGAAAATAGGCAGGGGTTGTGTTTCTCTGATGAGGAAACAAATATGCAGTGAAGCTCTGATGTAGACACAAATGTGCGGCAGGGGCTCTGATGGGGACACAAATATGTGGGAGGAGAACAATAAATTGTAGGGGAGATTATGATGGGTGATGGGGACTTAAATGTATGAGAAACCCTGAAAGGGACACAAATGTGTGTGTGTGTGTGGGGGGGGGGGGGGCTCTCTGATGGGGACACAAAATGTGCAGAGGGGGGACTGATTGGGACACATATGCGCAAGGAGCTTTCATGGGGACAACAATTTTTGGGGAGACTCTCATGGTAACCAAATGTACAGGAGAGGGTTCTGACAGGGACACAGATGTAAGTCCCTATGCACACTGGATGTTTAGCCCCATGTATAAGGCTCAGTCATTTAGGTGTGAGCGGAGCTGGCACAAGCCAGTCAAATTCTATTCTTTTCCGTTGCTGCGGATTCATTTTTAAATAACTGATTTTTTTTGGCCTGAGAATATGTGTAACATATACAATGTGTCCCTCAAAGAGAAAAGTTTGGAGACCCCTGATTTAAATCATACAAAAAAAGTTTTGGCTTTAGATACACTTGCATCTCATAAGCACAGTAGGAAAACACTAAATATTGCTTTTTATTTGTACATTTAAAATTATATATTTTTGAAGATATTCAAAGACTCTTCTCAGTTGGACACATTATCGGCTTTGGTAGGGTTCCTGCTCTGAACATGATGTTTCTCCTAATCTTGCGTGTTGGCTGCTGTTTCAAACATACTTGTTATATATTTACATGTTGACAGTAATTGATGAATGTGAAACAGTACTCGTACAGCTAACCTGTCAAAATAAAAGTAAATCAGGGGTATTTGCAATCGTGTACCATTGCGTAGTCTTCCCTGCCCTCAGTGTAATGTATATGACTTGCTAAAGCCCATGCAAAGGATGTGCACCCAGCAGCATATATAGATATAAATAGATATACTGTATATAACTAGTAAAGGACTTCATGTGTTCTCTGTACAGGCTCTTGGAATTTTAAGGGTTATTCTAAGAAGTCCAGAGTGAGTGTGCTGATGAAGCAAGTTACATAGTTACTCTTGTTGAAAAAAGTCCATCCAGTTCAACCAATAAAAGGAAAAAAAAAGCATACCTTCCAGTATGTAATAATAGCTGCTTGTAAGCTCTAAGACGCCTAGAACAAGGTCTGAGCCCCCATACACACAGTCGGAAATTCAGTCGGAAAATGTCCGATTGGACCATGTTGTCAGAAAATCCGCCCGTGTGTGGGCTCAATCTGACTTTTTCCGTCGAGAGTTCAGGATCTCAAATTTTCCGTCAACAAAATCCAATCAGACTTTTTCCGATCGTGTGTAGGGAATTCCGACGGACAAAGTGCCACACATGCTCAGATCAAATCACGAGACCAAAGCTATTGGCTACTAGCCTCTACATAGTTCCGTCGTACGCAACTAAAGTCACCACGTTCGGAACGATCGGATTTTTCGACAACTTTGTCCGACACCAGTTTCGGACAAAATCCGTCGGAAAAAAACTGACAGATTTTGTGATTGGAATTTCCGACCCTGTGTATGGGGGCTGAGAGGAGGCTATTCTGCCCGGTACATGGAAGATGTGTAAACTGAGTATTGACCAAAATAATATTGATACATATATAAATAAATCTCCACTCCAGGCAGTCTTCACCACTTGATGAAATGCATTTTAACCCCCCCTTCTGTCTAGGCTATTTTTCAGTTTTCGGCACAGTCATACTTTGACAATTACTCTGGCACTACACCAAAATACATTTTATATAATATAATTATAAATCTTTTTTTTTTTTTAGATAGAGCTGTTTTGGTTGTATTTAATCACCCCTGGATTTTATATTTTTTTACTATATAAAGGAAAAAAGACTGAACATTTTGAAAAAAGAAAAAAATGTTTTTCTTGGTTTCTGTTTGAGGTGATTGTAGTTGTATTAGTGCACTTAGTTTTTGTTCTAACACTTTGCAAACAAATGCTATTTTGTCCTAAACTTAGGCCAATATGTATTCTGCTGCATCTTCTTTCCTGAAGCCCTAAAATACAGTGCCTTGCATAAGTATTCACCCCCTTGGCTTTTTACCTATTTTGTAACATTACAGCCTTTAGTTCGATGTTTTTTTTAATCTGAATTATATGTGATGGATCAGAACACAATAGTCTAAGTTAGTGAAATAAAATTAGAAAAATATAAACATAAAACTATTAAAAAACTGATAATTGGCATGTGCATATGTATTCACCCCCTATGTTATGAAGCCCATATACACGCCTTTTTGAAAGGCCCTAGAGGCTGCAACAGCTGAGCAAGAGGCACCACTAACCAAACACTGTCATGAAGACCAAGGAACTCTCCAAACAAGGGACAATGTTGTTGAGAAGTACAAGTCAGGGTTAGGTTATAAAAAAATATCCAAACCTTTGATGATCCCTAGGAGCACCATCAAATCAAGCGTAACCAAATGGAAAGAACATGGCACAACAGCAAATCTGCCAAGATACGGCCGCACACCAAAACTCACGGACCGGGCAAGAAGGGAATTAATCAGAGAGGCAGCACAGAGACATAATGTAACCCTGGAGGAGCTGCAGAATTCCACAGCATAGACTGGAATATCTGTACATAGGACGACAATAAGCCATACACTCACTAGAGTTGGGCTTTATGGCAGAGAGGCCAGAAGAAAGCCATTACTTTCAGCAAAAAACAAAATGGCACGTTTGGAGTCTGCAAAAAGACACGTGGGAGACTCTCAAAATGTATGGAGGAAGGTGCTCTGGTCTGATGAGGCTAAAATTTTAGGCCAAAGAAAACGCTATGTCTGGTGCAAACCCAACACGTCACATCACCCAAAGAACACCATCCTCACAGTGAAACATGGTGATGGCAGCATCATGCTGTGGGGATGTTTTTTAGCAGTCGGGAACTCGGAAACTGGTCAGAGTTGAGGGAAAGATGGATGGTGCTAAATACAGGGATATTCTAGAGCAAAACCTGTACCACTCTATGTGTGATTTGAGGCTAGGACGGAGGTTCACCTTCCAGTAGGACAATGACCCCAAACACACTGCTAAAGCAACACTTGAGTGGTTTAAGGGGAAACATGTAAATGTGTTGGAATGACCTAGTCAAAGCCCAGACCTCAATCCGACTTGGAGCTGTGATAGCCACAAAAGGTGGCTCTACAAAGTATTGACTTTAGGCTGGTGAATAGTTATGCACATTGACCTTTTCTGTTATTTTGTCCTATTTTTGTTGTTTGCTTCACAATAAAAAAAAAAAAATCTTCAAAGTTGTGAGCATGTTCTGTAAATTAAATTATGCAAATCCTCAAACAATCCATGTTAATTCCAGGTTGTGAGGCAAAACAAGAAAAATGCCAAGGGGGGTGAATACTTTTGCAAGGCACCGTACCTGGACAGTAAAACACTTCTGAAATAATCCATTTTTGGAAAGTAGACAGTCCAAAGTATTTAGTAAGAGCGTGGTTAGTTTTTTGTTTTGTAGTTTTTTGAAGTTGTAATTGTATGCCACAATTATTTTGGGAAGTCAATAAAAGTGTTTTTTTTTGTATAATATAAAGTTGTCATTTTAACAAGTTAACACATTTTTCTACTCCTGAGACACGACACCTGTGAGACTGTTTTTCTGTTTAGATGCATAGGGGCCCAACATCCAAGGAGCACCTTCAAATTTTCAAGGGGCATAAACTGCATCTAATTTCCATATACAATTTTTGGAGACCCTGTAACACCAGGACACTAGATACACTCACAAAGTAACCATATTTTGGAAAGTAAACACCCCAAGGTATTTTTTAAGAGGCATTTTGAGTCTTATAAAGACTTCATTTTTGGAAAATGTGGAAAGAAAAACCTTTTTTTTTTTAGTTAGAAAATGAATTAGATATTTCTCACACACAACATGGTTATACTTATAATTACACCCTAAAACACGCTCTGCTACTCGTGTCAAGTACGGGGATACCACACGTGAGACTTTTTCAGCATCTGGACTAATTATGTATCGGACATCTTGCGTATCACAAAAATGAATAGACATTGTATCAAAAACCATGTACTGTAATGGTTGTCTCTGTATGAGTGGTTAGGGAAAATAGCTTAATGTAGCATCACCTATAGCAGTCCCCAGTCCTATAAGCCAAGCAAGCCTAGCCTAGTGTTATGTGGCTGCCACCAGGAATGCCAGCTTTACTGGCCAGGAGGTACAGGATGTCTGAGACTGGTGTCTCAAATGTATTCAGTGGGACAGTTCAGGCAGCAGGCAAAGATGGGGTTAGCAAACAGGAAAAGTATCAGCCCAGGCAGCAGTGTGATCAATAGACAGGCCAGGCTCAGTACATGTGGCAGGCAGAAGCAACACTGCACTGGTGCGGTGGTGATCACGAACACTGTTGCTGGCTGCACTGGCTCTTATGTTGAAGCCTGTTGAAGTTGTTGCTGATATAGAACAATAAACAAGACTGCTCAAGAACCATTTGTGATACTTCTCTACATTTGACAACCAAGAAAAAAAGTTGATAGCCTGACCTTATGCTGCTTCAAGGAATGTTCTACTGTTTGCCCCATGCTAAGAAGCATCCAAAAAACACATCTCGGTTTTACCTTGCTATAGTAAAGGGACCAGAGTTTGCTGGTCCCTGATTCATTATGGCATATAATGGGCTGATGAGGAAAGAACAAAGCATATATGATCATCCTATGTTAATGCTTTTGTTCTTTGAGACTTTTAACCATTCATGGGATTTTACAGAAACATTTATGATCATTAGTGGCTTATTAGTGAACACCAGATATTCTTCTCAAAGAGAATTTCTGTTGGAGTTCTTCCCAGTTCAAAAACATCTTATCACGCTAATGTTTTTTCTCTGTGACATCTCATAAATTTTTATAATGTCCTCCAGCAATGCCCTGGCAACAGACATCATCTCACAATCCCACACTACAACAGATATTATCAGTCCCTCTGCAAACATTCTTATGAACTGGACCATGACGTCCTGCCATAACCTTTAGGAATTTTACAAACTAACTGATTAGAAGAATGGCTATTGGGCTAATTACTGTACTATATGTAAGCTGGCCTTACACTGTTCACATTTTGGCCTGTTCCTGAAGTGGTCTAAATCCACTTAGTGGATGACCCTGTTGGCCCTTTCCTGCTTAATGTTCTTTAATTGAAAAAATCAAAGGAGCAGGGTGGAAAATTGTTGTACAAACAGTGGCTGCATCCAATTACATGCAGGGTATTCTGACAGTTGCCGGTGGCAAATATCACAGCACAATAGTCCAGCAGGGGAATTCATCCATCTGCATTGAATAGCATGGACGAAGGAATCTGTTCAATTTTTTTTTTGTTTGACCTGCAGGCCAAGCTTTAACGTAACATTGTTGACTGAGCTGGTCAATTTTAGTGTAACAGAACATAATGAGCAGTGATTGGGAGCTAGTGTTTGAATGCATCTGAAGCCAAATTCAAAGGAATCACTTGCTAAAGCTGGTCATACATGAAAAATCTCATCAGTACATCCAATAATGCCAACAGAGACTTAATGAAGTGGCTTGAATGGAGTGTCATAAAACAAAACACAATTACTGATAGAAATTCGTTTTTTTAAGAAATGGGTTGGGTTGAATGGAATTTCCCCAACGAAAACACATTTACTGTTAGAAATGTTTTTATTCAAGAAAAGTTTCCATCCTGCTCCTTCAAATTTTCTGCAAAAAAAAAAATGCAGTTTTTGTTTATAGTGCAACATTTTGTATAATATTATTTCAATGGTTTTTAGTAAACAATTTTCAAATTTTCAGCCCATTGTGCCACCTAGCAACATTTTAATGGGGTGCCCCTAGGCCAACATTCTCTGTAGCAGCTTACCCTGTCAACTGTGACGAGAAGGGGATGATTTACTAAAACTGGTACACTCAGAATCTGGTGCAGCTTTACGTAGTAGCCAATCCGCTACAAACTTCAGCTTGTTCAATTATGCTTTGGCAAGAAGGCCTGGTACACACCTATGCATTTTCTAGTGCGTTTTCAGTTTTTCTGAAACATACTACAGTAAATTTAGGCTGGGTTCACACATGTGCGGTGTGAATTCCAGCTCTGGTTTCTCTGCGAAGAGAAAAAGCAGCTGTTCAGCGGTTCCTCTCCGTTGTAGCTGTGGATCAGCTGACCTGAGGAGGGAGGTGTAGTGAGGAGGGGAAGAGAATTTGTGTTCAGAACGGAATGCATCTGTGAATCAGATACGTTCCCATAGGAGATTATGTGCCTGCAATTCACACCTTAATGCCTAGAAAAAGTTTTTTGGACAATGCGGTGTGCGAATGCAATGCACATATGTGAACCAGATTTATTCAAACTAATAGATTTTAAAATATTCTGCGGTGTAAGCCGTATCCAATTCACATAGGTGTGAACCAAACCTGAACAGAAAATGCCTAAAGTACCTTAAAAGCACAGATGTGAAAAATTTCCTATGGGTCACGTTCATGTCTGTGCATTTTAGGTAAAGGACCAGGGACTTTTTTCTGGTTTTTGGTTCCATGGACTTCAATGGATCAAAAACGTGTATTGAAAAACGCAAAATGCACCTGGAATATGCAAACTGCAACCTGCATAGGTGTGAACCAGGCCTAAAACCTGGAAGCTAATTTGGTTTCTATGTAAAGTACCAGATTTTGCACTCTTTAGCTTTAGTAAATAACCCCCTAAATGTCATTCACATAAAGTATGCCTAAATCAGGATAAGTAGCAGGGGTGCTCTCAGCATAGCCAGTATATTACAAGGGATCAGTGCTGTGGATAAGTTATAGTTCTATTGATAATAATAATATGCATCTTGATATCATATAGGGTTAATTTCAGTCTGTAGTAGAAGTTCAGTAGGTGATAAACCTAGACAGCTAAAACAGCTAAGCAAACATTTCCTTTTGCACAGGATATATGACTAGGGATGATCATCAGGACTAAATCTCTTCTATATTTAAAACTTAAAGCTGAACTATGAGAAATAGAAAATACAAATTACCCTTGCAGTGGGGCTCTCCCTGAACCCCAAGGCTTAACTGCACTTTTTTTGATTAGGGCAGCCTTTCTTAACTTTTACCCCAGAGAAACTCTTGAATGACACCCTTGCAGTCATGCCACTGGTTCCGCCAAGTGACATTGGACCTGTAACTATGTAAGCACTATCAGATAGGAAGTCAGTTAGCCACAGCTCAAGGAACCCTTAGCCACCCCAGAAGGAACCCACAGAACCCTGGTTGAGAATGGCTGACCTAGAGCACCAAATTAAAGCACTTTTTCCTTCCCTATTACCTCTCTTCCACAGGCTTCTTCTTTCACTCAACTGGTGGTCCCCCGAAGCCTACCTCTCTTCAGTACTCTGGTCAAAGGTTACAGCTGTGACATTACTGCATTGTAAGTGAGGATGTCCAGTGCCGCTAAGGGGGGGGGGGGGGGGGTCAGGGTTATAACTGACAGGGTAATTTTTTTTTCTCCCTGGAGATCAGCTTTAACAGTTTAGTAGGTGGCTCTATTCCCAGTATATCATGTTTTGGGAAAGTTAGGGGTAGAAATTAAATTGGCCTTCAGTACTATTAAAGGCCAAGTCCCAGCCTTATCGGTCTTATTTCAAAGACCGCTTGCTACACATTCTTTAGTCTGGAGTTTTGCTAGAGGTGATGCGGCTTAATCCGGCAGTCAAACCTCCCTTGAACCCTTGGGACTTGAACTTTGTTTTGTCCGTGTTTCAAAAACAGCCACTTGAACCGATACAACATATTCCCTTGGTCCTTCTGACAAGGAAGTTGGTATTTTTGGTTGCTATATCCTCAGCAAGGAGGGTTTTGGAATTGGCTGCGCTTTCTTGTAAAGAGCCATATTTGATTTTTCATCAGGACAGAGTGGTGTTGCGCCCTCGTCCAGATTTTTTTGCCAAAAGTGGTCTCAGGTTTCCACCTGGACCAAGATATTGTCCTGCCATTGTTTTTTCCAAAACCATGTTCCAGGGAAGAAAAGTCACTACATTGTCTTGATGTGGTGAGAGCAGTGAAAATCTACTTTAAAGGCAACTGCTCAGATTCGTAAGACTGATGTCTTATTTATTCTGCCAGAGGGTCCTAAGAAAGGACAGGCAGCGTCGAAATCCACTGTCGCTAAGTGGATTCGGCAAGTTATAATTAAAACTTATGATTTAAAGGATAAGATTCCCCCTTTTCAAGTTAAGGCGCACTCTACCAGGGCGGTTAGTGCTTCAGGCCTCCATGATGAGGGCTCAGATCTGTAAGGCCGCAACTTGGTCTTCAGTGCATACATTCACAAAATGTTATCAGGTGGATGTAAGGAGGTATGAGGTTATCGCCTTTGGGCGCAGTGTGCTGCAGGCAGCAGTATAGGTCCTCAAGTCTGGGGTACCCTCCGGGATGTGTCTCCCTCCCCTTAAGTAGCATTGCTATGGGACGTCCCATTAAGTATTTATTTAAGGCTCTGTATCCCATGATGTATGATAAAGAAAATAGGATTTTTATAACAGCTTACATGTAAAATCCTTTTCTTGGAGTACATCATGGGACACAGAGGTCCCTCCCCTCTTTTGGGATTTAAGTATATTGCTTTGCTACAAAAACTGATGGAAGGGTTATATAGGGAGTGAACTTCCTGGATTGGGTATACCAGTGTCCATCACCTGAAGGTGGCCTATAACCCATTAATTACTTAAGGCTCTGTGTCTCATGATGTACTCCAAGAAAAAGATTTTACAGGTAAGCTGTTATAAAAATACAATTTTTATGTGTGGATATTCCTTTATTCTCTAATATTAAGACCTCAGGCAAGGGAGGTTGTGAATGAGCCTATGGCCAGGAGAATGACAAAATACGGCAGGTGGTTAGTCCAACCCCAGGTGAAGAGCTATACTATCCAAGAAGAAGTTGGGTAGAGACTTGCACAGTTTGATGCCAACACATGCCCAATCATAGTCTCCCTTACACCCTCCTTCCCCAGGCCCTATAGCAACCGCATAGACTCTTATGGCTATTGTTACATCAAAGCACCTCTGCATGTGCATGGGAGTTTATTCATCCTGGTATTAAAGGATGCCGAGATTGTACACTGCGCATGTGTTTCTCAGTGTATCTCAATCTTAAGTAACCTGCTAGGAGGCAGTTAAGACACTTTTACTGCAGAAGAGACATACTAAATTTCTTCTGCAAAAAGAGCCTCCCTGCTAGCAAATTTCATTTTCTCCGCTAAAGTTCAACTTCAATATGTGCAAGACAATTTTTAATGGGTTAAGAAAACATGATATAATTTTAGGCTAAACTGTGTGTGCTTGCAAAATGGCAAAAAACTAGGAGGCCCAATTTTGTATATATGTAATGCTTTAAACAACTTGAGCAGGTAAGGTCCCATGATTGAAACAAATTCACATTACCAGATTGATCCCATGGTATATCCAGGAATGTTTCATGCTTCATTTTTTTTTTTTTTATTGTATTTTAATGTAAATGAGATCTCAGGTCTTTTTGACCCCAGATCTCATATTTAAGAGGTCCTGTCATGCTTTTTTTTCTATTGCAAGGGATGTTTACATTCCTTATAATAGGAATAAAAGCGACCCAATTTTTTTCTTTTTATTTTTCTTTTAAAAGAACAGTGTAAAAATAAAAGACCCAATTTTTTTCTTTTAAAAGAACAGTGTAAAAATAAAAAATAAAAGGAAAAATAAATATGAATTTTTTTTTTCTAAACGCGCCCTGCCCCGCCGAGCTCACGTGCAGAAGCGAATACATAGAGCATGCATATCAAAATGGTGTTCAAACCACACGTGTGAGAGCAATAATTTTAGCCCTAGACTCCCTCTGTAACTCAAAACATGCAACCTGTAAACGTTGCCTATGGAGATTTTTAAGGGTAAAAGTTTATCGCCATTTCACGAGCAGGCTCAATTTTGAAGCGTGACATGTTGGGTATCAATTTACTTGGCGTAACATTATGTTTTACAATATAAAAAAAGAAAATTGGGCTAACTTTACAGTCGTCTTATTTTTTAATTCAAAAAAGTGTATTTTTTTCCAAAAAAAAGCACGCTTGTAAGACCGCTGCGCAAATACAGTGTGACTAAAAGTAATGCAATGACCGCCATTTTATTCTCTAGCGTGTTAGAAACCTCAAACATTGCATTTTTTTTTCTAAGTAATTTTCTAGCAAAGAAAACTGTTTTTAACTTGTAAACACCAAATCTCAGAAAGAGGCTTGGTCCTTAAGTGGTTAAGCTGTTCAGTTCAGTTCCTCTCTGCCTTCGCCTTGGTCAACACATTCAGAGACTCTCTCCTGTGTTTGCTCAAATTGATCACGTTTGCCATCCTCATTGACTCCAGACTTAAAGAAAGACTCTCTTTTAAGGAGCGCTTGCAGAAGCCTCCTGTACATTTGTCTCTGAGATTTGCTGTTCCACCCTTGCCTCCCTCACCTCCCATTCCTCCTGGTACCGAGTCGGTCAGTGAAGATGCACTTTGGCTTCACACGTCTCTCTGTGGATAAGAGAACCTTTAGGAGGAGGGAGAGATTGTGCATTTATTGTGGCCAGGCAGGTCACTTTTTGAAATCTTGTCCTACCCGTTCAGGGAACGCCTGAACCTTGAGGTCCTGTAGCGGATAAACCTTAGGTGGCTTTGTTTCTTCCCCAGTTATCCAGAATGATAAGCCTCTGGTCCCGGTTATCCTTTCTTGACCTGAGTCACCCGTCGAGATACAGGCTCTAATCAACTCTGGGGCTGCAGGCCTGTTCATTGATGCTTTACCCTTTGTAGGTCTTGGAGGATAAGGCCATGGAGGAGTATGTTGCAGACGCACTTTCTCGAGGATTCATCCGCAAGTCCTCGTCTCCTGCTGGTTCTGGTTTATTCTTTGTGAAGAGCAAGAGTGGTGAACGGAGACCTTGTATTGATTCTAGGGGTCTCAATCGTTTCACGATTAAGAATGCTTATCCAATTCTGTTGATTTACGGAGTTATTTGACTGCCTCAAGGAAGCGACTGTTTTCACGAAGCTGGATTTGAGAGGAGCACACAATCTTGTGAGGATTAAGGAGGGCGACAAATAAAAAACTGCGTTTAATACCAGAACAGGCCATTATGAGTATCTAGTAATGCCATTTGGCCTTTGCAAAGCTCTGGCGGTTTTCCAGGAATTTATCATCAATGTCCTCCGAGATTTTTTGCAGCTATGTGTGGTGGTTTATCTCAACAATATCCTAAATTTTTACAAGTCCCTAGAGAGCCACCACACAGATGTCTGTCATGTGCTTCAGAAACTGAGAGAGAACAATCTCAATTGTAAATCGGAGAAGTGCGAGTTCCATCGTGAACAGGTTAAATTCCTGGGTTATGTCATTTCCACTGCCGGTCAAAGAAACTTTCAGCAGTTCTACAGTGGCCCCCGACCCATCCTCTGCAACATTTTCTTGGCTTTGCCAATTTATTATGGAAAGTTTATTCGTAACTTCTCGTCTCTGGTCAAGCCCCTAATTGATAAGCCCAGAAAGGATGGTAACCCACAGTGTTGGTCTCCAGAGTCCATTAAGGCCTTTGAGAGTCTCAAAACTGCCTTTGTTTCTGCACCTCTGTTGGCACATCCTGATCCTACGTTACCCTTTATCCTTGAGGTTGATGCTTCTGTGACTGCAGTTTGCGCCCTTCTGTTAATGTCCTTTCTCTGAGAGCACTATGCATCCTTTTGGCTACTTTTCCAAGAAGTTGTCACCTGCAGAATGCAAATACGAGATTGGAGACAGAGTTGATGGCAATCATTTTAAAGAATGGAGGTATCTCCTCGAAGGTACCACTGTGCCGGTTCTCATTCTTACTGACCTTTAGAATCTCACATTCTTGTCTGAGGCTAAATGCCTCTCTCCCAGAAGGGCAAGATGGGTTTTTTCTTGTCAAGTTTCAATTACATTGTCTCTTTCTTACCCGGTACTAAGAATGTAAGGGCTGACGATTTGTTGCGACTTCTAAGATGGAATCGGTTCCTGTTCCTGTGATTTCTCCTGATCGTATTTTGGCTACGGTTCACACCATTCTCACCTCTCCTTTGGGTGAAAAATTCTTGCCGCTCAGGTCCATGCTCCTCCTGAGAAACCTTGTGACCGCTGCTTTGTCCCTGAGAGTCTCCATACTGCTGTGCTCCAGACTTACCATTCTCCCAAGGCTGCTGGCCACCCTGGGAAGAAAAAACTCTTTTGGGCCATTGCCCAACAATTCTGGTGGCCTAGTCTACGTGCTGATGTAGCCACCTTCGTAGCAGCTTGTTCTGTGTGTGCTCAGAGTATGACACCACAACACCTTCCAGTGGGCCTCCTACAAACCATACCCAATGGAGAGAGGCCTTGGACCCACCTGTCCATGGATTTCAATATGGAGTTACCCAACTCTCAGGGCAACACAGTTATCCTTATGGGGGTTGATCCGTTCTCGAAGATGTCTCATTGTATTCCACTTAAGAAGTTGCCCACATCTAAGGAACTGGCTTCCATTTTGCTCGGTAGATCTTTCACTTACATGGGCTATCCAAGGTGATTGTTTTGGACAGGGGTAGTCAGTTTGTGTCCGGGTTCTGTTTGTGCATAGTTGAGAATTTAGCTTTCTTTCTCCTCTGCGTATCACCCGCAGTCTAATGGGGCCGCAGAACGAGCCAACCAGTCCTTGGTGCAGTTTCTACATTGCTATATTTCTGACCATCATAACAACTGGTCAGACCTCTTACCTTGGGTGGAGTTTGCTCACAATAGTGCCTTGAATTCTGCTTCCCGATTGTCCCCGTTTATGGCAAAATATGGTTTCCAACCTCCATTGTTGCCTGACTCATTTGTTCTGCAGAGCATCCCTGCGTTAGAGGAGCATATCTGTGGTCTTCGTTCCACTTGGGCACAAGTCCAGGAGGCTTTTCGACATGCCATTGATAGGTACAGACTCCATGCAGACTGCAGACACCTGCCTGCGCCTTCCTACCAGGTTTGGGACAGGGTCTGGCTGTCATCTTCCAACCTCCGACTCATTGTTTCCTCACTGAATTTGGCACCTCGGTTTATTGGACCATTCCATATTCTCCACAGGATTAACCCAGTGGCTTATGCTTTAGACCTTCTAATACGCATATCTCAAATGTATTCCATGTCTCCTTATTAAAACCTTTGGTCTGCAACCGCTTTACAACCTGGGTGCCATGTCCTCACACAGTACAGGTTGAGAACCATGAGTAGTATGAAGTACAGTCCATTGTTGACTCCTGTAGGTTCTGTGGGTGCATACAGTACCTATTGCATTGGAAAGGGTACGGTCCGGAGGAACACTCTTGGGTCTCATCCTCGGATGTACATGCCCCTGTCATCCTCTGTGTTTTCCATAGACGGTTTCCTCTCAAACTTGGCAATCCTCCGAGGTGGAGGGGTCGTTGAGGAGGGGGTACTGTCAGGGCTGGGCTCAGCCCTTCCTTTTCAGAGCAGGCCGCTCAGCTGTCGGTTAATTGCCAGCTCCAATCTTTTCCACAGTGAATCACCTGATGATGATATCATGTTCGTCAGTCCTGCTGGTTACTTAAGCTGTTTAGTTCAGTTCCTCTCTGCCTTCGCCTCGGTCAACACATCCAGAGACTCTCGCCTGTGTACCTGTTGAAGACTTGCTTGGCTGACGTCCCTTCTGGTTCCTGATCCTGCTTGCTGTTCCGCTACACTGATTCTCTGGTTTCCTGATTTCTTGGCCTGTCCTGAAGTATGCTGATCTCTGGCTCCCTGACGTTCTGGCTTGTTTGACTATGCGTTCCGGTTACCAAACTCTGGCTATGATTTGACTACGTTGCTCTGTTTACATTTTACTATTATTATTAAACAATTGTGATTTTAACTGCACTTCTGTCTCGGTCTGATTCAAGGGCATCATCAATCCCGTGTAAGATCTGACATTGAGTTCCACTGATTTTGGACTCCCAGATACATGTCACACAGGTGCAGCTTACTAATATTTACTTCATCATTGGCTATTGGCAGGGGTTCCCCAAGACCTGAAAGGGTCGCTCTTTATTGTCTTACTGAGTGAACACCAATATTAGAAGTTTTTGGACTTTGGATATATGGCTTCCAAACTTGAGGTCCTTTGTATATAGCAGCAATCTGTATTTAAGGGCATCCCCACCACAGCTGTTGCCCTCCACTAGAAATTGTCTGAATTTCTTCAATCATAATTCATTGATTAGTTGAATTCAGCACCTCAGCTACACATATTCCAGTAAAATGCACATTAGTCCTGAAAATACTTGGCAATAAGTTGTAAATGCCTTAAACAGTATTAGTAATAAATTATAATAAATCTATAAATACCATTGCAATACCATTAGTAAAAATTCAGTTAATCTCACGTTCTTTCAGTTTTTCTTAAGCTTCTTTTTGGCCGTTTTCCTGTCACAGCTGTCAGTTTCCCAGAAGACAGCTAAGGACAGCGAGCTTCAGGAAGTGAGACGTTAAGAGTGAACAAAAGGTTATCTCACAAGCTATGGCATGCTCCGAGTGTTCTCATCCCACTATGCGATCCCACCCCTTTGTGTCTCCATTTCTGCTACGAATTCTATTTCTATGTTTAGCTTTTTTATTGTTCTGTTAAAAAGGTCTTGTAGGCTTGATTGATTGACACAAGGGTATATGTGGCATAAGGACTCCATTCCCCTTGCCAATTTAGCATTTCACACATGGGACATGTGGCACACCAGGGTGTTACAACAGATTTTAGCTGGCAATAGACGTGCGCTGAGAGTCACCTGATACAACCTTTTGAGTAACAATTTCCTGTTTGGGTTTGTTTACAGGAGTGACATGCCACCACATATTTCTTTTCAAAAGGTTGATAGAGCAGCAGCATTCGTTCCCAAATTATTTTTGCTGCCAGATGTAGTTGTAGATATAGTAATTTTTAGCAGGGGTTTCCTGAGACCGTAAAATTATTTTAAAGGTTCCTCTGTGTTGAAAAGTTGAGAAAGGCTGTTCTAGGTAATGATACACTGTATAGAAACCCTAGTAAGAATCTAAACCCAAAATCTAAAATGTAAAATTGCAGCTTACCAGTCCTTAGATAGCACGTTTTTTTCTTCTGCCTACAAAAAAAAACACATTTTCTGTCCTAGGGGTGGATACACTCACTCCTCCATTGTATCTATAGAGGAAGCCTTGGTTCTCACATAGGCTGGACTACTAAAATGTCTGCCTTTGTTCATCTCCATTGCGTGGTGGCTATTAACCTCCCTGGCGGTGTTCCCGAGTCTGGCTCGGGTTGAGTTTTTTCTACCAGGAGCGGTAACCCCGAGCCAGACTCGGGCTAGCGTTGCAGGATACAGGGGGAAGTTACTTACCTTGTCCCCTGGATCCTGCGATGTCTCCCTGCTGTGTGTGCGAGCCGTCCGCTCGCTCGATTCACACAGTGCCGAGTGCCGCTGATCTCCATTCCCTGCGACGTTCCGACGCACGGGAGCGGAGATCGGCGCCAAATTCAAAAAAGTTTAAAAACACAACACACATACAGTACTGTAATTTTACAGATTACAGTACTGTATACAAAAAAACACACCCCCTTTGTCCCTAGTGGTCTGCCCAGTGCCCTGCATGTCATTTTATATAATAAAAAGATTTTTTTCTGCCTGGAAACTGGAGATTGTCCATAGCAACCAAAAAGTGTCCCTATGTCAAAAGTGGTTTTAGACCAGCTAGAAAACACCGATAAAAAATTAGAATCACAATTTATCATCAAACAATAAATTTAATGACAGCGACTATTCTGCAACTGAGCAAATTTCAGTGTTTTTGATTTGATTACATTATTGAATCATTTTTATATATATTTTTATTATATTATAATTTATGATTTTGTGTTTCAAACTTTATCATACCCGGGATGTCTACTAGACTCTGGTTCGGACAGATTTAAGTGAGTTATTCATAAGCATGCCTACAATATAAAAACGCCAAATTTCCATGCAAAATAATTGTACCGCTTTCAGCACTAAATTCCGGACAGAATCATACCGCCAGGGAGGTTAAGGCCCCTTTCACACCGGGGCGGTGAGCCGCGGTGACGGTAAAGCAGCGCTATATTTAGCGCTGCTTTACTGTCGTTTTCACCGCGGTTTTCGGCCGCTCGCGGTGCGGTTTTACCCCCCGCGAGCGGCCGAAAAAGGGTTAAACACCCCCCACAGAGCGCCGCCGTAGCCGCGGTATTGCCGCGGTAACCGCGGTATTGCCGCGGTTTTACCGCGGTCTCCCATTGTAATCAATGGGAAGGAGCGGTATAGGAGCGGTGAACACACCGCTCCTATCCCGCTCCAAAGATGCTGCTAGCAGGACTTTTTTTTGTCATCCTGCTAGCGCACCGCTCCAGTGTGAAAGCCCGCCGGCTTTCACACTGGAGTTAAAGGGGCCGGATTTTTTCATGCGGTGAACAGGCGCTATTTTTAGCGCTGCACCGCATGAAAAACGCCCCGGTGTGAAAGGGGCCTAAGAAAAGATATTATGTTTATCATCAGTGCAGTTCACAGAACTTGACAAGGACAATGCTCTACTTGCTCAAAATGTTCTTAGACTGAAAAGTGAAAACAAATCCAGCCACCACATCTAATGACTGGTGGGCTGCAATATAATATATTCTTGTTCTTGGGTTTAGTTCTGTTCATGTGTTTGGGTCTCAGCGGAGGGGGTTTTGGGGAGGCTGACCTTTAGGCAGGGCTGGATAGTAGACATGTGCACAACAAAAAAATTTGTTTATTTTCGTTTCGTTTTTTTCGTTTCCGTCGATTCGTAACGATTCGTACATTCGTAAGTCGTCGTTGTTCGGATTCGTAACGATTCGTACATTCGAAGTCGTCGGTGTTCGTATTCGTAAAGATTCGTACATTTGTAAGAGTTATTTTTTCGTTGATTCGTTTTTTCGTTCGTTTAATTTTCGGACGCATTCGTATTTATTTGTACATTCATAACATTCGTAACATTCGTAGATTCGTAATCGGAGCATAATTCATAATTTGATGTAATGTGTATGCTATTATTACATTTTAATAATTTACGAATCGAAAAAAAAAGTTACGAATCAAAAAAAAAAAGTTGCGAAATGAAAAAAAAGTTACGAATGTACACATTTTTTTGTTCAATAGAGACACGGAAAGTTACAAATCGAAAAAAATAAATAAAAAGTTACAAATTGAAAAAAAAGTTACGAATCGAAAAAAAAAGTTACGAATCGAAAAAAAAGTTACAAATTTTTTGGTTCAATAGAGACACGGAAAATTACAAATCGAAAAAAAAAAAAAAAAAGTTACGAATTGAAAAAAAGTTACGAATCGAAAAAAAAAAAAAGTTACGAATCGAAAACAAGTTACGAATGTACAATTTTTTTGGTTCAATAGAGACACGGAAAATTACAAATTGAAAAAAAAAAAAAAAAAGTTACGAATCAAAAAAAAAAAGTTACGAATCGAAAAAAAAGTTACGAATCGAAAAAAAAAGTTACCAATGTACGAATTTTTTTGTTCAATCCATTCAAAGCACGCTAAACAGCACCATTGTAAGGGACACGGAAAATTACCAATTTAACAAAAAAAAAAGTTACGAATGTACGAATTTTTTCGTTCGTTTTCGTTTTTCGGATTTTCTTCATTAGTACATTTGTTGTTTCTAATTTTTTTTTTCGGATTTTCGTTGTTTTTCGGATTCGTTCGATTCGAATGATTCGTTAATCGGATTTGTACGATTCGAACGATTCGTTACGATTCGTTATTCGGATTCGTACGATTCGAATGATTCGTTCATTCGTACGAAAACGAACGAACGAAAATAACGAAAAAAAACTAAACGAATTGCACATGTCTACTGGATAGTCAGCTGATCTGCCTAAGCTCTGATCTCTGATAATCATTTGATTATCTGCTACAGATGATTTATAGAAATATTTATTTTTGTTTTTTACTTACTGTACTTATAACAGGGCTCTACTCCTCTTAAGAGCAGAAGCTGCCATGAGCGAAGAGTATCTAAAATGTACCAGGCAACATGAAAGTTTTTTGCTGGGCACAAACTTTCCTTTGATCACCATAACTTAATAAGCTGACTCACCACTCATGTCGATCAGATAAAGTCTCCAGCTTGACTATGCAATAGTGTGCAGGAGATCTAGCGATCTCCAAAGCCTGCAGCAGCTGGATGTGACTGGACTATACTCTGGCACAGGGAATTTTCAATAGGATGTTAGCGTACAGTAGCAGGGTCATGAAGAGGCTTAGTGGATTTTACTTTACATTTCCCTACTATATATATATATATATATATATATATATATATATATATATATATATATATTACACACACAGTACCTCACAAAAGTGAGTACACCGCTCACATTTTTTTTCATGTGACAACACTTAAGAAATTATACTTTTCTACAATGTAAAGTAGTGAGTGTACAGCTTGTATAACAGTGTAAAGCCCCATACACACGGTCGGACTTTTTCATGGATTCTGTCCGATCGGACAATGTTGTTGAAAAATCAGACCGTGTGTATGCACCATCGGACAGTGTACGTCGGTTTGTCCGACGGACAAAGTCTTATCTCCTGCTGGAAAGATTTGCCGTCAACACGGTCCGATCACACCAAATCCGATCGTGTGTACGGTTGTCCGACCGGACAAAGTGCCACGCATGCTCAGATCACATTACAAGACCAAAGCTATTGGCTACTAGCCTCTACGTAGTCCCGTCGTAGGCAACAAACGTCACCACGTTCAGAGTGATCGGATTTTCCGACAACTTTGTCCGACCGTGTGTACGCAAAACCAACATCGGACAAAGTATGACGG
This sequence comes from Lithobates sylvaticus, assembly GCA_028564925.1. NCBI lineage: Eukaryota > Metazoa > Chordata > Amphibia > Anura > Ranidae > Lithobates > Lithobates sylvaticus. Next base: position 164,470,067 of record CM053033.1, on the reverse strand, counting down.
ACATGGTCCGACGGACCTGGTCCGCGGATTGTCCGACCGTGTGTATGGGGCTTAAATTTGCTGTCCCCACAAAATAACTCAACACACACCTATTAATGTCTAAACCGATGGCAACAAAAGTGAGTACACCCCTAAGTGAAAATGTCCAAATTGGGCCCAAAGGGTTAATATTTTGTGTGGCCCCCCCATTATTTTCCAGCACTGCCTTAACCCTCTTGGGCATGGAGTTCACCAGAGCATCACAGGTTGCCACTGGAGTCCTATTCCTCTCCTCCATGACAACATCACAGAACTGGCGGATGTTAGAGACCTTGCACTCTTCCACCTTCCGTTTGAGGATGCACCACAGATGCTCAATAGGGTTTAGATCTGGAGACATGCTTGGCCAGTCCATCACCTTCACCCTCAGCTTCTTTAGCAAGGCAGTTGTCATCTTGGAGGTATGTTTGGGGTCATTATTATGTTGGAATACTGCCCTGCGGTCCAGTCTCCGAAGGGAGGGGATCATGCTTTGCTTCAGTATGTCACAGTACATGTTGGCATTCATGGTTCCCTTAATGAATTGTAGTTTCCCAATGCCGACTGCACTAATGCAGCCCCAGACCATGACACTCCCATCATCATGCTTGACTGTAGGCAAGACACACTTGTCTTTGTACTCCTCACCTGGTTGCCGCCACACGCTTGACACCATCTGAACCAAATAAGTTTATCTTGGTCTCATCAGACCACAGGACATGGTTCCAGTAATATATGTCCTTAGTCTGCTTGTCTTCAGCAAACTGTGGGCTTTCTTGTGCATCATCTTTAGAAGAGGCTTCCTTCTGGGATGACAGCCATGCAGACCAATTTGATGGCGTATGGTCTGAGCACTGACAGGCTGACCCCCCACCCCTTCAACCTCTGCAGCAATGCTGGCAGCACTCATACGTCTATTTCCCAAAGACAACCTCTGGATATGATGCTGAGCACATGCACTGAACTTCTTTGGTCGACCATGATGAGGCCTGTTCTGAGTGGAACTTGTCCTGTTAAACTGCTGTATGGTCTTAGCCACCGTGCTGCAGTTCAGTTTCAGAGTCTTAGCAATTTCCTTATAGCCTAGGCCATCTTTATGTAGAGCAACAATTCTTTTTTTCAGATCCTCAGAGAGTTCTTTGCATGAGGTGCCATGTTGAACTTCCAGTGACCACTATGAGAGAGTGAGAGCGATAACACCAAATTTAACACATCTGCTCCCCATTCACACTTGAGACATTGTAACACTCATGCGTCATATGACACCGGGGAGGAAAAATGGCTAATTGGGCCCAATTTGGAAATTTTCACTTAGGGGTGTCATCACTTTTGTTGCCAGCGGTTTAGACATTAATGGCTGTGTTTTGAGTTATTTTGAGGGGACAGCAAATGTACACTGTTATACAAGCTGTACACTCACTACTTTACAGGAGAGCAAAGTGTAATTTCTTCAGTGTTGTCACATAAAAAGCTATAATAAAATATTTACAAAAATGTGGGGAGTGTACTCACTTTTGTGAGATACTGTATATAGTGACACTGCCATGGTAAAAAAAAAAAGGAGTATATGTTACACAGGGTTCTTACTGATGCAGGTTGAGGGGCACCAGAACAGTTATTCTGAGTGGGGAAATCTGGTTTTGCAGTGTTCTCTAGGACTGGTAATTCCTGGATGAGTTCTGAAGTCCAGAGGCTTTAAAGAGTCTTGGGAGGGATGAAGCCTCTAACTCTGTGTTTATATTTCAAAAGAGACCAGCAGCCTGACTGTGCAGGTGTGCACAGCCCTCACAGTCAAGGGTCTGGCTATGATTCAGGGTTCCTCTGAAGACAAGCTGCTGCAGGAGCAGCAAATGGGTGGGTGAGCGGTCACTGGGAGAGTGTCTGTGCTAGCCTCAAGGAGAAGCCATCTAATCAGACCGTCGCTTGAGTGGACAGACAGTGTGTCATTAGGCAGGAGCCTGTGCAGCCCAGGTTGGCATTTTGGATTTGAAAAAGCTCACTGAGACAGCATGGTGAGTCTGTGCGGAGACAGGCTCAGGGACTATAAACTCTAAATAGTTAGGAGGCTGGACAATTTATGTTGAAAATCCCATGTGAAGGTATCCTTGCAAGCGTTTTTCTTTTTTTCTAAATAGGTTTATGTTCTTTTTAAATTAAAAGTGGGCCAAAAGCCCTAAAAACTTCGATCCTTTGCTGGATTGGACCTAATGAAAGGCATTACATCTCAGCGAAACTCCCCCACAATATTACAATATATAATAGGTTTTCTGATTACTCTGTGTCTTCAGTAAGTATAAGTACAGATGGAACTACCCACACAGAGTTTGCATGTTCTCCCTGTGCCTGCTTGGGTTTCCTCCGGGTATTACAGTTTCCTCCCACACTGCAAAGACATGCTGGTAGGTTGATAGGCTCCTGTCTAAATTGGCCCTAGTTCATGTATGTATGAATGTGAGTTATGGACCTTGGATTGTAAGCTCCTTGAGGGCAGGGACTGATGTGAATGTATATGTAAGGTGCTGCGTAAATTGATGGCACTAAATAAGTAACTGTAATAAATAAATAAATAGAATAAGATAAAATAATACCTTACCATTTGCACCTTCATTCCAGACATTCCACAGCTGAGCAATAAAGAATGGAGCCCAACATATCACGTAAATCAGTACAATGGCCAGGGTCATTCGCACCGTCTTGGACATGGCCTTCGTCACGCCGGAATCTGAAATTGGTGGCACGCCATTCGTCCCACTAACCAGTTTTCCTTTTCGTCTTGACCCCGGCGACCGTTCTGTCCCCAAGTGCATACTGTGGTGAATTTCTCTAAAAATCAGGACTTGGCATGTGGTGATAAACAAGGCTGGCAGGATGAGGACAGCTAAAGTTATCCACGTCACATAAGCTTTGAGACCCCATGGCTGCACAAAATTTGCCCAGCAGTCATAGACTCCTGGATGAACCTCTGTTCTTGAGAAAATAAAAATCTGTGGAAGGCTGAGAACTGCAGATGCCCCCCATGCCAAGCAGACAGGGATATTCCACCGAGCTGAACCCTTTTTAAATGTCATCATAGGTCGACAAATAGCTTGATGCCTATCAAAGGTCATGGCCACAATCATGTAAGAAGATACGAACATCCCAACAACCTGAAGATATCTTACTGAGCGGCACAGGAAATCTGGACCTGGAAATCGGTCAACGATGTCCCAGATAAGTTGTGGTAAAACCTGGAAAAATGCCACCACCAAGTCTGCCAGGCAGAGATGGATCATGAAGGTGTGCATGAGGGCATTGTGCTTCCGCCGCCTAAGAAGAGTGAAAAGAACCAGCGAGTTTCCAAAGGTGGCCAAAGCCAGGATGATGGTTAGGAGAGCAATGCTCCATTGTGTGATGTAAGGATTTAGCGTGTCCGCATCTTCACCAGTGATGTTGGTACTGATACTGGCAAGGGGGCTCTCAGTCGCAGACATCTGTAAAAATACAAAATATGAAGAGGAATTAATAAATGTAAGAAAACCATATCTACAACCAGTTGAACTGCAACAGTGTAATCAGATATTCAGGAACCCTTTATCACATTAGTGGGCCTAGGCCAATCACGACCCCAATCAGGTTTCTTATAAAGGCAATCAGCTAACCGTTTAAATAATCATACGTAAACCATATCTGCCAAAGAATGATTAATTTTGTTCAGGTAGTCTTGTGATTCACATACCCCTAGCTAGGTAGGTGGCGCCTTTATTTCCTGCAGTGTAATCAATCTATGCAACACTCTTCACAAGTGCCGGGGCAAGAACTTGCTCACTCCGCAGTAGTTTTTGCAGTCGTCATAGTCTTTGGAGAAGCAGTTGTTACACTAGTGCCAAAAAAGGCTTCTGTTCTCTGTGTTGGCTTCCCAACCCCTAGAAGCAAGCAAAAGTTTTACTTTTTTTTTTATGTATTTGCCCTTGGGAACAAACTTTGATGGTTTTAAATTTTATGCAAGTTGGGGAACATTGAAACACAACAGGAAAACATTCTAACAGAATATATTGGACTCTATCACTTTGTTGGTATTTCTCACTACTCAAGGTACGGGACATGTTGACATAAAGTGGTGATTATTGCCTACTGGTTTTATGTTGGATGATGCAATCCAGTCCAATAATTTGTACAGACAGATATTCTCAAATGTTTGTACACTGTTCATGTGGGTGTTAAGGCAGGCGCCCAATACCTTTGACAATATAGTATGTGTATATATATAAATATTATATATATTATTGATCTGAAGTAGCTCAGGAATGACAGCAAGCCCCGGTTTGGTAGCTTACTTCTGCCAAAAACAATCAACAGTCCAAATTCCTGGTACCACAAAACTATACAACTTGCTCACCACCAATCTTTTTGGCTTCATACTGAGGCTGGGCTCCTCCATGGTAAGGGTGTCAGACAGGCCACAAGGGGTTCAGCAACCAGCATCTCAGCTTGTCTGAGAGCTCACGCTTTACTCAGTTTGTGAGCCTCTCTCTCCACTCTGCTGCCTCTGCTGCTTTTCAAGCCTCCTTGCCTGGGGCTTAACCTCTTCGGGACCAGTGTCCTGGTAGTAAAGGTTTAGAGGTTCCTCCCACCCAAATCTCATTGAACCTCCAAAATGCCGGGTCCCTAATAATAAGTTATCAACTACAAGAGCACTGACAATCAGTCCTCTTTTAAACAGATCACCCTGGAGCCCCTCACCGTACATGGGTGAACACCCTTGAGTACTCAGCCCAGTCTCTAAACTGTCCCCCTTAAAGGGATCACAACTCAAATACTAGTGCAATATACATGCAGTACAGGACACCCCTGATATCCTGGTACAGTACTCTATATCTAGTTCTTTAAAGAAAACCAGGAATATTGCATATGAATATTATCTTGTCTTTTATCTATCCAGAGGGTGTCGCTCAAGGGTTACTGCACTCTCTACCTATTGAATATTGAAAAAAGCCAGTGTACAGTGACAGATCAAGGTGAAAAACACACACACAACTACAGGAGTCAAAGAAATTACTGCTCAGCACAAAGTTTCAATAAGAGACATCTATGTCTGAAAATGTGCTACTTCATCTTAGCTGTCTTTTACGCAAAGCCTGGTGCTTTGGGAACCCTTTGTCTCATTTATATAATAAACACCAGTATAAAAAGTTACAAGATTATTTTTTAACTTAAGGAAAAACTTTTCTATTTAGTTTTGGATAGAGTGGAGAGGGATTAGAACACCTGTCTGGTTTCATTGCTTTCTGTATCCCCATTTGGGATATTCATCCTCTTTAGTCCTTTTTACCACGATCATCGATTTTGGGTTGATACCAGAGCAGTAATAGAGGGGATTTATTCCAAGGGAGGAACTAGTTCTGGAAATGCTGATGACTCCCCAGTATTCCCTCATTTTGGAGGTATCTCCTCTCACTTCCTGTTTTGGCTATGGGACAGGAAGCGAAGGGAAATCTCCCCTATGAGACACAGATACAGATACTCCCCTATGAGACACAGATGGCAAACAAATCTGACAGAAGTTATAACCCCCCCCCCCCTTTTTCTAGCACATTCCACAGATGCTCAATTGTTAAAACCTGGAGAATTTGGAGGCCAAGTTAAAACCTCAAACTTGTTGCCGAGTTCTTTAAACCATTCTTTAATTTCAGACCAGGCCACCTCTTTCCATTACTCCATGGTCCAGTTCTGATGCTCCCGTGCTCATTGTAGGCAGTTTTGGTTATGGACACGGGTCAGCATGGGCACCATGACAGGTTTGCAGCTATCTATCCCCATACACAACAAAACGTGATGCACAGTATGTTCTGTTTCCTTTGTATCAGAGCCAGCTATAGTATCTCTTCTATTGGACTGGACCAACCTTTACTCCCCATGTGCATCAATGAGCCTTGCCCACCCATGACCCTGTCACCAGTTCGCTGGTTTTCCTTCCTTGGAACACTTATAGTAGGTTCTGGTCAGTGCAGAGTAGGAACTTCCCACAAGAGCTGCAGTTTTGGAGTAGCTTTGACCTAATTGGGCACTTGTCAAAGTCGCCTAAATCCTTGCATACGTCATTCAAATTTCACATGCTGGTAGAGTATCTCTTCTTCTATAGTAACTATTCTTCATTGCAGGTAAATAATGGATTCTCCAAACAGAAGAAATGTGCCGTCATTGTGTTCTTGATAGAAAGGTTCAAGTTGTCTGACATCCACAGAAGGCTACAGAATCTTTACGCAGGTGGGACATTTAGCTGGAGTAATGTCTTGTCATTGGAGACTCTTGTCAATGGTGTCATATCTGTAAACATTCTGTGGCCTTCTGTGGATGTCAGACAGGCTGAACCCCTCCTTCATGAAGAACTCAATGATAGCATGTTGTTTCTGCTTGAACTCAATTATTTACCTGCAATGAGAAAGAAGAGTAGTTACTATAGTGCAAGAGTTACTAAAATGTGAAATCTGAACAACCCATACAAGTTAATAGAAAAGTTATTCCCACTTTTCATTACTTTCGGCACAGCAGTCATATATCTTGTATGAATAAAAGAAAATATTCTGATTAATCAACTTGATAAGTAAAAAGGCATGCTAAAGTGGCCCCTAGAGCAATATTATCACAAGCCACAGTATTATTTGAGAGGCAGGATTAAAACCAGTGGTGCCTGGTGGTATATTTTTTGGGGGGAGAGATCTGCCCCCAACCAACCAACCCCCCCCCAGCAGTTGATCGATTCCCGAACTTACCCCATCTAGGTCGCAGGCTTCCTCTGTCCTCTGCGTCTCCTCCTTCCTTGGCTTCACGGCGGCATGGCCTGTGTCTCCTCCCTCCTCCTCGGTGGCCAATAGGATCACATCTCCTCTTGGCCAATAGGGTCTTAGGACCCGCTTCCGGAGCCGGGATGAGAAGCAGGAAGACAATAGCAAATATTAATTTGCTATTGTCACACAAGTAGGTGCGCCCCGAGCCCACCCTTTTTGGAAGACAATTAGAGCCTCAGGCTTTAATCATGTGCTTCTGAAAAAAAAACTCCGATTGGAATCCATGCGTCTGGCTCCCTGCATGTAAATTAGGGGCCGGGCGCATGGATTAGGGAGGCGGCGCCCCTGTGCCCCGTATGGATGTGCCACCACTGATTAGAACACCTTATTGGGCGGCACAGTGGTGTAGTGGTTAGCACTCTCACCTAGCAGTAAGAAGGGTCGCTGGTTCGTATCCCAACCATGACACTACCTGCCTGGAATTTGCATGTTCTCCCTGTGCCTGCGTGGATTTCCGCCGGGTACTACGGTTTCCTCCCACAATCCAAAGACATGCAGGTAGGTTAATTGGCTTCTGTCCAAAAATTGGCCCTAGTATATGAATGGGGACATTGGATTGTGGGCTCCTTGAGGGTAGGGACCGATGTGAGTGTGCAATGTACAGGGATAGGGACAATTGTATAAACTCACTCAGGTTGAACTGGATGGACTGATGTCTTTATTCAACCTTACTAACTATGAAACTATGAAACTATATGTGCTAGTTACCTCGATGTAACAGATTGTTGTTGCAGGAATTATGTAGGGTGACATTAGATGGATGCATAATTACCCAAGAATGAGTCATTTATTTTAGGAACCTCCTAAGAACTGCATAGGTTATTATTAAATAAACGAATTTGTATGCAGAGTATCCAAAACTTCATATCAGAAACAGGTGTAGTTCATCTGATTGCATAAGTAGTACAAAATAATTCATGTTCCCGGAATTCATTTCTATATTTGGATATGATAATTACTACCTGTCGTCTGTGTTTCAATGCAATTTCCAGGAACGCTTTGCAGTCAGGCAGCTGTATTTCCACTTTAAATAGTAGTACGCTGGGGTGAGATTTTACATTTTATGAGAACATGGCTGGAGGAACAGGATATATACTGTAAATTATAACTTTGACATACAAGTTACAGCCTGTGCCACTGAGTGCAACTTAGTTTAAAAGAGAATATATAGTTCTTTTGTAAATTTTTTATTAGGTGTAAGCCAAAAAATATATTTTTGAAATTTCTATTTTATTGGGTAAATATTAAATATTGCATGGACATATTTAATATTTATCATATCCAGCCAGTTGGTAGCAAGGTGTTTTGCAGGAGTACCAGTCTTCTAAAGGCTCTGCACAGCTGTTGAGCTGAAACAGAATTGAGTAGGTAGGAGCAGAGGGATTGAGGCTGAATTGATTTCACCAAAAAATTGTCACTTTTTGCCAATGAAGAAATGTTGCTAAAGTTTAAACTCTCAATTTTCATAATTAAGCTGTGTAGGAAAATCAGAAATGAACAACCTTTGTTATATATGTGGCTAAAATAATTATTTGATCCCCTGCAGATTTTGTAAGTTTGCCCACTTACAAAGAAATTAAGGGTCTATCATTTTTATCATGTATTTTAAACGATAGCGACAGAATATCAACCAAAATTCCAGAAAAAACACGATACAAATGTTCTAATTGAGTCACAGTTCAGTGAGTAAAATAAGTATTTGATCCCCAAGCAAAACATGACTTAGTACTTGGTGGAGAAACCCTTGTTGGCAAGCACAGAGGTAAGACGCTTCTTGTAGTGGGTTACCAGGTTTGCACACATCTCAGGGGGGATTTTGGTCCACTCTTCTTTACAGATCTCCTCTAAATCCTTAAGGTTTCTTGGCTGTCGCTTGGCAACTCAAAATTTTAGCTCCCTCCATAAATTTTCTATAGAATTAAGGTCTGACCGTATTGTGCATCTTCTTGAGCCACTCCTTTGTTGCCTTGGCAGTATGTGTTGGGTAATTGTCATGCTGGAAAACCCATCCATGACCCATGTTCAGTGTTCTGGCTGAGGGAAGAAGGTTCTCATCCAAGATTTTGCATAACATGACCTCGTCCATTGGCCCCTCAATGTGGCAAAGTCGGTCTGTACCTTTAGCAGAGAAACAGCCCCAAAGCATCATGTTTTCACTTCTGTACTTGACTGTAGGGATGGTGTTCTTGGGGGTCATAATCCGCATTTTTCTTCCTCCAAACACGGCGAGTCAGGTTAATGCCAAAGAGCTTCATTTTGGTCTCAACTGACCACAGCACTTTCTCCCAGTTCTTCTCTGAATCATTTAGATGTTCATTGGCAAACTTAAGACGTGCCTGTACATGTGCCATCTTGAGGAGGGGGACCTTGCACTTGTGGGTGCTGCAGAATTTTAATCCATGGCGACGTATTGTGTTACCAATGGTTTGTTTGTTGACTGTGGTCCCAACTGCCTGGAGATCATTCACAAGCTCCTCCCATGTAGTTCTAGGCTGATCCCTCTTTTTTCTCATGATCAGCATTACCCCATGAGGCAAAATCTTGCATGGAGCTCCAGACTGAGGGCGATTATTTTGTATTTCTTCTATTTGCAAATAATCGCTCCAACAGTTATCTCCTTCTCACAAGCTTCTTCCTGATGGTCTTGTAGCCCATTACTGCCTTGTGCAGGTCTACAATCTTGTCCCTGACGTCATTTGACAGCTCCTTGGTCTTGCCCATGATGATGGGTTTGAATGTCAGAAAGCAATTCTGTAGACAGGTGTCTTTTATACACATAACGAGTTGTCATTAGGAGCACCTTCCTAAATTGGCAGGACTAATCTGTGTGCCACATGAGCACATACTGTAGCCAGTCTGTGGGAGCCAAAATTATTATTGGTTGGTAGGGGATTAAATACTTATTTTACTCACTGAACTGCAACTCAATTTATAACATTTGTATCATGTGTGTTTTTCTGGATTTTTGGTTTATATTCTGTCTTTATCATTGAAAATACACCTATGATAAAAATTATAGACCCTTCATTACTTTGTAAGTGGGCAAACTTACAAAATCTGCAGGGGATGAAATATTATAAAGTAAATCATGACATATTGCAATTGAATGTTATTAAAAAATCTCTTTCCTTTTCAATCTGCAGCTGCTGTAATTTTCTGTAAAATGCAATGTAATATGGCAGCCCGAAGGTGTTCTTTACACAGAACTGTCATTTCCTGTTTGTGTGATTGGCCCACTGATTTTCCCAGAAGTCTGCACTAAGTTACAAGTCAGATTTTGGGCATCTCCTGCAACAAAAATTTCATTTTTGGTGGGCTATTCCCAAAGGGAAATCATGTCTAAAAGGATGAAGACCCTGCCACTTTCCTCATTAGAACCCTGCAAGTGCAGCAGCTGATTGATAATTATGAAATCACTCCCATTCACATTCATTTTGCACATGGACACACAGCTATTTTTTTCAAAATAACAAAAGGTAGGAAATAGAGAATCGCTGCATGACACCCCTGGGTTTATGAAGAATTGATGGGGATATTCTTGGTTTAAAGGCCATTTATGTAACCGCTTTCAGTCCTCTTTGTTAATGTTCCCCAAATGCTGGTTTGGTAATCCTTGCTCTACACCATTGGAAAGATGTATTTATGTCAAGTTTACTAGAGCTAGTAAAACCTGAGAGCCAGCATTGCTGTAATCCCAGTGTATATATAAGAGAAGGTTATCGCCAGTGAACCGGTTTACAGAATACAGGAGATGTAGCAATAGACTTAAAAGTGGCACTCAACTTGTGTAAAAAACAAAAATTCTATTGAAGTATGTGCTTTTAACTCAAAAAAGCCCTTTCTGTTGCTCTCAGCCTCTTCCAATTCTCCCTTTTATTTTCTTGATTTTTTTGCTGTGACCCAACTTCCTATTAGAAGGGTGGCTACATTTGTTCTCCATGATCCCACTGTATGAAGAAACATAGCCAATCTCTTTTGCTTGCTTCCGGGTTGGCCTATGGACGATGGGATTTATAGTTGTGCATAGAGCAGTGCACATGGTCGAAATGAACGTGCACTGCTCGCCCCAAACAAACAAAAGTGATGTGGAAATGGAGAGGATCAGAAGCTCATGTAAGAAGTTACAAGAAGATAGAAAAAAACACAGTAAGAAACAATTAAATGAAAAATAGATTACTGGGCCATTAGGTAGTGGATGTATATGGATTATTTTTGGATAATAGAGTGTCACTTTAACCACTTCAGCCTCGGAAGGATTTGTCCCCTTAATGACCAGGAATATTTTGCGATACAACACTTATTTAACTGACAATTGCATGGTCTTGCGATGCTGTACCAAACAAAATTGACATCCTTTTTTACCCATTAATAGAGCTTTCTTTTGGTGGTATTTGACTACCTCTGCGGTTTTTATTTTTTGCGCTATAAACAAAAAAAGACCAACAATTAAAAAAATAGTTTTTTTTTCACTTTCCGCTATTGTACATATCCATAAAAAAATATAAAAAAAAGAATTTATTTATCAGTTTATTCTAATACACATTTTGGTAAAGAAAAATCGCAATAGGTGTATATTGATAGGTTTGCGCAAAGGTTATCGCGTCTACAAACTATGGGATAGATTTAGGGACTTTTTTTTATTGTTTTTACTGGTAATGGCGGCGATCTGTGCTTTTTAGCGGGACTTGCGACATTGCGGCAGACAAATCTGACCCCAAATTACACTTTTTGGGGACCAGTGACATTATTACATTGATCAGTGCTATAAAAATGCAGTAGGGGTTAATACCAGTGCTGGACTTGTGACAGGCATTTGCCAAGAGTGACGACTATGCCTGCTCTTTGTGCCCCACCCTCCACCATTCAGAGAATCTGTATTATTGCTTTCACCTATGAAAAGTGATCTATAAATGGAGAAGGTGGATCTTTCATTCATCTGACCATTTTTCATTCATAGTCACTAGAAGATATGTATGCATCTAAACATGTCTAAACTTGGAGGAGCCAAGCCAACACCCTAGGAGCCAGTGAGAAGCCCCTGATCATACCCTACCTCACCTTACTTAACCTCCTCCCACCAACTGTATAGTAAAATTATGGCGGATGGGATACCAGCGATGTTTAAATACCACCAAAAGAAAGATTTATTTGTGGGAAAAAAAAGATTACAACAGTGTTGTATGACCGCGCAAAATGTCATTCAACTTGTGACAGCGAAGAAAGCTGAAAATTGGTCTGGACGGGAAGGGGGTATAAGTGCCCTGTACTGAACTGGTTAAAAGCCTTACTTACCTATTGTTTACTGGGGACACCAGTCAGACACCTATACCCAGGGACTTGATTTTCAGTGCTCTAATGTCGAATTTGGGCCCCAACGTGCTGGCCAGCAGGGGAAGATTTGCCAAATACTGCCAGACCATTGTTCTAGTATCGCCTCTTAGGCTGGATTCACACCTATGCAGTTTTAGTGCTTTTTGCATTTTGCAGATTTGCACTACAGTCCATTTAACATGGTTTCCTATGGAACATGTTCTGTAGTGCAAATCTGCAAAATGCAAAAAGCATTAAAAATGCATAGGTGTGAATCCAGCCTTAGACAGGATCTCCAATAATATAGTGATAAGGGATCAATCACTGGTCTGCTCTTTTTATTACCGAGTGTAGATGTTATTTTGCAACTTTTTCACATACTCATTGTGTGCTTATTGCCATTCTCCATTTGATTGTTGAATCATTGGGCATTTTTGGAATAAATATCCACCCCTTCAGCCCTGGTGTGTCTGAGAGCATGGTCCTGCTTGGAGAGTCATGGGCACTGAGAGCAGGGGACCCAATAAAACACGCCTCCTTCAGGGGTAAGCACTACACTGAAAATGATTGATCTAAAAACATTGTACTGACCCATGAATATTTTCTGGAACATATCGATACAATGTCATAAGCAGCTCCTGGAGTCATGTTACTAAGTGTTGTACCTTTTCTTTGCTATCTGTAACCTTTGAAAATCTTCTTTCAATAAAAGATATTGAAAGAAAAAAAGACCAGAGGAAATAAACTTAATTATAGAAAAGGAATGAACGGCACAGAAAAAAAATGTATGTGTGACATAAATAAACCAAACCATATGACCAGTAGAACTGAGTTGAAAGAATTTTCAATTACTGGCTTAAAATTAAGTTAGCACCTGGAAGAAAAGCACACAGCCTGCAGGGGCTCAGTGGGGTGAAAAAAAAACAAGAACCAAAAGGGCCACAGGCTGGGCTCCAGGACTCCAAATTATTGCATTTAATATTTAGAAAAGTAACAGTGAAAAATTGGACTTCTGGGTTTAACCAATAATGTTTGGGGTATTCTTCATGTTTGGGGTGTGCTTTTTGGTTAAATATTTTAGTACCCTCTTTCCCATCTCAAACGTAAGAGGCATGCAACAAGTGGACAGCAGACTCTTATTTTCTTTAACGGTTCAGTGTAGATGTCAGTTCTGAGGCTACAGTAGACTTGCTTTGCATTTTTCCAGGGCAGTATTTTCTATTGAGATGTGTATGCACTGGTAGTTCCAGCTTTTTGTTGCATTATGCTTTTATGCTTTCAAGTGCAGGAGCTGTGTTCAAATACCAGAGGGAGCATTAGATAATATCAGCCATCTACATGAGCTTTAAGGTAGCTCCAAGCTACATGAGCTTCCCCCCATGATAACCCCCCCCCCCCATGTCCCATCCCCTTACTTTTCCATGAAGATAAAGGGCACAACTACCACCCTGGACTCTGCTCAACTGTAAGGCCCCTTTCACACTTATACGTCTTGTCTATACGTCTTTCGCACAAGTGTGAAATGGGCCTAAGTAGTTTAGTCACTTTAGATGATAATTGTGATTCTTTTGTTTTCTCTGATTTAAAAGCCAAATACATTTTGGATCAGTTACAGTCTGAGGCCCCTTTCACACATATATGACTTGTCCCACGATTTGGGACTGCAAAGTAGCATGACAAGTCGTTCCCCATGATTTCCAATGACAGCCATTCATATTAGTACAACTTCAAGTCGCTCCGACTTCAAAGTAGTCCCTGCACTACTTTGGTCCGATTTTGATGCCACTTACACAGGCATTCCTTGAAATCGCGGCAAAAATCACGGCCGCGAATCGTGGCAAAATCGCTGTAAAATTGCACAACTTTGAAGTCGCACAAGTGTGAAAGGGGCCTGAATCTCAGCCTTGCCTGGTGGGGATTCCACATAGCTCTATATACAAAGGGGATACATTTTTTTATCCAGTAAAAGGTAAGAACCCCACAGTGAATGTTTTCCAGGCCATTGTTAAGAAGGAGCTAACTTGATCTAAAATATCAATCTTCCATGTCACGAGTCTCTAACATCACTAGGCAAGAAAGTTCAGCCCTAAAATAATGGAAGGAATCTAAGCAACTAATTATTAAAGAAGCCGATAAGGGGTTTGCGGTTGTAAAATTAACAAAAGATCAGTACCGTTCTGAGGCTATACGTCAGCTCAGTGATCCTATAACTTATTCCCCCCTGCCAGGGAACCCTACAGCCAATTTCAATCATCCTTACTTGCACTAATACATAGAGAAAAAGAAATGGGTGTTTTGTCCCCCAAAACTGCAGAATATCTCTACGTAGAGGATCCAATTATACCAGCGTTCCACCATCTTCCCAAGATTCACAAACCTGAAAATGCAACTCAAGGCTGTTGGGTTTGTTTTACCCTAATAATTTGTTTGCACATAACATAGGGTAGTATGGTCGTTATAATGATGACCTGTTGATGGTGTGGGATGGGGATGGCATATCATTAAAAGATTTTGTTGATTATTTAAATAACAATCAGCATAATCTACATTTTACAGTCTAGTTCTCTGAGCATTGACTTCCTGGATATCACCCTGCTTGGGGATCCAGAGACAGGGGTCATACACACCAATACTTACAGGAAGCAATGCTCATAAAATACAACATTACATGCTACAAGCTGCCACCCATCCCATACCATCAGCGCCATCCCTATGGGGGAATTCTCTCGTGCCCGGAGGAATTGCTATTCGGACAGCCTTTAAAAAAGAATGTGATCACTGCCAGGCTGGTACAGAGAGGATATTCAGGTACAGTGATTAAGAAGGGTTTGGATCATGTGAGAGATAAGCAGAGTGGAGTATCCCTAGACAATACTTTTAATGAGACACCAGGTATTAGGATGTATGGGAGAAAAAAAACATATGGGAGAAGGGAAAACTGATAATAATGGTCCAGCCACTTTTGTTACTACTTTTTCTAAGGAGTACAAACAGGTGGTGGACATAATCAAAAGGAATTTGCCAATTCTGTATCTGGATACAGGTCTTCATAAATTACTGGGATCAGGTTGCCATTTCTCCAGTCGGAGGGCCCCCACTTTCGGCTCCCTTCTGCCCCCGAGCCTATTTAAATCACAGAAACGCCAACCTACCTGGTTGTCCTACCCTGGCAGTTTCCAATGTAATTTAAAAACATGTAGATATTGTCATTTGAATGCCCCTACTAGGTCTTTTAGCTCAGGAGAAAGCTTTGAAATTAAACAGTACATTAATTGTGGGACTCGTTTTGTAGTGTATACTATATTTTGCGTCGCATGTAATTTGCAGTATGTGGGGTGCACTACACATGCCCTACGCACTAGAATAGGGGAGCATTATTGTGACACTTCGAATCCCAATGCTAAACACATTTCAAATGTTTCACGACATTTCAGAGAATGCCATGCTGGGGATTTGTCTTCTTTCAGGTTCACTGGCATTGAGAGATTGACTCCAATGCCCAGGGGTGGACATAGGGGTAGGCGACTTTTGAATAGAGGCGTGGTGGAGTTTTAGGATTCAAACTAGAGTCCCTCTGGGGTTGAACCTCAGGTGGGACCTGGATTTACATTTACGCTAGTTATAATGTATTAATATATATATATATATATATATAATTTCCTTTTTTCTTACACCACTTCTCATATTCTGTTGTCCTATCTTGTTCTCCCCTTGACCATTTACATTATTGTTTATCAATTTTTTTTTTATTGTTATGAATTACATATATTCGATCCTTATTTTTTATTGTGGTTTGCTTTCTTGAATAACTTTCAATCCTCCTTTCCTTCTGGTCTCATTGCATCAATTTGAGGATTAAGAGGCTAATTAGAAGTCTCTGTGACCAATGAAGGGGGGTGGGGGGTGGGAGTGTTTTTTACAAGTATATATTTTGTGCTGTTTTGTACATTAATGTTGTCAACAAGGCCGTTGCGGCTGAAACGCGTCTACCTGTGCTGTACTTTTATCCGTATGCAGATGTAATAAATTTGAACTGATTTAAAGAGCATGTATGGCGTTGCAGATCGTATCCATTCATCACTTTGGCAGCTGAGCAACTGTACAGGCTGCACCCGACAGCTCAGGAGGGCTTTCATCAATTTGGGGTAGTAGCACTTTTCATTGTTTATGGACTCAACATCCCCTTCTTCAGTCACTGTCCAAATCCTGCCACCTTAACTTTCCTAACATTTCTGAAATTTGCCACTTATGAAAAAGTGACACCGCAAAGCTACCTGTATCTGGGGACAGAGTTGTGGATGGCTTTTTATGTTGTTAGTATTTAGAATTTTATTATTAATTTATTTATTAGTGGTTCGGAAGCCAGTGGAGGGATTGATGTATCTTGCCTCAACTTATTCAAGTCACTTCCTATTGGCCAAACCTTAAACAGTCTATCCTCCCTTTCAGTCTATCATGAATGTTGCTGCCTGACTCATCCAACTCACTAATTGTTCAATTCCTGACACCCGTCTCTGTCAATCCCTCCAATGGCTTCCAAAGGACTAACAAAAAAAAAATTCCAAATATTAACAACATAAAGATCCATCCACCACCCTAGATACAACCCAATACTGCAAGGGTATGTTTTTTAATTCCTGAGTTGGGATTTCAATTAAAGTGGACCTAGGTTCAGAAATATTGGTTTATGCTAAGTACATGTATAATACGTAATGTGTAAGTGTAACACTTACAGGCATTTATTATGTCTCACAGAAATCATATTTTTGTTTCAATGATTTTTCTTGAAATTTACAACACAAAAAAATAAACATGAAACATAACATAAAAATTAACATTTCGGGAAGCATTTTTTTACATCTTATGACCTGCACATCTGTTACAGCTCGTTACTCTATATCAGAGATAGAAAGAAGAGGAAAAAAAAATAAACACAACAGAACAACAATTCTGCACCCTAGAGGTACCGATAAGTATCTCATGGTTTCCCCATGGCTCCACCACATACTATATGAGGGAGGAGGGGAAAAACCATGGTGACATAACCATGAGGCCAGTATCCTCTGTCCCATTCATCATGGGATCAGTGTGACCTATAAATACAGACCAAAAATTCAGCATTTGAATAGTGTCGTAGCCTCCTCTGTGACATCTGTCTCCCTGGTGCTGCAGGAAGAGTATAAGGAAAGGGGCAATCCAAAGAAAAGAGGGGAAAAAGAATAGAAAGAGGATAGAATACCAAAGAAGAGGGTGCACTCCATAGTATGAGCTTTTCTGATCTCTAATGGTTCACAAGGGGTCAGACAAGTATTTAATCAAGGGTTCCCAGATCTTATCAAACCTAGCTAGTTTATGAAATAGAGTTTCCGAAAAGGCGTTAGCTTACCATGATCCATGACAACTTTGTTTTCACCAAGTCGAAGGGGATCGTAGGTGTCCTCCAGGACCTAGCTATTACTAGTCTAGCTGCTGTGAAAATAAAGGCTATGAGTTTCCCTGCCTGTCTTCATGTTCCATCAACTGGGTGTCCCAAAAGAGCGTGCTGTGGTAATTTTAGTAGATTCAATTGTGTAAGTGAATGAATGAAGTTGTAGATACAGATCCAGAAGCGTTTCACTTTGGGACCACCATATATGTAATACTGTGCCTTCCATACCGCACCCTTGAAAACAAGAGGAAGAGGTCCCTGGGACATATGTGGCTATTCTTGCCGGCTTATAGTTAGCTTCGATCAATGAGGTATTTATGTGTAATTTCAATGCATACATAAAGACGCAACATTTTGGACATTTCGCCATGCCAGAAGGGAGTGCATGGAGTCTTCCCTGCCGGAAGAACACAATGAATACTGTCGCTGGCTTATAGTCAGTGGCACTAACTGTTCGGGCAAAAACAGACATGCACCAGGGTGCTCATACACGTTTTACAATGTGGCTGGTCCCTAGTGAACTGGCCAAATTTCGATCAATGTATGGCTAGCTTTACATCCTCATTTGTTTTTAGTGCAGCCTGCAGGCACATTGGTAGTTAAAAGGTTTCCACTGACAGTACGGTTATCCTTTACCTATACACAAGCAGTATTTAGCCAACAAATGTTACAATGTAAAATATTTTGTACATTGTGCATACATTTAAGCTCTTGATCTGTTCCAGAATGGTGACTCAGAAACTGCTGAATCCAATGAGTCAGCATGGCAGCCATAAAAACAGTATTTTTTTAAAAGAAAGCTCAGCAGGAGAAGCTTTCATATGCTTCTATTATCTTTTCTTTGAAATAAATCTTCCCTGATAAAAATATGGGAACGAGTATTGTGGAATCCCCTTTGAAAAACCTAGAGGTCTGAACCAAGCATGTCTATCAAGAAAGTTTTATCCAGTCTTTAGGAAGTCTTTATCTGCAAACATGTTCTGGTACATGACAGTAGATCAGCATATTAGCCTGGAAATAAGCAATGAAGGTCTCCACATTTCTCCCATTAAAGTTTTCATTCAAAGTGTAATACTAAGATCAGTTTTTTTATAAGACGCTTTACAAGAACATGTACATATACTACCTTCTTAAATTCAAGATATGCCCCCATCTATTGAGAACATTAGAGAATGTCATACTACCAAAAGACGCTGTTTTAGTGTCATTACATTTAAAAGAAATATGTTCCCCAATTTCACATACATTTGGAGTGTTGGTGGTTGAACAAGTCTTTGAGGATTGTACCCTATGGAAACAGGGGCCTAATGAGTTTCTGTCTAGATTATTAAGGTTTTTGCTCATTTGTCTCTATGCAGGGACCTACTTCCTCCAGGTTCAAGGCACCTTTAACCGATTAGCGACCGCCCCGCACACATATACTGAGGCAGGGCCGCCGCTCTGTGCCAGCTCATGTACCTAGTGCGTGATCCGAAACTTTCGAGTCTGGGGTGCGAGCGCCGCCAGCGGCCCACTCCTGCTGTGCCAGTCACTGATCGTTTCTGAGACAGGCAGAACAGCGATAAGTGTAAACAAGGCAGATCAGCGTTCTGCTAGTAAGAAAGACAGAGATCCTGTGTCTCTGCTAAGCAGGAACACAGATTTCTGTCTTCCCACACTTTGTGCACCCCACACACAGTTAGAAAGCACTCCCTAGGGACACATTGCACCCTTTGATCGCCCCTGATGTTAACCCCTTCCCAGCCAGTATCATTAGTACAGTGAAGAGAAACAGAAGGCGCCACTCTAAGTGCAATAAATAGTGGAAATTTTTAATGTAAAGGGTTAAAAATAGCTGTACCCACAAAAGTACTATGTCCAAGGGCGTGTGATACCGAGACGGTGAGCCGGATGTCCATGGAAGGTGTAGAACAAGCGATTTCCGTATCCTGGAGGTGCTGTCTTGTTGCTAAAAACTAGCTGGGGCATCCACTGCTGACACTTCCTGGTCAGTGGAGCGCACACCAGCAACCAGGTGGATCGGTTTACTTCCGGGGGCGGGAGCCGGTCTCGTCCAATAGGCAAACGTTTTCAGAGCATGCGCTCTTTCCTCAGGCCTGAGTATGCAGTAAGAGTTTTTCAATGTTACTTTTTTCAATTTTACTAAAAGCAACACTAAGTTACTAAGCGTGCGCTATTTTATTAAGTCATTTGGTATTATATTTGGTATTATATTAGTGAAAGCCTGCAGTAATTTACCACAGTGTAAATATATGGTTGTTAAGGAATGGGCAGCCGCCCGTGTCCTCAACAACCATTAAACAACATGGTTGTTAAGGCAATGAAAAAAAAGGCATGCCCCGACCGTTGATGTCACAAGGGGGGTGGGGCCACCCAATGTCTTCAGTTTATTTAGCGGCGGGAGCAGAGATTTTTTTTTTAGGTCGTCAGCAGGGGGCTATTGTGATTGACATTGGATCTACACGGGTAGACAATTTATTTTTATTTTTTTAATAAAAAACTTGTCAAAAACGGCCTCCTGTGTTTATTTACACTACACGTTTTTTTTGGTGAATGGGTAGGGGTATTACTAATTCACATAGGGGGGAAGGCTGGCATCTGGGGGTCCCCTTGATACCCTTGCCCACAGAACCCCACAACCACCGGACATGGTTGTGGGGAAGAGGCACTTAACAGGAAGGGTTGCTTTGGTGCAGGAGGACTCTGCCCCCAAAGCATCTTGTCCCCATGTTAATGGCATGTAGTCTGGTATGAATCAGGAGGGGGGTGATCGCTGGTCACCCCGCCTTTCCTAAACTGCCAAGCTACATGCCAAGATAACGGTCTGGTATGGATTTTGAGGGGGGGCATGCCATTTAAAAAAAAAATTTGGTGTGGGGATTCCCCTCAAAATCCATATCAGATCTGAAGGGCCTGGTATGGATTGGGGGTGGGGGGGGGGGGGGGGGTCCAAGGCCATCTTTTCCTAATTTTTTATTTCATTTTGCAATTCTTTTTACATTCCACTGATAGCTGATGACTCATTGGTTGTTAAGGACACGACGGGCACCCGCTCCTTAACAATCATGTTGTTTCCTGGTTGTTACGGATGCCGGCGTCTGCTGATTCTTTAACTATCGCATGCCAGGACCACTATTTATTTACCGCATGCATTTATTTATTTCCTTCTGTGAATTGAGTTTAACGCCTTTTCATGCAGTATTTACTGAGCGTATAGTGAATTGACAGTTTCAAGATCACATGTGATATTTAAATAAAAGGTGTCCAGACACTTACATATCACACGCGATCTGGTTCTGCAAATGGAGCCCCTTGTAGCTATGTAAACCGCTTACCAGAGCCCAAGACCTCCTAACACAGGAGGTCTAAAATCACTTTAGATCAGCCTGTCCGAACCAGCCTGATAATACCACTGACTGACCCCACAATTACGCGTTTTGTTCCAAGAAAAGTCATCCAAAAGATGGAAAATTTAGATATTTTGTTAAAAATCATGCTAATATATGTATGATGCATGCTAATTCTCAACATTAGAATTGACCTCTTGCGAGAGAAACAAACATTTTACGCCTTTTGGAATAATCACTTACAATCCGCTATCCAGGAATTAAACATTATATGAGACAATTTACATTCCAGGAGTTTACAATATACGGTTTCTGAACATCGAGTTCCCAGTCTCTGGAAAGAGGTTTTTAATTAATACCTTATTACAACTACCTGCATGGTGACATTCGAGGATAAAAAGCATTTCAAAGCACAGAGCGTGGTGCATTTACATTTGAACTTTCAGCTTATAATGTTTATATCTGCCATTCTAAGCTAGGCTTTCATGGAACCCTAAGGTTGAGCTGTGCTTGATTGTCCTGTTTGCATAGTTCCTGAGCAAAGGCCACTTGGCAAAGCCTGCATGCATAATACCAATGATTTTTTGCCATTTTTTGTGGCAATCTTCCCACCAATTTAAAGGGGGGTATTCTTCCTACTGACCACCAATGTTAGGAGTATTATTTTCTTGTTTCCATTGAGGGTTCCTCTTGTAAATTATTTTAGGGGTTCCACTGGGGGTATAAAGTTTGAGCAAGGCTGGTCTATATGGAGTCACTAGGCAATACCCCTGATTAGTAGGTTGCACTCAATTTCAAGATAACAATGTTTTTGTTTGTCATGTAAATATATATATATATATATATATATATATATATATATATATATATATAGTCAAAAGTATAGGGACACCTACCTACATGCACATGAACTTTAATGGCATCTTGGTCTTTGTCTTTAGGGTTCAATATTAAGTTGGTCTACACTTTGCAGCTATAACAGCCTCAACTTTTGGGAAGGCTGTCCACAAAGTTTAGGAGAGTCTATGGGAATGTTTGACCATTCTTCCAGAATCACATTTGTGAGGTCAGGCACTGATGTTGGACGAGAAGGCCCCTCTCACAGTCTCGGCTCTAATTCATCCCAAAGGGGTTGAGGTGTAGGCCAGTCAAGTTCCTCGCTTATTCATGTCTTTATGGACCTTGCTTTGTGCACTGGTCCAAATCATTTGGTGGAGGGGGGATTGTGGTGTGGGGTTGTTTTTCAGGGGTTGGGCTTGGCCCCTTAGTTCCAGTGAAGGGAACTCTTAAGACGTCAGAATACCAAGACATTTTGGACAATTTCATGCTCCCAACATTCTGGGAACAGTTTAGGGATGGCCCCTTCCTGTCCCAACATTACTGCGTAAGTTATAGTACAATAAAGTTCACGCGTGTGTAAAGGCAGGCGTCCCAAAACAGTACTGACAGTATTGTGTATATATATATATACACATACATATATACACACACACACACATATACACCCTCTGTGAAATATTTTTAATAGTTCAGAGGTCTACAGCCTTTTAAATTGAGCACTTAGTAGTCTTTCATTGTATTATGTGATTTGGAGGTCTATTTAAATTTTACTATATTTTGTAATCAAAAGAAACCCTATTACCTTTATCTCAATTTTAGCAGTAAATACCTGACAAGAATTGTAACCCTCCCCACCTATCTCTATCAAAAAAAATAGCCAATAGCGGCCAATATGACAAATTGGAAAACTGCTGAATATTTTTTCTTTCACCAATAAAACAATTTAGAGGAAACATTGCTTTGATTTATATGAGCTTAAACAAATCATCCTCCATATACAGTATGCCCTGTATATGTACATAGAGATCTATTTTATTTTGTATTTTGTGATATCGTTCATAGACTATGTTAGGCTAGTTTTTGAATCAATGCTAGCCTATTTTTAGAGGTTGAACTTGAACTTCTGACTTACTTTGCTTTGTCGTAAATCTCCAGTGCTCTAGATTCCTGAAGTGTGATTTCTCCATAGGAGCTCAGGATGGATTGCAAGTCCTTCTCTGACCTGTCTTATCAATGACTGTAGGTGGATGACAGGACAATATGTAATCCTTTCTCCTCCCATCCCTCTCACCAATCACTGAACTCGTTCTGCTGTCACGGCTACAAATTGATTTCTAATTCCTCTCTCAAACTTTTACAAACCATTTACCTGGAATGTCAAAGGAGTGAGCAAACTTTTTTGTTTTTTTGTTTTTTACGGCTCTGAAGGCAGGTGTATTGTTTTCTATGGGTCTATGCATAAAGCAATGTAAATATCAGTAAACCTGTGCTGTGTTGAGATCTGTGAAAAAAAAAAAAAAATAGAAAAATCTACGCGTGGGATCTTGCATATAGACCATATTTTATGATGTATGCATAGAAACGTTTGTGCCGAGTGCCAACATTTACATTTATGAGCTCTGAGGAAGAGGATATATCCCTTAAAAAGCGCTAGAATTCTTGCATTTGTTTGTGCAGTTCTCCCAAAGTCTTCCACATTTTTTATCTAGGTCTTAGAGATCTGCCAAAGAATTTATTACAAGCTTGTGAACTTATAATTTTTGTGAGTATAATTTTTTATTTTTATCCTTAAATGGTGTCTTGAGATAATTCACTAGGCTGGCGCACCCTCTTCATCATTTTTCTTGCAAATGTACTCTAATGCAACTGAAGGATGCAATGAACTATGAGAAGCTGCATGCATCCTAGCAGCAGAGGACGCTATATGGCTTATTTTGAGAAGCTGCTGTATCATGGCAATTGTCCGGTAAATGGCCGTAAAAGAACTGGCAATGTTACCAATATCCATCATGGGCGCATCTGGCAAACTTCCACACGCATTGGTGCATGAAGTGCGAACCGGCGCACGCAGATACGCAAACAGGCGAGCGCCCTTGCAACAATGGTGCACACACGGCGTGGCAGATGCCGGCGCCCACTGGCCTATTTAAACCTGCTGCTATGAGAACTACATTGCTGGATTATCATCAGCCCCCCTGTGTTTCCTGTGCTCCTGTGTATCCTGAATCTTGGAGCTCAGTGCATCCTGCCTTTTCCAGCTACCCTCCAGTGATCAGCTCATCAGACCTCAGTAACTTGAAAACCGTGCTTCTTTGGGCACTGTATTCCCTGTACCACCTTCAGGGGTGCGCTGCACTCACCTGCAAGGGGAGCCCTCTTAGCACCTCGGCCTTGCACCTGGTACGTGGCAACAATGAAGAATGCTTGGTGGCTTCCTTGAGAAGTCACCTGTGTTCTAGAAATGAATGATAGTAGGCAGTTTCTTTGAGAAGCTAACTGCATCCTAGCAACAGAGAATGCTAGGTGGCTTCCTTGAAAAGCCACCTGCATCATAGCAATAGAGCATGCTCAGTGGCTTCTTTGAGAAGCCACTTGTATTATAGCACTGGATAATGGTAGAAAGCTTGAGGGTCCTGACAACAGGGCCATTTACATTGCAACTGTAACTACCCTAGCAATGGAGGATGGTAGGTTGCTTCTTTGAGAAGTTACCTGCATCCTAGCAAAAGAGGACACCAGCCAGCTTCCTTCAGAAGCCCCTTACATCACAGGGACAGAGCATGCTCAGTTGCTTTCTTAAGGAGCCGTGTCCTAGCCGTGGAGGACACAAGGCAGATTCCTTTAGAAGCTGCCTGCTTCCTAGCAACAGAGAATGCTCTGTGGCTTCCTTAAAAATCTGCCGGCATCTTAGCAACATAGCATGTTAGGTGGCTTCCTTGAGAAGCCACCTACATTCTAGCAATGAAGATGGATCATCAACTCTCTGGATAGTGCAACGAGTCAGGTATAACAACCACAGTCCAATCGAGTATAGAGAAAGGAACAAAATCGCTCATTGCGTAATATAAAAACTGTACATGCTTTATTAAAAACAATATAATACTTACAGGAGTGAAAAAAATATCAGGCATTCAATATGTACTGTCCTGTGATCCGGCGGGCATGCTGACGTCACCGCTATGTCCTCCGCCCAACATTTGTTTTGTCGTAGAAGACGTTGTCACTGGGGCAACGGAGATAGCGCCACTGGCGCAGTACACATGTAAATGTTGCTCATATTTTTCATTTGCACAGCGTACAGCGCTGGCAGCAAAATCCTGCATGCAAGTTGATGTATTTTAATACGGTCGTGTGCATAAGCCCTAAATGCTATGAAAGCTAAAATTAAAGTAAAAACATTATAAAAAACAAAGAAAATAACCTACAATGGATGTACAGTGGTGTGAAAAAGTGTTTGCCCCCTTCCTCATTTCCTGTTCCTTTGCATGTTTGTCACACTTAAGTGTTTCGGAACATCAAACCAATTTAAACGATAGTCAAGGACAACACAAGTAAACACAAAATGCAATTTGTAAATGAAGGTGTTTATTATTAAAGGTGAAAAAAAATCCAAACCATCATGGCCCTGTGTGAAAAAGTGATTGCCCCCCTTGTTAAAACATACTATAACTGTGGTTGTCCACACCTGAGTTCAATTTCTCTAGCCACACCCAGGCCTGATTATTGCCACACCTGTTCACAATCAAGGCATCACTTAAATAGGAGCTGCTTGACACAGTAAGGTCCACCAGAAGATCCTTAAAAGCTACACATCATGCCGAGACCCAAAGAAATTCAGGAACAATTGAGAAAGAAAGTAATTGAGATCTATCAGTCTGGAAAGGGTTATAAAGCCATTTCCAAAGCTTTGGGAATCCAGCGAACCACAGTGAGAGCCATTATCCACAAATGGCGAAGACATGGAACAGTGGTGAACCTTCCCAGGAGTGGCCGGCCGCCCAAAATTACCCCAAGAGCGCAGCGACGACTCATCCAAGAGGTCACAAAAGACCCCACAACAACGTCCAAGGAACTGCAGGCCTCACTTGCCTCAGTTAAGGTCAGCGTTCATGCCTCCACCATCAGGAAAAGACTGGGCAAAAATGGCCTGCATGGCAGAGTTCCAAGGAGAAAACCACTGCTGAGCAAAAAGAACATCAAAGCTCGTCTCAATTTCTCCACAACACATCTTGATGATCCCCAAGACTTTTGGGACAACATTCTGTGGACCGATGAGACAAAAGTGGAACTCTTTGGAAGGTGTGTGTCATGGCGTAGAAGGAACACTGCATTTCAGAAAAAGAACATTATACCAACAGTAAAATATGGTGGTGGTAGTGTGATGGTCTGGGGCTGTTTTGCTGCTTCAGGACCTGGAAGACTTGCCGTGATAAAAGGAACTATGAATTCTGCTGTCTACCAAGAGATCCTGAAGGAGAATGTCCGACCATCTGTTCGTGTACTCAAGCTGAAACGAACTTGGGTTCTGCAGCAGGACAATGATCCTAAACACACCAGCAAGTCCACCACCGAATGGCTGAAGAAAAACAAAATGAAGACTTTGGAGTGGCCTAGCCAAAGTCCTGACCTGAATCCTATTGAGATGTTGTGGTATGACCTTAAAAAAGGCCGTTCATGCTCGAAAACCCTCTAATGTAACTGAATTAGGACAATTCTGCAAAGATGAGTGGGCCAAAATTCCTCCAGGACGCTGTAAAAGCCTCATTGCACGTTATCGCAAACGCTTGGTTGCAGTTGTTGCTGCTAAGGGTGGCCCAACCAGTTATTAGGTTTAGGGGGCAATCACTTTTTCACACAGGGCCATGATGGTTTGGATTTTTTTTCACCTTTAATAATAAACACCTTCATTTACAAATTGCATTTTGTGTTTACTTGTGTTGTCCTTGACTATTGTTTAAATTGTTTTGATGTTCCGAAACACTTAAGTGTGACAAACATGCAAAGGAACAGGAAATGAGGAAGGGGGCAAACACTTTTTCACACCACTGTATAGCTGCCATAAAAAATGTTTTAAAAATCTGTATAAAAACATAGTTTTGAATCTCTTTCCTTGCAGTTTCAAGTCCTGGGTACAAATTCCACCTGAGATACTATCCACATGGAGTCTGTCCATTCATCATGTTTGTGTGGGTTTTTTCCCCACTATCCAAAAACATACTGCTAATGTTGTGTTACGAGCGTTTTAGGGTTTTTAAATTGTGTAATTTGCTGCATGAAAGTATTTAAAAACTAGAAATAAATATGTACATATATCTACAATGAAATTTAATTTCATACTATGTAACGTGTTATTACAATAGTGAGCAATCATTTATTGTATGTAATTATTTGTTGCATATATAATTAAAGTCAATTTAATTTCTTACTAGATGACATTTAGTTTCCCACGCCAATGTGTGACATAAATATATTATATATATATATATATATATATATATATATATATATATTTTTTTTTTTTTCATGAAATACTGCTTCACCTTTTTTTTTCATCTCAGTGCTGCAACAGCTTTTTTCAGATGTCTTCTGGCCATTTATGTAGTTATGTGACACATGGGGGTTATTTACGAAAAGGTAAATACACTTTGCACTGCACTGCGCTGCGGTCTAAATCTAAGGGGTAGATCTGAAATGAGTGGAAGCTCTGCTGATTTTATCATCCAATCATGTGCAAGCTAAAATGCTGTTTTTTTATTCCCTTGCAGGTCCCCCTCGGATCTACAATGACTTTATTTCCAAGTGCAGTGCAAAGTGGATTTTCCTTTAGTAACTAACCCCCATGGTGTCCTCTTCCTCTAATGCCGAGTACACCCCCCAAATCCATATCAGACCCTTATCCGAGCACGCAGCCCGGCCGGTCAGGAAAGGGGGTGGGGACGAGGGAGTGCCCCCCCTCCTGAGCCGTATCAGGTCGTGTGCCCTCAACATGGGGGGTGCTTTGGGGAATGGGGGGCCCTGCGCCCCCCCACCCCAAAACACATTGTCCCCATGTTGATGAGGACAAGTGCCTCTTCCCGACAACCCTGGCCGTTGGTTGTCGGGGTCTGCGGGCGGGGGGCTTATCAGAATCTGGGAGCCCCCTTTAATAAGGGGCCCCCAGATTCCGGCCCCCCCACCCTATGTGAATGAGTATGGGGTACCATGTACCCCTACCCATTCACCTGGGGAAAAAAAAGTGTACATAAAAAAACACAACACAGGTTTTTTAAATACTTTATCAGACAGCTCCGGGGGTCTTCTCTTCTTCTGTCTTCGGGGGTCTTCTTGCCGGGCTCCTTCGTTATCTTCTGCTCTTTTACTAGCGGAGGAGCCCGGCTTTCACCTTCGTCGCCGTCGGGGAGTCTTCTTCTGAATTCGGGGGTCTTGACCCGCTCTTCGTTTGTTCTGCCGGGCCTCCGCTATCTTCTTGCAGCTCTCTTACTTCTGCTTCGTCGCTGTTGTCGCGGCCGCCTTCTGCTGCTTCTTCTGCTTCTTCTTCTCCCGATGTTGACACAATGCTGTCTCCGCTTGTAATGGCCGAGACGTGTTTCGCGGCCACTTATATAGGGCCAAGCATCCTCCAGGACTGTGACATCATAAGGGGGCGGGGTCACCATGTGGCATGAGCCGGCGACCCCGCCCCTTGTCCCTATATAAGTGGCCGCGCAACGCGTCTCGGCCATTACAAGCGGAGACAGCGTCCTGTTAACATTTGGAGAAGAAAGAAGAAGAAGCAGAAGGCGGTGGCGACAGCGAAAGAGGACCGGGCCAACGCTAGTAAAAGATCTGGAAGAAGAGCGGGACAAGACCCCCGGACGGCGGCAAAGGAGAAAGCCGGGCTCCTCTGCTAGTAAAAGAGCAGAAGATAGCGGAGGGGCCCGGCGAGAAGACCCCTGAAGACGGAAGAAGAGAAGACCCCGGAGCTGTCTAATAAAGTATTTTAAAAACCTGTGTTGTGTTTTTTTATGTACACTTTTTTTCCCCAGGTGAATGGGTAGGGGTACAAGGTACCCCATACTCATTCACATAGGGTGGGGCGGCCGGAATCTGGGGGCCCCCTTATTAATAGGGGGTCCCGGATTCCGATAAGCCCCCCGCCCGCAGACCCCGACAACCAACGGCCAGGGTTGTCGGGAAGAGGCCCTTGTCCTCATCAACATGGGGACAAGGTGCTTTGGGGTGGAAAGCAAAGCACCCCCCAATGTTGAGGGCACGCAACCTGGTACGCTTCAGGAGGGGGGGCTCGCTCGTCCCCACCCCCTTTCCTGACAGGCCGGGCTGCGTGCTCAGATAAGGGTCTGATATGGATTTGGGGGGGACCCCCACGCCGGGTCCAGCACCCTGCATGTAGATCAGGGGGCCGGACGCATTGATTGGGGGACGGCACCCGTGCGCTCCTAATGGACAGGCCGCCACTGGTATAACCTTCGTTTTCCAAGTTGAATGATGCTGGGCTTATAGGCAGGTGCAGTTGGCTATTTTGCCACTTGGTGGTTCTGTACTTTTCCAAAGTAGTATCTCAATTTACATACCACGTGGCTCATGTTCACCATTCTGTATCCACAGTACCACCCTGTGGTGATACAGGCAGTTACGAACATCCGACTTGCGAACGACTCCTACTTACGAACGGGATCGGCACGTCAGAAAACATCGGAAAACGACGTCTGCGCATTCGCGGCTACTTGACAAAACATCGGAAAATTACGTCTCTGCCATTCTGCGCATGCGCTTCCAACTTACGAACAAAATCGACTTAAGAACAAACCAGCAGTCCCTAACCCGTTCGTAACCCGGGGACTGCCTGTACAAATTATTTCCAAGTATCTGTACTAGAATAGTGTCTGGTTACAGCAGACAGTGTCATCAGGTGCTAAGTTCCTTTTACTTTTCACTGTGCATTCAAACAGGTAAGGTCATATGGTGATAATATGACCATGCCCAATAAAAATGTGCCAACGTCCCGCAGGTAATTGTAAGTGGAGACTAACTAAAGAAAGTGGACTTTATAGGCACAAAAATACATACTACAAAATATAAAAAAAAGGGTATTTTATTAAAAATATATGTATATATATCGAATCGCGATAAATCAGCGATTACATATGCTCAAAATATATTTAGTAACGTAGTAAACAACATCAGACCTTCTTATCAGCAAAACAACACCCAAACAGTGAGATGTATTGATCTTGATAATATCATAAGTAGACACATGTAAGAAGTATACAAAACCAGATATTCTATACTGATCACTGGCATAAATAGTGTATATAGAAAATAGAACTAGGTCCTGTAGATCTGGGGTGATGCTGATGCGGAGGTCCGTTTTTTTCTCGTCAAAGGATTTAGCTCGACATGTTCTGCGCTTTTAAAGTTAGCGCTTCCTCAGGAGCGATTGATTCGTAAAATTATTATTTGGCCAGTAAAAAGTGGGATACCAAGTAGATAAAAATGTATCCAGTCATTGACATGTTAAATAAACATGCCAGTAGGGAATCAAAGAGTTTAATCACAGGAGCCTCAATTGTAATAGAAAAATCTCTCTTGTCAGGTGGATATGTTGCAAGGTTCAAAGAGGGGGAACAACCCTTCAATTAACATGGAGTCCTTCAAAGCCAAAGAAGCAAAACACTGCCTCATAGATAGCTGCACAATATCCTGTATCCACAAAGAGAGAGAGAGAAGCGCCTTGCAATGTTTGTTGTTGTGAGTGCTGTACAACACTCAATCCTTTTAGTCACAGCCCTCCTGCAGTGATGTCATGGATGACATTTTTTATTGGATATGTTTTAGAGCAGATAGTATTCAAGTTCAAGGTTTCAAAATTTTGGGACTTTTTTCGATTTATATTGCACAAAAATAAAAAACTCACAAAAGCTCTATAATATAAATTTTGTTTGTGTACAGCATTGCATGACCGCGCAGTCACCAGTTAAAGTAGCACAGTGCCAAACTGCAAACTGCCTGGTCATGAAGGGGTAAAGTGATTAATAAAAAGTCATGCCTACTTTTGCATTACTTTTGGTACAGCCCTCACTTGTGTGTTACATATTTACATCGTTGATGAGGTTGAAAAAAGACACCAGTCCATCCAGTTCAACCTATGATGTGTGTGTGTATGTGTTTATGTCAATAGTACACCCCTGTATGTTGTGGTCGTTGAGGTGCCCATCCAATAGTTCCTAACTAGCGACGCTGCTAATACCACTGCTTGTGGAAGAGAATTCCACATTCTTACTGCTCTGACACTAAAGAACGATCTACGCAGTTTAAGGTTAACCACTTGCGGACCAGCTGCCGCAGTTTTACTGCGGCAGGTTGGCTCAGCTGGGCAAATCGATGTTACCTTACATCGCTTTTCCTTTTGGCCACTAGGGGCGTGTGCGCCCGCAGCGTGTGCCTGGAGCCGATGCGAGTGCACCCACGATCGCTCGTTACAGAGCGAGAACCGGGATCAGTGTATGTAAACACACAAATTCCGGTTCTTTCAGGAGAGTAGAGAGAGATTGTGTCTTCATACTAAGTATGAACACCAATCTCTCTCTCCTCCTAGACAGTTCCATCCCCCCACAGCTAGAACACACCTAAGAAACACAGTTAACACCTTGATCGCCCCCTAGTGTTAACCCCTTCCCTGCCAGTGACATTTATACAGTAATCAGTGCATTTTTATAGCACTGATCGCTGTATAATTGTCAATGGTCCCAAAAGTGTCTAATTTGTCCGCCGCAATATTGCAGTCCCGATAAAAATCGCAGATCGCCACCATTACTAGTAAAAATAATAATAATAATAAAAATGCCAAACATCTATCCCCTATTTTGTAGACGCTATAACTTTTGCGCAAAAAATTTATTAAACAGGATTGGTCCCAGGACAGATCTTCGGGGGGACCCTACTTTCCACTCCAGACCATTCCGAGTACTCCCCATTTATCACCACCATTTGGACTCTCTATTTACCACTAACTTTGTCATTGGTACCCATGTATACCATGACAGCTGGATCCTCCCCAGCCCCACCCAACAATCTGTCCACCAGGTCCATGATGTGCCCAACCCAAGCACCCAGTAAACAACATAAAGTTTGGCGCTTTGTGACAGATTGCCCTCTCTGTCCTTCTAATAATTGAGTGTATATGAAATCTGTATGAGACATTTGTAACTATTCAATAAAAAAAAAATGATGGCTATCTATAATAAAAAAATCTATTTTTCTATAGGCAGTTTTTCGTCCTTAATGGGTCATTCAGGACAATAGCATTGCCTGCTATACATTCAAATACATTTTTAGAATAAAGCACCTGGGAATACTGATTAACTGTAAGCTAAAAAGGACAATCCAATGCCCAGCGGCAGCTGCAAGAGCAGATAGGATTTTTAGGTGTGTAAAAGAGATATATAAAAAATACTGATTCTAGTATAATATTGTTCTTGAATAAGTCACATGTAAGGCCACATCTAGGATATTAGGTACAGGTTTGGGCACCACATTGTAAACATGTTAATAAAGGGGAACTTTGCAATGGAAGTTTAGAAACAATGGACATACTAGATATGTTCTGCTTGGAAGAGATGTCAAAGAGTTGACATATAACATATTCATTTAATTGCACATTGACGTTTATAGGTAATCATCAGAGATTGTTGATACGGAAAATATCCAATTGCCTTCTGGGGGATTAGGAATCATTTTGTTTCCCCATAGGAGCAAACTGGATCAAAAGGATTTTTGCCTTCCTCTGGATCAACTGTGGGTAAAGAATTCTGTATATGGAGGTTTTCTATTTATTTTTTTCTGTTGGTTGAACTAGATGGACTTATGTTTTTTTTTCAACCTGACTAACTATGTAAATATATAACTATGTAAAGTAGCTCTGGGACAATATAAAACCGGCCCCATACCACTTCTTAAATGTGTATGTGTTTGGAGTGAAAATCATCTCATCTACGATGCTTAATCTTTCACAAACCAGTGCGAACCTGTCCGATTTGTGTTGAATTTTTGAAGTAATTGGCTGATAAATGTCTCTCCATGTGTTGCCTAAACTACTCCCTCGGATCGTAAAACTTCTGACTTTTGGTATGACCTATCCATTACCCCAACAGGGGACCAGGAGGAAGCGAACAATTTACTTCTCTGTTTCCTTATATTTATACTTTCTTGACTGAAAGTGTGTTTGAACAATCTTAGAGCTGCTTTTATAGGGATAGAGAACAGCTGGTCCTCATCAGTCCAGATAAGAAAACTAAAAATTCATTCTGACTATGATTCCCGTTTGCCCTCTTGTTTATATTGTTAATACCCATCTTCCACCTTTTCCTATTGAGGGCTTTTATAGGGTTATCATATCAAAGCAGAAAACAAAATACTTGGAGGAAAAAAAAGTGTTGTGATGTTAAAGGGGAAGTCCACCCTAACACTAAAATCTCTAAATCTACAGGAATCCACAATCTAATGCCGCGTACACACGAAGGGACAATCCCGCGGGATTATCCGCTGGACCGAAGTCCAGCGGATAATCCCCTCGTGTGTGGGCGCCGGCGTACTTTTTTTGGCCAAAGTACGGCGGACTAAAGTTTCAGGTTTTGTTCTCAAATTATCCGCTGGACTTGGCAGTCCAGCGGATAATCCGGTCGTGTGTAGTATGGTCCGGCGTACCAAAAAGGACGCATGCTCAGTAGCTATTATGTCACGGACTCGCTCGGTCTGGTAAAACTAGCCTTCGTTTTGAAGCTCGCACAATCGTCACGCTGTTGAAATTTTTTTTTTTTTTTTGTTTCTGACAGCGGGATTTGTATGTTATCGTACTTGAAGAATGATTTTGCCTTGCTGCTTGTATATTCACGCAGAGTACTCCCGAACGTTTTTTCTTCAGCATTCTTTAGTGAAGTTATATATTTGTCTATATATATATATATATATATATATATATATATATATATATATATATATATTATATTATATATATATATATATATATATATAGAGATATAGATATAGATATCCAAATCACCAAATGAAAAATATATCTATATTTCTCAATAAGCCCAAAAAAATATATATCGATATCTACATAGATATATATATAGATAAATATATATAGATATATAGATCTATACGTGTCTAAAAATAAAAAAAAAAATATATATATATATATATATATATATATATATATATATCTATCTATTATATATGTACATATATCTCTATATAGATATTTTTTATGATTTGTTGGTTATCAAAAGGATTAGTTATTACACATGATACAATTGTGGAGTCAGCAGAGCTTGCCCTTAATTCAGATCTTAAACCTCACCTTTCCAGCGACTGCACTTGCAGTTCCATTGAAGTTGCACTTTACACTTGTATTGTCAAATGAATGTTTAGACATGTACCTGCCTACTCCTAAAGAAACTATGTTTTTGAATATCAAGCACGTATATCATTATTTGATGAAAATAAAATGACCATTTATTCTGGTTAAAACAAACAAGGCAAAACAAAATAGGAAGGCAACACTGGAGCCACTTGTAGATTTTGTGAAGACTTTTTGCCCCAACGGCAGACACCAAGTTTGTGAAGCCAAAAATGAAGCTTGGGCACATTTCATACAATATAGGGAGCACAAGAAGATTGACCAGGAATCAGACAGACCAGGAACAGCAGCAGATGACATCTATGTCCCCAAGCTGTGGCACTACAACAGCCTGTGTCTTATGGGAGACCAGACTGAAGCCAGGCAATCACTTCCGACTCTTCGCACCACGCTTCCCTGCACTCTTCCCTGCAGTCTTCCCTGCACGCTTCCTTGGAGGCTGACTTGTGGTAGGAGGAGGAGTAGGAGGAGGAGGAGGAGGAGGAGAAGGAAGACGAGGAGGAGGAGGAGGAGAAGTTGGTGTCGGGCCTTCATGGGTCAGGCGGGTGGATTCTCGTAATTCACCCCTCAAACCCCCCTAATTGCCTCAGAAATTAGGCCCTCACACAGGTGCCGTTGGCCCCTCTCCATTTCCAGCAACCTGCTGGACACGTAGCTGGCATAGCCCTCTTCTGGAAGGGGGGGTTTGTCGAGAATCGCACTCGCCTTCCGAATCAGTTCCAGTGATTCCTCCTCCACAATGGTCATCCTCCTGGGCCTTCTTGGGGGTAAGGGCAGGGGTCGAGGTAGACTTCTTAATTGGGTCTGGCTGTCACTCTGGCTCGTGCTGGGCCCAGCCACCTCCTGGCTCTCGCTGGGCATGTCCTCCTCCTCCTCCATACCACTTGTCCCGGCATCATCCTGGGTCAGCTCATCCTGTGTGCAAATAAAAACAAAAATCAAACACCTGTTTTGTGGTTTCTGGCCTACTCAATCATCCAATTGTAAACTTAGGAACGAGCATCTAAATTTTCCAAAAGATCCAAAAGGCTATCATTTGGACCCCTGCATTTTCCAAGCAGATCACCAATGTTGTCTAACGCTTTTTTTGCCACTACTGGATGTATGTATACACTATATATGTATCGATATGTTGCACCAACACTTTTTAGAAGTGTGCATAATTTTTGTCAGTTGTTTTCACAATTCTGAGTTCAGGGTGTTAATTGTTTCACATTTTAACGTTGACAGCATTAATATTCACACAATCACAATTTAGGCTACTAAATATATACCTGGCTCCAGCTGGGCGCATCAGCCTGCTCCAAGGTGGAGGGGTCTTCTCCTTCCGTGGAAGCCTCAGCTGGGGTGGAGGGAAGAGTGGAGGGAAGAGTGGAGGGAAGGGTGGAGGGAAGAGTCGACAGTGATTCCCTGGGTTCCATCTGGTCACCTATAAAAGTCAGTTGGTTGTAGTACCACAGCTTGGGTACATAAACATTCTCTGCTGCTGCTCCTGATCTGACTGATTCCTCAATCTTCTTGCGCTCCCGCTTGTACATGTGCCTTAAACTTGCAATTCTGGCTTCCACAAACTTGGTGTTTGCGTTGGGGACTTTAGTCTTCACAAAAGCCACAAGTGGCCCCAGTGTTGCCTTCCGGACATCCCTATTGCCATACAAAGGGTTCTTGAGCTGCCACAGGTTGGTATTTTTTCTGTACAGGGCAATGAATTCGGACATGAACTCCTGGTCCTTGAATGGATTCAACTGGGGTGCAGCCATGTTTGTTTCTGTTTTGTTAGTAATGGCAATACAAAAGACCAAAAACACAAATGTTACTTAAAAGGCACAACCAGTTTTTCTTAACAAACATTACACAACACACCCACACACAGGCAGCAACACATCCACACAGGCAGCAACCCCTACACACAGGCAGCAAGCCCTACACACAGGCAGCAACCCCTACACACAGGCAGCAACCCCTACACACAGGCAGCAACCCCTACACACAGGCAGCAACACATCCACACAGGCAGCAACCCCTACACACAGGCAGCAACCCCTACACACAGGCAGCAACCCCTACACACAGGCAGCAACACATCCACACAGGCAGCAACCCCTACACACAGGCAGCAACCCCTACACACAGGCAGCAACCCCTACACACAGCCAGCAACCCCTACACACAGGCAGCAACACACACATATCCTTAAAAAATGCTGGCCCAAAACCCAAAAAAAAACACAGTAATGCATCCTAGAAAACACTTACCTTCGTACAGAGCGCTCGCTACTTCCGTTCGGGAACACGTGGGCCCCTCAAACAGCCTTATATACACTGCGCACGCGTCGAAGTCCGCCTGCGTCCTCCGCGTCGCCCGCCCATGACGTTCCTCATGACGAGTATTCCCCGCCCCGCTTCCCCTCGTTGCATTGTTGGTGAATTAATTGATGAATATGGCGGACACATTCTCAGCCAGTAGCGCGGAGGAAAGCCAAGAAGCCAACACATCTGCATCCAGCAGCAGATATAAGGCCACCAATATGGCCTTTGAAGAGATGGTGGAGATGGTGGACATCCTCCAAAGGGAAGATTACGACGGGGAAAATGGCCCGTACCCTCGTCCCAACTTGCGCAAGGACAAGATTCTCACTACAATCGTCAGCACCCTGGAGCAGAAATTCGGCGTACGAAGGGGCAAGGATCAACTGCGCAAACGATGGTCCGACATCAAATCCAGGGAGCACGATCAATACAGGAGAATTCGAAAAGCCATCAAAAAAAGTAAGTCAAGCACGTGCGCTACTATGGTTATACTTGATATGTCTAATCTTGCGCAGATGTAATTACCATTCGTCCGTGAAACTTGCGCAGATGTAATTACCATTCGTCCGTGAAACTTGCGCAGATGTTATTACCATTCGTACCTGAAACTTGCGCAGATGTAATTACCATTCGTACCTGAAACTTGCGCAGATGTAATTACCATTCGTACCTGAAACTTGCGCAGATGTAATTACCATTCGTACCTGAAACTTGCGCAGATGTAATTACCATTCGTCCGTGAAACTTGCGCAGATGTAATTACCATTCGTACCTGAAACTTGCGCAGATGTAATTACCATTCGTCCGTGAAACTTGCGCAGATGTAATTACCATTCGTACCTGAAACTTGCGCAGATGTAATTACCATTCGTCCGTGAAACTTGCGCAGATGTTATTACCATTCGTCCGTGAAACTTGCGCAGATGTTATTACCATTCGTACCTGAAACTTGCGCAGATGTAATTACCATTCGTCCGTGAAACTTGCGCAGATGTAATTACCATTCGTACCTGAAACTTGCGCATATTTGATGAAAGTTCCGTTTGTCTTCATAACGTTTATTGAGTTTACCGGGCTTTGGGTTGTTGGAGTTGTAAGGTTGTTTATTATTGTCACTATCTATACAATTACTGCTGTAGTAAGGGTTTTAGGGGTAACTTACACAGGGACTCCAGAGGCTGTTTTGGGGGGGGGGGGATAAATATGTTAAGCAGGGTCTCATGCTCACAATTCCCAAAAAATGCTCATCATCTCTAAATACTGTAGGTGGTGACTTTTCAAAGAAGTACACTCACCTGTCCCTTGGATGGTGCAGCTACAATCTCTGATCTTGCAATCATGAAATTAATGTTTGCGGCTTCACTTCCCGGGTCACTATTGGGCATGCGCCAGTTGCGCAATGCAATAGGACTGGTCCGCGCAAGCTCGGGGACCCCTGTGTGTCCCAGCAGACAGCACGGTGGGACGGGATGTGGCGTATACTTCTGTGGGAGTCTAGGGCCGGATGTGTGTGCAAATACCTGCCTTACACAGGTATCTGCAACCCATCCCCCCTAAAACGTTAAAAATAAGACACCACAGGGGTGCAGGGATCCAATGAGCGGAAGTTCAAATTTAGGGTTGAAGGGCGCTTTAAGTATTGGAGTTTCATTAGATAGACATTTCAATTCTGTCTTCAAGTAGGATCTTCTAACAAACTGCTAATAATTGGCAAGACTTTTAAACAATGTTTACTAATCCTATTTTGGCACTCAAATATCAGTGTGATTCAAAAGTGTACCTTTTTGTGTTCCATTACCATAGGGGGCAAAAGACTCAGACGTCAGTCCGAACCTACGAGGACCTCCCGGCATCACCAGACTAATTGGGCAGTTAGCCCAAGCCCACGCGTGGATGTGGCGGAACAGGTCGTTGAAGTCGATCAAATCTGCACCCCACCAAGTGAGTGTCTCAGAACACAGATTGAGCTAATAAATTAAGGTCTGCATGTTTTTGACACTTTTTTTCTTGTGTTTTATCTACCCAACTTTTAGGTGATGCTGATCTGTTTGTGGAACGACAAGCTGCGGAGCCATTTACCACTGACAGTGCCCACAGGCTTATTGGCCAG
This sequence comes from Lithobates sylvaticus, assembly GCA_028564925.1. Lineage (NCBI taxonomy): Eukaryota > Metazoa > Chordata > Amphibia > Anura > Ranidae > Lithobates > Lithobates sylvaticus. The sequence goes on along the minus strand of CM053033.1, from coordinate 164,431,460 downwards.
ATCATGGCCTGGAATCTGCAGCTGGAAAATATGCAGAAGGAGATGGCCACCATGCAGCAGGGAATGAAGGACATGATTGATGTTTTGGGGAGAATCTAAAGACCCCTTTTACATTTCTTAACATCAATCATGTCCTTCATTCCCCTTTTGAAGCGCTGTTTAACTAATTTTAGAGGCCAAATTTTAAATATGCACACGGTATGTCAACATGTGCTATGTGCCATCAGGGGATCTCAATGGACGCATTTTGTGTTTCCAACCCCTAATGCTAGTAGGTGAGAGGGAAGGGGTTTCACACACAAAACACGTCCATTGATTCCCCATGATGGAACATAGCACATGTTGACATTACCCATTTTCCTGTTAAATTTGTGTGCATATTCAAAATTTGGCTTCTTCTGTTCATGGGTTACCTGTTGAACTTTGTAAGTTCTGGACTTTTACATTGTGTAAATAATTTTAAATGCTAAGCCAAAATTTAAAAACAATTTTAAACATGTTTTTATGTTTGTTTGAAAAAGTCAATCCCAAAAAAACAAACAATATGTTGTGAGAAAAACACCAAAAAAATGTCAAAAAGATAACATAAAAAAAATAAAAAAAAAAATCATGTTCAAAAAAAAAAAAAAAAAAACCAAACAAAAAAAAATACCAAAAAAACCAAAAAAAAAAAAAAAAAAAAAAAAAAAAAAAAAAAAAAGGTTTTGGATGTGCACTATAATAAAAAAAATAATGTTTGCACAAATTCAAAAATGTGTGGCTTCTTCTTTTTAAATACTACCAGTTTGACAAAAACATGTTGTGGTTCATTGACAAAGGGGCTTATTTACTAAACGCTAAACAAGTTTCCCACTATTAAGATGTGCACTAGGACAACATATAAAACAGGCCAAATTAAAAGCAAAACAATACGAAACGACCAATATTTCAAACATAAATAACTGTATTTATTCATTGTAAATGAAAAAGATGGTTTAAGGGTCTGCTGCCATTTCAATGGCCCCCCTACCATTAAAATACTGTAAATAAAGGTCCCGCACTTGCTGGGCTGATTGTGGTGCGGAACCAAGAGGGCGATTATCCAGCCCTGTCATGTTGCCTTCCACTCCGGCCTCAGGGCCAATTGGTAAGGAGTATGTTCCTGAATGTTTCCGCAAATAATTGTGCATGACACAGCATGCTAGAATAATAGTATTGAGTTTGTACTCTGCCAGATGTAGCGATGTAAGGAGCAATCTGAAACGGTTGGCCATAATACCAAAGGCATTTTCCACCACCCTTCTTGCTCTGGCCAACCGATAGTTAAAAATCCTCCTCTCAGGGGTGAGGGATCGTTGGGGAAATGGCCTCATCAGATGGTCACCCAGACCGAACGCCTCGTCGGCAATGAAGACGAACGGGAGTCCCTCCACATTATCTTCATCTGGTGGCAGCTCCAGCCCACCAGTTTGGAGACGATGACCGAACTCCGTGTGGTTGAAGACTCCTCCGTCCGACATCCGGCCGTTTTTCCCCACATCCACATACAGAAATTCATAGTGTGCCGACACCACCGCCATCAACACGATACTATGGAACCCCTTATAATTCCAATAGTATGACCCCGAATGGGGTGGGGGCACAATTCGCACGTGTTTGCCGTCAATCGCCCCTCCGCAGTTGGGAAAGTCCCAACGGGCAGCAAACTGGGAAGCCACAGTCTGCCATTCCTGTGGCGTGGAGGGACACTGTGAAGTCAAACAGAAAGATACAATTTAAATTATAAACCAGGCAAAACACCAAACTAAATGCAACAAATTAAAAAACAATTTGGAAGAACATATGTATTTATTTTGTAAATCCTTGAAATAAAGCCAAAAGATTAAGGATAAAAGGCACAAATCTCTGATTGATGACCCCTCTGATGGACCAGAGAAGATAATAATGGGGATGTGGGTGGGGAGTATATAATGGTAAGGTCACACAATACACATGCAATTAATTAAAGGTGTGTGTGGGGGGGTGGGGATAATTACAAGCTGACCAAAAACCACATGATATTAATTATCAGGGGGTGTGGGGGGGGTGGGGATAATTACAAGCTGACCAAAAACACATGATATTAATTATCAGGGGGTGTGGGGGGGGTGGGGATAATTACAAGCTGACCAAAAACACATGATATTAATTATCAGGGGGTGTGGGGGGGGTGGGGATAATTACAAGCTGACCAAAAACACATGATATTAATTATCAGGGGGTGTGGGGGGGGAGGGGATAATTACAAGCTGACCAAAAACACATGATATTAATTATCAGGGGGTGTGGGGGGGGGAGGGGCTAATTACAAGCTGACCAAAAACACATGATATTAATTATCAGGGGGTGTGGGGGGGGGAGGGGCTAATTACAAGCTGACCAAAAACACATGATATTAATTATCAGGGGGTGTGGGGGGGGAGGGGCTAATTACAAGCTGACCAAAAACACATGATATTAATTATCAGGGGGTGTGGGGGGGTGGGGATAATTACAAGCTGACCAAAAACACATGCAATCAATTTAAAAATGAGGGTCAAGGGGGGTGAAAGGGGGGGGTGAGTAAAGCTGTACAATGGAGCTGGTAATATACATTTTTAACCAAAGAAAGTGACTAGGCTAGGGGTGTTTAGGGGGCCAAGCTTCCATGCTGGGGAGGTTGGTGCAAGCAAATATGCATGTGACCCACTAAATAATACATTCTTAAAAATATTTCGATAAGTCAAACATAAAATACTAGACAAAAAAAAAAAAAAACACCAAAAAAAAAGGAATAGGCGACAATCATAGAATAGTCCTATCATGGTAATTAGCTAATGATGACATTGATGCACTACATTAACAAACATACAAGACATAGGTAATTTTAAAAGAGAAGACTTACCTTAATGTATTCCTCCTGCAGGACGTGGATAATGGCAGAACAGGTCTCTGGAATAATGAGCCCCAGAGCCTGGGGGGAGATGCCTGTCGTGAACTTGAGGTCCTGCAAGCTTCTCCCCGTCGCCAAGTAACGCAACGTGGCGACTAGCCTCTGCTCCGCACTGATGGCTTGCCGCATGCAGGTATTCTGCCTGCTAATATAAGGGGACAGCGAAGCCAACAGACGGTGAAAAATGGGGTCCGTCATCCGGAGATAATTCCTGAAATCATCAGGATTATTCTCACGGATCTCACGGAGCAAAGGCATATGCGAGAATTGGTCACGCTGGCGCAACCAATTCTTGGTCCATGAACTCCTCCTCACCCTGTTCATGGACCGGGCTCGTGCCAAGGTGTAAAGAAGAAATCGCTATACATACCTTTTTTTGAAGCCACTCTGGTCTGGCCTCCAGCGGTGGAAGTTCTGCAGAGGAGACAGCCGACAATAGGTGGGAAATGAAAGGGAAGTGACATCACCCATAGAGCTAGTATGCGGCTGCCTCCTCTGCACCCACCTACACAAAGAAGCCGCGGCTGACAGCTCACCGCGGGACCGGAGTGGCTTAAAAAAAAGGTATGTATAGCGATTTCTTCTTTACAGGGCTAGATAGGTTAATCTTAGATCGTGGATGCCTGTAGATTTAGAGATTTTAGTGTTAGGGTGGACTTCCCCTTTAAGGGTATTGATAAAATATTGCCTAGTGGCAAAATATTGCCTATTAGTGATGTGATTCATTTAAAGGCTGATGGTCAAGGAAGGTAATTTTTCTTTTTCATCTGGAAAGTGATTTTAAAGTGCCTTCACTGCTTGTTTAGAATATATTAATACTTTATAGTCCATAGTCTGGGCACAGGTTCACTTTAAATTAGTATCATTACTTTAACTGCAAAGTGTTACTAAACCATCAACAGTAAAATAAGTCTAGAAAATAGATAGTATAAAACATCAGACTGTAATGTTATGTGAGAAATTGTATACTAAAACAGCGCTAAAATTCGGCAATAGGACTATTAAAAAACAACACAAATAAATACGTGTTTAAAAATAAGTCCTCAATCATAAATAGGTGAACAAATAAATAAATGTTCCTTGGGTGCAGGAGTAGTGGTAGGTGAGCAGTTCATATAACAGATCAAAGTGACTTCTTCTGTGATTTATTCAGACACCGTATCATCCCGTGTATATTTCACCATGTGAGGCACACTCCCCTTAGGGGTTCAAACTCACCAGAAAATCAGATAAAATACGCCTGTCAAAATTTGTCACCAATGTATTAAGCCTGCTTCCACTTATCCTCTGCTAGGGCAGGGTAAACCAGCCTGGTATCCTTCTTAAGGCAATCAGCATCACCAAGGAAACAACCGCATCAGGGGTCCAGGGGGAATATATCACCAAACAAACTCGCCATAGAAACAAATTAAAATGTTGCACATAGCGTACTTCCGTTTATTAGATACAAGCATATATCACATTCCCATAATCCCCTAAAGATGAGCAGCGTACATTTATTTATCTTTGAATAGGCATTCAGAGTAACTTGCATTTTCAGATGGTATAGAAAAGACTCCAGCGTCAGCCCCTGTACTTCCTTTCAGTGTACTGTGTGTCTATGGAGGCGCACATTGGACTTCCGGGTAGCAGTATGGTGCTGGTGGAGCGCAAGCGTCACTTCCGGTCAGCGTTGTGTAAGCCACGCCCTTACGCGTTTCGTCACTTCCGACTTACACGACGCTGACCGGAAGTGACGCTTGCGCTCCACCAGCACCATACTGCTACCCGGAAGTCCAATGTGCACCTCCATAGACACACAGTACACTGAAAGGAAGTACAGGGGCTGACGCTGGAGTCTTTTCTATACCATCTGAAAATGCAAGTTACTCTGAATGCCTATTCAAAGATAAATAAATGTACGCTGCTAATCTTTAGGGGATTATGGGAATGTGATATATGCTTGTATCTAATAAACGGAATTACGCTATGTGCAACATTTTAATTTGTTTCTATGGCGAGTTTGTTTGGTGATATACTCCCCCTGGACCCCTGATGCGGTTGTTTCCTTGGTGATGCTGATTGCCTTAAGAAGGATACCAGGCTGGTTTACCCTGCCCTAGCAGAGGATAAGTGGAAGCAGGCTTAATACCTTGGTGACAAATTTTGACAGGCGTATTTTATCTGATTTTCTGGTGAGTTTGAACCCCTAAGGGGAGTGTGCCTCACATGGTGAAATATACACGGGATGATACGGTGTCTGAATAAATCACAGAAGAAGTCACTTTGATCTGTTATATGAACTGCTCACCTACCACTACTCCTGCACCCAAGGAACATTTATTTATTTGTTCACCTATTTATGATTGAGGACTTATTTTTAAACACGTATTTATTTGTGTTGTTTTTTAATAGTCCTATTGCCGAATTTTAGCGCTGTTTTAGTATACGATTTCTCACATAACATTACAGTCTGATGTTTTATGCTATCTATTTTCTATATTTTTACAATTCAAACGGCTGCTTTTATATATATATATTTTTATTCATTTATTTATATATATTATCTTGTTGACCCAATCTTTGTCTAGTTTGTTTGGAAACTGTATATGTGACATCAGGCGCTGAGCAGTGTATAGTAGGCCCTTCAGATACACTCTTTTATCCAGTAAAATGTCTGTATATGCAGTAAAGTATGCTTGTTATACTCACCGTGAATCCTAAGTGGTTAATCCTCCGCATTGTATAAAAAGGCTGTTTGATCCTGTTCTTCTCTGATCTTCCCCTTCTTTCACTGTCCCCTAACTATCTCCGGATAGAACAGAGCCTTGGGGGCTGCACATGCTCAGTTGGTTGTGTATTGCTAGAGAGTTTTTTTTTTTTTTAGGGTGGGTGCATGTGGTCAGCACAGTGCCAGCACGGCCAGACAGAGGGCCAGGGTCCTCAGAGAGGAATAAAAACTCCCCCTTTCAAGCTTTAACCAGACACTGTTAGAAATCATAAGACTGCCATATACTGCAAATTAGAAAAGGTATTTAGCAGTTTATATTTACTAAAATAATTGCATTTCCATGTTCAGTGTACTGTGGGAGACCAGATATAGTGAATGCAGGGTCCTGGGTTAAGTAACACTTAAAGGGGTTGTAAATACACTTACACTTGCAGTTCCCCCAACCGCCCTACCTTAAAGGGGTTGTAAAGTCAGCAGCCCCCCTAATACTTACCTTAGCCCCATCTCTATCCAGCGATGTCCACGAGTCCCTCGGCCGTCCGAGACTCTCCCTCCTGATTGGCTGCGACACAGCAGCGGTGTCATTGGCTAACTGACTTTGATAGCAGTGGAAGCCAATCAGGAGAGAGAGGGGCAGGGCCAAACCGAAGCGCTGTGTCTGAATGGACAGCTGCTTGCTGTGGGGGCACTCAACAGGAGGGAGGGGCCAGGAGCAGTGAAGAGGGACCCAAAAAAAGGAGGATCTGGGCCACTCTGTGCAAATTCACTGCACAGAGCAGGTAAGTATAACATGTTTGTTATTTTTATTTAAAACAAGACTTTCAATCACTTTAAGGCAGAACTTCACCCAAAAGGGGAAGTTTCGCTTGTTTGTATCCACCCCCTTTCCACTGCCACATCTGGCACTTTTTTGGCGGGAGACGGGTACCTTGTTTTGCCAGGTGCCTGCTCCCACTTCCAGTCAGTTCGCTGAAGCTGAATTCCTGGAGTTGGGCTTTAATTGATTGAAACCGAGAGAATCAAAGGAGAAGAATCAAAGAATCAAGCAAATAGATGATAAAGTCAAAATGTTACCTTCCTCATGCTACAGCTGGGGAGATGAATGTAGGAAAATGCCATGTGTTTGTCAGGAACGAATAAACGTTTTAGTGCTTTGTGACAACTCTGGAAACTGTAGTTACCACCAGAGATACACCTGGTGCCAGTAGCACCTCCAAGATTTTCACTTTCGGAGAAGAAGTTTTTAATGATGTGTTTATTTCTAAAGGACTATGTTTTTTCATTAATAGCCAGTTACTCATCAATAAACAATAAATGTGCAGAGGCCAATCACTTTTTGTGAACTCTTTTGCATACAATTTTTTTTACTGCACAGTAAAGTAAAAATATCATACAAAGGACCAGTAGTAACTGGAATCTCCTAATTCTGTCCATACGACCACCTGTTTTGCTCTCCAACTCTGACCTGTAGTTACTAACAAGCCCTCAAATTGTTTAATGCCTGCTTGCCTTGTGTGCTACTTGTAGCACACTAAGGGGTGTATTTATAAAAAAAATAATTACAGAGCTATCTGTCCTGCAAAACTGCAAGTACATTTGTGCAAAAGTTGGCAAAATCAAATGTTACTAGGCTATTTTCTCTACAGGTCAGGTGTCCTTCATTCCTAAGGATAGCGTAAATCAGCAAAGTGATCATGATGCGGTATTTCATAATTCAAAGCAAACTTCTTATGAATGAAGAACATCTGTCCTGGAGAGAAAATAGTCTACCATTTGATTTTGCTGACTTTTGCACACAACTAATGTACATGCAGTTTTACAGGATGAATAGCTCTTACATTTTTTAATAAATACCCACCTAAGTATAAAATAAGAAGACTTACTGATAACCAGTATCGAGCAATGGATGCTAGCAAACCAAATTGTCTTTGATTTTGATGATGATGGCTTTATGGCAATAAAGGTATCTCCCAGTGAGCCCTGAGAGTAAATGCTTAGCACCCATATGCTCAGAAAATGTTGAGGGCTGTGCTCCTGCAGTGTTTTTTAAAGGGGTTGTGCCTGATGAAAAAAATTGTCTGATTGGTGGAAAGCAAAACTGAACAGGCACTTTGAAAAAAGAAAGGGGATATGCAAGTCAGCATGGGGGAAAACTGATTAACGACACCAGAAATTAAATAACATTGACATACATGGACTATGGTTTATGTTTATTCTTGCAGCTCTGGTGATGGGGGAATGGTCTTGTCCCCAAAATTTGTTGAATGTTTTTTTACCAACAATTACAATTATCTTGAACTCTTTCATCTGGTTTTGGTCTTGCAGATCTTTCTATATTTCTATGGTTTGAGGTACGAGGGCTGTACTGAAAGTAATTAAAAAGTGGGCATTACATTTTTATTAACTTAGTAACTCCTCTTCTTTTTCGTTGAAGGTAAACAATGGATTTCAAGCAGAAGCAACATACCTTCATTGAGTTCTCGAAGAAGGAGCTATGCAGGTTGTCTGACATCCACAGAAGGCTTCAGAATATCCAGGTGACACCATTGGCAAAAGTTTCCAATGATATGACACGGCTCTTGTCTATGGTGTCATCTCTGAATACATTCTGTAGCCTTCTGTGGATGTTGGACAACCTGCACCCACCTCCTTCATCAAGAACTCAATGATGGTATGTTGCTTCTGCTTGGAATCCATTAGACAATGATGAAAAAACTTGCAATTAAAAAGAAGAGGAGTTACTATAAAAAAAAAAAGGAAGCACTACTCGACTAACATGTGAAATTTTAATGACCTATCTAAGCCAATAAAAAAAAAGTTATGCCCACTTTTGTATTACTTTTGGTGCACCCCTCGTACATACATGGATGTCTGTATATGGCTAATTGCCATGATCTGGGTGGACTTATTTTTTGCTTTGTTGCTGAAAAAAGAAAACCCCTTTAAGGACAATACAGTAGTGTGTCCTCATATGTCACCCAATATTGACTAATATCCATATAATGTTGGGCAGAAAATCCATTATCCACCATGTAATGCAATAACTAGCATTTACTAAGAAGCTGTATAATAGGATTATTAAACAGAATTTTCTAAAGGCCACATGCAGATGAACTTTATGTTGTATCTTCAAAGCATAACAGTCATCCGTGGCTGGATAGCCAATTGTGACCTTCAAAAGTTTGTGCATTAAGGGCAGTTTATTATTAATGGGTTTGTTTTTTCTGTCCAGACAGATGACTTATACAAGAGGCAACGTGGCAATGTAATCTACTCTTTAAAGGACAATTGGAAGCAGAACACATATTCCAGTCGTATACAGATACTCCTCGTTTAACGACCACTCAGACTTATGACCAGCTCTTTCCACCCAAACTACGCGCTACACATCATTGTGTTGTACAGTACAGTACAGAATTTTCATTTGTGTTCTGTACTTATGCAAATTAAAACAATGTTATTGAGCTGGAGGTTTGTGTTTTAGACCTTTTTTTCACAATACAGTACAGTACAATAGTTAAGAATGCTTAAAATATTGATTACGTGTGGCTCCTCATTTTAACAACCAATTAATTTAATGACCTGTTTGTTACAACGGAACCTGGTCGTTAAGGTAGGAGTGTCTGTACTGAATTTATTTGTACAAATACTCAATAGTTACCGCCTCACTTTTTTAGGATGCACCATTTGCAAGAAAATATAGTTCCATACGTTTTTCAGCGTGTAACAGGGGCAGGCAAATTTTGGCCCTCCGGGTTTTGCAAGAAATACAAATCCCAGCCTTCCTCTGCCTCTGGGAGCCATGCTTGTGGTTGTCAGCCTTACAATGCCTCATGGGACTTGTAGTGCCATAGAGGGCCAAAGTTTGCCTATCCTTAAAGGGGTTGTAAACCCTTGTTTTTTTTTTTAAATAACAAACATGTCATACTTACCTCCACTGTGCAGTTCGTTTTGCACAGAGTGGCCCCGAACCTCGACTTCTGGGGTCCCACAGCGGCGCTGGTGGCTCCTCCATGAATCAAGTGTCCACGTTAGAGAAGCTCTCTCCTTGGTGGACACCCACGCGGGTGCGCTTCCGAGTCTGTGTCCATTCACACAGAATGCAGGACTCGGCCCCGGCGCCGCGTCACTGGATTTGATTGACAGCAGCGGGAACCAATGGCTGCACTACTATCAATCTATCCAATCGGGACACGAGACACCAGCTACAGATGGTGTGCTCATTCCCGGACAGAGGATGACAGCATCCAGGTAAGTAAAACGGGGGCTCGGGAGGGCTGCAGCACTAAAAAAGGTTTTTCACCTTAACCACTTAAGGGCCGAGCCTCTTTCTGAGATTTGTTGTTTACAAGTTAAAACCATTTTTTTGCTAGAAAATTACTTACAAAACCCCAAACATTTAAAAAAATTTTTTTCGAACACCGTAGAGAATAAAATGGCGGTCGTTGCAATACTTTCTGTCACACCGTATTTGCGCAGCAGTCTTACAAGCACACTTTTTTTGGAAATAATTCACTTTTTTGAATTAAAAAATAAGACAACAGTAAAGTTAGCCCAATTTTTTTTTATATTGTGAAAGATAATGTTACGACGAGTAAATTGATACCCAACATGTCACACTTCAAAATTGCGCCCGCTCGTGGAATGGAGACAAACTTTTACCCTTAAAAATCTTAAAAATTCTACAGGTTGCATGTTTTGAGTTACAGAGGAGGTCTAGGGCTAGAATTATTTCTATCGCGCTACCGATCGTGGCGATAACTCACATGTGTGGTTTGAACACCGTTTTCATATGCGGGCGCTACGTATGCGTTCGTTTCTGCACGCGAGCTCGGCGGGACTAGGCACGTTTAAAAAAAATATTTTTTTTAACTATTATCGGAAACCAGACCGTCGGCCGAAGAAGGGGATACCGGGGCTATGGCACCTAGCTGCTGCGATAACAAAGATATCCCTCTTCAATGTTAGGACTTATATCGGCGTGCGGCGGTCTGGAAGTGGTTAATGCATAGAATGCATTAAGGTGAAAAACCATGAGGGTTTACAACCCCTTTAATGTAGAGGTTCCTTTGCTTGCCTTGGATGTCCTGTTTTGTGAGGTCAGTACTCCAGCCTAAAATTGCAAGTTCTATGCAGAACCAACCCTCACTGATCATACGGGAGATGTACACTCAGTGGCTGAAAGTCAGTGAGTTTTGTTTTTTACTGGTCTCCTTGTACTGCTCCAGATCACACTAAAGAAAAGAAAAAGCAAGTTGACACCACCTTGTAATATGTAAACTTATTGGTGAATACAGACTAATGCCCCGACGGATTTTGTTGTCGGAAAATCCGATCATTCTGAACGTGGTGACGTTCGTTGCGTACGACGGAACTACGTAGAGGCTATTAGCCAATAGGTTTGGTCTCGTAATTTGATCTGAGCATGCGTGGCACTTTGTCTGTCGGATTTCTCTACACACGATCGGAAAAAGTCCAATCGGATTTTGTTTTCGGAAAATTTGAGAGCAGGATCTCAAATTTTTTCCGGACGAAAAAAGGCCGATGGAGCCCACACACGGTCGGATTATCCGACAACATGGTCCGATAGGACTTTTTTCGTCGGAATTTCCGACCGTGTGTACGGGGCATGAGGCTGGATTCACACCTATGCATTTTTTAGTGCTTTTTTGCATTTTGCAGATTTGCGCTACAGAACGTGTTCCATAGGAAACCATGTTAAATGGACTGTAGTGCAAATCTGCAAAAAGCACAAAAAATGCATAGGTGTGAATCCAGCCCAAATGGAAGTCTTGTTACAGGAGCCCTGTCATGTGAGTAGACACAGAGATAGAAATTGCAATTTTGGTACACCCTCACTCGTCGGCAGTAAGCCTGGAGTTAGAAGTCGGCAAGCGGCTATCTTTATACACCCACTTGCTTTGCTTGAGTCTTGCTTTGCTTTGCACAGTTATTTTTAACAGTAAACTCAGCTTATATATGCTGTATTTTACTATATAAGCTGAGTTTACTGTTAAAAATAACTGTGAAAAGCAAGACTCTGGTGGGTGTATAAAGATGTCTGCTTGCCTAGGCCTACTGCAGACGAGTGAGGGTGTACCAAGTTGTCCGCGACGCAACGTCACTTTTGTTGCATATACTGATGGGTAGCGGCTTAGCATCGGTGATGCCTGTTGTCTCCTGGGATTGATGACACACATATCCCAAGAGATATTGCAAAGCCAGAAATGATGCGCCCGGCCGAGGAGGAGGAAGTAGGAATACTATGGAGAAATACAGCAGTAAGTGTTAAAAAAAATAAAATAAAAAATATGACAAATTGCAATGAATGCACTCTTTACTGCTGAATGCTGAAAAGTAAAAAAATGTGGGTGGAACTCCGCTTTAATGCATTCCGAGTCCTAAAGTGGTCTTGACTTTTAGACAGAAAGTGAGATCCTCCATAGATTTTTGTCTTTAGATTTACCAAAACCATGTAATGCAAGGGCCTGCCTGATTGCATACAAATTGAAACTTTTAAGGTTGACTGCATATTATATGGTTTTGGTGAATCTGAAGACAAAAATCTGGAGAAAATCTCATAGTTAGTATGGGGTCTAAGGCTGGGTTCACACCTATGCAAATTGAATGCAGGTTTCTCAGCATCCAATTCGCATGACAGGAGATTGTAGCCGGCTCTCTATGGAGCTAGTTCACATATCTCCGTTGCGGCTGTGGAGCGGCTTGCAAAGGAGTGCTGTGCATCTTTGGGTCTGTTTCAGGGCTGAATTCAGGCAAGAATTTGGCCCTGATTTGTCCCTGAAACGTAGAACAGGGACGCACCGGACCCCTGCTGCGAGCCACATTTGTCAGAGGTGTGAACCCAGCCTAAATAAATGTTACAAGACCCTAACCCAATATAACACAACATGCAAAAGAAGAGAAATGGTTCATCGGGGCATATGGTCAATACATAACAGATCAGAAAGGGAACATTTCCTTGGGGCTCCTTTACACATTCACATTCAGTAATGTGCTCTTATGATGTATTATTGTATTCTATTTCATCCAAGGGCTGTCCTGAAAGTAATGAAAAAGTGGGCATAACATTTTTTATTAACTTACACAGGTAGTTAAAATTTCACATGTAGGTAGAGTAAATCTTCCTCTATAGTAACTCTTCTTTTTCATTGCAGGTAAGTAGTAGATTCGAAGCAGAACCATGAGGGTTGGTTTACTAAAGGCAAACAGACTGTGCCCTTTGCAGTTGCGCTAGAGCTTAGTTAACCTCTTCAGCCCCGGAAGATTTTACCCCCTTCCTGACCAGAGCACTTTTTGCGATTCGGCACTGCGTCGCTTTAACTGACAATTGCGCGGTCGTGCGACGTTGCACCCAAACAACATTTTTTTCCCCACAAATAGAGCTTTCTTTTGATGGTATTTTATCATCTCTGCGGTTTTAATTTTTTGCACTATAAACAAAAAAAGAGCGACAATTTTTATCAAGACTGTGACATTATGGCGGACACATCGGACAATTTTGACACTATTTTGGGACCATTGTCATTTATACAGGGATCAGTGCTATAAAAATGCACTGATTACTGTGTAAATGACACTGTCAGGGAAGGGGTTAAACACTAGGGGGCGATGAAGGGGTTAAGTGTGTCCTAGGGAGTGATTCTAACTGTGGGGGGTGGGCTTCAAGTCACATGACAGCGATCACAGCTCCAGATGACAGAGAGCAGTGATCTCTGTCATGACAGAAGTCAGAATGGGGAAATGCCTTGTTTACATAGGCACTTCCTCGTTCTGAGGCTCCGTGACACGATCGCTGGGAGACCGGCGGACATCGAGTCCCCGCGGGCATGGTCACGCAGAATGCGGCGGGCGTTCGCCTGCTATCCCCGGCTCTTAAATGTGACATACAGGTACGCCCATTTGCCTACCGCTGCCATTGCGCCGACGTATATCGGCGTGCAGCGGTCGGCAAGTGGTTAATGAGGTGAAACTTTGCTTTACAAATAATACCCAATCGCATGCAAGTAAAATAACAGCATTTTTGCTAGCATAAGACCGCATGATGGAGGCCAGCAGATCTTTCCCTCATTTACTAAGCTCTGGAGCAATGCATTTGTCATGTGCAACTGTACTTGCAAAGTGCACAGTCTATTTGCCTTTAGTAAATCAACCTCATTAAGCACTTGATGAAAGAGTGGTGTCTGACATCCAGAGGGCTACAGAATGTTTACAAAGTTGACACCATTGACCAAAGCCATGCCTTTTCATTTGTGACTCTTGCCAATGGTGTCTTCTCTGTAAACAACATGCGTCCCTCGTTCATCAAGAACTCAAAGATGGCATGTTGCTTCTGCTTGGAATCCATTATTTACCTGCAATGAAAAATAGGAAGAAGCGTTACTATAGAGGAAGAGTTACTCTACCAACATGATAACATTTGAACAACCTACAATTTTATGGGTCAGATGGTAGACGCACCAACTAGAAATAAAGCGTTACTGTAAGGGCGGCAAGGATGTGGAATTCCCTTTCACAGGCGGTGGTCTGTAAGTTAATAAAAAAAAAAGTTATACTTTTGCATTATATTTGGTACAGCTCGTGTATGTACTTACATGCATTTCTGATAGCTTTTTGGCATTCATTTACATTTTGATGATAGGCTAGGTAAAATTGGGGAGAATAGTTCAAATAACACAGCCAGATTCTAACCTCACTTTTCTCAACTGCAGTTGGAGCAATACAACTTAAACAAGGACTAGCCAGCCTGTAATTATTGGATCAGAACATTGGAGTGTCATACCGAAATTTTGTAGTCCAAGATAGGATTTGGTTCCAAACATATAAACAGCTACTGAATTAAACAAGCTACTTTTGAGATTAAGATTGTATTTACAGACCAAATCCTTACCACCCGATTTTTCAAGCCCTGATGAAGGGGCGAAGTGGCCCCTGAAATGCATTGTCTGTTGCGTTCATTAAAGGTTTGGAAATAAAACCTTATTTTGGACTCCAACCTCCTGTGGTGCTCCAATCTCCTGAACCAATTCTTACATTTACATCCACAAGTTTCTGTGAGAGCTTCTCTGTACAGGGAAGCAGTCCACATAGCACCCAGATGCCCCGACTGGGGCTTTATCAGTATAGTTCTCATAAAACTAATATGTAATAAGTAATATCTGCATAAGGTTCTAGTGCCATCAATTTACTACCTCAACCAAACCTCTGATTAGTTAATAGAGGAGCAGCAGTATACTGATAAGGTAGGTCAACCTTATCAGTACTTTAAAGTCTGACTTGCATTTCTGTCTTCTCCAAGTCTCATGTCATGTTGTGCAGGGAGATGCAAGAGGTGGATACAAAGACAGATTCTGGTACTTAAAAATACATTTAAGGATATTTTACTAAATACATAACTGGGTTAAATGGTTGTATCTGACTACACTTCTGCTTTACCTATCAGAGATGCATTAAAATGCTGCATGTCCTATTTTTTTTCTTCTTCTAACAGCTAGACTGTTAAATATAGAGTTGAGCTATCCACGCATCAATAAATAGGATTCTTACTTGAAAACACATGTATTTTACTGTAGACTAACAGACAAGTATGAATTTGAGTTTTGGAATTGGAACATCACATATAACACAGCAGTTGCACCATGACCATTGGCACATCATATGAACAGAAGAAGGGTGTTTAAAATAAATCTAATAAAATGATAATTCTTAAGTGTTGGAGGGTGATTTTGTTAAAAAAAGAAAAAGGAGATATCCTTTAAATCCGCAGTATGAAGCAAGCAAATATTAGTATTCTGGATTCCCATGCCTTTTGCTCCTAATTCTGTACATATTGTAGAATTTTCCCACATATTTATGTGAAATGAAATAGCAATATCAGTATTAATTTACAAACGCATGATGGGACATTGGCCATTAGACCATTTTCATAACGTGTCTGTGGAATGTTCATTCACAACAGACCATTGGCTGACATTTCGTATATACAGGAACATTTCCAGTGTCAGCTCCTTGGTTTATCAAAACCACTAAATCCCTTTGGCTGCCAAAAGAACAAAGTGCAGAAGTGCAATGCCCTGCTCTTCCTTTCCTTCAAACTGACAGGGCAACTGCTTAACTGCAGGCCCATTATGTAAAGAACTTGTCTAATAAAACAAATGTTATTAGTTATAGGACAGGCTGGTGATATTGATTAGAAGTTTCCCTTGGCCATCTCTTGGGTTAACCTTGGGTTCACCTTAAAGCCAACCCCCAAACATACTTGCCCAGAAAGAGAAAATCCAGGGCACTTATGTCATGTTGACATGTTACACTTTGTTACTGTATCAAAAAGCCTAAAAACAATCAAAATCATCCAGCCAATGGCCATTTCTCAAGCAAAGCAGACATTTTCTCAAGGTACTTGGATCCACATATACTTATACCTACCATCATTTTTCTTTTTTGCTCCTCTGCTGCTCCATATGCCAGCATAAGTGAGAAAAGGAAGCCCTGTGCAAGTTCCAAATCACAACTTGGAGCTTACAATGGTCTGAAGATGCTATACAACCCCATGGAACAGTGCTGTGTGCCTGGGTGGCCAATAGTCAAGCACCAGTGTTTGAACAAAGGGAGTAAGTCACATTCTCCTCCATATTCTGAAGAACAAGGTAGGTGACTTCCATTTTCTTGAGGAATGGAGTGTCAGTGAAGTGTTCAAGCAAAAAGGTTAGTTTAGCTAGGTGGACATTAAAAACACAAGGCAAAGTGACAGTTTCTCCCACCCCCCAGAGAGGTATACTCACCAATCCATATTCCCTGCCACCTGTAGGAGTCAGCCCTGCAAGCTGCAGTGTTGGATGGTGTAAGAGCTTAGGTGGATAATGACAACCACCTGACAGTGTTCATTCCTGGTGATTGCCTGCACTGGTCTGAGCACTGTCACAACATGGAGATCACATGCTCTCTTATACCCAGAACCATTGAAGAAGCTTGGATAGGTGGGTATACCTTGCAGGTAGACATTTAATAGACAAAATGACTGTGTCCTTTCAAAGTGGCCTGTTAAGCTGGCAATAGATTGGTTATTTTTGTTCCGTTTAGCCAGTAATGGATTCCTCCATCCATACAACTGAGGTAGATGAAGGAATCTCCCCCGTGGGACATTGTAATCTGACAGCAGGACTCTTCACTGTAAGAATACAACATTTTTCTAACATTCCCATTTGACAAAGGTCAATATAAAGATCAACTTCTGTCAAACAGGAGCACCCCCACGTTGATCAGCTGGTCCCTTTTGAATGGCCAGCTTTATTTTCCTGTACGAGATAATGACTCGCATCACTCAAATTCTCTTCCTTATTTTAAAGTAGGAATCTTATGGTGGCCATACATGCTTTGATAAATGATCAATTTCTTTTCTGATCAATAGGAATAATCAGTCTAATGTCGACAACCCATTGAATCAATATGCCACACACATGGAAATGGATTTTGATCAATAGTTAAGATATAATTGTAATTTATTTCCACCATGTAATCTCATAATCCGATTCATTAAAATCCACCGTTGGGCCCATGTACCCTATGCTCTATTTACTTATCTATGTTTGCATTTCCTCAATAAAAATATTTTGAAATTAAAATCCAATCGTATTTATGAACAAAGTATTTCAGTGTTGCCGATTGATGCAAATTAATCAATAGTATTCTGCCCCAGTGGATCGACTCAGTTTGATCGAAACCAAGTGAAATGGAGTCTAAATTGATCTGAAGGGATGTTAGATTGTTTGCAGATTCAATCACTTTGATAAAATCACACAGCGATAGGATAAGAAAAAAAAATCAATGTATGTATGGCCACCATTAGAAACCCTATAAAGAACAATTAATTATAATTTATACATCGAAACCCATTATTAAAATGAAAACCTAATGATACAGACCTATTTTGTTAAAAAGCCCAACAAGCAAAGTGCTAAAATAAAAGTCTCGCACCCATAGTAACCAATTACAATCTACCTTGTACAAGTCTTGAATTCTGATTGGCTGCTATAAGTTACTGTATTTGGCCCTTTTTTTTTGCACATATGCTCACTGTTTATCTAACAAATCAATGATAGAAACAGACTAATTTTAAAAGAAAGTAAACAATTAACATATTAAATACAAATAAAATAAAATAAATATATTATACATGTTACAAAAATGTTCTTTTAAATTGGAATGAAGTTTTCTTTCTATCTGAAGTTACATATCTAAGACTGACAAAACCGGGTTATTCCAGGAAAGAGTGACTATGTATGTGGGTGGGAATGCTGAATATAAATCTGTTATCAGATGATACAGCGGGGGTGTCCAGTGTTACAGAAGTAACTTTCCACTTTGAAATATTGGATAAAACCAGCAGATAGCAGCAGCTTCTAGGGAAAACAATGTGGTAACTTTTGCTCCTAACATAAAGACATAGATATGTTACGTCAAAAAGCCACCACTAGAGAACAGCAGGGAGCTATACTGTATATTGTATTACTCGTTTCAGACTGCAGTACTTTTCCAAGTTCTCTTTTTGTATTTTTGATCTGTTAGAGAGATTAATCAGTTTAGCTGTGTGTAGGCTAGTGTTCTCTAACTATAGAGTAATTAATCTCAGTCACGTGCTGTCAGGGCCATTAGAAACCATAGGGCCCCATATAGCCTACCTGACAGCCCCCATCATTTACTCCCCTCGATCTCTCTCCTCCACTGCCATTCGGTCATAAAGGGAGGCAGGGATATGCAAAGGAAGCTGCACTGGGTACGCTATTGGCAGCCCCTGAGCCATAAGACCCCCCCCCCCCCTCCATGTCCATACACCTGAGCAACAAGTCCCTTCTCTTCATTCTCCTGAGCAAGAAGTTCCCTCTCCCCATAAATCTGAGCCACAAGTCACCCTGTCCATACACCTGAGCTATATGTCCCCTCTCTCCATACACCTGAGCCGTAAGTAAGTTCCCTCTGTATATACACCTGAGCCATAAGTCACCTTTCACCATACACCTCCAAAGCCATAAGTCTCCCCTGTCCATAAACCTGAGTTTAAGTCCCCTCTTGCCAGAAACCTAATCTATAAGACCCCCTCTCCACATACATGGGCAAAAGTCCCCCTTCTCCAAACACCTGAGTTATAAGTCCTCCATATCCCTACATCTTGGCAACAAGTCCCCCCTCTTCATGCACATAAGTCCCCCTTGTCCCAAAATATTGACCATCAGCCACCACTGCTCTCCTCCACTGCCATTCGGTCATAGAGGGAGGCAGGGGTATTCAAAGGAAGCTGCACTGTCTACGATATTGGCAGCCCTTCCCCTCTTCATACGCCTGAGCCATAAGTCCCCCATATCCATACATCTTGGCAACAAGTCCCCCCAACCTGAGCCATAAGTTCCCTCTCTTCATACACCTAAGCCATACGTTCCCTCTCTTTATACACCTGTAACTCTCATTCTGTGACTCCTATTAGAAACTCGACAGAAGAAACAAACAAGCAGCTAAGACCCAGCCAAAAAAATAGGCCTTTAGCAAGCCAACTTGCTGGCCTTGGACATACAGTGAGGACAGCAGCTTGGAGATCCACCCCTTGAATGACAGCCTGCGGAAAGAGGGGACACTCAGTTCAAGTGACACACCACCACCGTACAGCCAAACACAGTACACTGCACCCTCATTACCCAGCCCCCCGTCATGGTCCTTTCATATCCTCTTGGGACCCCTTGATGACTCGATAGGACCTGGGCCTGGTACAGGAGGATTGTTTGTACTCCCCAATTGGTGGCCATGCATGCTGTGTTGAGCTTGTTCCAGCAGTGTGTGCTAGAGATAACAAGTTGTGTTCCATGGTGCCACAGTAATTTGTGGGTGG
The DNA here is from genome assembly GCA_028564925.1 of Lithobates sylvaticus. Classification (NCBI taxonomy): domain Eukaryota; kingdom Metazoa; phylum Chordata; class Amphibia; order Anura; family Ranidae; genus Lithobates; species Lithobates sylvaticus. Next base: position 164,411,906 of record CM053033.1, on the reverse strand, counting down.
TTGTGCCTTTCCCTGTTTGGGCATTAGGTGGCTGCCCTTCATAAGGCATATATAGTTGTGCCAGGGTTCTGGGAACTGGAGAGAGTGGGAGGCTAGAAAAGGAGCAGTGGAGTATTGTGTAGGTCCCCATAGGACTGGTTTGGGCCGTCCTCAAGCCATGTAACTGTTCAGTATAGTATATCTAAATTTTGTCCATAGTAACACTTTAAGTTACCTACAAATATTAGATAATGGCCAACAGTGAACACACAAACTGGCTACCAGATGACCTTTTAAATAAAGATCTTTCTACAAACATACCATTCGCCTACGAACACAGGAAAATTCTCAGATCCAAACTTTTCCAGCCAAATTGGGTGCATGTTCTCTAACATCTGCCAGCACCTTTATAGAGAGTATGCTCAAAATAGAAACTAGCAAGCCGAAACCCTCTTTCAGTCAGTAACAAAAACCTTGTCTTTGGTAACACTATGGGGTGTATTACAAAAAAAAAAAATAGAGCTTTTTTTTCCTGTGAAACTGAATGCACTCTCGTTCTGTGTGAAAGGGGAGAGGCAATTTTAAGCAATTTTCTGTTCAAGTCTAATGTTTTTCATTCATAAGAATAGAGTGAGTTAGGACAATACCACATTGTGGTAACTACATTGAGCTTATGATCACAGTAAATAGGTATTTCATCTGTTTGATCATCAGCTCCATCTAGTGACCATAACATTGTATTTTCCTAATGCATTTTATTCTTTCGAAAGAAAAACATTCAACTTAGAGAGATAATAGTCAAATAACATGTGTTAAATGCACTTTCATAGGAAGAATAAACCCTTGTGTGTACATGAAGTTATTTTTCCTTATGATATACAGTATATTTTCACTGATAACTCACTAAAATAGGCTGAAATCAGGTTGCTATACTGTATGTTATTGCGCTTTACACAGTATGAGTGATTTAATCTAAAGGGTGATTAAATAAATAAAAAAATGAAAAGGCGTGACAGGTCCAATATAGGTGGCAGGGTGAATATATGGAGAATCTGAAAGTTATTTCAAAGGCTGCTGTGCGATGAATTCAGGTACCTGTTACTGTAACATGAAGAGTTGATAAGGCCCCTTTTTTGGCTTTTGGTTGATGGTCATCATGTCTATGCTTCAAGACACATGGTCATTGCCTTTTGTGGGTTTGTTCTCTTCTACCGAGGAGCTATGCAACTAACCCACCCGACTAAAAGCTCCCTTTACATCACTGGCAGACATTATTGATATCTATATCACATCTATGTCAACCCAACCCAATACTATTCTGCTGCTTTATTCATTACCCAATGCTGATGTGTATTTTCAGTTGCATTCCCCATATTATATACTGAATTCTAATTACCGTAATTCAGCATTACTTTATACCAAATTAATGATATAAGGACTAATTTCCTAGCATATTGTGCCATAGTAAATTGTCTCTGCTGATTACATTGAGTGTGCAGAATCTTTTGCCAGCTGTTCATTCACGTGTTAAAGTTTTATTCTAAGAACGTAAAGACCATTGTCTGCTACAACATCTGTTATATGGCCACCCACATTGTGGAGCATAACAGTGTGAAAATTAAAAATCTGACAAATTTCATTTGGAATTAAAATGTCTATTTCAGAAATTACTTTCTGAATTATCAAACACTTCCAGAAAAAAAGAAGATCTTAGGAAAATGTCTTGTTGCTATAGAAACTAGTTCTTTTTCAGTTTAATTCTGATTTCTTGAGTTTTTGTGGGAAGAATTAAGGCACACTCAAAATAAAATTGATAATTAAACCTTGAGTTGCCTACAGGGAAAGAGGCCCACCTGCTCAGTATTTCAATTCTCCATTCAGGCATTGCTGTAGAGAAGTTCTCCAAACTGTGGGCTGCAGGCCGAATGTGGAACTTGGCTTGCCTTTATCCAACCCTTGGAGCATTAGTTCTCCCACTAATATAAGGCACTATTCCACCAATGGTGGGGCACACTTCCTACCACTGAATACCAAGGATGGGGCACTTAGTCTCCCCGCTAACACCAATGATGGGGCATGCTTCCTACCATTGACACCAATGATGGGGCATTATGCTTCTCACTGAAGCCAGGGGATATTCCAGTCCAGCTGGCCATAGTCTGCCCCCCCCCCCCCCCCCCCCCCCCAAGACTAAAGGACAGTAAAATGGCTTTGTGTAGAAAGATTGTAGTCATTGCTAAAGAGTATCAGTCAATACCACTCCCTTTTGTCAAGCAATAGTAAGCACTCACACCATTCTGCACATCCATTGGCAATGGTCTTTATATTCTCATACACTGACTTGGATGACAGTCTACGGACCTACAACTCTGATTGAGAGGGTACTCTGCCGATGGACAGCTGAGAAGAAGAAGACATGACTGAGCAGATGGATGGATTCTGTTCCATAGTGATTGAGGTATCTTGGTGCCTCTCTAGTTTTCTATTAACATTCCAGAACTAAATCTAGGATTTGTTTTTCATATAACTATCAGAATGCCAACATAATCCCAAAATGTGCTCTAATTTGGTCTTTTAGCTCCAGTGATGTAAGCCAAAGTGTGCTTGTCAGGCTATAAAAAAATTGGAAAATACAAAAAGTTGTTAGAAAACCCAACATGCTCCAGAATAATAGGAGGATACATTAACACTGACTCACTTGGGCAGTAACATTCTTTCCTTCCCAGAAAGTACATACATGAACAATACTGGAAAAAATATAACATGGCTCACATTGGAATGAAAGCCACAAATAAGACTCCCTGATATATCTACCTTAAAAATGAACTTCAAATTCTCAAAAAAAAATTCCCTGCTTCTCTTTGGTGCTTATTTTCTACTGTATTTAGATGCTTACAACCCCAATGGAACCAGTGCTGTCCTCCCCTAATGCCCAGATGTTCTCACACAGGCCATGTCCTGCAACACCATCTTCTTTTTATACATCGCAGGGGGCTAACTATATCTCCCTGCTTCTTCAACCTCCAGATCTCTCTATCTGCCCACGCATGAGATCTGCAGTGGGTCTTTTTACATGAATAGGAAGGATTCTACTCCTGCAGCCTACTAGTATATGTGATGTTGGTATCCTAGGAAGCAGCAGGCGAATGAAAAGTCATACTTGCCAAGGCAAAATTTGTGGCAGAGGTGGGGATTGCAGGAAAAAAAAAGGAAGTAAAATAAGAATGCTCAGCTTTTGTTAAAAGGGAAGGGGGGAGGATTAGGATGGCCAAAGTTTCATTTCAGAATGATGGTCTACTTAGACTTTCAAGGATGAGCAGTTGTTAAAATATGATCTACCTGTAGCAAAGACTGGAGTTTGAACTTGACCTCAGCCATGATGCATGGAATAATATGTGAGTCAGGACATGACTGTACTCCCTATATCTTAGAACCAACAGTCAGTCAACCAGACCTTGCAGTTGGCGACCCACCATTAGGCACATGGGGACTCACAGTTTAAAGAGCAATTTACAGTGGTCTCCTAGTTATAGCTGAATGAGGGTGGGCAATGGAAAGCCATCAAAGAGAGCATAAGGCTTTAAACATTGGTGTCTATACTCCATCCTAAAAGAGGACAGTGGCAGGTGTGCTCTGAAAAAAGGACAGCAGTTAAAAAAAACCAATGGCTAGCAACCGTAGAGTTGTTCCTTCAACCGAGTATTTGTTATTGGCTTTAGAAGAACAAGCATCTGGTTGACATGATGTCATATTATAAATTCAGTGAAGCACAACTGTGACTAACTGGAAGCATTATTACAAAAAAAAAATCAGATCTTGATAAATCCAAAATATTAAAGTGAGTAGAAATGTTTATATTTTAGGAGTTATGAGTTGCTGAAGGGTTAACGAAGCAGCATTTAAGGTAGGGGTGGAGTGATCTGGCCCTCTGGTGCCAAAGCTTGATCTGATAACCCATCTCTGGCAGATTGTGTGGTTACACAATCTATTTATCTGATAGAGTAAAGTATGCAGCCTGACCACTCTCCTTCTCCCAGCTGTCCCTTCAATGATTTTTCTATGCCTAGCAAATTGGATGTTGCCCCTTTAAGCATGCCTGCTGACCATCACTTCTTTGAAGTGATTTGGCACTTGGCTCCAGTGTACCCAATATAATCCAACCATGGATTTGGAGAAATGTCACAAAATGTAATCCTGGGACCTCCTATGGAGTTGCTAATCAAAACTGTGCTAGCTTTCCTGAAATAAAAACTCAGAAGGCCTATAAAACACATGCCAACTATCATTTCTATCTGTATACACTTTTAAAGATTTGCAAACAAGTTTTACTGGTATTGTGATACTGGTCAGGTGAAGCTTTTATGGCTGAATTCAGGATCAGGATTCTACATAATATAAAGAGCTTTATGTATAAACAGTGTTTGAAAGTAAATGTTGCAAAAACCACAAAAATAAAATAAACAAAAAAATCCTTCAATTTTAAAATTCACACTAGAACAATGATAGCTAGAAATGTATCAGCTTCCTTTTAAAACGTACTGGATTTATAGGAGCCATGAGAGGAAGGGGGGAATTTACTAAAACTGGAGAGGGCAAAATCTGGTGCAGCTCTGCATAGAAACCAATCAGCTTCCAAGTTTTATTGTCAAAGCTTAAAGTGGTTGCAAAATCAGTAATGCCTTTAGATAAAAAGCCTTCTGTGTGCAGCGGTCCCCCTCAGCCCCTTGGCAGCCCGGGACTCTCTCAGTTAGCCAATCAGGAGAGAAGGGGCGGGGCTCGAGCTCGGCTCGGGTGCTTGCCGTGGGGGGCACTCAACAGGAGGGAGGGGCCAGGAGCTCCAGCCAGGGACCCGAGAAGAGGAGGATCTGGGCTGCTCTGTGAAAAACCACTGCACAGAGGAGGTATGTATAACATGTTTGTTATTTTATTTTTTATTTTTAAATGAGAGGTTACAATCACTTTAATTGAACAAGCTGAAGTTAGAAGATAATTCCATGCACAGCTGCACCAGATTCTGGGTGCTCTGGTTTTGGTAAATCTCCCCCAGCATGTAAGACAGGGATTATAACTTTGTAGCCCGAAAGAAGAAAACCTCCCCACCACCATCAGAAGAACAGCTTAGATCTTTTAGGCCTAGGTTTCTGTAACTAAATGATTAAGGGGTCTGTTTATAAAACATTAGTGGAACGTACCTATACATCATTGGCTTCAAGTGGTTGTACTGGAGTGATGGCATCACCCGGTTCCGTTTTTTAGAGCTGACAATCGGCTCCCTAGTGATAACACCATGCGGCTAAGCAAGCCCCCTCCTGCCGCCTTTCCGCCACTGGTTTGGGCTCTCTCGTCCCACCAGGAGACCCGAGTGACCAGCCGGCAATGGCGCCGGTATTCAAAAAGGGTGCAGAGGAGGGGTTTGGGGTCTTATAAACCCCAGATCCCTCCATAATCAGTACCTGTCACTGCCTATTAGGGTTCACACTGGCATTAAGAGAAGCCATTTGAGGGGCGTTTTTAACACCTGTCAAATGCCTCTCAAACGCCTAAGCACAAGATATGATAGCACATTGTGCTGTTCACACTAAGCTTTAGCGTTGCTTGCTTCAAAATTGAAGCCTCATGTTGAGTCAGGAGGCGTTTGATGCCTTTCAACGCCTCCCATTCAACTCTATACTAACGCTCCGCAAACGGCGCCTGTCTGACGCCCATACTAATGCCACACAAACTCTATAGGAGCATATGTTGAGCGTCAGAAATGTTGTCAAGTGTGAACAAGCCCTTACTGTCAGAAGGAATGTTTATATTCCTTGTGACAGCAATAAAATTGATCCAAAAAAAATTGTAAAGGGACAGTGTAAAAAAATAAAATAAATAAGAAATCATTTTTTTTTCTTTAACCGCTTCAGCACCGGGCCATTTTTCACCCTTCCTTACCAGAGCACTTTTTGCGATTCGGCACTGCGTCGCTTTAACTGACAATTGCGCGGTCGTGCGACGTTACACCCAAACAAAATTGACGTCCTTTTTTTCCTACAAATAGAGCTTTCTTTTGGTGGTATTTGATCGCCCCTGCGGTTTTTATTTTTTGCGCTTTAAACAAAAGAAGAGCGACAATTTTGAAAAAAGCACAATATTTTTTAACTTTTTGCTATAATAAATATCCAATTTTTTTAAAAAAAAAATATTTTTTTTCCTCAGTTTAGGCCGATACGTATATTTTTGGTAAAAAATTCGCAATAAGCTTATATTGATCGGTTAGCGCAAAAGTTATAGCGTCTACAAAATAGGGGATAGATTTATTGCATTTTTTTTTTTTTTTTTAACTAGTAATGGCGGCGATCTGCGATTTTTTTTTCGTGACTGTGACATTGCGGCGGACACTTCGGACACTTTTGACACATTTTTGGGACCATTCACATTTACACAGGCGGCCGGGAATGGGAGGACGTCATATGACGCCCACCCAGGATGGTAGATCCACCTTGTGGGCGTCATATGACTATGGGCGGGTATTGAAGGGGTTAAAGCGACCCATTCCTCTGTGCTCGTGCGTCAAAGCGAACGCATACGTAAGTCACACCTGCAAATGTGAGGTATCGCTGCAATCGTTAGAGTGAGAGCAATAATTCTAGCACAATACCTTCTCTGTACCTCTCAACGGGTAACTGTTAAAAATTTTTAAAGCGTTACCTATGGTGATTTTTAAGTTGCACGCAATTTTAACTGCTTGCCGACCAACCACCGTCATTATACTGTGGCAGGTTGGCACGGTCCCGCAAACCGCCTTAGTTATACATCCATCCCTTTAAGCGGGATAGAAGGCACGCACGCTCGCTGCATCGCAGGGGTGCTGATGCCGGTCATGAGTTATCACGGGGCATGAGAGGCAGAACAGGGACGTGTGTGTGTGTAAACACACAAATCCCTGTTCTGTTCTGTGAGGAGAGACATATCATGAGTTCCTAATAGCTAGGGATCATAATCTGTCATTTCCTCTAGGTCAGTCCCCTTGATCGCCCCCTAGTGTTAACCCCTTCCCTGCAAGTGACATTTTTACAGTAACTGCTTGCCGCCCACCGGCCATCATATGACAGCCAGGCGGCGCGGCTCTCATTCTGGGAGGGCGTCATATGACGCCCTCGCCTTCCCGGCCCACCAGGGGGCGTGTGCGCCGGCGGCGGCAATCGCCCACGCCCGCCGCGTCACTGGGGACCCGATGTGCGTCATATCTGCCGGGCACCCACGATTGCCCAGTAACAGAGCAGGACCGTGATCTGTGTGTGTAAACACACAGATCCATGTCCTGTCAGAAGAGAGGAGACCGATGGTGTGTTTCTTGTACAGAGGAACACCGATTGGTCTCCTCCCCTTGCGAGTCCCCTCCCCCTACAGTTAGAATCACTCCCTAGGAAACATAATTAACCCCTCGATCACCCCCTAGTGTTAACCTCTTCCCTGCCAGTCACATTTATACAGTAATCAATGCATTTTTATAGCACGATCGCTGTATAAATGTGAATGGTCCCAAAAAGGTGTCAAAAGTGTCCGATATGTCGGCCGCAATATCGCAGTCATGATAAAAATCACAGATCACCGCCATTACTAGTAAAAAAAAAATAATAATAAAAATGCTATAAATCTATCCCCTATTTTGTAGACGCTATAACTTTTGTACAAACCAATCAATACGCTTATTGCGATTTTTCTTTACCAAAAATATGTAGAAGAATACATATCGGCCTAAACTGAGAAAAAAATTTGTTTAAAAAAATTAAAAAAATGGATATTTATTATAGCAAAAAGTAAAAAATATTGTGTTTTTTTCAAACTTGTCACTCTTCTTTTGTTTATAGCGCAAAAAATAAAAACCGCAGAGGTGATCGAATGCCACCAAAAGAAAGCTCTATTTGTGGGGAAAAAAATAATTTCAGTGTACAGTGTTACATGACCGTGCAATTGTCATTCAAAGTGTGACAGCACTGAAAGCTGAAAAATAGCTTGGGCAGGAAGGGGGTGAAAGTGCCCTGTATTGAGGTGGATAATCAGTGCATTTTTATAGCACTGATCGCTGTATAAATGCCAATGGTCCCAAAAATCTGTCAAAAGTGTCCGATGTGTCTGCCATAATGTCGCAGTCCTGATTAAAATCACAGATCGCCGCCATTACTAGTAATAATAATAATAAAAATGCTATAAATCAATCCCCTATTTTGTAGCAAACCAATCAATTGCAATTTTTATTACCAAAAATATGTAGAAGAATACATATCGGGCTAAACTAAGAAAAAAAATATTTTTTTTTTTAAAAATGGGGATATTTATTATAGCAAAAAGTACAAAATATTGTGTTTTCTTCAAAATTGTAGCTGTTTTTTTGTTTATAGTGCAAAAAATAAAAACGGCAGAGATGATCAAATACCACCAAAAGAAAGTTCTATTTGTGGGAAAAAAAGGACGTAAATTTTGTTTGGGTGCAGCGCCGCAGGACCGCGCAATTGTCAGTCAAAGTGATGCAGTGCCGTATCGCAAAAAATGGCCCCGTCATTCAGCAGTCAAATCTTCCGGGGCTGAAATAGTTAAGGCATGACATTTTAGGTATCTATTTAAAAATTGGGTGCTAACTTTACTGTTTTCTCTTTTTTTTTTTATTCATTGAAGCGTGTTTTTCCCAAAAATATTTTGGGAAAGTTTGAAAGACCGCTGCGCAAATATAGTGTGACATAAAATATTGCAAGGACCGTCATTTTATTCTCTAGGTTCGCATACTAGCACATTATGTGAAATGTAATTTTTGCATATGCGTGCATGGTGTATTTGTGTTTACAATAGCAGCAAGGCACACCTATTCATGTCAATATGAGGCTGTAATCTGCCCCTGGGCTGCTTGGTCAGAGAAAACATACTGGAAATCATGTTAAACAAGTTCAGCCTGCCCATTTACAGAATCTTAACCCTTTCATTACTAAGCCCATTTCTGACATTTGGTGTTTACAAGTTAAAATTCCTATTTTTTGCTAGAAAGTTACTTAAAACCACCAAACATATATATATATATATATATTTTATCAGAGAATCTAGAGAATAAAATGGCGATTGTTGCAATATTTTATGTCACACAGTATTTGTGCAGCAGTGTTTTAAATGCAACTTTTTGGGAAAAGGGACACTTTGAATTAAAAAAAAACAAAACAGTATAGTTATCCCATTTTTTTGATATAATGTGGAAGATGATGTTACGCAGTAAATAGATACCAAACTTGTCACGTTTTATAATTGCACGCACTCGTGGAATGGCAACAAACTTTGGTACCTAAAAATCTCCATAGGGGATGCTTTCAATTTTTTTTACGGTTACCAGGTTAGAGATACAGAGGAGGTCTAATGCTAGAATTATTGCTCTCGATTGGACGATCGCGGCGATACCTCACATGTGTGATTTTAACACCGTTAATATATGCGGGCGTGACTTCCGTATCCGTTTCCTTTGCTACGCGGGCTCACGGTGACGGGGGCCGCTTTGGAAAAAAAATTTTTTCTTATTTATTTTAATATTCTTAAATTGTGTTATTTTTTTTTTTTGATTTGATCACTTTTATTTCTGTCACAAGGAATGTAAACATCCCTTGTAAAAGTAATAGGTGGTGACAGGTACTCTTTATGGAGTGATCAAGGGTCTAAAAGACCCCAAATCCCTCCTTTGCACTTCAAAGTATTCAAATCACCGAAAACGGAATACCATATATTTTTTAAATCCGGCGCCATTGGCAGCCGAGGAAACAGGAAGTGACGTTGTGACGTCGCTTCCGTGTTTACATCCAGGAGACTGGAGCCAAGCCGTTTCCAGCTTCGTTCCAGTCTGTCACTAGCCGCCGGACAGGAGGCCCGGTAAGAGCGGCGTGAGGTGGCGATGTCCCATCCCGCTCCTCCGGTATAACAGCCGCACTGCTTTTAGCCGCATTGGTTGTTATACCTGGATAGCCAATCGCCCGCTCTAAACAACGGTACTGGGATGATGCCTGCAGCTGCGGGCATCATCCTGGTATAACCCCCGAAAGCCGAGTACACATATCTGCGTACGCTTGGCGGGAAAGGGTTAAAGTGACTGTAAATCACCTTGTAAAACAACCCACTCAGTTTAAAATAAAAGAAAAAAGGCAAAACATTTTTGTATAGATATTAAAAAAAAAACATTAGAAATACCCTTTTTCCTTTTTTATAAGTGATCACATCCCTCTGTTCTCAGCTGCATAAGAGCTGGGGGGGAGGAGAAGCAGCAGTACACTGAGCTTCCCAGTGAATGTGCAGTGGGGTCGTGTCAAGTCTGATCATTGGAGGAGAGCAAGCTGATTTCCCAGCATAGCTAGAGAACTGGTCATGCTGTGCTTTCCTGCTTAGTGTGGTCAGCAGTGGCGGCTGGTGCTGGAGGATTTTGGGGGGGCGGGCAGGCCCCTCTAGGTCAGCACTCACCCTACGGGCGGAGCCCTCCAATGGTCACGGCTCCCCTGGTGCTCGGCACCACAGTTTCTGTGTTGACCCTGTCTTCTTTTGGGGTCTTTGGCCACCTGTCCTGATTGGCCGGGGCGGGAGGCCGATGTTGATTCTATTGCAGGGTGGGAGGGTTTGAGGGCAACATGAAACAGATCAACTGGGGCTTTGGGCTCTGGTCACATGCTTGTAAGGGGGTAACAGACCTGGTAGAGACCTGTTTGTCCGGCGCCTTGCACAGTGCACAGCGACACACATGGATTGTGTGGGCTGGGGCGTCACTCCTGCGCCCCTTGTGTACCAGCCGCCACTGGTGGTCAGTTTTTAATAGGAAAGCAGGGGGGACTAGCAGGAATGTCAGCGATTTTACACAAAGGAAGCATTACAAAGAGAACCTGATACTTTCTCATACAAGTACTTTGCACAGCAGCCACATATCAGCAATATGATTTTGGGGTAACAAACACTTTGAGGGTCTTTGTATAAAGCATTCATTATGCGAATGTGAAAACATTTGCACAGTCGGGGCGAAAATTTACGTACTTCCTGTTATATGTGTGATTTCTAAATTGCCTGTGTAACGACATATTCGGCGACCCATCGCAGTTTGCTACGGAAGTGACATTCCGTCGCCGCCATCTTGCTACACCCCACACTTGTCCACAGTAAGGATACATTAAGAAGGGGGAAAGCGGACATGTTGTTACACCCACCGGAGTTTTGCATTGAATTATTTATAACAGTAAAGTGAGTTTCTATAGTGAAATACAGTACTTACAACTCCGTCTACTTAAATCTTGAATTTTAAAACCAGCGGCAACCCTGCTCATCTGACAGGTTTGCTAATCTCACAGAAGTTCGCTGATTTTAAAATTCAACATCTAACCAGTCAGACGGAGTTCTAAGTACTGTATTTCACTTCAGAACCTCACTTTACTGTTATAAATAAGTATAAAATGCTAAATTCTGGTGGGTGTAACAACATGTCCACTTTCCCCCTTCTTTGTGTATCTTTACTGTGGACGAGTGTGGGGTGTAGCAAGATGGCGGCAACGGAACGCCACTTCCATAGCAAACTGCGATGGGTCGCCGAATTTGTCGTTACACCTGCATCATCTAGTGGCCACAATATGTTTTATTTCCTGAGGTATTTTTTGGGGGGGAAAAAAACACATTATATGGTCACTAGATAGCACTGGTGATATAGAAATCACACATATTAGAAGAAGTGCTGCAATTTTCACCCTGATTGTGCGAATGTTTGTTACATCTGCACAGGGAACGTTTTATACACAGACCCCTAGGCGTTCCCCCTAGATGCTAAGATGCTAACCACTATATTTATTATAAGGAGCTCAGCTATGAGGAAAGATTAGAGGAATTGTATTTATTCACTCTTGAGAAGAGGAGATTAAGGAGGGATATGATCACCATGTATAAATATATTAGAGGTCCATATAGTGAACTTGGTGTTGAGTTATTCACTTTACGGTCAACACTGAGGACAAGGGGGCACTCTTTACGTCTAGAGGAAAAGAGATTTCATCTCCAGATATGGAAAGGTTTCTTCACAGTAAGAGCTACAAAAATGTGGAATAGACTCCCTCCAGAGGTGGTTCTGGCTAGCTCAGTAGATTGCTTTAAGAAAGGCCTGGATTCTTTCCTAAATGTACATAATATAACTGGGTACTGACATTTATAGGTAAAGTTGATCCAGGGAAAATCCGATTGCCTCTCTGGGATCAGGAAGGAATTTTTTCCCCTGCTGTAGCAAATTGGATCATGCTTTGCTGGGTTTTTTTTTTTTTCCGCCTTCCTGTGGATCAACTGTGGGTATAGGATTGGGTATATGGGATTGTATGATATTTTTTATTTTATTTTTATTTATTTTTATGGTTGAACTAGATCATGGGCGCTCAACCTGTGGCCCTCCAGCTGTCACTGAACTACAAGTCCCTTCATGCCTTTGCCTGTGGTAGTCATGCTTGTAACTGTCAGCCTTGCAAAGCCTCATGGGACTTGTAGTTCCGCAACAGCTGGAGGGCCACAGGTTGGGCACCCATGAACTAGATGGACTTGTGTCTTTTTTCAACCTGACTAACTATGTAACTATAATGTAGAAGTGCAAGATTGTAATGTGAAAACAATTAAAAAAAATAAACGCTACAATAGTAATGATTCTTTATGCCAAAGTGTACAAGATACAAAATTATAACAAGGGATAACATCGCATAATAATACAATGTAAAAATATATATATTCTTTTATTTTAAATAAAGTTATATACTTCCTACTAACTTGTATAGCTTCTTTCTTTTTGTGCTTCCAAAAATAGAAATATTCAAAAAAGGGTAAATTACGTAAGAATAGACTGTTAGGCTGCAATATTGTAAAATATGGATTTTATATGTAACTGGTTCATACACACATGGAAAAAGTTAGCAAAGCGTCATAATGATAAACTCAAACTCCAGTATAACAGGAAAAATTTGTTTTCCTTCACATGATATGACCCCTAAAAGCACAATACTTACTGAGCAGTTTATTGGAAACATTTGCGCTCCTGCTTTTTAATGCAAATATTTAATCAACCAATCATTTTCCTCTGCTGGACAAATTGGGGCATGCTTCATGTTTTTTTTTATTTTTTCCTTTCTCTGGATATTCTGTGGGTATAGGGTTCGGTATATAGATGTTTTCTTTATTTATTCTATCTATTCATTTTTTTATTGGTTTAACAAGATGGACTTGGGTCTTTTTTTAACCTATTTAACCAAATTATGTAGCAGCAATGCAATAGCTAAAATCATGCAGATACAGATAAGGAACTTCAGTTACAAACAGAGGCGGCTCTAGACTTTGTGAGGCCTTAGGCGAAACTTACACATGAGGCCCCACTCACTCCCGTAATAGGAAAAAAAATACATGCACACAGAAAAGAGGGTGAGATAAAGGGGGGGAGAGAGAGAATCAGTGATTGAGCACAGGCAAATTAGGAGGCCGCGAGGCCCCTGTGAGTGCGAGGCCTTAGGCGACCGCCTAATTTGCCTAATTAGAGAGCCGCCTCTGGTTACAAACACCAGAAAGGGGGAAACATGTGATCTCAGATTGTTGATGCCAGACAGGCTGGTTTGAGTATTTCTGCAACTGGTGATATCCTGCAATTTTCACGCACAGCAGTTATGTTGATGGACATGCCTTGTTAATAAGATAGGTCAGTGGAGAATTACCAGACTTGGTTCAGTTGACCAAAAATCGGTTGTAACAGTGGTGAACAACAAAGCATCTCAGAATGCATAACACGTCGTACCTTGAGGTAGATGGATTACAATAGCAGATGACCACGTTGGGTTCCACTTATGTTATCTAAGAACAAAGCTGAGGCAACCATGCTCACCAGAACTAGACAGCTGAAGACTGGAAGAATGTAGTCTGGTCTGATAAGTCTAAATTTCTCTTTTGGAACATAGTAGCCTTGAGATAGATGGACTACAACAGAGGACACCATTGGGTTACACTCATGTTTGCCAAAAACAAAGCTGAGGCTACAGTGGGCACAGGCTCACCACAACTAAAATGTAAACTGTTGAAGACTGGAAGAATGTAGTCTGGTCTGATAAATCTAAATTTCTCTTTTAGAACATAGTAGCCTTGAGGTGAATGGACTACAACAACAGAAGATCACGTTGAGTTCCACTCATGTCCGCCAAAAAAAAGGTAAGGCTACAGTGGGCACAGGCTCACTAGAACTACAACGTAGACCGCTGAAGACTGGAAGAATGTAATCTGGTCTGATAAATATAAATTTCTCTTTTGGAATATAGTAGCCTTGAGGTGCATGGACTACAACAACAGAAGACCATGTTGAATTCCACTCATGTTCGTCAAAAACAAAGGTGAGGCTACAGTGGGCACAGGCTCACCAGAACTACAACATAGACCATTGAAGGCTGGAAGAACCTAGTCTGGCCTGATAAATCTTGATTCTTACATGGAAGGCCAATCCCTATCTGAATCCTTAGAGCACCTTTGGAATGTAGTAGAATGATTGATTCCCATCATAAATGTGCAACTGATAAATCTGCAGAAATTACATGATGCTTTAGGGCTCATTCTGTGAAGGGTGAAGGTGCTGATTCATCATAAATGGCACACTGCAATGCTTACTTTTTTCCAACTTTATTGAAATGTCACAAAGTCATATTTATTCATTTCCATGGGTTTCATGCGTCACCTGCCTCACATTAATTGCAGCAGTTTGTATTTTATATCTTGTACCCTCCAGCTATACATATATCAAAGGTATGTAATAAAACATCGTAGGTGTGTATGAACTATATATGAGCCGTGTCCCTGATCACATTCCACTACAAATACCATGACATTCACAATTCCATGAAAAGGTTAAAGGTTTAGGCATTTAAATTGCCTTTATTGCTTGATTGATGAATTGATTACAGATAAAAGGATACTGAATGCATGCTTGTTTATTGCCGCAAAAGTCTGGATATAGTAGTAAGCTGTATATTAGGCACTGGTAATGTTTTTTTTTTTTTATTGTCACTACTTTACATTGCAGAATCCCCATGAGGACAATAAAAGACCCTCCCAGGATCAGCTGTAATAAGAGATGCTAGCGAGATAACCACAGCTGAGAAAGCATTTGCTTAAACAGGTCCAATGGCCTTGCCAGCCCACGCTTTCACTACAGGTCTGTAATCCATGCCTGATAACTAGTCAGATACTCCAGGGAAAATAAAGTGTAACTATACCCACTGATTTATAATTGAACTAAACCAGGATTTTAAAAATAAATATATTACATTTTAAATAAATAAAAAATACATTTCAGAAGAGGCTATATTTCATGGCTTCAGCACTCTCGCCATTCTTCCCTGGTGCTCCAAGTACATTACAGGGCTATTTACATTGCATTGTACGTGGAGAAAGCAAGCTTGTGATCATGTCTGAGAGGGGGCAATGCTGGGCTGGTTGCATGGCTGGAGGAAGCCTGCTGAAGCTTGAAATAAGGAATTGAATTGAAATAAGGAATTACTACTAATTCCTGATATTAAAGCCTTGTTTTATTTATTTTTTTAATAACAAACGTATTATACTTACCTGCTCTGTGTAATGGTTTTGCACAGAGCAGCCCAGATCCTCTTCTTCTCTCCCACGCCGGTGCTCCTGGCTCCTCCCTCCTGCAGAGTGCCCCCCCATAGCAAGCAGCTATGTGTGTCCATTCACACAGGGA
This sequence comes from Lithobates sylvaticus, assembly GCA_028564925.1. NCBI lineage: Eukaryota > Metazoa > Chordata > Amphibia > Anura > Ranidae > Lithobates > Lithobates sylvaticus. Next base: position 164,396,191 of record CM053033.1, on the reverse strand, counting down.
GCCGTGGCTGGGCTCCGCCCCTTCGTCTCCTGATTGGCTCACTGGCTGTGATTGACAGCCAATGGCTCCCACTTCTGCCACAATCCAATCAGGAGTGCGAGTCCCCGGAGAGGCAAGGCTCTTGTGGACATCACTGGATCAAGAGGGGGGCTCAGGTAAGTAATAGGGGGGGCTGCTGCACACAGAAGTTCTTTTACCTTCATGCATAGAATGCATGAAGGTAAAACACCTTGTGCCCTTTACAACCACTTTAGCAAGCATTTAAAGTGCAGAAATTATACCCCCCTGTCACTTTTGGTGGGCACTACCGCCTGCACTGCAACCGTCCTGCAACCATGTGCAATGCATGTGGTTGCGGCACGGTAGTCTAGCATTTGAGGGTTAAAACAGTGGTTGTCAAATTATGAATGCAGCCCCCAACATCACCAATGGACCACACATAATGTTTTTTTTGTAAACTTCTGTTTATTGGACCACAGATAATGTTTAATATATGTAATGCTTGAGGGGTCTGTCAGAGACTGCAGACTTAATAGAGGAAATGAGAGCCAGAGTGTGGACAGGATACATTTTTGGCTGAGGTTATGATACAGAAGACAATAAGAAACTGAGAACATGTTACATGAGGTTAGTAGAGATCAATGCTATTACCCTGATCAATGTTCCCACTACAGGTCCGAGGGACGCACATCATATACCAAAGGGTCATGTACTGCCCTCAGGTCACAGGTTGGGCACCAGGGGGTTACAACAAGTGGTGTGAAGGCTATAAATTGAATGTATTTGTTTTGTCCAATATGTTGTGACAATGTATTAGTCAAAACTATATAGCACACTTTTTTTTCACATTGTTACCTGTTCAGAGAAGAAAGGCATTATAAGAATTATGGACAACTCGCTTCAGGGAAACATGCCAACTAAAAGATATTCATGGTATTTTAATTTTCAATAAATAAGCATAATAAACAAGAATGTCCAGAATGTCATTTACCCTTGGCTTTTACGAGGAAATGAAAATTCTTGTTGTTTACAGTATATCGCACACCAAGTCAATGCTGTGCTGCCTTTTGTGCAGGCTGATTGATCGCACTCTGATCGTAGGATAATGAAGTGATCAGTCTTATTGGCATAAGAGAGACATATATTGTGATCACATGTATGTTTGCTTTGTAGGAAATAATCTATTCCACAATGATTTTACTACAGACCTGTAAGAAAATGTGCCTTATGTTGGTTTGGTTTTATGAAAAGCACACTTTGATATTGCTCACACTATGTTGGTGGATGGGCCAATCTCCAGCTGTTGGACCCAACTAGAGAAGCCATAGTAAATGAAGGGCAACCACAGTCCGAATGCTGCAAACGGTGGTTGGACCACACCACACTGCACCTCAACATCCAGTCCCACACCACACCGCACCTCAACATCCAGTCCCACACCACACCGCACCTCAACATTCCAGTACCACACCACACCTCAACATCTAGTCCCACACTGCACCTCACCATTCCAGTTCCACATCGCACCTCACCATTCCAGTCCACACACTGCACCTCAACATTCCAGTCCCACACCGCACCTCAACATTCCAGCCCCACACCGCACCTCAACATTCCAGTCCCACACCATACTGCACCTCAACATTCCAGTCCCACACCACACCTCGGCATCTAGTCCCACACCACACTTCGGCATCTAGTCCCACACCATACCTCAACATCCAGTCCCACACCACACCTTAACATCCAGTCCCACGCCGCACCTCAACATTCCAGTCCCACACCATACTGCACCTCAACATTCCAGTCCCACACCACACCTCTACACCCAGTCCCACACCACAACTCAACAACTCAACATCCAGTCCCACACCATACTGCACCTAAACATCCAGTCCTACACCGCACCTCAACATCCAGTCCCACTCCACACCTCAGCATCTAGTCCCACACCACACCTCAGCATCTAGTCCCACACCTCAACATCCAGTCCCACACCACACCTCGGCATCTAGTCCCACACCACACCTCAACAACCCAGGTGTGTTGCAACAGCAAATGAATATTCGCTGTTTCAACACTGACCCTCCTCCTGGAAAAATTGGAAAGTGGGTATGAAACCCATTTTTCCAATTGGCCAAAACATCAGGCGATCCTATTGGACGCCTAGCACTGGGGAGGAGGAGAGAGGAGACGCACCGCGGAAGCTGATCTAGGAGAGGACACCGGAGCAGCTTTCCCCCGAGCCCGCCACGCTTAAGGACACTGGACCGGGGCGACCGCACTGGAAGATGGCTGCATCAGCTCGGCTCCTCGGCTGCCCAGCGCACTCCATAAGGACCCAAGCACTGCTCTCACCATTTGCATCCAGCTCTCAACACCCCCAGACCTTGCCACATGTCCCGGCGGCATCGAGACACCTGCTCACCTCAAGCTGGAGGACAACCGAGCCCACCACCGCAATGGGGTAAGTACTAGGGGGGGGGTTTCTGGGGGTGTTAGTGCAGCCAGGGGGGGAGTAGGGTTGGGGGCAGTTGTGCTAGTGCCGGGGGGGTGGTTTGTCCCCTCCCAAAAAAAAAACAACAGCCGCCACTGCTAAAAAATAAGGTCACCAAACTGACTTTGCCATCCGGCAGGGCTGTTTTAATATTTTTGTATCTCAGAACTGGATGGAAAGAAGTGCAAATCATTTGGTAGGTAAAACCGCTCCCTTACGGGTATTTCAACTGTATACTTAACGGTTTGTCCCAAGGTTAGATAGTTACATAGTAGGTGAGGTTGAAAAAAGATACAAGTCCATCAAGTCCAACCTATGTGTGTGATTATATGTCAGTATTACATTGTATATCCCTGTATGTTGCGGTCGTTCAGGTGCTTATCTAATTGTTTTTTTAAACTATCAATGCCCCCCGCTAAGACCACTGCCTGTGGAAGGGAATTCCACATCCTTACAGTAAAGAACCCTATTTTAGCCTAACCCTGTTTTATCCCTATTGTGGGGTCACCAGTATGGTATTTGTATATTGAAATCATATCCCCTCTCAAGCGTCTCTTCTCCAGAGAGAATAAGTTCAGTGCTCCCTACCTTTCCTCATAACTAATATCCTCCAGACCCTTTATTAGCTTAGTTCCCCTTCTTTGTACTCACTCCATTTCCAGTGCATCCTTCCTGAGGACTGGTGCCCAGAACTGGACAGCATACTCTAGGTGCGGCCGGACCAGAGTCTTGTAGAGCAGGAGAATTATCGTTTTATCTCTGGAATGAATCCCCTTTTTAATGCATGTCAATATTCTGTTTGCTTTGTTAGCAGCAGCTTGGCATTGCATGCCATTGCTGAGCCTATCATCTACTAGGACCCCCAGGTCCTTTTCCATCCTAGATTCCCCCAGAGGTTCTCCCCCCAGTGTATAGATTGCATTCATATTTTTGCCACCCAAATGCATTATTTTAAAATTTTCTACATTAACCTCATTTGCCATGTAGTTGCCCACCGCATTAATTTGTTCAGATCTTTTTGCAAGGTTTTCACATCCTGCGGAGAAGTTATTGCCCTGCTTAGCTTAATATCGTCCGCAAATACAGAGATTGAACTGTTTACCCCATCCTCCAAGTTGTTTATGAACAAATTAAATAGGATTGGTCCCAGCACAGACCCTGGGGGACCCCACTACCCACCCCTGACCATTCCAAGTACTCCATATTTATCACCACCCTCTGAACTCGCCCTTGTAGCCAGTTTTCAATCCATGTACTCACCCTATGGTCCATGCCAACGGACCTTATTTTGTACATTAAACATTTATGGGGAACTGTGTCAAATGCTTTTGCAAAATCCAGATACACCACGTCTACGGGCCTTCCTTTATCTAGATGGCAACTCACCTCCTCATAGAAGGTTAATAGATTGGTTTGGCAAGAACGATTCTTCATGAATCCATGCTGATTACTGCTAATGATACCGTTCTCATTACTAAAATCTTGTATATAGTCTCTTATCATACCCTCCAAGAGCTTGCATACTATTGATGTTAGGCTAACTGGTCTGTAATACCCAGGGATGTATTTTGGGCCCTTTTTAAATATTGGTGCTACATTCTTGCTTTTCTCCAATAAGCTGGTACCATTCCAGTGAGTAAACTGTCAGTAAAAATTAGGAACAATGGTCTGGCAATTACTTGACTGAGTTCCCTAAGTACCCTAGGGTGCAAGCCATCCGGTCCCAGTGATTTATTAATGTTAAGTTTCCCATGTCTAATTTTAATTTTGTCCTGTTAACCATGGCGGTGCTTCCTGTGATCTGTTGCCTATAAAGGTTGCCTTTATAGGGTAAGGTCCTCTTTTCACAAAATCTCAAAAGGTGTACAAATTCCAAATATCCTTGCCTTCCCTCTCCAGATTCTGCTGCACATAGTGACTGTGATGTCCTGTGCTGCCAGTGTACACCGCAATACATAGCCACAGAGTGAGTATCTATCATAATGCTCATAATGACAAGAGCTTATTGGTCAGCATGGTCACCTTTCTTTCTTCTGGGACCCCCACCCCTTTACCAGAAGAAGAAGCCTCAGATGCACTGCTCAGTGGTCAGAATGGTTACGTGGCTGCACTGACCAATAAGCACATGCCATTGAGAGCATTATGATAGATGCTCACTTTGGGGGGTGTATTGCAGTGTATGGACTGCTACACCAGCAGCAGGGGGTATCACTGGCGCTATGTGTAGCAGGGTCTGAAGCGGTGGCCAAGATATTTGGAGTTAAATCACCTTTTCTTTATTTGTGAAAAAGGTGAACTTACCCTTTAAAGATGAACTGTAGGCAGGTACAGTAATACCTCAGATTGCGAGTAACGTGGTTTACGAGCGTTTTCTCAATACGAGCTATTATATTTTTTAAAACCGGACTTGGTTTGCAAAAGTTGTCTCACAAAACGAGCAGGATTCCAGCCTCTGGGGTGTGCAGTGCCGCATTTGGCCAGAGGTGTGGGGGCGCCGGTGACACTCTGAGCCGTTCAGAGCTGCTCGGAAACACTCCGTTCATTAGTGTCTCTGAGCCTCTCCGAGTGCATCTGAGTGTTTCCGAATGTCTCCGGCGACCCCCCCCCCCCACATCTGGCACCATGCGGTACTCCATACATTAGCAGTGCCACTAGAGCAGATTATCTGAGTTTCCATCACTTCATATGGGGAAACTCGCTTTGATACATGAGTGTTTTGGATTAAAAGCATTCTTCTGGAAGGAATTATGCTCATAATCCAAGGTACCATTGTGTAACAGACAAATCATCGCAGCTCTGTAATCAATAATACTTCAATAATTTTTTTTAACTGCATACAGTGTAACTGCTTGCTGGCTACCCACTGTAAATATGCTCTGGCAGGGTGGCAACTCTGCGCCGGATCACTTACCTAGTTTGTGATCCGGTACTTCTGGGTAGGGGGTATGCGTGTGCCGCTTGCATGGCGGCTGTGCTGTGATTTGACACAGCACAAGCCACTCAGTGGGTGCCAGCCAATAGATCTCCACCCGCACCCATTGATCGTTGGGCAGAGACACAGAACGGAGCTCTGCCTATGTAAACAAGGCAGAGTTCAGTTCTGACAGGGGTAAAGTGAAAGTGAGAGTGCGAAGTAGGGAATAAAATCCATCACTTCCCTTAGTTAAAGCAGCACATAGTAAGCACAAACACTGGTTAGGCACACAGTTAATCCTTTGATTTAACCCCTTCCCAGCCAGTTTCATTAGTACAGTGACAGTGCATATTTTTTAGCATTGATCACTGTATTAGTGTCACTGGTTCCCACGAAATGTCAGTTAGTGTCAGACTGGCTGCCGCAATATCACAGTCCCGCTATAAGTTGCTGATCCCCGCCATTACTAGTATATAAAAAAAATAAAGAAATACAATTTATAGTATATACCCCATAGTTTGTAGACGCTATAACTTTTGCTCAAACCAATCAATATAAGTTTATTGGGATTATTTTACCAAAAATATAAAGCAAGATACATATTGTCCTAAATTTATGAAATTTGATTTGTAAAATGTTTTTTATGGGACATGTTTTATAGCAGAAATATTGTTATTTTTTTTCAAAATTGTCGGTCTTTTTTGTATATAGCGCAAAAAAACACCCAAAAACCCAGTTGCCAAATACCACCAAAAGAAAGCTCTGTTTGTGGGAAAGAAATGACAAGTAACGCAGTGCCGTATAGCAAAAAATGGCCTGGTCATGAAGTGAGGTAAATCTTCCAGAGTTCAAGTGGTTAATTGCCTGAATTTGACCTGATATCAGCCTTTTACAATTTCAATATAGCTGGCTGGAGTGTGAAAGGAAGAGGCAGCGCAAAGGAGCCAATCAGTTCACCTGCTGAAAAGAAGAATGCTGATAGGAAGAGAGAGCAGAGTGAGAGCAATGAACTCAATCGCTGTGCAGCTTCTCCTTTCACTGGTTGGGGAAGATCCAAGCTCACCTGGGCTCAGGGAAGGTGGGTTCAATAATGCTGACCATCATACTAGGCACATTCGGTGGCAGGAAAAAGTACTGCCGGGGGAAATCTCTGGATTTTGAAAGTGCCTATTGCAGCAAAAGTTGTTTTTTTATCTTTTATCGGTTAACTCAATTTTATATTGTTTTTTTTGGTTGGTTTAGGTTATGACAATGAAAAATAAGAACTTTTTATTTATTTAGGCCACACTGTAATAATTCGTAAATCTCCTGTCTAAAGCCTCAAAAGGGTGAAATCAGAAATGTAATCCCCTTAAGTCACTATGTCTGTACATATTTTGGTCACACTAAATTATGGATGTCTCATATTTAAATGATCACCACTGCAATGACCTTTATATATATTTTTTAAACTAATTGGATGTGAAGATACAAAATTTCCAGAGCCTTGAAATCCATTTAGACATGAGTGATGGACACTGGTGACTAATATGGTCCAGATGACTTTATATTTTCAGGCTATACACCAGTATAATGGAACCTCAGGTCATTTGTACCTTACACTGAGATGTATGTGTTGTATTTTGTATGGTTATATATAAACCTTTTGCCATATGACAAGGTATTTTCTCTATGGTACATAAAGGAATATTGATTTTACAGATGGAAAATATAGGAACTAGGATTATCTGGTGATTAGGAACGAGGTCAACAGTGGTTTAGTTCATGGGACGTTCAGCTATGAATGTTAAAAGAAACCCCATTGAAGTCAATGGGACCAGAATCTTTAATATCAAATTTGACCATTTTCATATTCAAAAATTTTATTTAGCAACACAGAAGCCATTATATGCAAAGTACATCTATTGCTAGTAAGGATTTGCCCCATGCAGGGAGAAATACAGAAATATGACTATTTTTAAGGCTAATAGGCAAGGGGTTGTCAAACTAATGACATGGAAGGTTGTGGGTCAACTGTGGGTTTAGGATTCTGTATATGGAAGTTTTCTCTTTATTTTTTCTATTGCTTTGAATAGATGGACTCTTGCAAATCTATGTACACTACAAACTGTATGATTGAATCGGTTTTGATATCGCTGTTGAACTAAACTGACAGCTTATTATTCTAAATAGGAAACCTTCATTTTGTTTGCAAATATTAAAGATTCTAACTACCAGCAAGTATTTATTCTTGCTGGTAGATGGAATCTTTAATATTTGAAAACAAAACAAAGGTTTCCTATTTAGAATAATAAGCTAACAGGTTAGTTAAACAGCGATATCAGAACCGATTCAATCAATACTACAGTTTGTTTGTATGTCCTTACAGTTAAAGAGCACCTGTCATTTCAGACCCATCATGGCAGCGCCTGTTAACGGGCAATTCTAGAGATAAAACGATAATTATGGTTCGGCCGCACCTAGAGTATGATGTCCAGTTCTGGGCACCAGGCCTGAGGAAGGATGTATTGGAAATGGAGCGAGTACAAAGAAGGGCAACAAAACTAATAAAGGGTCTGGAGGGTATTAGTTATGAGGAAAGGTTGTGAGCACTGAACTTATTCTCTCTGGAGAAGATACGCTTGAGAGGGGATATGATTTCAATATACAAATACCATACTGGTGACCCCACAATAGGGATACAACTTTTTCGGGGAATGGAGTTTAATAAGACTCGTGGCCACTCATTAAAATTAGAAGAAAAGAGGTTTAACCTTAAACTACGTAGAGGGTTCTTTACTGTAAGAGCGGCCAGGATGTGGAATTCCCTTCCACATGTGGTGGTCTCAGCGGGGGGCATCGATAGTTTCAAGAAACTATAGATAAGCACCTGAATGACTGCAAAATACAGGGATATACAATGTAATACTGACATATAATTACACACATAGGTTAGACTTGATGGACTTGTGTCTTTTTTCGACCTCACCTACTATGTAACTATAGTAGACATTTCACAGTAACTAGGAATAATGATCTATCTTGGGCTGATATCATAATTGAATATGTTAGTAGTAATGTTGTTACATAGTGATCGTTCAGGTGTATCTAATAGTTTTTTGAAATTATATATGCTCCCTGCTGAAACCATCGCCTGAGGAAGAGAATTACACATCCTAACCACACTTGCAGTAAAGAACCCTCTACACAGTTTAAGGTTAAAACGATTTTCCTCTAATTTTAGTGAATGGCCGCGTGTCTTATTAAATTCCCTTTCGTGGAAAAGCTTTATCCCTATTGTGGGGTCACCAGTACGGTATTTGTACATTGAAATCAGATCCCCTTGTTTGTCTACAACTAGACTCAAGACAATGCTTCAACACCCCATAGATGAAATCAAGCATACTCTAAAGTTGGGTCAGATGTCTTGATGTCGCTGCCATTAGGCGGGAGCTCCAAGATAGAAAAAAGGCGAAATTATAATTTCCTGACAGACTCCATGACAGCCTACGCGTGGGTTAAACCCGCCTCCTCTCCAATGCTATAGGACCCCATTCAAATAAAAGAGCACTCACCCCATGATACTACGTTCCTTTTTTGTCTTCCTCCAATGGACCATATACATGCTGCTTGCGTCCGGTCGGATGATTACAGAAATGTCGGCATACCTCTGCGATGCAGCTCAGAGCCCAGCCATGGGCGGGCAAGTAGCTTGGGAGGCCCGTTGATACCCTAGTGGTGTGGGGTGGTTGCCTCTGGATGCCTGACGAATGGATGACGGTGGGACTGTGGACGCACACTGGCTGGCAAAGGTCTGGAATTTGGTCTGTTCCCTTCTCCATGGCAGTCGCCTCTAAGTTGTTTTATGTTGTGTTAGTTTTTCCCTACCATGCAGAGCGTTTTTGATTATTCCCTTATGGTAGCTGGAACGCTTCTGCGCTCTAGCTCGCCGTGGCTTCCAGGGCAGCGGCTGTTTTCGCCGCTCGCGCATTCGCCGTAAGCCTCCTCGAGAGCGAGGCTTGGCTTGCGCATGCGTGATACGGTCCTTGTCTCGGCAGCCGCACAGGTGCAGTTCGAGTACCCCCTCCTGCGCAGGTGCGCAAGGGGATGGGCGGTGACGTCATAGGTGGCATATTTAAAAAAGCTGTGTCAGCTTCTGTCATTTGGGGATCTTTTGACAGAGAGTAACAGCTGAGCAGCAGACAGCAAACACTCGGTTTTTGGTCAGTCCTGTGCCCCCTATTTCCTGGTGAGTACTCATGCTTTACATATAAAAAATAAAGATATGGGGATGTGTTTGTATGTGTAATGTGCATGTATATATACGTGTATATATGTGGAAGGCCAACATGGTGGCCTGAATTTATGGGAGGAGCCCGGGATGGTATTTAACCGGCCCACTCGCCTGTGGTCTTCGTCGGTTCCGGTGCGCGATATACTACGCCACTAAGCCGACTACTCGATTCGCTAGCGTTCGTGAGTGCCAGACGTCTCGTGGATTGTTCCAGTTCAAAGGTTTTTGTACATTGTATCTGGCACGGACACGCCGGTTCGAATCTAACCGCATCCGATTCGTCCCGGTATGTCCCAGCAGTCGAACCCCATTTCAATACATGATCCAGGGAGCGGTCGTTTTTAGCCGCAATTTTTCGACTCACCGGTCGAAAAAACACCTCTATCTATCATTTCACTGTCACGTATCACGTTCCGATTCGAGTCTAGTCGCACCCCGGTGCCTCGATTCGTACCGGCGCGCCCCAGGTGCTCCCAGGCCCCATTTCATTTCGTGCTCCAGAAGTACGGTCGCTGTCAGTCGAAAAAATTTTAGGCTCACCGGTCGGCGCCTCTGTCACGAGAAAAACATTTCACCCCACGAGTCACGTTTTGATTCGAAACCGGTCGCACCCTCGCGTATCAGTTTCGCCTCCGACATACCCCAGGTTTTGTCGGCCCCATTTCAGTTACCACCCCTGAGTCTGCCCGTTTTGCGACCGACCACTCCGCACCTCATAGAATGGTTCCCTTCATTTCTCTTACCGCCAGGCCGCACCCCGCTTCAAACCCAGTCGCACTGCGCGCCGGTTCGTACCGATGTGCCCTGAACATCCGTTGGCCTCATTTCAGTACATGCTCCAGAAGTCTGGTTCGTTGACAGTCGCCATCGCGGCTCGACCGTTTCATACTCCTGTCATGCCAATCAGTTCGCTGTCACACAAAAAACGTCCCGATCCGAATCCGATGGCATCCACCATGCATCAGTTCGTCTCGACGTACCCCAGTCGAATTTGCCTCATTTCATTCCGATTCTCGATCAGTGTCACTCAGCAAATCACACTCATAAACGACACTTTGCGCCCATGACATGGCACAACGTTCCTCATTTCACTCCAAAAAAAAAAATGAAAAAAAAAAAAAAAGTATATATGCATAGACGCACCTCACCAGTTGTCTTTATTTTCCTTCTCTAGGTCAGTCCAAGTTCAGTAGGTCCACCCTGCAACAGGTTGGACGGTATTTCTCCAGGTAAAATATAGAAACTCACCGTGTACACACATCCACGTACGTGCGCACACTTGTCCTTTCGAAAGCACAGCAGCTGGTCCGGGTATGTATGTTTACACAAGGAAAGAAACAGTCTTGGCTTATCTCATCCCCTTAACAGGTCCGGTCGACCTTCTTGCGACCTCAGACTCCACAAGACATCGCCTCAGGGCACAGCCCATCCGAGGACCATGTCGCAAGCGAGCAGCGAGGATCTCACCTCCCCCTTGTCACCTTCCCCAGTGTCTGTAAGCGACAGCAACCAGTCCCTCAGGGGATGGACCATCCCCAGGCTGACGGCAGAACTTAGACGCAGGGGCGTGCCGTTCCCCGCCACGGCCAGGAAGGCGGAGCTCTTCAGGCTCCTGTTATGGCCGGGCCCAGCACTCAACAAGCTTCCCTCCAGTCTATATCTACGGCCATAGCACAACTCCACACCATGGTGTCGTCCTTGGCGAACACAGTCACGGACGTCCAAGCCAGAGTGACTCTCCTGGAAGCTCACCCGGTCCCGGCCGTCCCCGGCCCTGCCGCAATGCAGCCTCTAACACCAGTCGCCACAGGTACCGCAGGGACAAGTCCCGTCGTCTGCCCAGCACACCTGGTTCCAGCCAGCATTAAGAAGGACATACTGGATGGCAAGGACGTCAACCTCGCCTCCCTACTCATATCGGTCCACGACCTAGCCGAGAACGAGGCCTATACCTGGGGAGATGTCTCGGTGGTCCTCAAAGCTAAGGACCCCATCCCGGCCGTCTCACCCCTCTCACCACAGGTGGTGACAGATGCCGCGGCCTCCACGGGCTTCGCAGCCATTTTTGGCCTCCGTTGGTTCGCTGGCCCTTGGCCCCCGCAGATTCTCTCAATCCCAGGTTTCAGCCGGACTTCCCCCCTTTTCGAGCTCTACCCAATCGTGGCAGCCGCCAAACTTTGGGGTCACAACTGGACCGGGCAGACGGTAAACTTCACGACGGACAACCAGGCCACGGCAGACATTGTATAGTGTGTGTGTATGTGTATATATATATATATATATATATGTGATTATGCTTAGGTTCAGGAATTTTATTTTGGGTACGCTCATTTTTTTTTTCCCACAGCCCTCATGCACAAGGTATGTGCCAATGAGGGGAGTGGTTTTTAAGGTTTGGTCTCAGTACCTTCTTACGCTTTTTTGATGCATGATGCGTTCCCCCCCCCACCCCATTTTCTTTTCAGCGCTTCCAGTAGAGACCTTGCCAGACCACAGCATCATTCGTCTTCAAGATCAAGACGTGACTCTCCATCGTAAATACAACCTTAGAGGAGACGCTCTCATTCCTCTTCCAGACACCGCTCCCACCGCTAGGACAGCCGCTATAATCGTAGGGCCTGCTGGGGATGTGGGACAAGTCTTTGTGTGACCAATGTTATGCCCAAGCGGTTGGGGAAAAGGCGACAGAAAACCAGAGTTTAGAGTCTCTCGTGAGGCGTGTGGTGCAGCAATCTCTGAAGGAAGTAGAAGCACCTCACTCTCGGAGCCAATCCACACATTCCGGCTCCCCGGCCGTTGAAACTCGTGAGGTGGCAGGCCCTTCTCAGCCTTACGTCTCTTCGCCTGACTCTTCGGATAGTGAAATTAAAGGTGAAGAGGATATTGTAGGTTTTGATTTCTCCTTGGTTTCTCCTTTAATTAAAGAATTCAATGAAGCCCTTAATTGGGAGGATCCATCTACCCCACCAGCTAAGCAGAAAAAGTTTTTCAAACAGTTGGGGGAAGAGTTTCCGGCTCCTTACCGAATTAAAAGACATCATTGATGACGAATGGAGTAAGGTGGACAGGAAGTCTTCAATGACTAATAAGACGGCCAGGTTGTATCCTTTCAAAGCGGAAGAGGTGAAGCACCTGGAGAAGGCCCCTTTGGTGGATGCTGCTTTAATGCGTTTAGCCAAGCATGTTACCCTCCCTCTGGAGGATGCTGTATCCTTTAAAGATGGTCTTGAAAGGAAGATAGACCAGGATGTCAAGAGGATCTATGGGCTTGCTGGTTTAGCTTGTAAACCTGCTCTTGCTTTAGCGGCCATGTCTAAGGCCATGGAAGCCTGGACGGAGAATGTGGATTCCTTCCTTAGAGGAGTGTCTGAAGAGTTGGCTAGAAGCTCGGCAGCGGCAGAGCTGAAACTTGCGGCAGTCTTCCTGGGGGAGGCGTCAATCGATCTTATTCGCCTGTTGGCACAGATTATGTTATCTTCAGTTACAGCCAGGTGGGCCTTGTGGTTGCGTCCTTGGCTCGCTGATCCAGTCTCTAAACAGTCGTGGTGCAGAATCCCCTTTGAGGGGTCCACCTTGTTTGGAAATAAGCTGGATGATGCTATAACCCGTGCCACAGGTGGTAAGTCGGGTTTCCTTCCCCTGGATAGGCGTCTGTCCGGAAGAAAGAGGTTTCAGTATAAAAGACGCAGCCAGGAACGCTCAAAGGAAGCACGCTCGTACAAACCAGGTCGCGACTTCAGGAGAAATTGGGGCAGAGGACAAACTTCCTTCCGCAAACCCAGTAAGAGCCAAACATCTGATGGTCGGGACCCGGCGAAGTCCTTTTGAGATTGCGCCCGCCCAGGCGGGTCGGGTGGGGGCACGTCTGCTCCTTTTCCGGCACGTCTGGGTGGCCTTGATCTCAGATCACTGGGTCATCAAGACGGTTTCGTCAGGCCACAGATGGGCCTTTTCCAGTACCCCTCCCCCCAGATTCATATCCACTCTACTCCCTTCTTCAGAAGAGAAGAAGCAAGTGTTAATGTCATATGTGGACATACTAAAGGCTCAGGGAGCAGTAATGCATGTTCCAAAAGACGAATGGTTCCAGGGGGTATACTCCCCACTATTCCTTGTTCAAAAGAAAAATGGCGATTGGCGTCCAGTTATCGACCTAACCTATCTCAACAGGTTCATAAAACACGGAAAATTCTAAATGGAGACTCTGTCGACTATTCAGCAAGCCATACAGCCCGGGGATTGGATGACTTCTATCGATTTAAAGGACGCCTATTTTCACGTCCCAATAGAAAGAGAGTTTCACAAATTTCATGTCGGGGAAGAACATCTGCAATTCATCTGCCTTCCCTTCGGGCTGACAAAATCTCCTCGAGTTTTCTCAAAAGTGCTGTTGGCCATGGTAGCTCTTATCAGACTAAAAGGCATATGTCTCTTCCACTACTTAGACGACCTCTTGGTGTTGTCCCAGGACAAAGAGCAGTTACTGTTTCACAGGGAACAGGTAATGTCCACCCTGTGCAGTTTCCGGTGGCTCCTGAATTTGGAAAAAAGCCATCTGGCCCCATCTCAGCATCTGGTCTATCTGGGAGCCCAATTCGATACTGTAAGAAACACCATCTCTCTCTCATTGGAGAAAATGACAGTGATTCAAGGGAGAATCTCACAGGCTCTACACGCATCACGTCTGAAGGCCTCTCAGTGCCTAGAAATCATAGGGACAATGGTCTCTATGACTCAGATGGTCAAGTGGGCACTATGGAGGCTACAGCCCTTCCAGTCAGGGTTCCTCCATCAATGGAAGTCAGGCGACAAGAACCAGTCTATCAGGATATCCACAGCAATGAGGAACAGCCTCTTCTGGTGGCTTCTTCGCAAAAATCTGTTGAATTGCCACTCTATCGCCCCCATCTCCTGGGTCACAGTCACGACCGATACCAGCGGTACCGGTTGGGGGGCCTTGTGCGGGTCAGCCCTTGCTCAAGGCAAATGGGACACTCAGCTAGTCAAACCTGGGTCGAACATGCTGGACTCAGATTTCTGCGGAGGCTTCAATCAGAGGCCTTGGTTCCCACTTCTGGTCCGGTTGGGGGGCCTTGTGCGGGTCAGCCCTTGCTCAAGGCAAATGGGACACTCAGCTAGTCAAACTTTCACCTGGTGCTCGGAACCCCAATTGGTTATTGAGTAGGCTAGTTACGGAACGTAGTATCATGGGGTGAGTGCTCTTTTATTTGAATGGGCTCCTATAGCATTGGAGAGGAGGTGGGGTTAACCCACACGTAGGAACCCCAAATTTGGTGTGCAAACCAAGTGGAACTAGCAATATAACATATCCAAAGATGGGGTTCCTAGCACCAGAGATACTGGGCCCCAAAAACGGTTCAGAAAATGTCATTCTCTGCTACAGAAAAGTGCTTGACATTTTCCGAACCGACTTTGGGGCCCCGTATCTCGGGGCTACTTGGTGATAGGAACCCCATCTGATATGTTATAGTGCTATTTCAACTGGGTTTGCATATCAAATTTGGGGTTCTGAGCAGCAGGTGGCCCCGAGATACGGGCCCCCAAATTCGGTTCGGAAAATGTCATTCTCTGCTGCAGAAAAGTGCTTGACTCAATTATAAGCCGAGGGGGGCATTTTCAGCACAAAAAAATGTGCTGAAAAACTCGGCTTATACTCGAGTATATATGGTATAATTCTTTTGAGAAGATTGAAAAATAAAAAGGGATGGTATATTTTTAATTGGCATGGAATACACTCGAATAATATGGATGCATGCTCCAAAAGTTTCCTTGAAAATTATAATTCGCATTTTCCCATCTTGGAGCTCCCGCCTAATGGCAGCGACATCAAGACATCTGTCCCAACTAGAGTATGCTTCCTTGCACCAAGTTTCCCCAAGATACGGGGGCCCTAAATTTGGTCAACTGTGTCCATCTGCAGCAATGTCATTTCGGGACCCTTTGGGTCCAGAGACCCCAAATTTGCTGCAGCTAGGGGGCATCTAGGAACCCTTAACTACCAAGTTTGAAGTTTGGGGGACCTATGGCTGCAAATGGGCACAGTGAGGCATGCAAATGGGCATTGTTGACCCTCTTTTCCACTTACAGTAGCTGCGCATTTCTCACCCTAGGCTTATACTCGAGTCAATACGTTTTCCCAGTTTTTTGTGGTAAAATTAGGTGCCTCGGCTTATATTCGGGTCGGTTTATACTCGAGTATATACGGTAAGTAGCAAAGAAGACTCCTTTAATTGAGGGAAAACAAAAAATAAATAAAAATCAGGCACTTGGGTATAATTGACAACAATGATACAGCAAATTGTTGCAGTGGAACAATTAGCGTAGGTTCCAAAAGAGATACAGACATACAGGCATAACATATACTTATCAAGAATTAAAGTCATATTTTACAAGCCATATTCTCGTCTATTGTCTTGTATTGTACATGTAAAATGTAATATTGTCGCCATAGGAGGGAAAAGGGAAGGGGGGAGGGAGGTAAAGAAGTCCCCGGTTCGCACTACACTCTCTCACGATATCGGTTGCCAGGTTTTGTCGAATTTCGACTGGGCGTTGTCAAGGATATATGAAAATTTGTCGTTAATAATTATCCAATTCTATTTCTGCTGAACATAGTCAAACAATATCACCGGCTGGTTCCAACATCTAGCTATGGCGATTCTAGCTACCAAAATAATATAAGTTATCAGCATGTTTTAGGTACAGTGCCTTGAAAAAGTATTCATACCTCTTTTTCACATTTTGTCATGTTACAACAAAAAAAAGAAGTACATTTTATTGGGATTTTACGTGATAGACCAACACAAAGTGGCACATAAATTGTGAAGTGGAAGGAAAATGATAAATGGTTTTCCAAATTGTTTACAAAAATATCTGAAAAGTGTGGCATGCTTTTTGTATTCAGCCCCCTTTACTCTGATAGCCCTAACTAAAATAAAGAAACCAATTGCCTTCAGAAGTCACCTAATTAGAAAATAGAGTCCTGTGTGTAATTTAATGTCAGTATAAATGCAGCTGTTCTGTAAAGCCCTCAGAGGTTTGATAGAGAACCATAGTGAACAAACAGCATCATGAAGGCCAAGGAACACACCAGACAGGTCAGGGATAAAGTTGTGGAGAAGTTTAAAGAACGGTTAGGTTATAAAATAATATCCCAAGCTTTGAACATCTCACGGAGCACTGTTCAATCCATCATCTGAACATGGAAAGAGTATGGCACAACTGCAAACATACCAAGACATGGCCGTCCACCTAAACTGACAGGCCGGGCAAGGAGAGCATTCATCAGAGAAGCAGCCAAGAGGCCCATGGTAACTCTGGAGGAGCTGCAGAGACCCACAGCTCAGGTGGGAGAATCTGTCCACAGGACAGAGATTAGTCGAGCACTCCACAAATCTGGCCTTTATGGAAGAGTGGCAAGAAGAAAGCCATTGTTGAAAGAAAGCAATAAGAAGTCCCAATTGCAGTTTGCGAGAAGCCATTTGGGGGACACAGAAAACATGTGGAAGAAGGTGCTCTGGTCAGATGAGAGCAAAATTGAACTTTTTGGCCTAAAAACAAAACGCTATGTGTGGCGGAAAACTAACACTGCACATCACCCTCAACACACCATGCCCACCATGAATCATTGTGGTGGCAGCTTCATGTTGTGGGGATGCTATTCTTCAGCAGGGACAGGGAAGCTGGTCAGAGTTGATGGGAAGATGGATGGAGCCAAATACAGGGCAATCTTAGAATAAAACCTGTTAGAGTCTGCAAAAGACTTGAGACTGGGGCAGAGGTTCACCTTCCAGCAGGACAACAACCCTAAACATACAACCTTCAATGGAATGGTTTAGATCAAAGCATATTCATCTGTTAGAATAGCCCAGTCAAATTCCAGACCTAAATCCAATTGAGAATCTGTGGCAAGACTTGAAAATTGCTGTTCCCAGATGCATCCATACTGACAGAACTTTAGATATTTTGCAGAGAAGAATGTGCAAATAATTCAACTCTCTATATGTGCAAAGCTGGTAGAGACATCCCCAAAAAGTCTGCAGTTGTAATTGCAGCGAAAGGTGGTTCTAACAAGTATTGACTCAGGGGGGCGCTATACAAATGCACTAGCTAATAATAACTATTAAATTATAGGTATTGGAATATCCTTTCAAATTTAGCTGCTAGTGAACATAACGAATACAAATTTATCCGAAGTTATGAATTATCCAAAATAACAAATGCCGCATCTAAACGAATGGAATGTAACAAATTAATAAAAATAAATAATTAATTATTATACACCGATGACAGTCAAATCTATCTATCTACTCCTCACCTCACTCCTTCAGTCTCCTCTCGCATTACTAAACTTACTTACTGACATATCAGCATGGATGTCGCACCACTTGCTTAAAGTAAATCTCTCTAAAACTGAGCTATTAATATTCCCCCCTGCCGTGTCCCCCTCCATGACTTTTTCATCAAAATCAACAATGCAACTATCAGTCCCTCCCCTCACAACAGGGTACTAGGTGTAATCCTAGACTCCGACTTGTCATTTCAGCCCCAAGTCCAATCGTTGTCAAAAGTTTGTAGAATTCACCTCCGTAACATCTCTAAAATTTGCCTCTTTTTAACAAATGAAACCACCAAGCTCCTCATTCACTCCCTTGATATCTCTCACTATGACTATTGCAACTCCCTTCTCATTGGCCGGCCTCTCCATAAGCTATCCCCTCTTCAGTCAATCATGAATGCTGCTGCCAGATTAATCCACCTTACCAACCGCTCAGTGTCTGACAACCCTCTCCTCCAATCCCTACACTGGCTCCCAATCACCCATTGAATGGAATTCAAAATACTAACCACAACATACAAAGCCATTCACAACTCTACCCTGAGCTACATCACCAATCTTGTCTCCAAATATCACCCAAATCGTCCTCTCTGCTCTTCTCAATCGACCTCCTACTCTCAAGCTCTCTCGTCTTCTCCTCCCATGCTCGTCTCCTGAGCCTCTCCCATCCTCTGGAACTCGCTACCCCCACCGGTCCAGCTATCCCCTACTCTTGCTACCTTCCTAGCATCCCTGAAAACTCATCTCTTCAGGAAAGCCTATCAAGTCTCCAACTAATCTTCTACCACTTCCATCAGCTCATTCCCCACAGTTATAACCTTTTGTACCACCTGCTCCACCCTATTAGATTGTAAGCTCTTCTAAACAGGGCCCTCTTAATCCTCTTGTATTTTATTGTATTATAACTGTATTGTCTCCTTTTTATATTTTAAAGCGCTGCGAAAACTGTTGGCTTTAAATAAATCCTGTATAATAATAGTAAATAATAATAAAAAGTTTTTATTATTATTAATTCACTACGTTCCATTTGTTTAGATGTGGCATTTGTTATTTTGGATAATTAGTAACTTCAGATAAATTCGTATTCGTTACGTTCACTGACAAATTTGAAAGAAAATTCCAATACATATAATTTAATAGTAAGTAATAGTTATTATTAGTTGGTTCGAATTTTCAGATTTGTGTTCTTATTTTCGCATTTTCGTTCTTTTGGATTTTCGGATTTTCAAATTTCCATTTTTGGAAACATTTGTTAAACAGGTTTTCCTTAATTAGAATATTTCCAAATGAATGAATTTTTTCAAATTTCGCTGAAAAACGAATTTGGAACGAAACAAATTGCACATGTATAATTTCAGGAGTTCTGAGGGATATTTGCCTTGGTTACCGTACAAAGTGAAGGTTCAAATCGAGAATCTGGAAGCTTGGGGCATTATTGCCAAATATAGAAAAACATATTCTTGACTACAGCGCCTAAAACAAGAAGAAGCTTGTGGACATTTTTAGCAACTCTGGTAGGAACCGTATACCACCTTAATAGTGCTTTATAATTAGATTCCACCTGGGTGGTGTTACGGGACACTTTTGTCAGGTTATGGGCCACTGTCTTCCATTCTTCAAGCTCACCATCTCTTTTTAGCTGGTCATAAACTAGTAGAATTTATTTCCAAAATGTTCATTTTTGAAACCTTTGTTTGATTTTCTAATGGTAATTGGGGTCAATCAATGGAAGCAGAATGGAAATTAATTTTTTTTAAAGCGGTTGTAAACCCGTTTTTTTTTTTTTTTTAACTACCTGCAAGACAAAGCCATAATAAGCTAGTATGACTACTAGCTCATTATGCATCACTCACCTTAGATCGGGGCCCCCGACGCCGTCCTCATCTCCCCCTCCAGCCGCAGCCATCTCTGCAAAGATACCCTTCCGGGTATCGCCGATCCGGCCAATCACAGCGGCGCTGTGATTGGCCAGAGCAGCGAAGACGTCGCCAAAGTTGTGAAGGGGATTAACCCTGTAAATGCACCGTTGTCTACGGCGCGCATGCGCCGTAGACAACGTTGTAAAAGGTTTTTGCAAATATCTCCTAAACCTGCACGGTTTAGGAGATATTTCTTGTACCTACAGTTAAGCCTTAATCTAGGCTTACCTGTAGGTGCAAGTTCTCATTGAGGGTATACAACCCCTTTAACAAATGAGATGCTAACTGAATGGGGTTTTCATTTAGGAAAAATAATACATAAGGTAAAACAGAGCAGGGCCTATGGCAGAAAGTTTTTTGAAGGTTGATTTTTAAAGCCAAATCTTAATATTTTAGTTTTATTGCTGCCTGCATCTTTACTAGGGTGACTTACTTTCTTTATTTGTTTTGATTGTCTCCAGAACAAAAATAGAAGGGAAAAATCTCACACACGGTGGTCCATGGGCCTGTGGAGGAAGACCCCTCCAGGTTCTGAGTTACTACTCAGTTTAAATACAGAGGACAAGGGGGCAATTTATGTCTGGAGAAAAAAAAGATTTATCTTCCATATATGGAAAGGCTTCTTCACAGTAAGACCAGTGAAAACTCCCTCAACAACTAGTTCTGGCCATCTCAGTAGATTGTATTAAAAAAGGGCTGGATGCATTCCTGAATGCACAAAATATGACTGGATAATAATATTTTGAGGTAATAACTCCAAGGATAGTTGATCCAGGGAATATTTGATTGAATTCTGGGGGATCAGGAAGGAATTTCTTTTTACCCTTCTGAAGAAAATTGGATCATGCTTTATAGATTTGTTTTTTGCCTTCCTCTGGATCAACAGTGGGTATAGGATTGTGTTTATGGTGGTTTTCTATATATATTTATTTTTTTGCCTTTGTTCAACCTGACTAACTATTGTATGTTTGCCATGTTAATTTGAGCAGTTGCAGACATAAAACAAACAGTAGCATTTCAATGTTTGGACTATCTATCTGGGCATCATCTTTATCCATCAGCCAGAATCCTAATTCCATAACTATTTTCCATAACTATAACCATTAACTTGAAGATTTTGTGTCTGTAGAACTCTGGCCAGGTATGGTATATCACTATCATATGGTATATCTGGTCTGGTATATCAGTATTACATGGTACATCTCATCTGGTATATTAGTATCATATGGTATACGTTATATCATCCAGTCTGGTATATCAGTATCATATGGTATATCTGGTCTGGGATATCAGTATCAAATTGTATATCCAGTGTGGTATATCATTACCATATGATGGAATATCTGATCTGGGTATATAACTATCAAATGATATATTGTATATCTGGTCTGTTACACCACTATCATCCTGTTTGGTATATCAGTATCATATGGTATACCGGGTCTGGTATATTAGTATCATATGGTATATCTGGTCTGGTATATCACTATCATCTGGGATAGCAGTATCATATTGTATATCCAGTCTGGTATATCAGTATTATATGGTATATGTTATATCTGATCTGGTATATAACTATCAAAGAATATATGGTATATCCGGTCTGGTATATCAGTATCATTTGGTATATGTTATATCTGATCTGGTATATAATTATCAAAGGATATATGGTATAGCTGGTCTGGTATATCATTATCATCCGGTCTGGTATATCAGTATCATATTGTATATCCAGTCTGGTATATCATTACCATATGGTATATGGTATATCTGATCTGGTATATAACTATCAAAGGATATATGGTATATCCGGTCTGGTATATCAGTATCATTTGGTATATGTTATATCTGGTCTGGTATATCTGTATCATATGATATATCTGGTCTGGTATATCACTATCATCCGGTCTGGTATGTCAGTATCACCGGTCTGGTTGTCTCAAATAGTATATGTTATATCTGGTATATCAGTATCATATGGTATATGTACATCTGGTCTGGTATATCAGTATCATATGTTATATCTGGTCTGGTATATCAGTATCATATGTTATATCTGGTCTGGTATATCGATATATGCAGTGTACTCCGGCGCTATCAATTCTAATAGAGGTAATACTAATCGAAGAGAGCAAGCTGATAGCTTACCCACAGCTAATAAAGTGCATCAATTATATAATAAATGGTGCTGCGCTAATAAAATATGTGCAAAAAGATCAATATAAATATTGTGCAAAACCAGATACTGCACATGTTTAGTGTCTGGTTTTGCAAGATATTTATAGTGATATTTTGCACATATTTTAGCACTGCAGCACGGTTTATTAGATCTTTTATGGTCTGGTATATCACCATCATATGGTATATGTAATATCTGGTCTAGTATATCATTATCATCTGGTATATCAGGACTTATAGCAGTATCAAAAAGAAAAATATTTATTTGCTACACATGGGATCATCAATCAGTATACAGCATGGTCATTTTTATAAACTCAAGAGTTTACATTACAAAGACACCACAAATCATTTCCACAATGGAAGCCCCAATGCTTTCAGTGTATACTATAATGTGGCGATAAAGGGTGGTCGATTTTATTGTATTGCTCTTCCCATAATTCAGATATGTTGACGCAGATATTGATTAAAGTAGATCGTCTTGGGTCATGCAACCCTTGAGTTACGCAAACTCGGGAGTACCTAAACAGGAGTGGACCCATCATGGCTATTAAAATGCTTAGCTGTTAGCCAGTTAAATCAATCTATTGATCTCATCTCTCCGTCCATGAAACTTACCACTTAGAATATACTGATGAAAAAGGAAAGACAATATTGCTCTGTGCATTCACAATGGTTTGGTGCTCATTGCTCATCTGCACACACATTGCTAAATGATTACTACTTGTATTATACTTACTGGCTTTGGCTGTGCATTGGGCAATATCCAATACATTACATACATGGGCTGATAGATGCATTGGCACAGATTCAGCATCCTGCATGATGTTTTATCTCCATGATTTTTCTGCTATGACCTGTATTCCTTGATCATGGCAGTCTTCATTTACAACTAAAGTCAATACACTATGTAGACATATGGGAAGGTGCATCTATGTGCAGTAGCAGTGAGCGTGTTCCCAGCACAGTAAACGGTTCCCTATGGATGCACGCTCGCCATTAAAACTCACCAAACCAAAAACCCCATATACAGTATCTCACAAAAGTGAGTACACCCCTCACATTTTTGTAAATATTTTATTATATCTTTTCATGTGACTCTTCATGTGTGAAGAAATTACACTTTGCTACAATGTAAAGTATTGAGTGTACAGCTTGTATAACAGTGTACATTTGCTGTCCCCTCCAAATAACTCAACACACAGTCATTAATGTCTAAACTGCTGGCAACAAAAGTGAGTACACCCCTAAGTAAAAATGTCCAAATTGGGCCCAATTAGCCATTTTCTCTCCCCGGTGTCATGTGACTTGTTAGTGTTACAAGGTCTCAGGTGTGAATGGGGAGCAGGTGTGGTAAATTTGGTGTTATCGCTCTCACTCTCTCATATACTGGTCACTGGAAGTTCAACACGGCACCTCATGCAAAGAACTCTCTGAGGATCTGAAAAAATAATTGTTGCTCCTTATAAAGATGGCCTAGGCCAGTGATGGCGAATCTTGGCACCCCAGATGTTTTGTAAGGCATGTTGGCCAAGACCATACAGCAGTTTAACAGGACAGGTTCCACCCAGAACAGGCCTTACCAGCATTGTTGAAGGGGTGGGGGGGGTCAGCCTGTCAGTGCTCAGACCATACGCCGCACACTGCATTAAATTGGTCTGTGTGGCTGTCATCCCAGAAGAAAGCCTCTTCTAAAGATCATGCACAAGAAAGCCTGCAAACAATTTGCTGAAGACAAGCAGACTAAGGATATGGATTACTGGAACCATGTCCTGTGGTCTGATGAGATCAAGATAAACTTTTGGATTAAATGGTGTCAATCGTGTGTGGCGGCAACCAGGTGAGGAGTATAAAGACAAGTGTGTCTTGCTTACAGTCAAGCGTGGTGGTGGGAGTGTCATGGTCTGGGGCTGCATAAGGGCTGCCGGCACTGGGGAGCTACAGTTCATTGAGGGACCATGATTGCCAACATGTACTGTGACATACTGAAGCAGAGCATGATCACCTCCCTTCGGAGACTGGACTGCAGGGCAGTATTCCAACATGATAACGACCCCAAACACACCTCCAAGACAACCACTGTCATGCTAAAGTAGCTGAGGGTAAAGGTGATGGACTGGCCAAGCATGTCTCCAGACCATATTGAGCATCTGTGGGGCATCCTCATATGGAAGGTGGAGGAGCACAAGGTCTCTAACATCCACCAGCTCTGTGATGCCATCATGGAGGAGTGGAAGAGGACTCCAGTGGCAACCTATGAAGCTCTGGTGAACTCCATGCCCAAGAGGGTTAAGGCAGTGCTGAAAAATAATGGTGGCCACACAAAA
Organism: Lithobates sylvaticus; assembly: GCA_028564925.1. Classification (NCBI taxonomy): domain Eukaryota; kingdom Metazoa; phylum Chordata; class Amphibia; order Anura; family Ranidae; genus Lithobates; species Lithobates sylvaticus. The sequence continues at coordinate 164,371,724 of CM053033.1, read as the reverse complement.
TATTGACACCTTGTGCCCAATTTGGACATTTTCACTTAGGGGTGTACTCACTTTTGTTGCCAGCGGTTTAGACATTAATGGCTGTGTGTTGCGTTATTTTGAGGGGACAACAAATTTACACTGTATACAAGCTGTACACTCACTACTTTACATTGTAACAAAGTGTAATTTCTTCGGGGTTGTCACATGAAAAGATGTAATAAAATATTTTCAAAAATGTGAGGGGTGTACACACTTTTGTGAGATACTGTATGTGTATGCTTGTCGGGAACTCGTTAAAGGACAAATGTTTAGCAATCCAACATTTGATCTTACAACTGCACCATAATTGCACTCAGTGGGTAACAGTAGATAATTAAGTGGAAGCACAGTCTAAACAACATATACTTAAAGACGTTGCAATATTTTGCAACATTTTATTGCCTCTTTCACACCACAACACTGCAAGCAATGCACATGTTGTCATACTTTCACATGTTTTGTTTTGTGTTAACCAGCCTTCTACAGCCATAGTGTAAGAAAAAAAACACTCCAATACCCCTGGGTGGCAAGTGCGTACATTAATGTCTGTTAACCGCATCATGATTGTTTGGCTCTTTTCACGGTGTACAGAGCCGGTCGGAGCAGCTCTGTACCACGTGATCACTTTATTTGGTTATCACAGCAGTCACATGATGTGATACAGTCAAACAGTGTAGGATTCACATCTGTGAACCCGTCCCTTCCCGTTACAATGGAGGCAGGGGAAAGAAAAGAAACAAATAAATGATTTGCTCTTCTTTTAGTTCCCGATCAGCGGCTACAGCTGCTGTAGGGAACAGATGTTAACACTTTTACCCTCCCCCCTCTCCTTTTCTGCATATGTCAGCAGTGTCTGTATAGTATCCCCTTCACCTCCCTTATCCTTAACATCTGAACATTAAAGCCCTTCACCTCCTCCTCCCTCTGTGTATGACCTGAACATATAATGTATCTAGTGCACCATTACCAAGCTCCATGTATTAACCTCCTCAATACCAGCATGTTTTTCATTTCCAAAAAATGAAGGCAAAAAATTAGATCAACTTGTGGTGTACTTACTTTCGAGAATGGGGTAATTTCAGGAGTGTTTATACTGTCTTGGCAATTTTTATTTGATATGTGTTATAACAGGATAAAAGGTAGTTCAATCTTAAAAAGTGTAAGGGGTTCTTTACTGTTAGAGCAGTAAGTATGTGGAACTCCCTTTCACAGCTGGCAGTTTAAGCAGGAAGTTTAGATAAATGTAATTTTTTTTTAGATGTGTCTCTTAGTGAATGCAATATACAGGGATATGTAGCGATGTATATAGGGAAAATGATAGTGACATAAACACACACACTCGCATTAAACTGAATAGATCAGCATCGTTTTTCAACCTTACCAACCATGTAAGTATGTAACTATGTCACAGAAAGTAAGGGCTAGTTTACACTTGCTTCAAAACAAGGCTTCGGACAGGCTTTGTTAAAGCTCTCTGAACGCCAGTCAAAGCTCCTGTCACTAAATAATATGGTTAGCTTACAGTCCTGTTTACACCTTGCTTTTGCTTGGCGCTTCAATAAGGCTTCAGTGTGGCTTTGGTATGGCTTCAAGGGAGCTTCGATAAGGCTTCGGTGGGGCTTCAGTGGGGCCTCAAGCGAGCTTTGCCATAGACATCTATGAAGGCTTTGAAGATGCTTTGAGGCACCACTGAAGCTACATGAGGTATAATTTTTAACGTGAAGCCGAAGCAAAGGAAAGGAATAGCAAGGTGTAAGCAGGACTGTAGGCTAACCATTTTATTTAGTGACAGGAGCTTTGACTGGCGTTCAGAGAGCTTTAACAAAGCCTGTCCGAAGCCTTGTTGAAGCCGAAGCAATTGTAAATGAGCCCTAAGGGAATACATTTTGCTTAAATTTTTTAGTGTTTTTCCTTTCCAAAGTAACAAACAAAATAACTCAGTGGTTTTTAAATATCACCAATTCAGAGGGTGGTGATAAATGGGGAGTACTCAGAATGGTCAGGGGTGGGTTCTGTGCTGGGACCAATCCTGTTTAATCTGTTCATAAACGACCTGGAGGATAGGGTAAACAGTTCAATCTCTGTATTTATGGACGATACAAAGCTAAGCAGGGCAATAACTTCTCCGCAGGATGTGGAAACCTTGCAAAAAGATCTGAACAAATTAATGGAGTGGGCAACTACATGGCAAATGAGGTTTAATGTAGAAAAATGTAAAATAATGCATTTGGGTGGCAAAAATATGAATGCAATCTATACACTGGGGGGAGAACCTCTGGAGGAATCTAGGATGGAAAAATGACCTGGGGGTCCTACCGTGTTTCCCCGATAGTAAGACACCCCCGATAGTAAGACGTATCGGGAGTGTCAGAGGGGACAGCTAATGTAAGCCGTACCCCGATAGTAAGACATATGTCTTACTATCGGGGAAACACGGGGGATTTGCCTCCAGAGACCAGAGCCGCCGCCAGATGCATGCAGAGTAGCGCAGGAAGCGTCTATCTGTCATACGTTGTCTCTAATGTCACTCAGCGCTGCTCGCTCCCCGGCGGCCCCTCCTCTCTTCTCGTCAATCCCCATTGGCTTGAGACATCATCTGGGATAGACGAGAAGAGAGGAGGGGCCGCCAGGGAGCGAGCAGCGTGACATGAGCAGCGTGACATGAGAGAAAACATATGACAGATAGACGCTTCCTGCGCTACTCTGCAAGTAAGATCCCCAGATGTGCCCTGTAATGTGCCCCATGCCCTGATGCCCTAATGTGCCCCATGCCCTGATGCCCTAATGTGCCCCATGCCCTGATGCCCTAATGTGCCCCATGCCCCATAATGTGCCCAGATGTGCTATGTGCCCCATAATGTGCCCAGATGTGCTATGTGCCCCATAATGTGCCCAGATGTGCTATGTGCCCCATAATGTGCCCTGATGTGCTACCGTATGTGCCCCATAATGTGCCATAATGTGCCCTGATCTGCTACCGTATGTGCCCCATGATGTGCCCTGATGTGCTATCTGCCCCATAATGTGCTACGGTATGTGCCCCATAATGTGCCCCGATGTGCCCTGATGTGCCCCATGCCCTGATGTGCTACCGTATGTGCCCCATAATGTGCCATAATGTGCCCTGATCTGCTACCGTATGTGCCCCATGATGTGCCCTGATGTGCTATCTGCCCCATAATGTGCTACGGTATGTGCCCCATAATGTGCCCCGATGTGCCCTGATGTGCCCCATGCCCTGATGTGCTACCGTATGTGCAGCCGAGGAGGACTACAAGTCCCAACATACCGGGCTGTGGGCTTACAGTTTTTTAGCTGTCAGTGCCCCTTTAACTGCGGGATGCGGACGGTTAGAGCGGGATGAGCGGAGGGATGTGGAGGCCGCGGGAGCAGCAATAATGTTTTCCGTGGTCCATCAGGACCATGGACAACATACAAAACACGCTGTGTGGGATACTGTATGGGGCTGTAACCTTATGGGAGACTGTGATACGGAACCACAAGCAGTGCTTATACCATATGTTTTATATTTTAGCCCCTAGACATGAGCGCTTCCGGTTCCAGTGGTAAAAGGAAGAGTTACACCGTGGAGTATAAAAAAGCGATTGTTGAAGAATCTTGGGGCAAAAATGTAGTGCAGTTCTGCAAGGAGAAAATGTTGGATCACCGACTGGTCCAAAAATGGCGTGCAGAACACACTAACCTGAGTGAAAAAGTGGAGAGCGGAATGGCTAAAAAGCGCAAGATTGGATGTGGTCGGCAACCAATGTATACAGAGCTGGAAAGCCTGGTCTCTGAGTGGGTTGCAGACAGGAGAGCAAAGACATTGGTGGTGACCAGGGCTCAGATTCAGGAATATGCCCTTGCAGTGTTGCCACAGTTTGACATTTCTCCTGAACAATTCAAGGCATCACAGCACTGGGTGGATAACTTTCTTGAACGCAATGACCTGTCTTTGAGAAGATCCACAACCCTCTTTAGATTGGAAGATGCTGAGATTGTTAAACGTGCATTAGCCTACAAGAAGTTTGTGGATGACATTGACTTCTCTAAATACAGTCTTTGCAACATGATCGCCATGGATGAAACTGCCGTGTTCATGGGCCAAGCGGCTCAAACCACCATTGATCAACGAGGTACCTCCTCAGTGTACGTTCCCTCCACCGCTTATGAAAGTGCACGTGTCACCTGCATTTTGACGATTCGTCTGGATGGCACTAAAGCAACACCGCTACTCATTGCAAAGGGCAAGAAGGAGAAGATTGACCGGGTTTCTGGCATTTATGTGCTGGAAACTGAAAAAGCCTGGGCCACACAAGATGTTATAAGAAAGTGGCTTGATTTAATGCTGCCACTTGTAATGCGCGGGAACAAAAGAGGGATGCTGATCTGGGATGCAGCCAGCACACACCGCGCCAAAACCATGAAAAACTTCCTTCATGAGCGGAGAATTGACCAAATCATGATTCCTGCAGGGATGACGGCTTATCTTCAGACTCTCGATATCGCCATTAACAAGCCGTTCAAGGACTATCTGCGTGTGGAAATCAATGACTACATTGAAAACCGAATGGAGAGAAATGTACGTGGGAACTTTGTGAAGCCCAGACTGCCAGAGATTGTTAACTGGGTAAAGAATTCTTGGAATAAGATCACTAACACCTGCGTTGCAAATGCACTGCGAGCTGGCTACCTGGACAAAGCCTGCTCATTTCAGGACAGTGCCGTTGCTACCCATGAGAAATATGGGCCAATGATTCGGCAAGAAATGTCGTCCCGAGAGAGTCCCAAGAAAATCCACAGGAACCTAAGAGTGCGGATGTTTATGATGATATTCCTGAGAATGATGACATGGTTGTCATGGAATAAATCTGTTTTATCTTCCAGTATTCCACTGTTCGTTCTTACCATTTTTCATTGTTTTACATGTTATGCAATGTTGTAACAAGACATTCTTGGCACTTCCTTTTATTAACCTGTTTTGTGGTGAATACAATACTGTTCAGGTTGTTAATAAATGTTAATTTTATGGTTAAAACAAAAAATTCGAATTTTTTTTCCCAATATAAGACATACCCCGAAAGTAAGACATAGTGGGGCTTTTAGGGATAAAAAGAAAGTAAGACACTGTCTTACTTTCGGGGAAACACGGTAGTAGATAATGGGCTCAGCAATGGCATGCAATGCCAAGCTGCTGCTAACAAAGCAAACTGAATATTGGCATGCATTAAAAGGGGATCAACTCCAGAGATAAAACGATAATTCTCCCACTCTACAAGACCAGTTCTGGGCACCAGTCCTCAGGAAGGATGTACTGGAAATGGAGCAACTACAAAGAAGGGCAACAAAGTTAATAAAGGGTCTGAAGGATATTAGATATAAGGAAAGGTTGCGAGCACTGAACTTATTCTCTCCGGAGAAGAGACGCTTGAGAGGGGATATGATTTCAATAAACAAATACCATACTGGTGACCCCACAATAGGGATAAAACGTAAACTACGTAGAGGGTTCTTTACTGTAAGAGCAGCAAGGATGTGGAATTCCCTTCCACAGGCGGTGGTCTTAGCGGGGAGCATCGATAGTTTCAAGAAACTATTAGATAAGCATCTGAATGACCACAACATACAGGGATATACAATGTAATACTGACATATAATCACACACATAGGTTGGACATGATGGACATGTGTCTTTTTTTTACCTCACCTACTATGTAACTATGTAACCAAAAGAAACCTGTTAAAAATGTTTAGAATTCATTGGGTACTTGGGTACATTGTTGCGTGACTGAGTAATTGTCAGTCAAAATAGCAAAGAACCAAAACTATAAAAATGACCTAGTAATGAAGGGGTATTTACAGGCTGGTACTCAAGTGGTTAAACAGCTGATTAAAAATGAATGGGTTTTAATGCACAGCAAAGTATATAAAATGGAGCAGCTCATTTCATTGCACCACAAGGCATAGGACCCCATGTGTTGTGCTGCATGCACACATGTATTTTATAGCCGGGATCCCATTCACAATAAATGGCACCACAACTCACCAACACATGCATTGCAGATGGTGTGATCAGACCCTTAGGGACTTTTAAAAGCTACTTAGATGCTCTGGAATGCCACACAGCAAAGAGAAGGCACGATGCTTAAATAACACATTTGGCTGTATCCATATGTCCCATTGTCACAACTCTCTGAGATGGAAATGTGCCCAAATTTCTGGAGGAGTGCATGTAGACAGGAATTGGCTGAAAGAGGCTGAAGATGCAATGCAGAGGCTGAAACAGGTTTTGTATAAAATTGTTTATGGTGCTCCACGTTTTAGCATGCTAAATAACACCCCGTATAGGTTTGAATCCATAGTATAAGTCCAAGGGCAAGTCCACACAAAAGTGATATTTTAGGTATAGGCATAGCTCCCAACTGTCCCTGATTTCGAGGGACTGTCCCTGATTTGGAGCAATGTGCCTCTGTCCTCCATTCCTCCTTATCTGTCCCTCATTTTGGTCTGATCTATATAGTTGTATATAATTTGCACTTTTTATCTTTCAAAAAGTGTTTCCCAGTGCTAAACCTTTCTTCTAATTTCTAAATTGCTGCATTTGTAAATTTTAAAAGCCAATATAAAGGAATAGTAGTGGTAAAAAAAAGCCCTTGTGGATTTATTTCATCTTTTTTTTGGGTTAATTCTCCTTTAAGGGGGGTGTGTCCTATGTCTACATACATTTGCTAGTAGGTTTGCTACATTTGCTAGTAGGTGTCCCTCATTCCCATTTCAAAATGTTGGGAGGTATGTATGGGTGGAGTCCGGTGGGTTGGGTCACTCCTGGCTTCCTATATGTTTTGGGTACTCCAGCAGTAAACTCTCCTTGCCATGGTTTCCCATTCTTTTCCTGCCCACCTGAGGATTTCTGGCGCTCCCACCTACCTTTGTGTTTTCAACATCTTCTATTGCAAGCTGAATAATATACAGATATTGAAATAATTCAACAGGGAGAGCAGGGCCCCTCATAGGAGCAGCTGGGCAGACACCCAGTTTTGGGATACCATATATACCTTTCACGTCACCATTTTATCTGACATCTGTTACTTCACACCTTGGAAGACCGATTAGCGCTGGAAGTGACTGTGTGCTTTTTGTACCGCCATAGACTCAGTCTGTCCAGACAGTATGACCTAATGTATCACTTGATGACTTGGCACCATCCACAGGCAGCTTAACTCTTCAGTAAGAGACAGAAGTTGAACCTGAATGAAGTTAACAATTTTACTAGGATTTTCAGTCTTTTTAACTGTAAGGCAGCCCATAGATTAATATTTTTTACCTGTTGAAACATCAGAATTTTGATCCATGTATGGCTGGCTCAATTACTTCAGCCCCAGAAGGTTTTGCCCCCTTAATGACCAGGCAATTTTTTGCGATACGGCACTGCATCGCTTTACCTGACAATTGCGCAGTCGCGGGATGTTGTACCCAAACAAAATTGACGTCCTTTTTGTCCCACAAATAGAGCTTTCTTTTGGTGGTGTTTGATCACCTCTTTGGTTTTTATTTTTTGCGCTATAAACAAAAGAAGAGAGATCAATTTTGAAAAAAAGACAGTGGGGGTTATTTACGAAAGGCAAATCCACTTTGCACTACAAGTGCACTTAGAAGTGCAGTCGCTGTAAATCTGAGGGGTAGATCTGAAATCAGGGGAAGCTCTGCTGATTTTATTATCCAATCATGTGCAAGCTAAAATGCTGTTTTTTTATTTTCCTTGCATGTCCCCCTCGGATCTACAGCGACTGCACATTCAAGTGCACTTGTAGTGCAAAGTGTATTTTCCTTTAGTAAATAACCCCCAATATCTTTAACTTTTTGCTATAATAATAATATCATAAAAACTATAATAATAATGTATAAAACATATTTTTTTTCTCAATTTAGACCAATATATATAGTTACATATATGTATATGTATTCTTCTACATATTTCTGGTAAAAAAAAATTGCAATAAGCGTATATTGATTTGCGCAAAAGTTATAGCGTCTACAAAATAGGGGATAGATTACTAGTAATGGCGGCGATCTGCGATTTTTTTTATGGACTGCGATATTGCGGACAAATTGTACACTTTTGACACATTTTTGGGACCATTGACAATTATACAACGATCAGTGCTATAAAAAATGCACTGATTACTGTATAAATGTCACTGGCAGGAAAGGGGTTAACACTAGGGGGCGATCAAGGGGTTAACTGTGTTCCCTGTGTGGGGGTATGGGACTGTCTGGGAGGAGAGAGAGATTGGTGTTCATACTTAGATCTATCTCTACTCCCCCGAAAGAACCAGATCCCGGTTCTCGTTCTGTCACGAGCGATCGCGGGTGCCCGGTGGTCATCGCGCCTACCGTGCACTCGCATCGGCTGTGGGTGCGCCCCTAGCGGCCAAAAGGCGAAGCGACGTAAGGGAACGTCGCTTCGCCCAGCCGTGCCAGTCTGCCACAGTAAAAACAGCGGCAGCTGGTCGGCAAGCGGTTAAGAAAACATTGACCTTCCAAAACCCCATCTTTACGAAGAACTAAAAGTCACTAAAGGAACATGGAAGAAATAGGGTGGGTCCAGCTAGGACTGAACTAACTAGCACTAAACAGGAGGGAAGGTCAGAGAGAGATACCAAATCACAAAGTAAACAAGTTGCAGATGCTCAAAACCACCACTAGATGTTAGCATACTACTGAGAAATAATAATCTGATGCCGTTTGGTACAACACAGGAAAAAGAGGGGACAGAACATTAAATCAAGAGAGATGTATGAAATTGTACAGTGATTTTTCCTCTCCATAATCTACCAAACAGATAATATCATTTTTGGGTGGAGTGACTCCTTAAGAGTAAGTGCTCTTTTGTAGTGTAACAGATAGTATTCCATCCTTGTATTTGCACAGCAAACTGGGGTTTTGAGGTTGACCACCTTTTATTTATCTCACTATGATATATATGTACCTATAACCATTTCATTGCTACTTGTTTTGATTGACGCTTTTATTTTAGGCTCTAAATGACCTCTCCTAAACACGAAGGACCTTGACCATTACAAGTCTTCAAAGGAATCCTTTGAGGATTGAACTACTTGGAAACAAAAAATAATTTAGCTTTTCCTTCCTAACTGTTATTCATATCCCACCATGAGGTCACACTTTCCGCATGATTAGTAGAAGCATTCTGTACGGTCCAGAGGCTTGTGCTGCTAGTAAATAATAATCTTCCCTGAACTGCTTTTAATCATTTACATGATATTAATGTACTAAAATCATTAAAAAATGTAATCGACCCCAAGCCAGGGTACAAAATATAGTTCAGGCTCCAATTATCACTTTCAAAGTGAATGAGCCCCCTGCAGTACTTCTTTTTGAACACAAGGGGGTTCATTTACTAAAACTGGAGAGTGCTAAATCTGGTGCAGCTCTGCTTGATAGTGAATCATCAGCTTCTAACATCAGCTTGTTCAATTAAGTTTTGACAAAAATCCTGGAAGCTGATTAGTTATAATGCAAATCTGCACTAGATTTTGCACTCTCCAGTGTGAGTAAGTCAAACCCAAGATGTCCTTGATTGTCCAGTTTGAATGATGCCCAGCGTCATTCAACCCAGAAAACTGAGGACATACCAAGGGGTTGATTTACTAGGGAAAGGCAAATAGACTGTGCAGTTGCCCTCTGCAAGTGCAGTTGCTCCAGAGTTTAGTAAATGAAATAAGGCTTCACTTTTCAAAGTGTACCCAGTCACGTGCAAGAAAAATAAAAAAAGCATTTTTGCTTGCACATGATTGGATGATGGAAGTCAGCAGAGCTTCTGCGCATTTACTAAGCTCTAGGGCAACTGCACATGCAGAATGCAAATGCACTTTGCAAAGTGCACAGTCTTTTTTCCTTTAGTAAATCAACCCCTATAAATTAATGGACATCACTGTGTTGTTCTTCATTGATATTGGACTGAAGCAGAAATGAGCACTGGCATCAGCACTGAGCTAGCCAGAGCACATGTTGGAAATACCACTGGGTTTGCCCTCTCCGAGTGATGGGTCCACATGCTCCGCTGCTGCCGTTGCCATCTTCTCCGTCACTTTTCCCTTTTCACTTTTCACTTCCTTCAACCTCTGGGAAGCAGTGATTATGTTACTTCAACACATGTGTGTTGGATTTGAATTATCCCAGCATTCAACTAAACTCTCATGTGTTTTATCTAGTGTAAAAAGACCAGTTTTGTAGTCCAGCAGGGACTCCCACTGTAAAAGTGGTTGTAAAGGCTCAAGGTTTTTTACCTTTATGCATGAAGGTAAAAAAACATCAGTGTGCAACAGCCCCCAAATACTTACCTGAGCCCCATCTCAATTAAGCGATGTACATGAGAGCAGCAGCTTTCCAGAGGGTCTTTGTCTCCTCACTGGCTGGGACAGCAGTGGGAGCCATTGGCTCCTGCTACTATTAATCACAGGCAGTGAGCCAATGAGGAGAGAGAGGGGCGGAGCTGTGCTCTGTGTTTGAATGGACAGACAGAGCAGCTGCTTGGGAGTGAGCCTGCTCGGGTTCTTGGCAGAAGGGAGGGGCCAGGAGTGCCGGCCGGGGACCTGAGAAGAAGAGGATCGGGGCTGCTCAGTGCAAAACCACTTTAAACAGCTGGTAAGTATAACATGTTTGTTATTTAAAAAAATAAATCAGCCATTAATATCACTTTAACATAACTTCGACACACCCAACATTTGGTGTGGCATGCTTCTATTATACTCACCCCCTGCTCCATCTCCCCGCCCCACCCCCCATAAAAAGTGGGCAAGGTCAGTAAGGTGTCCCCACATTTAATTTTGAAAATGTGGTACTTTCGGTTCCTATTTAAATAAATAGACCATTGCCACTGGATGAGATATCCCAGTTGGAAGATCTGTCCCTTTTTTAATGTGTCAGGCAAAGTAGACTTTTTCTTTACTTCCAATCCCAGCCACAGTGATCACCAAGAAAAATGGAGAGGGTAACTCTCCCCATTAGGGTCGTAGAGATCAATAAACCTGATAGAGGTTGCAACCCTTCCACACTATATTCAAAAATAACGCTTTTGGCTTTTCTGACAGGTTCCTATTGGTAATTGCATGCCACCGCACCATACATTATTTTAAGACACTCATATGTCTTGAAAATAGGTTTGCAGAAACTGTTGCACATATTTTCCTTTCAGTTATTTCTTCTTCACTCTTCTGAGCCAAACATTATTGACTAGCGTACTGTATTTCTATGAACAGATACGCCTCCAACCATTAATAACAAATCATTCATTGTGTGGTCCCTTTTCCTCTCACAGGTTCTCCAGTCTGAGAAAAACATTTGGTGGGAAATGATTTAACATGCCATAAATCACTAATATGTTCTGGTTGCCAACCCTAACTTATGCAGTGAGTTCAGGAACACTATGCTATTTAAAATGCCCTAAATTCTCACTTTAGCACAACATTACTAAGACTGCACATAAGGCTGGTCATAAACTTGAGCAATTTTTAATTTTAAACTTGTGCCTAAAAAACACTTACCACCACCACCCCACATTCCCACCTCCGACCATCTTCATATGCCCAATTTTTCTAAAAAATAATAAAAAAAAGCTATGGACCTTGGATATTGTCGGGTGGAAATTGGCCATCATCATCATAGCTGAAGGCACCACAGACAATCCTAATTTCATAAGGAACAGAAAAATAAGATTGTTACAGTTCATGATTCATGAGATTGACGGAATGCTTTTGTATTTAGGAAACTTCACAATGTTACAAATTGCAAGCCACACATCTCTTCCAAACACAGGGAAGAAACTTCTTACAGAAGCAGAAAGATGGTCTTTTTTTTTTTTTTTTTTTAGTAAAATTAACTCACTGGACTGGACTCCAGTTGGCAAATTCCCCCATGCTCTTGCTAGTGCCATTCATCTGGCAAAGCCGTTAACACCTTAACCAGCCATAACTGCTAAGGCTCTATGGCCACCCACACATGCCCACAACCAACCTTCAACTCCTCCTCACTTGATGCCTCTACACAAAACAAAAGTCATACCTGAGCCATACCATCACACCCACTCCCCTTATCTACTCAATTTCCAGCCTTACCAGATACACCACATTTACCTGGCAATTTTTTTTTTTTTAAGACACATTTTTGAAGAATAGATAACAGGATAACCATGAGGAATGTACTTGTAATTACAAAAAAATATATCAAATATCAATCAAAACCAGAGGTGAAGATCTGGAGGTAGCAATTAAACAAATCACAATGTTAGCCAAAGAAAGTGGTCCTAGCACATTCAACAAGGATATGTAATTCAGTATACATCGCCAAACATGGATACTCATAATGAATAAAAAAATTAAGAAAAAAACATTTGATGGGGAAGAAAATAAAAATAAAGAAAGAGTCCTGACCACCAAACCGCCAGCCAGAGCCCGGTCCGTCCTCCTCAATGTGGTTGAACTTAAACGAGGACCTAGGGGGACAGGGGGTCAATCAGTGAGGGGGATTTTCGAGATATTCCCAGAGTTCCCCAACCCCATTATGTTTATGCAGGGAGTTGTTAAGGGAAGCAGTGAGGTATTCCATCCTCTACTATACTTGCGTGGAGTTTCATCAGAAAAGAGGGCTCTGTACATTTCCCTTTGAGGGTAACCAGGCATCTAGCTGCCATTAGTATATGCGTCATAAACCTTTTGAAAGATTTAGAGAATGTATGAGGAGATGTTTGAGAGAAAAGGGAATCCAGGGCCCAAAGGGGAATGTATAAGAGAATAGACAGCTTGCCAATAGGGGGTAAGGAGTGGACAACTCCAATATATACGCTGTAAAGTACCCAACTCCCTCCTAAATTGACAACATTGGTTATCTGAAGTGGGGTACACTGACCTAAGCAGTACTGGGGTTATATACCAATGGAAAAGGATTTGGAACTGGGTTACCTTAAATAAAGTGCATATGGAGCTTTTGTAAGCTTGAGACCATATGGCATGCCAGGTTGGAAGAGATAATTTACCTGGCAAGATTTAATTGCTACCCCCTCAACTCCCGCGCCTGGTTAAACCTGGCCTTCAACTTGCTCACCTGCTCCACAGTCACCCTCAACAGCAAAACCAGCCACAAAACACTCTGACCACTTCAATGACCATGCTAGGTTCTTTTAACATTAATAAACACACCACAACCCACACATAATGTTACTCTTTCTATCACTACAAGCTATTTGTGGCAAGGCCCTCACCTTCTCTTCCATGGGCACCATAACTATTGGCCAAATGTAGCAACCCCTCCATAAAAACAACTTTACCTGTGCAAAACAATTCCAAATGTGAAAGGCTCTGTCCCCCACTGCTGCCTGTCACTTTGACCATTGTATACCTCAGGACACACACTGAAACCTGCTATTACCATCACAGTTACCCTGAATGTGTAATCCCATCTGCTGCGATTGTACTCAATGACAACTGATATATTACATTGCTGCTCAGCTATCTGTAACCAAGTACTACCACACTCATCAACCTTGAAATCAAGGTTTCAAAATCATGACCATACCATTGTCATGTGGGTACCCTACCCACTAAGCCACAGACAGAGATACGTTTTGAGTTTTCATGAAACAGGGTGAAAGCTGGTACAACAGAGAGACCACTGCCAACAGCTAGTCTTAATCCCTTGGCTTCACTGCTTTATTCTACCACTTGCTTAACCACTTCAATACCAGGCACTTACACACCTTCCTGCCCAAGCCAATTTTCAGCTATCTGCGCTGTAGCAATTTGAATGACAATTGCGTGGTCATACAACACTGTATCCAAACAAATATTTTATCATTTTGTTCCCACGAATAGAGCTTTCTTTTGATGATATTTGATCACCTCTGCGATTTTTATTTTTTGCGCAACAAATAAAAAAAGACCGTAAATTTTGAAAAAAAAAAACAAGTTTTTCTTTGTTTCTGTTAATTTTTTTTGTAAATAAGTATGTTTTCTTCTTCAATGACAGGCACTGATATGGCTGCACTGATGGGCACCGATGAGGTGGCACCAATGAGGTGGCACTGATGGGGTGGCACTGACGGGCACTGATAGGCGGCACTGATGGGCACTCATAGGCGGCACTGATGGGTACTTATGGGTGGCACGGATGGGTGGCACTAATTGACACTGATAGCCATTGCTGGACATCACTGATGTAATTTGTTACATAATGGTGCCAGTCAGTGTCCATTTGTGGGCACTGATTGGCACAGATTGGGCATTCATTTGCACATGTGGATGGCCATGGGGTACATACCTGGCCATCCACATGTTGCCCCCTTCCCTGGTGGTCCTGGCGGCTTTCCTGGTGGTCCAGTGTGGGCATCCGATGTGGGGGCTGCGCTGATAAGCAATCAGCGTAGACCCACCCTGTCAGGAGAGCCACCGATCGGCTCTTCTCTACTCGCGTCTGTCAGACACGAGTGAGGAAAAGCCGATCAGCGGCTTTTCCTGTTTACATCGTGATCAGCAGTGATTGGACACGGCTGATCAGGTGGTAAAGAGCCTCCGTCGGAGGCTCTTTACCGAGATCGTGTAGCAGTGTGTCAGACTGAGACACTGCACCACTGATCGCCGTGATGCACGCCCCCATGGGCGCGCGGCGGCTGTTATCCTGAAGGACGTCATATGACACCCAGTCAGGATAACTGAACCACCACCCGGCCATCATTTTGCTATAGGCCGGGCAGGAAGTGGTTAACCAACTGAACCACAAACAGACATAACCTACCCTGGGCAAAAATTCATAAATTGCAAAATGTGAGAAAAAAATCTTTGCTATAAGTACATGGCAGTATTTGACTCCAAGCCTTCAAAAACTTCAATTGCAGAGCAATGGGAGACATCTGAATGGACAGTTGCTGACGGGGGTCAAAGTGTTGACACTCACATACAAAGCCGTTGATCTTTTTTCAAATCATGGATTCTCATATGACCAGCTACAAACAGGTTTTAGTGGTTTGAAGAAAATTCCACTTTCCATTCTCTCGATTGAATAAACAAAAAGTTTGAGGCTCAAAATTAAGTTAGAATTTATACTTTAAAGTGACACTAAACAATATCATTATTCTCCAAAAATAATCAAGACACATTCAGTACTCATTGGCCCTGTAATTACATTTTTATCAAATTTTTGTTTTTTTCTCTTCCCCGCTCTCCTATTCTGCCTTTCTACTTCCATTCCCTGCCTTCATTTTCTCCTCTCCTTATTCTCACGCCTTCACTATCCCGCAATATTTCCTTGTACTCTTAAATTCCATCCAACTTTTCCATGCCTTTACAAACTTCCCTTTTTTATTTTCTTCACAATAATATAATTCTTCCAAATTATATATAAAAGCTACCCTTCTAAACTATTGTTTTAATGTTGGGCTTTCCAATGCTTGCCAATGTTTTGGTATCAGGTATTTTGCCGCATTTATTAAATGAGGTATCACTGTTTTATTGTCAGGTTAGTGCTATAAAATAAATACGTTTCTGTATTCTTAAGCATACTCACTCCCATTATCTACTGAATCACCTCTCCTGTATCACCTCTTGCCAAAATTTCAGTATTTTTAAATTCCCATCATATGTGCACAGTTGTTACTTTTATCCCACAACCTCCCCAACAGAGCAGTGATTTCTCTGATATTTATGTACCCTATTAGGTGTTATACACCATCTTGATAGACACTTATAATTTATTTATATCGTATTTACATCTATTGCTGTCCCGTCCACTAATTTCAGCATTTTCTCTTTCTCTTGCTCGCTCCAGCGTGCACCGAGTTCAACTTCCCATTTTCCTAGAAAAGGCAGTACCATTGGTTCCACTATTAAAGTAAGGATCTTGTATATCTGAGATATACCATGCTTCAGTGTCTCCTGTAGACTGAGCAGTTTCTCGAACGGCTCGAATAGATTTTCCCCTGACCTTATTGGGTATGGCAATGTTTTTATAAAATGCCTAAGCTGAAAATATCTTAACTCATCAATCACCAATAATTCACTTTCATGTCTTAATTCCTGAATTGTGCATACCTCTCTCTCTTTCAGAATATCTTTTAATTGTGCATTTTAATCTTTTATCCACACTCCAAATAGTGTCTCATTCCCTAGTAAAAAATAATTGGTTCCTGAAAGTGGAATTAGTGGTGATTTATAGTCCTATTTCTTTTGCTACATTCGTTGTTAACACACTTGTATCTTTAAAAAAAATTACGAAATTGTTGTGGTACCCATATCACCTTATGCAATAGTGTCTTAATCAGTGTATTTTCTATTTTAACCCAACTTTTTTCTTGTGCGTTAAATGTTGTCCAATTTTTAATTTGTGATAGCAAAACTGCATTATAATATCTTTTAAAATCTGGTAAAGCTAATCCTCCATGTCTTTTATCTTTACTAATCACTGCAAACTGAATTCTTGCCTTATAAATTTAAGAGATATAGAAATTTTAATAATTACTGCGCCAGCCACAAAAAACATAAAAAAAATAGCAGCTACATAAGAATGTGACAAGCATAGATGGATATAAGTGGTGAAAAATGTAGCACTAAACAATGTGCACAAATATTGTGATATATGTTAAATAATAAAAAATGACAATAGTAATGAGAAAAATTCAAAAGTCCATCTGTGAATAATGATAAACAATATACAGTAATATGCCCCTGTTGAAGACCCATAGGTTCGAAACGCGTAGGGCTTGGCTCATCACGCTCTACATTGCCTTGCATTTTATATGTGATCACTTTTTTTACCTGTATGCTGGTTTTTAGAAATAAATAACCTTTTTTGACCTACACCATGTGGAATCAATTATTTTTTTTCCACATATCATTCGGATGTGAGTGGCTGTGCTATCTTCTTTGAACCTATCACCAAGATCCAGCTGTGACAGTTTTCTCTTGGAGGTCGACTCGGAGGTCACCCACTGCTCCCCCGGATCCTATTTTGGAGGCTTGGACCATGGTGAGTTCCATACATCTGCCGTTTGCGGCACACTGCCTGTTAGACTCTGTGTCACTGACATTAGAGTCCACCTGTTCTGGTAAGAGCATCCACATCTCATTTCGTTGTTGATGATTTATTGCCTTGATGTTTCTTCAACGGACAGAGTTTTTCCATTCTACTCGTTTGTGAACTCTCATCATCTGGCGTTGGATGCTACAGTTTTTGTTCCACATTGTCAATTTTGTTGGACATTACTGTATATTGTTTGCACATTATCATTATTCACAGATGGACTTTTGAGTTTTTCTCATTACTATTGTCATATTTTTTATTATTTCACATATCACGATATTTGTGCACATTGTTTAGCGCTACATTATTCACCACTTATAAGTTTAAGTATCATCTTCTTTATGGTCTTTAAGTATTCTTGTGGGATATATATTGGGGGGCATCTGAAACTTAAAAAGCATCTTTGGTAGGATTCCCATCTTAATGATGTTTATATGCCCTGTCCAAGAGAGTGGCCTCATTGAGATTTTCCTTATTTCTTCTCTTATCTCATTTAATAATGGAATATAATTTGTATGGTATATATATTTTAAAGATGCCATTAACATTATTCCTAAATATCTTAATTTTTTCTGCCATGTAAATGGGAATTCTCCTTTTAGGTTTTGTTCTTCTTTCCTATCCATATTGATATTTAAAATTTCTGATTTTGTAGGATTACCTTTTAGATTCAATAGTTTCGTCGTAATATTTAAGTACTTTCAATAGAATCCTTTTTAAATCAGAGTTAAGTGGCACTTTAAAGCCCAACTAAGCTTTCCGTTTACATTGGCTAAATATATTCCAAGTGCATAAAAAACAAAAGGTATGGAAAGTCTTACAGTTTGTTTTCCTTAGAAAGAAAATACAGTAGAAAAGTCCATCCCCTGCCAGCATTCTTGTGTGAAAACAGTTGTTTCTCTGAAGAGCACACCCACTCACACACACCCAATGCATTTACTCAAGAGATAAATCTATAATTCTACCACTTTACAAAACTCTAGTATGGCCGCATCTTGAGTATGCCACCAGTTTCTGGGCACCAGTTCTCAGGAAGGATGTGCTGGAATTAGAGGGAGTCCAAAGAAGAGAAACTAAACTAATAAAGGGGCTGGAGGACCTCAGTTATGAGGAAAAACTACACACATTAACCACTTCAGCCCCGGACCAATTGGCAGCCAAAGGACCAGGCCCCTTTTTGCGATTCGGCACTGCGTCGCTTTAACTGACAATTGCGCGGTCGTGCGACGTGGCTCCCAAACAAAATTGGCGTCCTTTTTTCCCACAAATAGAGCTTTCTTTTGGTGGTATTTGATGGCCCCTGCGGTTTTTATATTTTGCGCTATAAACAAAAATAGAGCGACAATTTTGAAGAAAATGCAATATTTTTTGCTTTTTGCTATAATAAATATCCCCAAAAAATATATAAAAAAACGTTTTTTCCCTCAGTTTAGGCCGATACGTATTCTTCTACATATTTTTGGTAAAAAAAAAATCACAATTAGTGATTATTTATTGGTTTGCGCAAAAGTTATAGCGTTTACAAAACAGGGGATAGTTTTATAGCATTTTTATTAATATTTTTTTTTTTTTACTAGTAATGGTGGCGATCAGCGATTTCTATTGTGACTGCGACATTATGGCGGATATATCGGACATTTTTGACACATTTTTGGGAACATTGTCATTTATACAGCAATCAATGCTATTTAAATGCATTGATTCCTGTATAAATGACAGTGGCAGTTAAAGAGTTAACCACTAGGGGGAGGGGAGGGGTTATGGGCTGTGACGTGTGTGTTTTTTTAAACATTAGGGGGTGGGGTTGACGTCATTGATCGGCTTTCCCGATGACAGGAAACAGCTGATCAATGACAGGCGGGGAGAGGTTTGTTTACACAGACCTCTCCCCATTCTTCAGCTCTGTGACCCGATCGCGGGACACCAGCGGCGATCGGATCCGCTGGTCCCGCGGCCGTGGTCACGGAGTTCCCGACCGGGTCGCGAGCGCGCCCCCGGCTAGGCAATTAAACTTTCTGCTATAAAACATACCCAATACAAAAATGTAAAAAAATCTAATTTCTTCATCAATTTAGGCCAATATGTATTCTTCTACATATTTTTGGTAAAAAAATCCCAATAAGTATATATTTATTGGTTTGCGCAAAAGTTATAGCGTTTTAGCGTTTTTTTTTACTAGTGATCAGTGATTTTAGCAGGACTGCAACATTGCGGTGGACAAATGGGACACTAAGGGGTTGATTTACTAAAGGCAAATGTACTGTGCACTTTGCAAAGTGCAGTTGCATTCTGCAAGAGCAGTTGCTTCAGAGCTTAGTAAATGAGCAGAAATTCTGCTAACTTTCATCATCCAATCATGTGCAAGATTTTATTTTCCTTATTTATTTTCCTTTCAGCTTTACCTCATTTACCAAGATCTGGAGCAACTGCACTTTCCAAAGTGCACAGTCTATTTGCCTTTAGTAAATCAACCCCTAAGTGACACTTTTTGGGGACCAGCGACACTAACACAGTGATCAGTTCTAAAAAAAATGCACTCTCACTGTACTAATGACACTGGCAGGGAAGAGGTTAACATCAGGGGCGATCAAAAGGTTAAAGCGCTTGTATACCCTTAATTACAACTTGCACCTACAGGTAAGCCTAGATTAAGGCTTACCTGTAGGTACAAGAAATATCTTCTAAACCTGCACGGTTTAGGAGATATTTGCAAAGAAAGTTTTACAACGTTGTCTGCGGCTCATGCGCGCCGTAGACAACGGTGCATTTACAGGGTTAATCTCCATTCACAACTATGGCTCGCCGCAGTTGAAGTTTTCCGCGTGCATGTGCGGAGCGACGTCTTCGCTGCTCTGGACAATCACAGCGCCGCAGCGGCGCTGTGATTGGCCGGAGCGGCGATACCCGGAAGGGTATCTGTGGAGAGATGGCTGCGGCTGGAGGGGGAGAAGAGGACGGCGTCGGGGGCCCGATCTAAGGTAAGTGATGCATAATGAGCTAGTATGCTAGTCATACTAGCTCATTATGACTTTGTCTTGCAGGTAGTTTAACCATTTGCCTACCAGGCACGAACACCCCCTTCCTGACCAAGCCATTTTTCAGCTTTCAGCGCTGTTGCATTTTGAATGACAATTGCGCGGTCATGCAACGCTGCACCCAAATAAAGTTTTTATCATTTTTTCCCCACAGATAGAGCTTTATTTTGGTGGTATTTGATCACCTCTGCGTTTTTTATTTCTTGCGCTATAAACAAAAGAAGAGGGACAAGTTTGAAAAAACACAATATTTTTACTTTTTATTATAATAAATATCCAATTTTTTTTTTTTTAAACAAATTTTTTTCTCAGTTTAGGCAGATACGTATTCGTCTACATATTTTTGGTAAAAAAAAATCGCAATAAGCGTATATTGATTGGTTTGCGCAAAAGTTATAGCGTCTACAAAATAGGGGATAGATTTATAGCATTTTTATTATTATTTTTTTTTTTACTAGTAATGGCGGTGATCTGCGATTTTTATCGTGACTGCGACATTGCGGCGGACATATCGGACACTTTTGACACATTTTTGGGACCATTCACATTTATACAGCGATCCGTGCTATAAAAATGCATTGATTACTGTATAAATGTGACTGGCAGGGAAGGGGTTAACACTAGGGGGCGCTGCAGGGGTTAATATGTTCCCTATGTGAGTGATTCTGTGGGGGGAGGGGACTGACTGGGGGAGGGGGACCGATCGGTGTCCCTATGTACAAGGGACACACCATCGGTCTCCTCTCCTCTGACAGGACGTGGATCTGTGTGTTTACATACACAGATCCACGTCCTGCTCAGTTACTGGGCAATCGCGGGTGCCCAGCGGACATCGCGGCCGCCGGGCACGCGCATTGGGTCCCCAGCGACGCGGCGGGCACGAGCGGCGCGCGCCCCCTAGTGGCCGAAAACTTAGCGCCATTATATGACGGCGGCCCGCCACAAGAGCCGCACCGCTCCGCCGTCAATTGACGGTGGGCGGTCGGCAACAGGTTAAAAAAAACCCACCAAAAACGGGTATACAACCGCTTTAAGTGTGCTCCTAGGGAGTGCCTTCTAACTTCTAGGTTCCAATCGGAAATTCCGATCGTCTGTAGCAATTCCGACGCACGAAAAATTCCTATGCATGCTCGGAAACAATTCGATGCATGCTCGGAAGCATTGAATTTAATTTTCTCGGCTCGTCGTAGTGTTGTACCTCACCGCGTTCTTGACGGTCGAAAGTTCAGAGAACTTTTGTGTGATCGTGTGTATGCAAGCCAAGCTTGAGCGAAATTCCGCTCGTGTGTACGGAGCATTAGAGACATAAATGCATACGCACAGCCACACAGGTGAAATTTACGTCTTTATGCAGCCTTACTGACTATGTAACACCCACTGCTGAATCAGAGTTAGAGCTCTCCAATCAGCCTGAAGCATAAGCTGTGCTGCAAAGTTATAAGTCTGACCCGGCAGGGGGTGTGCCATACATCTGCAGAGAGACCACTGCTTATACACAAAGAGCTTGGGTCCTTTCTGCAGGCTTTCTACTCGCACTGTATTTTCTTTCTCAAGATAACAGTGTAAGACTTTGCACACCTTTTTTTATGCACCTTGAATGTATTTAGGTAACGTAAACTGAAAGTGCAATTGGGATTTTACATAATTTCTTACATGCAAACACAAAATGAGCATGCATTGATCATGCATTGAAAAAGAGGACCTGTAGCCTTTACAACATATACATGCAAAACGATCAGCTGAAAGTAAATGATGTGTCAAGGGTTTTAAAAATGTATAGTATCTATTATGTACATCTTGTAATTATATGTATACTTGTGGACCTCTTCTGAAGTTAATAGAAGGTTTCTTTATACTCACCTATGAGCATAACGGTGTACATGGATGACAATTTCTATAAAACACTCTGAGACCCCTTCTGCCTATGGATAGAATTTTAGCCAGATCTCTTCTTGCACTTAGTGAGTTTTTTTACCCTATAATGAGTATAATGAATTTACCCCTTCTTACCCCTATAATATATTCTGTGTGACTGCAAGCTATAGACTTTTAACAGTTACTTATCATTTCAAAGACCAAAATGATGGCCAAAGACAAGGTCATTTTTGGACTAGTAATTTGGGAATATTGCCATGTACATTATTGATTCATGTGAATTGGGATTTTGTAATGATAGGTTCCAATTTTATCGGAAACCAAACGCAATAAGTGCAAAAAGAGATCTGGCTAAAATTATATCCATATTCAGAAGGGGTCTCGGAGTGTTTTCCAGGAATTGTCGTCCATGTACACCGTTATGCCCACGGGTGAGGATAAAGAAATCTTCTAATTACCTTGGGAAGAGGTCATGCATTGAAATGTGTCAGTATTATCCCAAGCAGAGAAGATGTGATCTTGATCGCAACTAACAATCCCGGCCCTTTCCATCTTCAGTGCCTGTGTCAGGGTCCAGATCTGAACCTGAGACATCTGTGGTGTCTGGCTGTGGAATCCTGAGATGCTGGACAGCTCCCTGGCTGATCTCTGAGGACAATCTTGCCTTGTCTCTTGTTTCTGGTGAACCTTGAACTCTTTGCTTCTCTCATGAACTTCCTGATTTAAGCCATGTTTCTGCACTTCCTGTTTGCCGGATTATTGTGCTCTCTCTCCAGCAGATATCCTGCTCCTTTGCATACCTGCAGCTGTCCTTATATCCACTAACATTTGTTATTGATTTTTGGCTTGTTCCTGGACCAAACTTTCTCTTAATCCCAGCCTGCAACCACTTGTTACTGAATTTGGCTTGTTTACTAACTATGCTTTTGCTTGATTATAGCCCTACCTGCTATATTTGCTACTGGACTGTGACCTGGTACTAACACATGGTAAAACTTATCTCTACCATCAGGAGCTCTGGTGAGTATCGGTTAGTGCTTAGACCCCACACCTCAGGTGAGCCCATGTCATCTGCCAGGTGACCTGCTTGTGTACTCATCTTTTTGGTCAGTGGGAGCCTCTCTATTGCTATAGCTACTGGTCTACAAGCCTGACCCCTGACCTTGTGAGCCTGTTTGGACATATTTAACTTCCGGGGGTGTTCAGAAAGATGGCAAAATGTATGTGAAGAGACTTATCTATACCTGCTTCTCAGTCAGTATAGTTTAACCACTAATTCTTACTCGGGCTTACTCATGTGAATGTTACATTAGGTTACAGAACAAAAGCGATATACAAGCAAAACAACAATCTCCTGCGTCCTGATGTTTCCGGCAATGGAGGACCTTAGGTCTTTGACAACTTGAAACTGGGCAAGACTTTGCAGCTTCCTGAGGACTGGGGAAGACTGGGGAGGCTATGAAGAAGAGGTTACCTACTCTTGAAATGTGTCAGCCATTGGAAGTGTCTTCCCTATGTCAGAGAGTGTGAGTCACTATGGATATTGATGAGCTTGATATCATGTGCAGTTTGTAAATACACATCTGTTTCATTTCTTTCATAAAAATAGTTTTTAAGGCAATACGCAAGGCTGATGCGCCCTCTGTTTTTGTTTTTTCTAGTACAGAACAAAAGTGCCTACATGCCATTGCATGTCAAGAATTGCTGATGTTTTTAGGAAAAATTGGTTGATTTTTGTAAGGTCAATCAAACTTTTAACTGTATATATTAAAAATTGGATACATCTTTACTTATATATATATATAGTAATATGTAAATTTCTTCTTCCAGAGGCAGAAGTATTTGTAACTTTGTATGCCATTATATGCTTATTTTTGTGCTCATATAGCTGCAACAGCAGCAGAACAATGCTAAAGGGTGTGCATGAATTAAAATCTTATGAAAAACAGCGGGTGTTACTTGAAGAATGATTTAGCAGAGGTTTTATGCAAATTACAGTTCATTTAACTAAAATACATTCTGTTCCATACAAAAATATATGCAAACTGTTACACAAGAGCCTCTTCATTGAAAATAAGGTGGAAGGAAAATGGTTTGAGAGTACCTACAATAAATCTGACTGCGGGTAATCCAGCACATGGCAGAGATTAACCGATCAGCTTAAGCAATGGAAATTTTGAGTGGATTACACTCCAATTGGGTTTTTTGTTGTACAATTTTGTTATTGGTGAATAATGTTACCATCAATAAATTATAGTTGACAGCAGACAGTTTTACATTTTGGTGTCAGAGTGACTTTTGAACCACAAAATGTTTGAAAAAGTACACTCCAGGCAAAACTGAAAATTTAAATGGTCATGTACCCAGGGCCGGTGCTAACACTAGGCAAAGTAGGCAGCCGCCTAGGGCGCAATACTGCCTAGGGCGCCTGGCCACTGGTGTTCCTACTCTCTTCTCTCTGCAGCAAGCAACTACGTCTCAGCATCTGCAGGCAGCCGCCGCTTGAGGACTGTGTCTGTGTCCCGACTCCCGAAAGAATGGAAGCAAGCAAACATTCATTGATGGGTGCTGGTGAGGCTGCATTTGATGGGCGTTGATGAGGCTGGATTTGATGGGCACTAGTGAGGATGCATTTGATGGGTGCTGGTGGACTGCATGGGCAGGGCAAAGGGGGTGGAGTCAGGGGTGGAGCCAAGGGGGCCGCAAAATGAGGTTTCGCCTAGGGTATCAAAAATCACTGCACCGGCCCTGCATGTACCCATTAGTCATCTTTCATATGTATTGGAGTTTCCATTGCAACTTTTTAGTTCTTGATATTTTTTAACAAATTAAAGATCCAGGGGAGTGGACCCTTTTCGTTAATTACTGTGGCCGGTGTGTATACATGGCAGCTCAAATGTAAAGATCAAATTCTCTCTTGTTCAATGAGATCTTATTTTTTAACCGCTTCCCGACCGCCCACTGCATATATACGTCAGCAGAATGGCACGGGCAGGCAAAACCACGTACCTGTACGTGGCCCTTTAAATGCCTGCACGTGGGGCACGCTCGCGACCCGGTCGGGAGCTCCGTGACCCCGGCCGCGGGACCAGCGGACCCGATCGCCGCTGGTGTCCCACGATCGGAGCTGAAGAACGGGGAGAGGTTTGTGTAAACAAACCTCTCCCCGCGCTTCCTACTCTGCCTGTCATTGATTGGCTGTTCCCGGTCATGGGGAAAGCCGATCAATGACATCAGACGTCAGCCCCGCCCCCTAATGTAAAAAAAACACACACACACGTCAGAGACCATAACCCCTCCCCCTAGTGGTTAACTCTTTCACTACAACTGTCATTTATACAGGAATCAATGCATTTAAATAGCATTGATTGCTGTATAAATGACAATGGTCCCAAAAATGTGTCAAAAATGTCCGATGTGTCCGCCATAATGTCGCAGTCACAATAAAAATCGCTGATCGCCGCCATTACTAGTAAAAAAAAAAATATTAATAAAAATGCTATAAAACTATCCCCTATTTTGTAAACGCTATAACTTTTGCGCAAACCAATCAATAATCGCTAATTGCGATTTTTTTTACCAAAAATATGTAGAAGAATACGTATCGGCCTAAACTGAGGAAAAAAAATGTTTTTTTTATATATTTTTTGGGGATATTTATTATAGCAATTTTTTTTTCAAAATTGGCGCTCTATTTTTGTTTATAGCGCAAAAAATAAAAACCGCAGGGGCGATCAAATACCACCAAAAGAAAGCTCTATTTGTGAGAAAAAAAGGACGCCAATTTTGTTTTGGAGCCACATTGCACGATCGCGCAATTGTCAGCTAAAGCGACGCAGTGCCGAATCGCAAAAAGGGGCCTGGTCCTTTGGCTGCCAATTGGTCCGGGGCTGAAGTGGTTAACTTTGAAAACAAAAAGGAATCCACTTTTTTTTAATTGATGGATTTTTATCAGCTGATATAACTTCAGGTAAAATGGAAACTTTAAAGGGTATTGTACCCATTAGTTATCTTTCAATTAATATACATGTATTGGTTTTTTCATTTCAACTTTTCAGTTATAAATAATATTAAGGGAATTAAAGATCCAGGAGAACGGACACTTTTTGTTACTACTGCGGCTGGTTTGCAGACTTTGTGACTCGGCTGGTTTTTAGAGATCTTGATTTTCCAATTTTGAAAAATAAAATAAAAAATAATGATGGATTTTTATCAGGTGATTAAAAATCAGAGTCATCTATTGGAACTCTTGAACCTCAAGGAATTAGAGAAACCAGAATTCTGCCTGTTGTACTCGCAAACTTGCCATTTTCAGACAGTTAATAATCATAAAGAAGGACGTCAGATATATTTAGATATACAGTATTTAGCCTCATCTACCATGGTACCTTTTTGAGAACTATCTATTTTGCCTCAAAGCAACCTATCGGATGCAAGCCTGTATAGCACCAGTTAGATCATATGAACCCTAGTTTTTCTGTGGGAAAATACAGAAATGTTCTTATCCCAGAAAAGAGCCCTGCAGAAAAATAAAGACTAGAGGCATATGGACAAAAGTCATCATCTTATTGAATGAAGAAGTGGTCCAAAGACCCATAGAAAAATAAAATATTATAAATTCACCAATCCAGAAAATGACCTTGTGCTATGACCTCCATAGATCAGACCCAAAGGCAGCTGAGGGGTTCAGCTAGTGCTACTGGTACCTGAAGCCCCACTCACACCTGAGCGTTTTGTAGCTCGAAGCTCCAAAATGTTCAACTTCCAAAACACCATGTATTTCAAAGGTGACTGTTCCCATATGAGTCTGAAGCTCCATGAGCTACTTTTGTGCAGATTTGGGCATTTCAGGCATTTTAAGACCACTTTCACACTGAGGCGCTTTTCAGGCGCTTTCACGCTAAAAACAGCGCCTAAAAAGCTCACGAAAACTTATTTCCATTAAAATCAATGAACACTTTCACACTGGGGCAGTGTGCTGGCAGGGCTGTGAAAAACTCCCCTCCCCATTGAAATGAATGGAAAGCTCTTCAAAGGCGCCTGAAAAGCTCTTCAAAAGCGATCAGTGTTTTTACTGGCAGTTTAGAAGCGATTCAGTGTGAAAGTGGCCTTAAAGTGGCTGAAAAGTCAGAAGGTTTTTTATCTTAATGCATTCTATGCATTAAGATAAAAAACCTTCTGTGTGCAGCAGCCCCCCTAATACTTACCTGAGCTCATCTCGATCCAGCGGTGTGTGTCTCGGCTGTCATTGGCTGAGACGGCAGAATGGTGCCATTGGCTCCTGCCTCTGTCAAAGTCAGTGAGCCAATGAGAGAGAGAGGGGTGGGTCCAAACTGCGTCTCAGTGTCTGAATGGACACACAGAGCAGCGGCTTGGCTCATGCGCCCCCCATAGCAAACTGCTTGCTGTGGGGGCACTCAGCAGGAGGGAGGGGCCAGGAGCATCGGTGAGGGACCAGAGAAGAGGAGGATCTGGGCTTCTCTGTGCAAAACCATTGCACAGAGGAGGTACAGTGCCTTGAAAAAGTATTTATACCCCTTGAAATTTTTCACATTTTGTTATGTTACAACCAAAAACGTAAATGTATTTCATTGTTTTTTTTTTGTAATAGATCAACACAACGTGGCACATAATTGTGAAGTGGAAGGAAAATGATAAATGGTTTTCAAAATTTTTTACAAATAAATATGTAAAAAGTGTGGAGTGCATTTATATTCAGCCCCCTTTACTCTGATACCCTTAACTAAAATCTAGTGAAACCAATTCCCTTCAGAAGTCACCCAATTATTAAATAAAGTCCACCTGTGTGTAATTTAATTCAGCATAAATACAGCTGTTCTGTGAAGTCCTCAGGGGTTTCTTAGAGAACCTTAGTAAACAAACAGCACCATGAAGGCCAAGGAACACACCAGACAGGTCAGGGATAAAGTTGTTCAGAAGTTTAAAGCAGGGTTAGGTTATAAATAAATATCCCAAGCTTTGAACATCATCCGAAAATGGAATGAGTATGGCACAACTGCAAACCTACCAAGACATGGTCGTCCAACTAAACTGACAGGCCGGGCAAGAAGAGCATTAATCAGAGAAGCAGCCAAGAGGCCCATGGTAACTCTGGGGGAGCTGCAGAGATCCACAGCTTGGGGGCAGAATCTGACCACAGGACAACTATTAGTCGTGCACTCCACAAATCTGGCCTTTATGAAAGAGTGGCAAGAAGAAAGCCATAACATGATTAGAAAATCAACATTCTTATCCAGGGCGGTCATGAGGACGTGGCGCTCCGCAGTTGGGGGAGGGGCCTGAACATGCCGCTACTGCCGCTACTGACGAGAGCGAGAGGGAGATCCGAGACATGCCGAGGACACTGAGCGGGCGAGCAGCGTGAGAGGCTGCATAATGCTCACAATGTGCCGGCAGTCTAATGTGGAGAACCGCACTGGACCCTGACCCTCTCGCGCCCGCCCCGCTCGTCCCCCTCATCCCGCTTGGCTCCACGAGGCAGTGAGACCACAGCGCAGCTATCCCCCAGGAGGTGACGTACATCAGCTGCAACGCTGGGTTACCAGGCACTCTCACCCCTGTGTGCTACCTTAGAAGCGACGATGCGTGGAAGAGCCGTGCTTGGGCTCTCCCTCCCCTTTGCTCTCCCAGCACTCCCCCCCCCCCCCCCCCAGTTCCCCCAGTCAAATTTTATTTTTGCTGCTATACACGGGATCTGTGAGCTACAGGACAAGACAGCTTTCAAAGAACCGGAGGAACCCCTGGAGTCTGGAGTAGTGGACACTAAGAAAGGATCCACAGCAGGAACAACAACTGTTTAAAAGGTCAGATGCAACACTGAGAAGGCATAAGGTACCGTAAAATCTATATTGACTGTGTGACTACAGGACAGTACACTGTTATGCAAACAAAGTTGGCCGGTCAGCAAAATAGACTCTAAAAAACAAGGGATACCTAACACTGTGGCCTAGAAACAATACGCTGATAAGCCGATATGATGCTAATTAGGATGCACTGTATATAAACAGAAAGGGATGTATGTGCAAAAGGTCTGGTGAAATTGTCTAAAGTGTTGTGAAGACGGAGGAAGTCTCTTGTTCCCTTTTTTTTTTTTTGCATCTCTTTTTATCGGTAAATGCTCACTCAATGCAAAGGGAAAGAGAAAAAAGGAGTATGTGAGACCACAGGACAACAAGGCTACAGAGAAAACTGTTTAATGTAACTAAAAGCCAGTAAACACCTGAGTAATCCGGAGGATATGAAAGTACTGCCAGGTTTATGCATGTGAAGCAAGCTTAAGATTAAGACTTGGGTCCCTGCCATATCAGAATATACCAAAATACAACTACAGGACAGTACGCTCAACTCTGCTATACCTTGCTGGTCCCCCTTTTTTTTTGTCGCCTTGTCTTTCTTTTTCCTCCTTTTTTTTTTTTCTCTGAAGGATATCTAGGCCTACAGAGTACAATGAAATAGGCTAAAGTGTTTATATATTTCATTACGTATAAGCTGGCAAAATGGACTTATGGAAAAGAAAAAAAAGAGTTTTTTACTGCTGTTCTTGAATAATATGCTGACCTATCAACATGTAGATGAAAAGAGGCATTGCCTATACAAGTTTATACGAGCTTGATATTGAACTGTGAATTTCTTTGAAAAGTTTCGAGAGGAGTGAGGAGGTCTTCTCTTTTTCCTTTTTTTTTCCTATTTATGTCTGTTTTCTCACTGAACCCAGAATAATGAGCCAACATATATAACCATACCCCTTTAAGAGGGAATCTAAATCAGAACCGCCAAACTGTATATGTTGCATCAATCTGCCTAGCAGAGAGGGTAAACTGGTGGGTGAACTGTTTTGCATCAATCTGTCTAGCAGAGAGAGTGAACTGGTGGGGGAAAAGGAAAGAGGGGGCGAGGGGAAGATTTACAATACCCCCTGGAACTACTGGTCATCATACGGAAGCTGGAAAAGGTGAGGTAGTCCTAGTTTGGCTTCTACCGATAAATGCAGACGGGATTAGTACCGAAAGCGTAAAACCTGGCTTCTACGAGGATTCTACTAACTTCTTCTAACTAAGAAGTAAGATAAGAACCCTTGGAAACCCCAAAATTGGCGGACGACAACAGAATTTACTAGTAAGGGAAAACGGGCTTGGCCCAGAAAAACTTGAAAATCGTTAATTTTGTGAGCACTTAAACCAAACACACAATCAAAAAGGAGTAAGAAGAGGAGGAGAAGGGAAGAAAAAAAGAAAAAAAAAAAGAAAAAAAAAAAGCTCAAAACAGGGTAAAAGAATAAGAAGGAGAAATAAAAACAAAAAAAATACTATGACAGGAAGAACAACGAGAGGAAGTGAGCACAAAACATCAAAAGGGCAATTAAACACCTCCACGATTAAACAATATATGTCTAAAGTGGCAAGCCCTAAGGCCGCAAAAACAGGGAAACAACCTGACGCATAAGTTGAGAAAAGTGAAGATATCGAGAAAAGTAAGAGAGAACTCCTGGCTCAAAGTAAAGAGACAAGCATGGAAAAAAGTGCATCGGGAGGGAAAGACACAACAGACCAAACCCCAACGAAAGTTGAAATGATGGAAATGTTCTCAAGGCTCGAGAGTGTCATAAAGGCAGAAATATCTTCGCTACGTGTTGATATGGGACATCTGCTAAAGCGAGTCGAGGATATAGAGGAAAAATCAGATAACCAGGCCCAGCAAATTCACATACTGAATGAAACGGTCAAATCAATGAAATTAGAACAGAGGAAAATCGCATACAAATTAGAGGACCAAGAAAACCGAAATCGCAGGAAAAACCTGCGAATCCGAGCAGTCCCAGAAGAGAGAGGAGAAGATCTAACGAAAACGATGAACGCTATTTTCAGCCCTATCTTAAATAAAGGAAAAGAAGAGACCCTCAGAATCAAAAGAGTCCACAGACTGAGAAAGCCAAAAAATATTGCAGAAGACAAGCCAAGAGATATAATCATAAGATTTCAGGCCTATACCAATAAAGCAGCAATATGGACGAGTTTGCGAGGAGGACCCCCTATAAGATTCGGAGGAGCAGAGTTACAAATATTTACAGATCTGGCCCCTGAGACATTGGCGAGAAGACGCCTACTAAAACCCCTTCTGGGGCAGATGCGTGAACAAAACATTAAATACAACTGGGGGTTCCCGGCATGCCTAATTGGCACTAAAGATGGAAGATCAAAGGTTTTACAATTCCCTGAGGACCTGAATGAATTCTGCAACCAGTTGGGTCTACGACCCTCCACCTTACCAGGATGGGGGGGGGACTCGACGGGTGTTGGGGAAGACCTGCCTGGGTCCTGAGATAGAGAAAGAAAGGATGGCGGGGGATCAGTGATGGGGGGGGCTGGGAGGGATGGGGGGGAGATGTCTAAGTAAGAGAAGTAAAGAGTTAAAAAGCGGAGGGGGGTGGGGGGATCGGGGTCTAAGAGGGGAAAAAAATAGATTTATAAAAAGGTCACTTTTGCCCGGGATATACGAAGAGTTAGGGATGGAAAGTGGTGGGCATGGTTGGAGCGCCACCCCAAGGAAGGAGATACCCAGGGGGGCGAGGGTAGAATTCCCACTGGGATGTCTCGGGCCAGGAAGTGGTCAAGGGGGAGGTGGGGGGAGGGGGGAGGGGAAGGATGGGAGGGTACCAGGGCAGGTTTCACCAAGGAAAATATTGTTTACAATAAAGGGAAAAGAGAAAGAGGCATAAAGGGAAAAGAGAAAGAGGCAGGTCCTTCATGAAGAACAACATAAATATATTAAAATATAATGTAAGAGGCGTTAACGCCCACAGAAAGAGATATAAAATCTTAGAAGAGTTGAGGCATTATAAAGCAGGAATTGTGTTCCTACAGGAGACCCATATATCCCAAGAAACAAATGTTAAACTTTTCTCAAAAGACTTCCCGACCTGGTATTATGGGGATTCTCCTATTGCAAGAGCTAAGGGAGTGGCGATTGGTTTCGCTAAAATAAATACTTTTACTTTAATAGATAGGATAACAGACCCAGAAGGGAGATACCTCTTCCTGAAAGGTAGACTAGGAGAAAGAATGGTCACATTGGCCAATGTTTATAGCCCGAATCAAAACCCCATCGGATTTCTCAAACATACTTTGAGAAAGCTGATGGACTTCAAAACAGGGGATCTGATCCTAGCAAGAGACCTGAATTTTTGCATGGACCCAACGATCGACAGTACGTCCCGGGTACAGGGGACAAGTAAAGCAATGCTAAATCTGATTAAACAAAAAATGCATCAATATCAACTAGTAGACGTCTGGCGGGCGCAACATTTAAGATCACGTGATTACACTTTCTTCTCCCCTGTACACGGGACGTACTCGCGATTGGACTACTTTTTGATAGAACATAAGTTACTAGAACAGATTACTATAACAAATATTGAAATAGCGACGATCTCAGACCATTCCCCAGTAACAATGAAGATGGAAATCCCAGGCCCCTCAAGACAACCCTATACATGGCGATTAAATGAGGACCTTCTCCAAAACAAGAGGATAGTAGCCAAAATACAAGAGGAAATAGAACAATACTTCAAAACTAATGACACTGGAGATGTCTCAGGAGCCACCCTATGGGAGGCCCATAAGGCCTACATTAGA
Organism: Lithobates sylvaticus; assembly: GCA_028564925.1. NCBI lineage: Eukaryota > Metazoa > Chordata > Amphibia > Anura > Ranidae > Lithobates > Lithobates sylvaticus. Next base: position 164,339,056 of record CM053033.1, on the reverse strand, counting down.
GGGGTTCTCATTTCCATTGCGACCGGGGAAAAAGTAGAAAGGGAAAAAAGAAGGAAGGCCCTGTCAGAGGATATTTTGAGACTCGAACAAGAGCACAAACAACACAAGGGCCTACATCAGGAGACATTTCATCAGCTGGTTTGTAAAAGAGAGGAACTTGGGGATATTATGGACCAGGAGATAAATAAAACCTTCCATAGATTGGCTAAAGAAAGAGCCCTGGGGGGGAACAAAATGGGCAAGTATCTGGCAAATATGTTGAGGGAAAAAAAAGAAATCAACTTTATTGAAAAAATCCAAAACAAAAATGGGGAAATATTGTATAAAACCAAAGAAATCGCAGAAGAGTTCAGAAATTACTATAGAGCCCTATATTCGATAAATCAAGAGGGGAGTAAAGACAAAAAAGGAGAGAAAACCACGGAATTTCTGAGTAAAGCTAAACTACCCCAGATTTCATTAAGTGATAGGGCTCTTTTAGATAGACCAATAACAGAAGAAGAAATTGGCAAAGCGTTAAACGACTCTGCCCCAGGAAAAAGCCCAGGCCCGGATGGGTTCATGATCTCATATTTTAAAATTTTTTGAGAGATATTAATCCCTAGATCGCGGGGGTCACTGCGGCGATCGAGTCCGCGGGGACCGCGATCGGACTCACGGGGGTCCCGACCGGCGCGGGAGCGCACCGGGAGCGCTCCCGATGGCACGGACAGGCTAAAGGAGGGACTTATATATACGCCCTCCTGCCTGTACGTGCCATTCTGTCAACGTATATCGTCGTGCGCCGGTCGGCAAGTGGTTAAGCACTTACACTGATTTAAAAAAGAACACTGAGTTAGTTAGTTGGAACTTAATGAATGGAGGTACCTACAACTAAAGCATTTTATAGAGAGACTTCCCTCCCCTGTAAGGGAGATGAACGAGCTGAGACCTCTCGAGTTACTTTGCGAGAGGGGGAAGTCCCGCAACAATATAGCTCGAATATACAAAGTCTTAAAAAGTGTAGGGGAAGAGGTCCCTCCATACGTTAAGAAATGGGAAGTAGAAATAGGGACACAAAGAAATAAACAAATTTTAGGTAAAAATTTTCAATTAACACACGCTTTTATTTTCAGCAGTTCCCCTACTGGGGAGATTCACCCTCTCTATTTGTACTGCTGACCATTGTCACACAGAATGTGACTCACTGTCACCCAGCAAACAGGCAATGAGAGGAAATCTTCTAACTGTGACAACCATTCCGGGACATCTGTCTAAAGCCTGGTACACTAGCCAACTTTCGGTACGTCTACTGCTGTCTGTTCAAAAGAAGCCAGCCTAATGACTGGCTTCTGTCAAACACTCTTACTGGAAAACCAACATTCAACGGCTGCAAGAACTGATTAGTGTATTCTGGCAAGTGTGAGTCTCCCCTGTCAGAATACAATAGTAAAGCAGGAAAGATCCTGCATCACATTGTTGTGTTGATACAGGGTTCTGTCTTTTTTTTTTTTTTATTCAATCCCCTGGCTGAACGAAAAAAAACAAAAAACAAAGTGTATACCCAACTTACGAAGAAGAGAATTGTCTCTTACTTTGAAGAGATTTCCTCCCACTTCCTTTTGCTTCTCTGGGGCAAGAATTAAAGAGAAATCTCCTCAATGAGATAAGGGCAGCAAAAACTAAAAAAGAAAAAAAATACACGACTGGAATATGACCATTCTCTACCAAAACGAAATAAAAGTTGCCCAAAGGAACATTCTAAAACACTGTTTTTCAACCAAGTTCTGAGGAGCACAAGGACAAAGCATCTCCATAACTGCACCTCTTCTTGGATGTTCCCGATCTTCAGTGGTCAGGACCTACCAATAGTGGCTCAAGGAGAGGAAACCAGTGAAGCGAAGCAGAGACAGGGTCATGGGCAACCAAGGCTTATTGGTGCATGTGGGAAATGAAGGCTGTCCCATGTAGTCCAATCCAATAGAAGATCTACTGTAGCTCAGTATGCTGGAAATATTAAAGTGGAACTGCAGGCTAGATCTAAGTTTCAAACAGCTTCCACCTCCTCCTAACTCCTATTCCGACTACTCTGTAGAAAGAAGATGCTTATACTTACCTATTCTCAGCTAAAGATTCTAAGATGGCCGAGATGAACTTTAAATGTTTAGCAAGGTGGTACGCCACCCCAGAAAAGCTGAGCCAATTTCAAGCAGGAGAATCCCCAAAGTGTTGGAGGGGTTGTAAAGAAATCGGTACAATGACCCACATTTGGTGGGACTGCCCGATTATAAAGCAATTCTGGAAAAAAATTATTGAATTAATAAAAGATATTACAAACAAAGAAATACCGGAAGACCCTTGGGTATGCCTGTTCCACGGAGTCGAGAGTTCAAGTAAGCAATATAGAGAGTCGGTTGTCTCCATCATGATAAACGTAGCAAAAAGTCTTATACCTAAAAATTGGCGGGAAACGGAAAGCCTTAAAATACAGGATTGGATAATAAGAGTAAACAATAGTTTCAAAATGGAGAGATTAGACCAGGGGGGGAAAGAAGATGAAGGGAGAGTTTACAAAGATAAGTGGAATAGTTGGATTGCGTTTAAAAAACGTGGAAATACGTAGAAATAATGACTCAATAAAAGAAGAGGTAAAAGATGGAAGTAGAGAAATGAAAGAGTATAAGGATCGGAACCATGCCCCTGGGGGGGAAAATGGGGGAGGAGGGGGGGGGGGGATAAGGATAGAAGTTTTAACAGTAAAGTGAGCGAGTAATAACTTGATGACTTTATAAAGCACGATCTGTTGATTCTTTTTACTTCTGATTTTTGTGTATGTGAAAAATTTAAATAAAAAAAGAATAAAAAAAAAAGAAAGCCATAAGAAGTCCAATTTGCAGGTTGCGAGAAGCCATGTGGGAGACACAGCAAACATGTGGAAGAAGGTGCTCTGGTCAGATGAGACGGAAATGTAACATTTTGGCCTAAAAGTAAAACACTATGTGTGAGGGAAAACTAACACTGCACATCACCCTGAACACACAATCCCCACCGTGAAACATGGTGGTGGAAGCTGGTCAGAGTTCATGGAAAGATGGATGGAGCCAAATACAGGGCAATCTTAGAAGAAAATCTGTTAGAGTCTGCAAAAGACTTGAGACTGGGGCGGAGGTTCGACCCTAAACATACAGCCAGAGCTACAATGGAATGGTTTAGATCAAAGCATATTAATGTGTTAGAATGGCCCAGTCAGAGCCCAGACCTAAATCCAATTGAGAATCTATGGCAAGACTTGAAAATTGCTGTTCACAGACGGTCTCCATCCAATCTGACATAGCTTGAGCTATTTTGCAAAGAAGAATGGGCTAAAATTACACTCTCTAGATGTGCAAAGCTGGTAAAGACATACCTAATAACACTTGCAGCTGTAATTGCAGTGAAAGGTGGTTCTACAAAGTAATGACTCAGGGGGGCTGAATACAAATGCATGCCACACTTTTCAGATATTTATTTGTAAAAAAAATTGAAAACCATTTATTATTTTCCTTCCACTTCACAATTATGTGCCACTTTGTGTTGGTCTATCACATAAAATCACAATAAAATATATTTACATTTTTGGTTGTAACATGATAAAAGGTGGAAAATTTCAAGGGGTATGAATACTTTTTCAAGGCGCTGTATTAAAGCTCCCTGTGTTTATCTATCTGTCACCAATCACTCTCCCAAAAGTACATTATCTAATTTCCTGACACACGCATGCAATTTTGGACTCACCATTATTTAACAGCTAATTAGCAGTACTTCTTAGAACAGAGGGAGGAAACCAGATCACCCATGTTTTCGGTTGTAACATGACAACATTTGGAAAATGTCAAGGGGTGTGAATACTTTTTCAAGGCACTGTAAGTATAGAATGTTTGTTATTTTTAAAGAAATAAAAATGATACTTTAGTATCACTTGAAGCTGGTAAGAACTGGTCTCCTCACCCTAGTGCTTTCCATCGGTTAAAACAAAAACAACTGAGGCTTGAATACACATGTAAAATTCTTGAAACAGGCAAAATACGAGTGCTGTGCTTGTGGTACCATTTATGGCACTACAAACATGGCAAGAAGATTTATTTTTTGTACAAAAAAAGAGCGACAAACATAGTAAAATGTGGTTTAAAAAATGTGCTAAGCTCAAAAAGGTGCATGAGCTCAGGGCCATCTTAATAGCATCATTGGCCCCTGGGCAAAGTAATGCTATGGGGCCCCTACAAGCTTGCCCCCATTTACGCACCTACTCTCAAGAATGAAAGTACAGTGTTTCTACTTTACAGCGTGTCACTTGCTACTGTCCCCTGGCACCAGATTCAGCATGTCACTTGCCACCGGTCCCTTGTCACCAGATTCAGCATGTCACTTGCCACTGTCACTTTTCACCAGAATCAGTGGGTCATTTGCCACCCATCCCCTGCCACCAGATTCAGCGTGTCACTTGCCACCGTCACCTGTCACCAGATTCAGTGTGTCACTTGCCACATATCCCCTGCCACCAGATTCAGCGTGTCACTTGCCACCCGTCCCCTGCCACCAGGTTCAGTGTGTCACTTGCCACCTGTCCCCTGCCACCAGATTCAGCGTGTCACTTGCCACCCATCCCCTGCCACCAGGTTCAGCGTGTCACTTGCCACCGTCCCATCACCAGGTTCAGCGTGTCACTTGCCACCTGTCCCCTGCCACCAGATTCAGCATGTCACTTGCCACCGTCCCGTCACCTGATTCAGCGTGTCGCTTGACACCCGTCCCCTGCCACAAGATTCAGCGTGTCACTTGCCATCGTCACCTGTCACCAAATTCAGCATGTCTATTGCCACACGTCCCCTGCCACCAGATTCAGCGTGTCACTTGCCATCGTCACCTGTCACCAAATTCAGCGTGTCTATTGCCACACGTCCCCTGCCACCAGATTCAACGTGTCACTTGCCACCCGTCCCCTGCCACCAGATTCAGCGTGTCACTTGCCACCGTCCCGTCACCTGATTCAGCGTGTCACTTACCACCGTCCCGTCACCAGATTCAGTGTGTGACTTGCCACCCATCCCATCACCAGATTCAGCGTGCCACTTGCCACCCATCCCGTCACCAGATTTAGTATGTCACTTGCCACCGGTTCCTCTCCAGAGACACCGCTGATCTCCCCACTGCTGACAGGTGGAGGGGGATGGGCAAGAAATAGAGCCCTCTTCTGACAGCGGCGGCTCAAGGGGGAGGGACAGCACAGTTTCTTCTCTTGCCTGACCTGCTCGCCATCGCCATCGCCATCGCCATGATTGGGCGACAGCAGAGGGATTGGGCGAGAGGAGGGGGACTGGGCGAGAGGAGGGGGACTGGGCGAGAGGAGGGGGAATGGGTGACAGCAGAGGGACTGGGCGACAGGAGGGGGGCTGGGTGACAGCAGGGGACTGGGCGACAGCAGGGGGACTGGGCGATAACAGGGGGACTGGGCAATAACAGGGGGACTGGGCGATAACCGGGGGACTGGGCGACAGCAGACGGACTGGGCGACAGCAGGGGACTGGGCGACAGCAGGGGGACTGGGTGACAGCAGAGGGATTGGGCGACAGCAGGGGGACTGGGTGACAGCAGAGGGACTGGGCGACAGGAGGGGAACTGGGCGATAACAGGGGGACTGGGCGACAGCGGGGGACTGGGTGACAGGAGGGTACAGGGCGACAACAGGGGACAGAGCGACAGCAGGGGGACTGGGGGACAGCAGGGGGACTGGGCGACAGCAGAGGGACTGGGCGACAGCGGGGGACTGGGCGACAGGAGGGGGACTGGGCGACAGGAGGGGGACTGGGGGACAGCAGGGGGACTGGGCGACAGGAGGGGGACTGGGCGACAGGAGGGGGACTGGGTGACAGGAGGGGGACTGGGTGACAGGAGGGGGACTGGGGGACAGCAGGGGGACTGGGCGACAGGAGGGGGACTGGGTGACAGGAGGGGGACTGGGCGACAGGAGGGGGACTGGGTGACAGGAGGGGGACTGGGTGACAGGAGGGGGACTGGGCGACAGGAGGGGGACTGGGGGACAGCAGGGGGACTGGGCGACAGGAGGGGGACTGGGTGACAGGAGGGGGACTGGGCGACAGGAGGGGGACTGGGCGACAGGAGGGGGACTGGGTGACAGGAGGGGGACTGGGTGACAGGAGGGGACATGGCGACAGCAGGGGGACAGGGCGACAGCAGGGGGACTGGGCGACAGCAGGGGGACTGGGCGACAGCAGGGGACTGGGTGACAGCAGGCAGAGGACTGGGAGAAATTGGGTTGAAAACTTACAGTGAGGACAGTGCTACAGGAAAAAACAGATACCATCTTGATCTTTGTCAGCTAACAGAACTTTTTTACTTATATGTAAAAGTCTAAAGATAGAAGTAATAAAGTTGACAAAGCTCAAGATGGTATTGCTCTGCCCAGAAGATTCGTGCGAGACCGCCCGGCCGCTCTGCCCTCCAGTGACAGGCGGGGTCACCCCTTGCCTGGCCACACCCCCTCACGAGTCCCAACCATTGCCAATGAAGGAGGCGGGCCAGCTCCTCGTCATCACTCAGAGCTCTGAGCCGCCGAACAGCTCTGCAGCTGGGGGAGCCGGGGGAGGGATCTGTCAGTGTACTGCATGCGATAGTTCCCTCCCGCGCCCCTGCACGATCCCCGGCAGCAGACATTCCCTCTCCACCTCCGGTACACACTCCTGCAGATAGCAGCGCGCCGGCCCTGGAAGGGGCCTGGGGTCCCTGGGCTGGGGCCCCCCAGACAACTGGGGCCCCTGGGCAACTGCCCAGCGTGCCCATGCGAAAAGACGGCCCTGCATGAGCTGCTTTGTCACGTTTGAAGAGATCCACCGCTCCAGGATGATCCACCCAAACTCAATCCCACAGCTATTCCTATGGTTAGAGAACCCAGGTGCAGGCACGGCACAAGCTGATGAAGATGCAAATTAAGGACTCTGGACGGCCGCACTCCAAGAAAAATTCAAAAGCCTTTATTGGTAAAATATGGAATCACACAAAAATGGGTCACAGCAAAGCAGGAAAATCGCTAATGCATTTCACACTACCAAGAGTGCTTACTCATAGCTAATGCACATGGAGAAATGTGGCAAATAAATACATTTCATGATGTTACACACTTAGAGTTGATTGGTTAATTGGTTAGTGAATAATTCAATTGATGGTTGAACTGGCCAGCTGACTCTGATCAAGAACCAGACCTGTCCCCATCAAACATTCAGTGAAAAACCTTCAACCTTTGTCACTGAAAATGTATGTGTGTATATATATATATATATATATATATATATATATATATATATATATGTATATGTGTGTATATATATATATATATATATATATATATATATATATATTTTTTTTTTTTTTTTTTTTATACACCTATGGACATTTTTCAATATATATGGATGGATACATATATGTATTTTCCTTTTTTTTGCTTGCATACATCATATGGACATGGTAGTAATATTAGGCTGAGAGTTTTTTCAGTGACACAGGTTGAAGGTTTTTCACTGAATGTTTGATGGGGACAGGTCTGGTTCTTGATCAGAGTCAGCTGGCCAGTTCAACCATCAATTGAATTATTCATTAACCAATTAACCAATCAACTCTAAGTGTGTAACATCATGAAATGTATTTATTTGCCACATTTCTCCATGTGCATTAGCTATGAGTAAGCACTCTTGGTAGTGTGAAATGCATTAGCGATTTTCTTGCTTTGCTGTGACCCATTTTTGTGTGATTCCATATTTTACCAATAAAGGCTTTTGAATTTTTCTTGGTGTGCGGCCGTCCAGAGTCCTTAATTTGCATCTTCATTGCTTTGTCACGTTTGTCATGTTTATTGCAGCCCATTGAAATGAATGGGGTGCCCTTTACGTACAGCGCAACAGGCAAAAAATTATGTGTATATGTACAATGTCTCCCATTGTGTGTCTTGGTGTGAAAAGGGCCTAATGCCCCGTACACACGATCGGATATTCCGCCAACAAAAGACAGATGAGAGCTTTTGGTTGGAAAATGCGACCGTGTGTATGCTCCATCGGACTTTTGCTCGGAAGCATTGAAATTAATTTTCTCAGCTCATCGTAGTGTTGTACGTCACCGCGTTCTTGACGGTCAAAAGTTCAGAGAACTTTTGTGTGACTTGTGTATGCAAGACAAGCTTGAGTGGAATTCCATCGGAAAAAACATCCAAGATTTTTCCGCCGGGAAATCCACTCGTGTCTACGTGGCATAAGAGTCTACAGACAAAGACTAGAGGACCCCCTCTGTCCTCCCTATGGGTACGTCGAAATTAGTACCTAATGTGTCATAGAGTGTACATTTTTTAACACGATACGGGAGAGAGTAGAATAACTTACCGAGGCACAGGGATATAGACTTTAATTTTGGAGTCCTGTTTTAATCTGGATTCATTGACAATGCCACTATCTCTGTCCAGGAAACTAGTGAAACAGTTGTTTTCATCCATTTGCAATTTATTTGTATCTTATATTGAGTGAATTATGGGACATCCCTTTACCTGCCATAGTTCTAGCCTGCACTATGTTGGCCATAAGTATAGATCAGCAATATGGCCTGAACCTCATATGTTTTGATCTAACAAATGTTGAATCTCTGTTACCTTTGCCATAGTCAAAGTTATTCTTTGAATAACCACTTCAATACTGGGCACTTTCACCCCCTTCTTGCCCAGGGCAATTTTCAGCTTTCAGTGCTGTTGCAATTTGAATGACAGTTGTGTGGTCATGCAACACTGATCTTATATGACATTTTTATCATTTTTTTATACAGATAGGAGCTTTCTTTTTGTGGTTAATTGCCGCTTTTTCTTTTTTTTGGTACACAAACGAAAAAAAGATAGAAAATTTAGAAGAAAAAAAAGTTTTTATTAGCTTCTTTTATAACATTTTGCAAATAAGTAATTTTTCTTCTTCACCGATGGGCACTGATAAGGTTGCATTAATGGGCACTGGTGAGGCTGCACTGATGGGCACTGATGAGGTGGCATTAATGAGGCGGCACTGATGGGCACTGATAAGCCGTACTGATAGGCTGCAATGATAATCAGTACACTGATGACTGGGAGGGTGTCTATGGACGCCCTCCCAGAACTATAGTACCACGCTAAAGTACAGAACTTTTTCCTTTAGTATTGGATAGAGTGGACAGGGATTCGATCATTTGTCATGTTTTTATTGCTGTCTATGCCCCTGTTAGGGAGATCCATCCTCTAACTTCCCTGTTTATCGATATCGTGAAGTGAAAGTGAAGGTGAAAGAAATTCCCAAATGTCGGGATGTCACCAAAACAGTAATTGAGGGGAAATCTTCCAATGGGGACACTAGTTCTGATGACCCTCAAAATGGGTTCACACTTAAATCGGATGTGTCTCACAGCAGGGGTCCAATGCGTCCCTGTTTTCCATTTCAGGGATGAATCAGGCCTAAATTTTTGCCTGAATTCAGACCTAAAACAGAGCAAAAAGGCGCACAGGACCCCTGTGCATTCCCCTCCGCAGCCACCACGGAGATGTGTGAACCGGCTCAAATTTGCATGATCTCCTGTCATGCGAATTGGATGCGAGAAACCTGCAGTCAATTCGCACTAGTGTGAAGCCAGCCTAACTTTGTAGGGATTGTTTGGCGAGACAGGGAGTGAAGGGAAATCTTCTCATATCTTCTACTTTAACCGCTTTCGGACCGCCCACCACAAATTTGCTACGGCAGGGCAGCCCAGCTGCATGAAACAACGTACCTGTATGTGATTGGACACAGCGGGAGGCAATCAGTAGGTCTGGCGGACCCAATGTTTGCCAGCCAACTGGTGATCTCTCCCAAGAGAGGCAGAACAGTGGTCTGCTTATGTAAACAAGGCAGATCCCTGTTCTGACAGGGGAGAAAATGGAGATCTTGTGTTTCTGCTAAGCAGGAACACAGATCTCTCTCTTCCCCCCCAGTCAAAGCATGAACCACACAGTTAGCAAGCTGTGGGAACAAATTTAACCCTTTGATCTCCCCTGATGTTAACCCCTTCCCTGCTAGTGTCATTAGTACAGTGACAGTGCATTTTTTGGTCCCCAAAAAGTGTTACTTAGTGTCAGATGTGTCCGCCGAAATGTCGCAGTCCCGCTAAAAATTGCTGATCACCACCATTACTAGTAAAAACAAAAAATAAAAATGCCATAAATATATCCCATCGTTTGTAGACGCAATAACATTTGCACAAATCAGTATATGCTTATTAGGATTTTTTTAACCATAAACATGTAGCAGAATACATATTGGCCTAAATTGATGAGGACATTTGATTTTTTTTAAACATTTTTGGATGTGTTTTATAGTAGAAAATAAAAAATTGTTGATTTTTTTTTTCAAAATTGTTGATTTTTTTTTTCAAAATTGTTGCTCTTTTTTTGTTTATAGCGCAAAAAATAAAACCTGCAGAGGTAATCAAATGCCACCAAAAGAAAGCTCTATTTGTGGGGAAAATTTTGTTTGGGTACAGTGTTGCATGAATGCGCAATTACCAGTTAAAGTAGCAGAGTGCCAAATTGCAAAAAGCTGAAGTGGTAACCTGGCCATAGACGGATTGAAATTCAGCTGATTAGTGCTAAACTGGGTGAATTTCAATCTATGTATGGCTGTTCCCGTTCAACAGAAGTCAATCTAATGATTGACTTCTGTCAAATGAGAGTGTTGGAAAACTTTTGTCGATCAGAGACTGCAGCCAATAGGTGGAGTTCCGCTGTCAGAGTACAATGGCACAGGGGGAGGATTCCTCCATTTACTCCTATTGTGTGGATTAGGAAATCTGTTTGTATTTTCTCAATCAGCCTGCTGGCTAATTAAAAAAATAAAAATAAAAATAAAAAGAGTAATCTATGGCCAGCCTTAGCTTCACACAACTGAATCAAAATAGACCTTTCCATAAATAATGACATCACTGCTGACTGCCGTGGACCTTGTATAGGATCAGCTTTCACTAAAAGTAATGGCTGATGTATTCTTAGATTGGTTGGATGAGTTAGGTTGGACACTCATCTGTTACATTATCTTGACATTTAAACCAGTGACAGCATTTCGGGAGGATGTGTGCCTTGTCTGGGTCAGTCTATAACGTCAATACCCCGGCAGAGGAAGCTTTTTTTCTTTGGACCCCTGACCTTTGACCTATGAATAATGGAGTATTTTTGATGTGACCTCCAACGCTGCCCATTTCTGTCCAAATAAAGATATCTATGGAGACAGACCAGTTAATTAAAAGCTATTGTGCTGTATCGGACCAACGTTCCAAAGTATTATAGATTACCAGATTGGCATTAATATTATTAAAAAAAACAATATTATAAATTAACAGATTGGCATTATTAGTTCTAAGGATGTCATTATTATAGAATAATAGATTGCCATTATTATTTCTAAGGATGTCATTATTAGAGATTAATAGAATGGCATTATTATTTCTAAATATATCATTATTATAGATTGGATTTTATTATTTCTAAATATATCATTATTATAGATTAATAGATTGGCATTATTATTTCTAAATATATAATTATTATAGATTAATAGATTGGCCCTTTTATTTCTAAGGATACCATTATTAGAGATTAATAGATTGCCATTATTATTTCTAAGAATATCATTATTAGAGATTAATAAATTGGCAATATTATTTCTAAGGATATCATTATTAGAGATGAATAAATTGGCAATATTATTTCTAAGGATATCATTATTAAAGATTAATAAAATGGCAATATTATTTCTAAGGATATAATTATTAGAGATTAATAGATTGGCACTATTATTTCTAAGGATATCATTATTAGAGATTAATAGATTGCCATTATTATTATCATTATTAAATTTTAATATTCATTTATTTTTATATCATTATTAGAGATTAATAGATTGGCACTGTTATTTCTAAGGATATCATTATTAGAGATTGATTTTGGCACTATTATTTCTAAGGATATCATTGTTATAGATTAATAGATTGCCATTATTTTTTCGAAGGATATCATTCAAGTCCAACTCCAGGTTTTTGTGAGAGTTGAAAAAACATGTAGCTTTCCACTTTTACAGTCAAAGCTGAGAAAACCCCACCAAAATGTCTGTTATGTGTTCCCATACACACAGCACCTAAAAAATAAAATATTTCCTCTTCTTAAGAGAGAATAAAATCAGTTCCTCTAATCTTTCCTTATAGTTGAGCTCCTCCGTGCCTCTTATCAGTTTGGTTGCCCTTCTCTGCACTTTCTCCAGTTCCACAATATCCTTTTTTTTTAACTTGTGAGGTAGGCTAATGAAATATAGTTTCAGCAATATGTTGCTTAAACAAAACCAAAAATGTAATATATTGCAGCTTAGCAATCATTAGATGTGGTGTCTGCATTTGTTTTATTTATTTTTTCTTAGGCTTTTGCCTTCTGTTTTCACCTGGTGATCTCGCCAGTAACACACCTTCTGTATTAGAGTGACTCTAGATGGATGAGCATAAGGGGCACAGCAGAGAGCAGCACTGTCAGTCTGGGGCAGGGCAGTGTTAAATGTATTATCAGAGTTAAATACACTAACAAATTAAAGCCAAATTCCAGCTTACACTTTAAAAAAAATGACCACAAACAGTTTTTCCTTTTGGCATAAAGGTCTTACATGAATTAATAAAAGCACCCCTGCCAGAGTTAAGTGGTTTGTTCCATCTATGTATACTGATACATTCTGCTGGCGAGCTGGTGCTTTTGAAAAATAATAGACTTGCTGGCTGAATGACCAGATGAAAATAGAAGAAAGAAAGGCTAAAAAAAGAAAACCAATGCAGCCATCACATCTAAGAATTGGTAAGCTGCAATATAATAAATATTTGCTTTTGAGTTTTTTTTTTTAAAAGAAATTTTATTAACGTTTAACAGGTATACAAAAATCACTGTCAGAAAATACAAAGAATAATCAGTAAAAGAAAATGGTGAGAAAAATACAGAGCATATAGCAATGAGTGATCTGTTAGTCGACATCTAGACAGTTTCTCGACGCATGTGGTAGAGATTGGACTGTCATGTCCAGATATGACCGCTTCCCTGTGTAGGTGGATTGGCTGTTGTGTATGCTTTTGAGTTTAATACTGCTTTAATAGTTTTTTTTGGGCTGCTCTATTGTTTTTAATATGTATTTCATTCCCCTTTCTGTTAACCACTTGCCTACTGAGCACTTTTTCCCTCTCCCTGTCCAGGCTAATTTTCAGCGGTGTCGCACTTTGAATGACAATTGCGCAGTTTTGCAATACTGTTCCCAAAAAATCTTTTTAGAATTTTTTTTAACACAAATAGAGCTTTCTTATGGTGGTATTTAATCACCACTAGGTTTTTTACTTTTTTTTCTAAACAAATGAAAAAAAAAGATCAAACATTTAAAAAACAAAAAAACAAAAAAAGTTTGTTTTAAAATTTTGAAAACAGGTAATTTTTCTCCTTCAATGATGGGTAATGATGAGGGGCACTTGGTAGGCACTGATGAATCTGCACTGATAGGCAGCACTGGTAGGTAGCACTGATGGATACTGATAGGCGGCACTGGTAGGTGGCACTGATTGGCGACACTGATGCGGAGGCACTGCTTGGCAGCACTGGTGGGCACAGATTGGCAGTACTGGTGTGGTGGGCACTGTACTGAGAATCAGGACACTGATAATCAGTGCCCTGATTATCAGTGTACAGTTGTGCTCATAAGTTTACATACCCTGGCAGAATTTCTGATTTCGTGACCATTTTTCAGAGAATATGAATAACACAAAAACTTTTTTCTTTCACTCATGGTTAGGGTTTGGCTGAAGCCATTTATTATCAATCAACTGTGTTTACTCTTTTTAAATCATAATGATAACAGAAACTACCCAAACGACCCTGATCAAAAGTTTACATACCCCAGTTCTTAATACGGTGTATTGCTCCCTTTAACATCAATGAAAGCTTTAAAGCGGTTGTATACCCTTAATTTTAACTTGCACTTACAAGTAAGCCTAGATTAAGGCTTACCTGTAGGTACAAGAAATATCTCCTAAACCTATACGGTTTAGGAGATATTTGCTAAAAAGGATTTACAACATCGTCTACGGCGCATGCGCGCCGTAGACAACGGTGCATTCACGGGGTTAATCCCCATTCACAACTTCGGCTCGCCGTAGTTAAAGTCTCCCGCACGCATGCGCGGAACTACATCTTCGCTGCTCTGGTCAATCACAGCGCCTCAGCAGCGCTGTGATTGGCCGGAGCGGCGATACCCGGAAGTAACCGGGTGGAGAGATGGCTGCGGCTAGAGGGGGAGACGAGGATGGCTTCGGGGGCTCCGATATAAGGTAAGTGATGCATAATGAGCTAGTATGCTAGTCATACGAGATCATTATGGCTTTGTCTTGCAGGTTGTTTAAAAAAAAAAAAAAAGAAACGGGTATACAACCGCTTTAAGTCTTTTGTGGTATTTGTGGATAAAGCTCTTTATCTTCTCCGATAAAGCTGCCCATTCCTCTTGGCAAAATGCCTTCAGTTCCTGTAAATTTTTGGGCTGTCTTGAATGAACTGCACATTTGAGATCTCCCCAGAGTGGCTCAATGATATTGAGGTCAGGAGACTGAGATGGTCACTCCAGAACCTTCACTTTATTCTGCTGTAGCCAATGACAGGTCGACTTGGCCTTGTGTTTTGGATCATTGTCATGTTGGAATGTCCAAGTATGTCCCATGTGCAGCTTCCTGGCTGATGAATGCAAATGTTCCTCTAGTATTTTTTGATAACATACTCCATTCATCTTGCCATCAACCAAATTTCCTGTGCCTTTGTAGCTCACACATCTCCAAAACATCAGCGATCCACCTCCGTGTTTCACAGTAGGAATGGTGTACCTTTCATCATAGGCCTGGTTGACTCCTCTCCAAATGTAGCGTTTATGGTTGTGGCTAAAAAGCAAAATTTTGGTCTCATCACTCCAAATGACTTTGAGCCAGAAGGTTTAAGGCTTGTCTCTGTGCTGTTTGGCGTATTGTAAGCGGGATACTTTGTGGTATTTGTGTAGTAATGGCTTTCTTCTGGTGACTCGACCATGCAGCCCATCTTTCTTCAAGTGCCTCCTTATTGTGTATCTTGAAACAGCCACACCACATGTTTTCAGAGAGTCCTGTATTTCACCTGAAGTTATTTGTGGGTTTTTCTTTACATCACAAACAATTTTCCTGGCAGGTGTGGCTGAAATTTTAGTTGGTCTACCTGACCGTGGTTTGGTTTCAACAGAACCCCTCATTTTCCACTTCTTGATTAGAGTTTGAACTCTGCTAATTGGCATTCTCAATTCCTTGGATATCTTTTTATATCCCTTTCCTACTTTATACAGTTCAACTACCTTTTTCCACAGATCCTTTGACAATTCTTTTGCTTTCCCCATGACTAAGAATCCAGAAACATCAGTGCAGCACTGGATGAAAGCTGCAAGGGTCTGTCAGGAGTCCAGAAACTCGCTGACCTTTTATACACACACACTAATTACAAGCAAACAGATCACAGGTGAGGATGGTTACCTTTTAATAGCCAATCAAACCCCTTTGTGTCAATTTGTGTACATGTTATCAGGTCAAAATCACCAGGGTATGTAAACTTTTGATCAGGGTCAATTGATTTGTTTCTGTTGTGATTATGATTTAAAAAGAGTAAACATAGTTGATTGATAATAAATGGCTCCAGCCAAACACTAATCATAAAAGAAATCGTGAAAGAAAAGTTTTTGTGTTATCATTCATAGTCTCTGAAAACTGGCCAAGAAATCATAAATTCTGCCAGGGTATGTAAACTTATCAGCACAACTGTAGATGTCTCTTTTAGAGAAGCCGGTTATCATCTCTCTTCTCCCTTCCTCATGCTGTCAGCATGAGGAAAGGAATTCCGATAACCGCCTTCTATTTACATTACATCACATTTACATGCTATTGGACACAGCTGATCACGTTTCCTCTGGACACTGTGATCACAGAGCACCCCGCCTGAGCCCCACAGCGGGTGTGATCACAGGAGACTGCCAAATGATGATATCATTGATGGCCTCCCAGAACTAACCGTCCATGCTGTAGCCATCACTCGGGTATAGCGCAGTTGGCAAGTGGTTCTTATCACCCATTAGAATGTAAACTCGCAAGAGAAGGGTCCCTCTAATCCTCTTGTATTGAATTGTATTGTTGCTGTATTGTCTCCCTTTATATTGTAAAGCGGTCGGCAAACTGTTGTCACTATATAAATCCTATATTATAATAATGCAGTATGTTTAGTCTATGGTAGAAACAATGGGCAAAACTAGCTAGCCAACCATCTTGTTTAAAGCCAGGACAAGCCTGTAATATGGGGTACAGAGTCTATGCCTCGTCAGCAAGTAATTGTGCTTGCATAGGCTCAGAGCTCGGGACTATTCATAAAACTAGCTGAAGGTTGTCCCTGGTCACAAAATCAATTGTGCACCACCATGGAGAATATTCAACCAATTTTTCATGTCATTATTGATTTTTATGTTCTATACAATTTAGAACATATTATCATGATACAGCACTAACTCCATGACCATATTGCAGTAGACGGACTGCAGACTAGAGGCTTTCACTTTTAACATCAAAACCCCAAAGAACAACAGATTTAACCCTTTTGCTGCCAGAACCATCTTTTTCATTTTCTTGGATGTGTATAAAATCATTTCAGGCCTGAAGATTACAAAACACCTCCCAACATTCTCCAGCAGAGAGCCTAGAAAATAAAATAGTGGTAGTTCCAATTTTTTTGGCACACAATATTAGAGCAATGGTCAATCAAGAGCAACATTTCAGTAAAAAAAGTACATTTTAAGGCACACAAACACAATATGTTACCCAATATTCTGGTAAAATATAAGGTTGGGGCGAGTAAATAGATACCCAACATGTCAAGCCTTAAAACTACATTTAATATGAATGACAAAATGTAGGAACCAAAAACATCTTAAATATCATCAATCAGGACAAAAAAAAAACATATAACTAACCTCCTTATAGGACTACAGTCTTTGACGGCACATGTGATCAAAAACCGGCTGTATAAGCCACAATGTACATGTCAAGGCCCCAGATGCTTCTACGCCGCCTTTAGGGACAATTTACTACCAATGTACCCCAGATACAGCTTAAAGAGGAAGTAAACCTCCCTGCAGTACTTGTACCTATAGGTAAGCCTAGAATAAGGCTTACCTATAGGTACTGTGAATACCTCCTAAAAAATGCTCCGTTTAGGAGATATTTACTGTATACTGCGCAGATGATGTCATCAGAGGGAACAGACGCCTGTGCTGTTTATTCAGGAGTGAGTGCTGTGACCGGCGGGCTCCCACGCCCATGTGTGGGAGTGACATCACGCGGCTCCGGCCAGTAACATAGCTGGAGTTCATGGCCCCAGAAGGAAGAAGGGTGAACATGGATGCGACTTGCAGCGGGGACAACACAGGCTTTGTTTGCATGTGTCACATAATGTGCCAGTATGCAATGCATACTAGCACATTATGCCTTTACTTTGCAGGGAAGGGGACAACATTTTTTTCCCTCTGCAGAGTTTACTTCCTCTTTAATAACCACTACCATGTTAGGAATGTGACCAATGTTGGCCAGGGACACTCATACCTGGAGATGGGCCCAACCTATCACATACCTCCCAACTTTTTGAGATGGGATTGAGGGCAAAGCATTAGCAAAAGTATATAGGCATAGGACACACCCCCTGTTACGCCCCCTTAAAGGAGAATTATAACAAAAAATTGATTTGTTAAAACTGCAACTGCTTTTTTACCACTACTATTCCTTTATATTGGCTTTTGAAATTTACAATTGCATAGAAATTGGATGAAAGGTTTAGCACTTGGAAACACTTTTTGAAAGATAAAAACTGCATTTAATATACAACTATATAGATCAGACCAAAATGAGGGACAAATGTGGAGGAAAGAGGGACCGGGGAAAATGGTTCCGAATTAGGGACAGTCCCTTGAAATCAGGAACAGTTGGGAGCTATGTTATCATTCTTAAAACTTACAAACCAGCACCAACTTCAAATACCCTGACACCCCTGCCAGCTTCCACGACTGTCAAAACTAAAACATAATAAATCCTGTAAATCAAAGATATTGTAAAGAGATAAAAAGAAACTTGGAAAAGAAAGAGTAGGGAAGAGGAGAAAAGAAGAAGTTAGGGAAGGGAGGGTGTGAGAAACCTCTCCGACACTGGCAAAGCTATGACTGATCCTTAGCATCCATATACACAGGGCTTAAAAAAAATACCAGTTCTCTTGGCAGAAAAAAAATTATCACATAGGAGTATTTAGTGTTTTTTTTCTTTCAGAAAGTTCCAATCAAAGACGTAAAAAATATTATTTTTTTCTCTCTAAATAGGCAGATTAACATATGCCTATTAATGTATATTTTTAGTCCACTAACTGGCGAAACACCAAAAATCAATGGCACCACATCCCAAGGATAAGAAAATATGTAGGAACAAGAAGAGAATAAGGGATTTTTACGGTGCAGGGATATTGATAAATTTATAATACTAATCAAAAGAAATTATGGTTGTACACTTTTATTATGTTCAAAGTTAAAAAATGTATAAAAAAAATTATCACAGAAAATTAAAGGAATGGTGGTCCAGAAAAGTAGGTTGTTTTGGATATTTATGATGCTGCACATTAATCCAACATGTTTCGCTGGGCTGCTTCTTCAGGGGATGTGCAAGTGGAACCACGAATGTCGTAATGAACTATACAATTATAAATAACTTTTACCGTGACAGACACTGTGCTATCTTTATTAAGAAAATTCATTATTGTTTTCTGATTGTTCATATTCATTTGGTTTTTAGCTTTTTATAATTGTATAGTTCATTATGACATTCGTGGTTCCGCTTGCACATCCCCTGAAGAAGTAACCCAGCGAAACATGTCGGGTTAATGTGCAGCATCATAAATATCCGAAACAACCTACTTTTCTGGACCACCATTCCTTTGATTTTCTGTGATAATGTTTTTATACATTTTTTAACTTTGAACATAATAAAATTGTAAAACCTTTGATTAGTATTATAAATTTATCAATATCCCTGCACCGTTAAAATCCCTTATTCTCTTCTCATTCCTACATATTTTCATATGCCTATAAATGTTCTAATGTGCATGGGCACATAGGGCGACACTGGCTGTCATCCTATGTGCCCATAGCTGCTTCTACAGGCAAAACACAGAACTCTTGTAGAAGAAGCCTTTTTTAAGCCAGTGTGCATGGCCACTATAATAGGAATCTATCTCCCACCAGTATACCATGATTTCTCTCCTTCCACCCCCAACCCCATGATACAGTGGGATTTTTGAAAAAATATATATTATAAAATACCTTTTTCTTTTTTTTTTTTTTTTATTACAAGATCTGGCTTTGCAAATCTGGCTTTCTTGCCTAAGCAGCAATGACGTTTCCACCACCTGTCCGATGCCTCCTGGGATATTCACATCACGCATCCCAGGATGTATCGGTGCAATCTACACAACACTGTGCATATGCCAGGCAATCTCCACCATACTGCACATCATCGGGGGGGGGGGGGGGCGGGTGCTAGGACTAGGAAGAGACAGCCGGCCCCTTGATAACATATGAAGAGAATGTGGCGTGCAGTGGGGGATTGGCAGATTAAACCAGACAATGCTGGATTCTCTAGCCATAGGAGTACCTTTAAGAAAGAAGAAAAAGAAAAAAAAAGTACAGTGGTAGTAAAATTTCTCTTTAAAATTTTAAATCAGAGGACCCAAATAGAAAAATGATTGCTGTAATAAGGCCCGAGAAAAGAATTATTACCAAAATAATATAAAGATATACAAAGACAAATAACGATGGCCATATAATAAAAGAAAAATGATAAAACAAACACACGCGCAACAAATGTATTTGTTGCCATTCAAGCATAGTTCCTAATGTTGTAAAGCGCTGCGCAAACTGTTGGGGCTGTATAAATCCTGTATCATAATAATAATAATAATAATAATAATGTTTTCTCATTTGTAGAGCAGAAAATGAAAAGCAACTATATCAAGTAAGTCGTAATTAAAGTTCAAAACAGAAAATAGATTTATGAGCATCCTTGCAATATAATAATATTCCTACATGCAGTATACTATTTAAAGGGGAACTCCAAGCAGACCTTTAAAGACATAATTAAATGCTGCTCTGTATTCATAATACATCAGGAACTTTTTTTTAATCTTTTTTAGTGCCTGGATCTGACATGGTATCAGCCTCTTACAGCCCCTGTACAGCAGAGTTAAGATGGTGTCTGTGTAATTCTCTCCCCCCAGCCTCACATGTACTCCAGTCCCCCATATGTGCCTATGTTGTCAATCATAGTCTGTGTGTTTTATGACTCACCACTGATCTAGGCTACTTAGTCAATTGGCGATCCATTACAAACATAATATATTTATGTATGTATTTATTTTTTTCCCCCTTTTTTATCTTATGTTATTATTTTATTATTATTTTTTGCAAAAGTATTCACCCCCCTGGCTTTTTACATATTTTGTTACATTACAGCCTTTAGTTAAATGTTTTTTTTTTATTTAAATTATATGTGATGGATCAAAACACAATAGTCTAAGCTGGTGAAGTAAAATTAGAAAAATATATACATAACACTATTTTTCAGAAATAAAAAAATGATAATTGGCATGTGCGTATGTATTCACCCCCTTTTGTTATGAAGCCCATAAAAAGCTCTGGTGCAACCAATTACCTTCAGAAGTCACATAATTAGTGAAATGATGTCCACCTGTGTGCAATCTAAGTGTCACATGATCTGTCATTACATATACACGCCTTTTTGAAAGGCCCCAGAGGCTGTAAGACCTAAGCAAGAGGCACCACTAACCAAACACTGCCATGAAGACCAAGTAACTCTCCAAACAAGTAAGGGACAATGTTGTTGAGAAGTACAAGTCAGGGTTAGGTTATAAAAAAATATTGAAATCTTTGATCCCTAGGAGCACCATCAAATCTTTCATAACCAAATGGAAAGAACATGGCACAACAGCAAACCTACCAAGAGACGACCGCACACCAAAACTCACAGACCGGGCAAGGATGGCATTAGTCAGAGAGGCAGCACAAAGACCTAAGGTAACCCCGGAGGAGCTGCAGAGTTCCACAGCAGAGACTGGAGTATCTGTACATAGGACGACAATAAGCCGTACTCTCCATAGAGTTGGGCTTTATGGCAGAGTGGCCAGAAAAAAAACATCACTTTCAGCAAAAAACAAAATCACATGTTTTGAGTTTGGGAGACTCCCAAAATGTATGGAGGAAGGTGCTCTGGTCTGGTGAGACTAAAATTTAACTTTTTGGCCATCAAAGAAAAAGCTATGTCTGGCGCAAACCCAACACATCACATCACCCAAAGAACACCATCCCCACAGTTAAACATGGTGGTGGCAGCATCATGCTGTGGGGATGTTTTTCAGCAGTCAGGACAGGGAAACTGGTCAGAGTTGAGGGAAAGATGGATGGTACTAAATACAGCTTATTCTTGAGCAAAACCTGTACCACTCTGTGTGTGATTTGAGGCTAGGACGGAGGTTCACCTTCCAGCAGGACAATGACCCCAAACACACTGCTAAAGCAACACTTGAGTGGTTTAGGGGGAAACATGTAAATGCGTTGGACTGGCCTAGTCAAAGCCCAGACCCCAAGTCAATAGAAAATATGTGGTCAGACTTAAAGATTGCTGTTCACAAGCGCAAACCATCCAACTTGAAGAAAGCTGGAGCAGTTTTGCAATGAGGAATGGGCAAAAATCCCAGTGGTAAGATGTGGCAAGCTCATAGAGACTTATCCAAAGCGACTTGGAGCTGTGATAGTCGCAAAAGGTGGCTCTACAAAGTATTGACTTTACGGGGTGAATGATTATGCACATTGACTTTTTCTTTTTTTCTTTTTCCTATTTGTTGTTTGCTTCACAATAAAAAAAACAAAAAAACAACATCTTCAAAGTTGTGGGCATGTTCTGTAAATGAATTGATGTAAATCTGCAAACAATCCATGTTAATTCCAGGTTGTGAGGCAACAAAACACGAAAAATGCCAAGGGGGCGGATACTTTTGCAAGGCACTGTATTTGAGTATTTATTATTTTTATGTATTTCTTTTTTTTCTCTTATTTATTTATATTTTATATTCTTGTGTATTTCTTTTTATACTTATTTGTTTATTGTATGTATAATATGCCAATATTATTTATTTATCTTTTTCCTCATTTATTCTTTTCTTATAAATTTTTATTCTTAATTGTGTATTTATTTCTTCTTATTTATGTATTTAATTATTATGTATTTATATCTTATTTATTTATTTTATTCTTTTTTTATTCGTTATTTCTAGTTATTTATTTTATTTACTTATTCATTTAGGTTGAACAAGATGGATTTGTGTCTTTTTCAACCTGACTAACTATGTAACTTTGTAACAAATACGTCCTAACAGCTGCAGGCATCATTCAGATATCATCTTTTACAGCCGGCGATTCCATGCACCATAAGAACAGTCAGAGCGGCTGTTCAGCCGCGTGATTGTTTTTAGAGGTGGAGGGAAGGAACGTTCCCCTCCCGCCGCCCCGCGGGGAAGAAGTTCACCATAGAGAATACCATGGGCCAGATAGAGTCTCTATGACCTTCGGGGCTGGGTGTGACGTTATGAAATTGTAAACACTGCTGTGTATTTTTTTGATCTCTTTTTTTTTTTTTTGATCTCAGGCTTTCCAGCCTAGAGGAAAGATGTGGGATCTTATAGACCCCACATCTCTCCATAAAGAGGACCTGCCATGCCCTATTCCTATTACAAGGGATGTTTACATTCCTTAGAAAAAGAATAAAAGTGATCAAAATTTTTCAAATCAAAAAGTTAAAAGTGCCCCCATGTGCACGCAGAAGCAAACAAATACGTGCATCGCACCCACATATGTAAACGGCGTTTAAACCACACATGGGAGGTAAAACCATGAACATTAGAGCAAGAGCAACAATTCTAGTGCAAAACCTCCTCTGTAAGTCTAAACAGGTAACCTGTAAAAAAAATTAAACCATTGCTTATGGAGATTTTTAAGTACCAAAGTTTGGCGCTATTCCACAAGCGTGCGCAATTTTAAAGCTATTTACTAGGCATAACATTATCTTTCATGTTATATAAAAAAAAATTGGTCTGACTTTATTTTTATTTTTTTTAATTCACAAAAGTTTTTTATCCCAAAAACACATTCGAAAAATTGCTGCGCAAATACCGTGTGACATAAAAAGTTACAATGGCCGCCATTTTATTCCCTAGGGTCTCATATATAGATTTTGGGGGTTCTGAGTAATTTTCTAGCAAACATATCATGATTTTTACATGTAGGAGAGGAGTGCCAGAATTTGCCCGGTATGGAAGTGGTTAATAAACTGCAACCCCAAAGACATCTTGATAACACCAAACATTTTCCAGGTTTTGGCACTGTGCATGGCATAGATAGGTATTGTTTTAACACCCCAAACAACATCTTCAAATATATTTTTCTTCCGTGTGCATCAGCTATTACAGTAGTTTTAGTGCTTTTCCCTTTAGGTTTATTTAAGCTTTGTTTGTCTTTTTTTTTATCCTCTACACAGATACAGCAAACCATTTTTTTTTTTTTAAGTAATAACAGTGATAGTAACAGTAAATTAATAAATTGTGTTTTTATTGCTATTTGTATTCTGCTGTGAAACACACAGAAGCAATTCCTGCGCTGTGTAATATATCAAAAGAGACAAAATCAGATTTCCAAATAAAAAGTCACCGCAAACGCGAGATAGGTTTTTATTTTTAGACGGAGGTCAGCTGTTATTTTATCACAGGGGCGAAAAATTGACTAGGCAGTTGGTTACATGCATAACCTTATCAGTAGTCATGGGGGAATAATTTGTCGGTTCTCAACAGTTGGATTATACAGAGCATGAGCACATACGCGCACACATACGTACACATTTTTTCTTTTTAAGAGAGCACCGTAGTAAAAAAAATAGATAATGTAGCCACTGCTTTCCTTGAATTTTTTTTTCAGCATAATTAGCCTTAACCCCCTACTGTCTTTGTGCAGTGCGACTCCAGAATCCTTTGTTCTCCAAAACTAAAAGCATTTCTCAGGGGAACCCGAACTCTGCCTTCTAAATGTGCCTAAACTCTGCCTGACCTCATGTGCTGTATTAATAGTTGCAGCATCCAGAGCCAGTGCATAAAATAAATCATATGCTGCCATTATTCCCTAAATACTGATTGCCTGGTTGTCTTTTTTACGAGTCACTGGTAACTAAAATCAAAGTCAATACTCTTGATCTGTGCTTTTTCTTTTTCTTTTTGTTAATTGAATTAGAAAGTATTGATGCCAAAGACAGCTGGACAATTTTTAGAAGGAGGTCAGCAATGGCAACTTTCTCTCAGCACGTTTCAGTGATGCAACCAAAAAAATCCCATCAAGCGCTGGTGTGGTAGAGACACCCGTGATATCTTATAGTGATATTCATAGAGCGGTGGCTAAAACTCCCACTTACTCAAAGTATGTATTTATATATATACAGTAAAACCTTGGATTGCGAAAATAATTTGTTCCAGAAACATGATTGTAATCCAAAGCACTTGTATATCAAAGCGAATTTCCCCATAAGAAATAATGGAAACTCAGATGATTCATTCCGCAACCATTTATTCATAAGTCCTTTCGTTTATAGTCCATATAAAAAGATCATAGCAATGTGATAGGTTGGGCAACCATAAAATGTCCATCCACAAATGGCAACCTCCACGGAGTATACTCCTCCAGAGTATAAAAGAGAAGAGAGGCGCCTCTAATGCCACGTACACACGGCTGAACTTTGCATCGGGCAAAACTCTGCCGCATTTCCGACGGAAAAATTTAGAACAGGCTCTATATCTAAGTCCGTCAAAAATGCAGTCAGAAAAAGTCAGTTGGGGTATACACACGATCGAAATATCCGATGAAAAGCTCCCATCGGACTATTTCCATCGGAAATTCCGTCCGTGTACGTGGCATTAGTGTAGCAATATGGTTACATTAAAACAGGCACATCCAAGTATGCAGGCATCTGGGGTAAAGCTGTCCACATAGACCGTCCTCTGCACCGCTGGCTCTCACCACTGTCAATCTGCAATCATGAGCGGGAAGACTACCCTGCAGTAGAGCGATCTAAAAGAGAGGCTTGAAGTGCTCCTGGAGCGCAGTGTTGAAGGGATGACGTCAATGGCGGTCTGGAGGATGATCTATGTGGACAGCTTTACCCCGGATGCCTGCATACTTAGATGTACCTGTTTTAATCATAGTTACATAGTAGCCGAGGTTGAAAAAAGACACAAGTCCATCAAGTCCAACCATGTGAGTTGCTAAATGTTGTACCTTCATTAAATGTAACCATATTGCCACACTTAGAGGCGCCTCTCTTCTATTTTACACTCAGTTGTGACTTGACGCTACTTGTATATCAAGACATCGCTTGTATATCAAGTCAAAGTTTATGAAAAAAATGTTGCTTGTTTTGCCAAACGCTTTCAAATCAAGGTTTTACTGTATTTCAGACTGTTGTACAACACCACATAACTAAGGATTTGGCAGTTTTAGTCCTGAAACGTGTCCTTTTTGGTGTATCAAGTAAATCTAATGTTCATTACCACCTTATCATGATGACTCTGACAACTCTATTAATATCACTATAT
Source organism: Lithobates sylvaticus (assembly GCA_028564925.1). NCBI lineage: Eukaryota > Metazoa > Chordata > Amphibia > Anura > Ranidae > Lithobates > Lithobates sylvaticus. Next base: position 164,313,192 of record CM053033.1, on the reverse strand, counting down.
GATATCACGGGCGCCTCTGCTGCATCAGCACTTGACAGATTTTTTTGGTTGGATCACTTAAAAAAGCTCTCCACGTCACCCTGATGTCCCCTGTGATGACCTAGGATCAGGTATCCCAGGGCATTGGGAAAGACCAATTTCCCATGTGGAGACCCCATGGGGTATTCTCCATATGTAAAATTGTGTTTACCAGCAGATCTGGTCATTCCCAACCTCTCCAAATAAACTCTGGGGAAGGTATTCCTAGTATAAGTTAGGAGCTGTGCCCCTAAAAAACCCACTCCAGAGTTTTTTCAACCACTGAATGCTCTTTTTTGTCACAATCAGAGAGGTAGCAGCCTAGAACCAGAACCAGGTCTACCTACACCAGGGCCCTTTAATGTTGCCCTAAACCTCAAACCAGGGAATTGCATGCACAGGGTTTGCAACCTGTTGATCGCACTCAATGTTATAAGCTATAAGAGAGAAGAGCCTGCAACTTCAAAGTCCTTGATGCAAAAAAAAATTATTGGCTACAATTGAGCATTAAAAAGCAAGACAGCTGACGTGTTTCGGCATAAGGCTTATGTTACGTACACGCGACCGATTTTCCCATCGGAATAAACTCTGAAGGTTTTTCCGACGGAGTTCCGACAGAGTTCCGCTGAAACTGCCTTGCCTAGACATGATCACACCAAAGTCCGACCGTCTAGGACGCGGTGACGTACAACACGTACGACGGGACTAGTAAAAGGAAGTTCAATAGCCAGTAGCCAATAGCTGCCATCTCGTACTTGCTTCAGAGCATGCATCGTTTTTGGTCCGTCGGAACAGCATACAGACGAGCGGTTTTCCCAATAGGAATTGGTTCCGTCGGAAATATTTAAAACATGTTCTATTTCTAGGTCCGTCCGAATTTTCGAAAAAAAAAAAGTCAGATGAGGCACACACACGATCGGAATATCCGATGAAAAGATTCCATCTGACTTTTTCTGCCGGAAAGTCTGACCGTGTGTACGTGGCATTAGTCATGACTAATGCCACGTACACACGAAGGGACAATCCCGTGGGATTATCCTCTGGACTCAAGTCCAGCGGACAATCCCCTTGTGTGTGGGCGTCGGCGGACTTTTTGGCGCCAAAGTCCGGCGGACCAAAGTTTTAAGTTTTGTTTTAAAACTATCCGCTGGACTTGGCAGTCCGGCGGACAATCCCGCCGTTAGTAGGCTAGTCCGCCGGACTTTTTAAATGAACGGACTTGCCGCTCGTCGGCAAGTCCGTTCATTTAGCACGTGACTTCAGGTTACGTAGCTAGCGTAGGCAGTAAATGCCGCCGTGCTAGCTCCGTCACCTGGCATGGATTTAAAGGGACTCCCCACGCCGTAAAACGGCATGGGGGTTCCCCCCAAATCCATGTCAGACCCTTATCCGAGCACGCAGCCTGGCAGGCCAGGAAAGGGGTGGGGACGAATGAGCGCCCCCCCCTCCTGAGCCGTACCAGGCCGCGTGCCCTCAACATGGGGGGTGCCCTGGGGAAAGGGGGGCCGTGCGGCCCCCCCACCCCAAAGCACCTTGTCCCCATGTTGATGAGGACAAGGGCCTCTTCCCGACAACCCTGGCCGTTGGTTGTCGGGGTCTGCGGGCGGGGGCTTATCGGAATCTGGGAGCCCCCTTTAATAAGGGGGCCCCCAGATACCGGCCCCCCACCCTATGTGAATGAGTATGGGGTACGATGTACCCCTACCCATTCACCTAAGGTGTAAAATGTAAAGTACAAAAACACACACACTTTTGAAAAAATTGTTTATTGCACTGCTCCGGGGGTCTTCTCGCCGGACTCTTCCGTCTTGGGGGTCTTCTCGCCGGACTCCTCCGCCATTTACCAAGCTCTTTTACCGAGCGGAGAAGTCCGGCTACCTTCTTCGTCGTCGCCGCTGTCGTCGTCTGGGGGTCTCCATCCGCCTTCGGGGGTCTTCCGGGGTCTCTTCTGTTCTTGCGGCGGTCGTCGTCTTCCGCGCCGCCGGCGCCTTCTTCTTCTTGTTCTTCTTCTTCTTCCGATGTTGACCCGTCGCTGTCTCTGCCCGGAATGCCAGAGCTGCGCTGTGCTGGGACTTATATAGGGACATGGGGACAGGGTCACATGCTCATGTCACATGGTGACCCCGCCCCCCTGTGATGTCACAGTCCCAGCATCCTCCAGCCAGGGTTGTCCGGAAGAGGCCCTTGTCCTCATCAACATGGGGACAAGGTGCTTTGGGGTGGGGGGCCGCACGGCCCCCCTTTCCCCAGGGCACCCCCCATGTTGAGGGCACGCGGCCTGTTACGGCTCAGGAGGGGGGGGCGCTCGTTCGTCCCCACCCCTTTCCTGGGCGGCCGGGCTGCGTGCTCGGATAAGGGTCTGACATGGATTTGGGGGAACCCCCACGCCGTTTTTCGGCGTGGGGATTCCCTTTAAATCCATGCCAGGTGACGGAGCTAGCGCGCCGGCATTTACTGCCTACGCTAGCTACGTACCTGAAGTTACGTTCGAAATGAACGGACTGCTCCGTGTGTGGGCAAGTCCGTTCATTTTCAAAGCCGGAGAAGTCCGGGCGTGTGTGGGCAAGTCCACACGCTCGGAAAGTCCGGCGAAGCCAGCTGGAAAGTCCGGCGGATTGACCGCTGGACTAGGTCCGCCGGGAAAAGTCTGCACGTGTGTACGCGGCATAAGGCTTACGCCGAAACGCTTTTTAATGCTCAAATGTAGCCAATGAATTTTTTTGCATCAAGGGCTTTGGAGTTGCCGCCTCTTTTCTCTTATATTTTGTATTTAGTGTGAGAAGACGCACTGAGCCTTGGCACCTGTGCTGCAGACTGCACATTAGGATTGGATTGCCTCTGTTGAGAGTGCTGCAGCTTCCATCTCTCTATTGTATAACCATCAGAACCAATCCTCACTTCTATTAGTCCAGCACTATCACACACATCAGACAACCTCTCAGAAAGCAAGTTACAATCTTTTATTTCTCCAGAACTTTTTGTGCAGCATATCATCATTGTTGAATTACAACACCATAAGGATTCCCTCGCCTTTTTTGAGGGCTATAAATTCACAGACACTTCTCCTAGCACAGGTGTATATAAGAGGAAATACATTTTCAATATGTTTTCAATATGAACATGTATAACCAATGACCCCTGCACTCTATCTAATATGTTGTGTATTGTATAGTTTATTGTCCTCATTGTTTCCAACTATTTTATTTTTCCAATTGTACCCTGCATTGATGGGAAGATCAGCAGGCAGACCCATTGAAAGCTGGGTCGAACCCATTAAAAGCTGGGTTTAGTGTCAGAGATCGACACTCCCAGGAGTGTAATTTTTTTTTTTTTTTTAGCAGACTTTGGCAGGAACAAGGCTTAATAGCACGGGCAGTAGAAAAGCGTAAAAGAGATGATGCCTTGGTGTCCTGAAGCAGAAGGTGTGTGTGAATCATTACAGGATTAATGCTCACAGAAAATGTTCACTGAGGGGTTTACGCATGTACAATGGTGACTGGTCACCAAGGGATTAATGTTTCATTAGAACAGTGGTCTCCAAACTGTGAACTGGGGGCCAGATGTTAGCCTTTGCTTGCCTTTATCTGGCCCTTGGGACACTATTCCTTTCACTGATACAAGGCACTATTCCTTCTACTGACATCAATAATGGGGCAGTATTCATCCCGCTGACAGCAATGATAGGGCAGTATTCCTCCCACTGATACCAATAAAGGGGCACTATTCTTCTTACTGACACCAATGCTCAGCCACTGCTCCTCTTACTGACACCAATCTTGGGGCACTATTTCTCCCACTGACAGCAAAGATAGGGCAGTATTCCTCCCACTGACACCAAAGATGGAGCAATATTCCTTGCACGAATACCAACTATGAGACACAATTCCACCCACTAACACCAATGATGGGGTTCTATTCATCCCACTATTACCACTAATGAGGCAATATTTCTCCTACTAACCACAATGGTGCTACGTATTTTTTTTAAATCCCACTGATCACCAAGCTTGAGGAATTATCTACTCCCAAAAAAAGTCTGAGCCCTTTATTTAGAAGATTTGGAGACTTTGGAGATTTTAGATGGAATACCATTTGGTTGGCCATCGCCACATTCAGCCAATTTCCTGGTGCTAGCTGCCCTCTTTGGTGGACTACTAATCCCGGTCACCCCGTTGCAGACCCTGACAGCCCTCCCAGCTGCAGCGGCCCAACTTCACTGCCAGTAACATCACAGTCTCCCCGCTGGCTCTACAGCCATCTCCAACTGCACACTCCCAGTCCACTCAGACATGCCTCTCCCAGCTCCCCCGACTATGCCTGTCGCTCACCGACACCTGATGGATCCCTCCTGGAGACTTGCCCGTCAGTATTCCCCGCAGTCCTCTCCTGCTCCTGTTTAGGACACCCTTTGGGCTGTGTGGGGTTCCTGTTCAGCTCTGAGCCCCTGGCCCAAGGTCACCCCCCCAGACTGGGGGCTTCCTCCAAGACCCAGACAGCCTATTACTCCATCTCCAGTTCTTCCACCCGAACGACTCCTCCTCAGCTGGGCTGACCCTAGGTATTTAAAGAGGCCTGCCCCCTGCCAATCCAAGTTGGGAATTGGTCAGGGCTCCTCAGAACACCCCAGACAGCTCCACCCTTCTTCCCCACCTTCCTTCTAGAAGCCTCTAGAAGCAGAAGGGAGGTAACCAAAAGGTGAAACTAGCTGTGAGTCACCAGCCTACTTCAGGCCACTCCAAGCCTACAGATCAAAACAAACAGACCTAGCTTTTAGCTAGGCCTGCCTAAATTTACCTGCACTACCGAAAAATCTCACTCTAGTGCCTACACTAGGTAGAGGGTGCTACACATCCATGTCTCAGCCTTCCAATGTGATAAGTGCCTTTTACCTAACCTCCCTTCAGTCATTAAACTCATTAAAAAAAACAGGCCCCCTTTCAACTCTGTAATTTTGACCTTGCATCTGTATTTTCTGCTTTTTTTTGGCTTCAGGTCTATCTTGTACACTGAAGACATTGTGGTTAATGTGTTTAGACTTGAAAATTGTCACAGAGGGGTTTTTGCACATACAATGAACACTGATAACTGAGGGTACTGGTACTATCCACTGACAGGACACAACATATGCTCTCCCATATATGGAAGTATTAAGCAGGTAAACAGGGAATCAGGAAAGTGTGGTGAAAGTATTAGTGGAAAAGGAATAGGGCTATCAAGTGAACCTGTCACTTTGTCTTAAAGTGTTACTAAACCCAGGACCCTGCAAAAAACAAAAAACCTCTCTAGCCATAAACACCAAACTGAGCATGTGCAGAGTGCCCCCAAGGCTCTGTAATTTCAGGAGATGGATTGCGCATGATTAACCCCTTAGGTTCCACAGTGAATATAACAAGCATGCTTTACTGCATATACACACTGATTTTACTGGTGTGGGTTTAGTAACACTTTAAAGGTTAAGTTCACCTTTTCCAGAAAATAGTCTATGCAGTCAAGGAGGTCTAGTAGATATTAGAGACAGTGCAGCTTTGTAAAATACAGTAAAACCTTGGTTTGAGAGTAACTTGGTTTGAGAGCATTTTGCAACACAAGCAAAATTTTTAAATAAATGTTGACTTGATATACAAGCGATGTCTTGATATACAAGTAGCATCACGTCACAACTGAGTATAAAAGAGAAGAGAGACGACTCTATTGCCGCGTACACACGATCTGACTTTTCGAAGGACTAGGTCCGACAGTCTTTCCGACTGACTTTGCAGAGGAGGGCCGCCGGACTTTCAAACGAACGAACGTCAGACGAATTTGAACGTGATGACGTATGACCGGACTAGAATAAGGAAGTTCATAGCCAGTAGCCAGTAGTAGTAGTAGTAGTTTTCCCGGTCATGATTGCAGACTGACAGCAGTGAGAGCCGTGGTGTGGAGGATGGTTTATATGGACAGCTTTACCCCGAATGCCTGCATACTTAGACGTGCCTCTTTTAATCAACAACCATGTGAGTTGCAAAATGTTGTACCTTTATTAATTGTAACCATATTGCTACATTTAGAGGCGCCTCTCTTCTCTTTTATACTCTGTAGCTTCTGCTGGATTTTGCTTCTAAACCCCTTGTGGATGGACATTTTATGGTTACACAACCTGGTCACATTGCTATAATTTTTTTATATGGACTATAAACTGAAGGACCTAAGAATAAATGGTTGTGGAATGAATTATTTGAGTTTCCATTATTTCTTTTGGGGGAAATTCGCTTTGATATACAAGTGCTTTGGATTACAAGCATGTTTCTGGAACAAATTATGCTTGCAATCCAAGGTTTTACTGTATTTATTCATTATAATCTTGTACTTGTAGAACATTTGCGATCCCTTGGCTAAAATACTCTCATTTACTGTAGCAAACGCTACACCCTGTCTTGTTGCAAGGTTTTGAAAACCATATGTTTTTTCTTCTATAACGCTGGGCGTGAGCATGCAACAATTTTCACTTCCTAGCAACAAGCCTGGACATGGAGGTTGCTAACCTGGACCGGATGTGTCAGCGTTCGAATGTGGCCCCTTGAGTGCATACACTGTTTTCTAGGACAGGTGAACTTAGCCTTTATATAGGCAAAATGACAGGTGTTTAACCTCAAAACTATCTATACAGCTCGAACTTAAAATATTTGGTTCAGAGTTTTTCTACTGATATCTACAGCATATTAATCTGTATTCTCCAAATTATCAAACACAGAACATTCTCCAACCAAAAGAACATAATTATAATATACCGACTTTTGCTGCAGTGAATAATTTTGTTTCCTATGGGTGATCTGGTTTCCTCCCTCTGTTCTAAGAAGTACTGCTAATTAGCTGTTAAATAATGGTGAGTCCAAAATTGCATGCGTGTGTCAGGAAATTCGATAATGATCTTTTGGGAGAGTGATTTGTGACAGATAGATAGATAGATAGACAGACAGACACAGGGAGCTTTAATACAGTGCCTTGAAAAAGTATTCATACCCCTTGAAATTTTCCACATTTTGTCATGTTACAACCAAACATGTAAATCTATTTTATTGGGGTTTTATGTGATAGACCAACACAATGTGGCACATAATTGTGAAGTGGAATGAAAATGATAAATGTTTTTCAAAATTGTTTACAAATAAATATGTGGCGTGCATTTGTATTCAGCCCCCTTTACTCCGATACCCCTAACTAAAAGCTAGTGGAACCAATTGCCTTCAGAAGTCACCTAATTAGTAAATAGAGTCCACCTGTGTGTAATTTAATCTCAGTATAAATACAGCTGTTCTGTAAAGCCCTCAGAGGTTTGTTAGAGAACCTTATTAAACAAACAGCATGAAGGCCAAGATACACACCAGACAGGTCAGGGATAATGTTGTGAAGAAGTTTAACCACTTCGCTACCCACCCATAGTCATATGACGTCCACAAGGTGGATCTCCCATCCTGGGTGGACGTCATATGACGTCCTCCCATTCCCGGCCGCCTAAAGGGCGCGCGTGCGCTGCCGGCGCGCGCCCGCGGCATCGCTCGGGACCCGGTGCGCGTGCCCGGCGGCCGCGATGTCCGCCGGGCACCCGCGATTGCTCGGGAAAACAGCAGGACCGTGGAGCTGTGTGTGTAAACACACAGCTCCATGTCCTGTCAGTGGAGAGGAGACCGATGGTGTGTTCTCAGTACCGAGGAACACAGATCGGTCTCCTCCCCTTGTGAGTCCCCTCCCCCCACCCACAGTTAGAATCACTCACATAGGGAATAGGCAATCACTCACATAGGGAACATACTAACCCCTGCAGCGCCCCCTAGTGTTAACCCCTTCCCCGCCAGTCACATTTACACAGTAATCACTGCAATTTTATAGCAACGATCGCTGTGTAAATGTGAATGGTCCCAAAAATGTGTCAAGTCAAGTGTCCGAAGTGTTCGCCTCAATGTCGCAGTCACGAAAAAAATCGCAGATCGCCGCCATTACTAGTAAAAAAAAAAAAATGCAATAAATCTATCCCCTATTTTGTAGACACTATAACTTTTGCGCAAACCAATCTATATACGCTTATTGCGATTTTTTTTACCAAAATATGTAGAAGAATACGTATCAGCCTAAACTGAGTAAAAAAATAGTTTTTTTTTAAAAAATGGGATATTTATTATAGCAAAAAGTAAAAAAATATTGTGTTTTTTTTTTTCAAAACTGTCACTCTTCTTTTGTTTATAGCGCAAAAAATAAAAACCGCAGAGGTGATCAAATACCACCAAAAGAAATGTCAATTTTGTTTGGGTGCAACGTCGCACGACTGCACAATTGTCAGTTATAGCGGCGCAGTCCTGAATCGCAAAAAGTGCTCAAAAAGTGCTCTAGTAAGTGTTGATTTGTAGACTGTCTGTCTCGCCGTGTGTTAGTGTGTGACTGAAATGTTGGTCGAATTTGTGGTGTTGGGGAATGAAAGTGGTATCGTTGAATTTCTGTTGTGTTTTGTTAGGTGATGCGTTGCTTCGTCTCTAGTGGTTGTGTGTTTTGTTCGTGGTTTGTCCGTTAGGTCGTTGTGTCGACCTGTCGATTGTTTGTCGGGTGTTTTAGGCTTGTTAGTGCCTTGTGTTGTTTGTGTTTCATGAATATTTCGTTCCGTGTTCCCTGATAGGTTTAGTGTGTTTGGTTTCGTCGTTGATTGGTTGTGTGTCGTGTGTTGTTGGGTGTGTTTTTCTGTGATGTGAAGTGTGGTTGACTGTCCTTCGTGTGTCGTGTGGTGTGTGTTTATGCTATGTGTGTCTGTTGTGTGCTGGTGTCGTTCGTGTGTGAACCTTGTGTGTACTGTTACAGTCTGTTTTGTGATTCGTGACTGTAGTTGTGTGAGTGTGTATGTTGGTCAGTCCGTGTTTTCCTACGTGGTGTGTGTTGTTGTCCGTGTCGTAGTTATGATTGTGTCGTGGTGTGTGGGTTGTGTGTGTTTGTCGTCTTGTCTGTGTGTTTCGCGTGTGTTGCTAAGGTCTGTCGTTTGTTGATTTGGTGTTTTTGCTCTTCTAGTGTGAGTTTGTTGTGTCTGTTGAACCTGTGGGTCAGTGATGTTATGCTGTGTGTTGTGTGAATGTCTGGTTCATGTGTTTGTGTGTGGTGTGATGTTTGTTGTAGTAGTGTCGTTGTGGGATGTTGTGGGGTGTGATGGTTGTTCCGTGTGTCGTGACGTGGTATATTTGTGCGAAGCTGTCGAATTGATTCGTCTGTGTGTGTGTGTGTGTCGATTGTGTCTGTGTTGTTCTCGTCTTTGGTGGTTTATGCTGGTCTTCAGTTTTGTGGTGTCAACACGTGTGTCGTCGAAATCGTTAGATGTTCTGTTCACACTTTGCTTCTGTCGAAAAAGTGCTCTAGTAAGGCGGGGGGTAAAATCGTCCGGGGCTGAAGTGGTTAAAGCAGGGTTGGGTTAAAATAAAAAAAAAATCACAAGCTTTGAACATCTCACGGATCATCGTTCAATCCATCATCTGAAAATGGAAAGAGTATGGCACAACTGCAAACCGTCTTACGTGTTGTAGACACCGCGTTCTAGGCGGTCGGACTTTGGTGTGATCGTGTGTAGGCAAGACAGCTTAAGTGGATTTCCGTCGCAAAAACCATCAGTTTGTTCCGACGGAAAAAACAGTTGTGTGTACGCGTCATTAGAGCCTGCAAAAGACTTGAGACTAGGGCAGAAGTTCACCTTCTAGCAGGACAACGACCCTAAACATACAGCCGGAGCTACAATGGAATGGTTTAGAATGATCAAAGCAAATTCCTGTGTTAGAATGGCCCAGTCAAAGTCCAGACCTAAATCCAATTGAGAATCTGTGCCAAGACTTGAAAATTGCTGTTCACAGATGCTCTCCATACAATCTGACAGAACTTGAGCTATTTCGTCAAGAAGAATGGGCAAAAATGTCACTCTGTAGATGTGCAAAGCTGGTAGACATACCGAAAAAAGACTTGCAGCTGTAATTGCAGGGAATGGTAGTTCTACGAAGTATTGACTCAGGGGGGTCCGAGTACAAATGTATGCCACACTTTTCACACTGTACATGTGAAAAGTGCAGTCACCCTCATCAATCAATGAAAATTATTCTCTGACCTCCTGCCTATAGTTAACTGAAATCGGATTGGGTGTTGAAGGTTTCAGATGCATTATAAAAAAAAAATGCCTTTCCCACTGACATTAATCACTGCTATGCAACCTCATGAACATGGGAATGAGAACGTTCAGGTTTCATTTTAAAGCATTCATTTTATTTTTAGCATCTAAATTATAGTTAATAAATGTGTAGTTATTTACTCCATGTTCCAAACCCTATGGATAATTAATCTACTAGATTAGCCTTTCTCAATCTTTCAACCCAGAGGAACCCTCCAAAAATGTATTGGGGGTCAGTGGGAAGAATGCACCACTTAGGCCCCTTTCACACTGGGGCGGTTTTCAGGTGGTACATCGCTAAAAATAGCGCCTGTACACCGCCTGAAAAAACCGGCCCCATTCACTCCAGTGTTAAAGCCGGCGGGCTTTCACACTGGAGCGGTGCGCTAGCAGGACGATAAAAAAAGTCCTGCTAGCAGCATCTTTGGAGCGGTATAGGAGCGGTGAATACCCATTGATTGATTTCAATGGGACACCGCGGAAATACCACGGCAATACCGCCGCAAAGCGCCGCTACTGCGACGCTTTGCAGGGGACTTCAACCCTTTTCCGGTCGCTCGCGGGGGGTAAAACCGCCCCGCGAGCGGCCGAATACCGCGGCTAAAACGACGGTAAAGCAGCGATAAATATAGCGCTGCTTTACCGTCGCCGCGGCTCTCGCCCCAGTGTGAAAGGGGCCTTACAGTGGTGGTAAGGATACCTCCATTACAAACAGGTAAAAAAAAAAAGGTAACTGGTGTCATGCAACTGGCTCTGCCAAGTGGTGTTGGACCTGGAACTACCCAGGCGCTATCAAATGGAAGGTAAATTAGCCACAGCTCAAGGAACCCCCTAGAAACCTCTGGAGGAACCTTAGGATTCTACAGAACCCTGGTTGAGAATGGCTGTACTAGATATAATAATAGCATAAAAGGGGATGTAATCTAATATTTCAGGTGACATACACACACATGAAGTTTATGATACTCATAAACTTTCAGGCATATCTAAAATGCAGTGATCGATCAGGTCACCAGTCATAATCACTTATTTGCTGGTGAGTGCCCATTCGACCTTGCCATTTTTATGTAGGGTATTTGTTGAATCAAATCACATTCACTACATATCTAGCTCATTCTTCATTGTCTCATTAGCATAATAGCCATATTTATAATATGATGGTTGTTACAATGACTGGCCATATATCGCCACTGATTCCTACTGAAGACTCGCCAAGCTCACCCCTCTTGCTTACCCATTGTAAAACATGTGTACATTGTATCCCCCTCGTCCGCTGACATTTTACACCACTTTCTCCAACATACCCAGTCAGTTGACTACAAATGTAACAGACTTCTCTCCCCAGCACTCACCACTCCTCTCCTGCACATACTTACATATACTTACATAGTTAGTCGGGTTGAAAAAAGGCACATCTAGTTCAACCAATAAGTACTAACACATACCCTCCACACTTTTCTGCAGATACTGGCAACTGTTTTACCCTCTGGATTCCTCTACTACACATATGCCCATTGTCATACCCTCCACATTTTTCTTGTACAGCTACAGTATGCCCATTGCTATACCCTCTGCATCCTCTCTTGCACATAATGTCCACTGTCATACCTTCTGCACACCTCTCCTGCACATAATGTTTACTCTCATACCTTCTGCACTCCTCTCCTGCACATACTTCCCACCGTTATGCTCTCTGCGCTCCTCTCCTGCATGTATTGCCTGCTGACATGCCTCCCACACTCCTCTCCTGCAATTCTGCCTACTGTCATACCATTTACGCTCCTTTCCTGCAAATATTGTCTTCTGTCATGCCCTCCACACTCCTCTCCTGCACACCTGTCTTGTACATACTGCCCTCTGTCATAACATCTACACCCTATTCTAACTGCTCTCCTGCACATACTACCCACTGTCATACCCTTCATATTCTTTTCCTGCACATATTGTCTGCTGTCAGACCCTCCACAATCCTCTCCTGTGCACACTGCCCATTTTCATACCATATGAACTCTTTTTCACATAGTGTCCACCGGTATACTCGCTGCACACCTCTCCCGCACCTATTGCTAAATGTTATTCCCTCCATACTCTACTGCACATTCTGCCCATTGTCATACCTCTGCATATACTTCCTGTCATAACCTCTACACTCCACTCATGCACATCGTGCCCTTTGTTATACCCTCAGCACTCCACTCTTACCACATAGTGCCCACTGTCATACCTTCCTCATTTCTCTCCTACACATAATTTCTCTTTAACATTCTTTGCAACGTCCCCAACCTTACCCGTTCTAGAATGGGCAAACTGTTTCTATTTTTTTTTTTTTTTTAATATGCCACAAGATATTAATAACATTTCAAAATTAAATGACAGTCAAGGACTTAGTTTAAAAGAAAGTCAGCCTTCAAGAGCAGGAGATGATGATTTTGTTGTGCACATATTATACATCTGTTCACACAGTGGAAGCCCACAATGTCTGATAATTTAAAGAGTAATCATTGCATGGTAATGGCTCCCCGTTATTAATGGCATGTCTGCTGTGTATTTTCCAATACATACACATACGGAAAACAAAATGGATTGGAATGCTGCCTGAAAAGTAGCATATTTATATTATTTCAGATTTTACTGGGTAGAAAACGATTAAACAAATACACAACTCAGCATGCGGAGTATATATATAAAAATCTCACTGCAGTGAGAACTTCTGTTACATAAATAATCAGCTTTCCCCAGGGAACAGTGTGATGTATTTGCATATACTGTACAATCTGGAACAGCATTAGTTCGAGAAATTGGAGCGGTTTAAAAAAAAAATCAAAACAAAAGTGCATGTTATATAAGATTATTACTGCAAAAAAAAAAATCTATCTGTTTAGAACAAATTATAGTGAAATAACCAAGAACTGTCCACCAATACTTGTTACACAATGTGCATCAGCTGATAAGAAATCTGTTTGTGATTATTATTATGTGGTTATAATTGTAGTCATTATTTCTGTAAACTAAATATATGGTTAAAAGACAATAATTTTCCAGCATGCTGGATACTTTTTTGCACCACTGCTAACAATGTTCGTGTTATTGCTTGTTTGCCAAGTCATTCACTTCTGGACTTTGGTCAGAGACAGGTGAACCCTTTGCAGACTTTATTAAACACTTGCTTACTGGGCACCTAAACCCCCCTCCTGCCCAGACCAATTTTCAGCTTTCAGCGCTGTCACTCTTTGACCGACAATTGTGCGGTCATGCACTGTACCCAAATTCAATTTTTATAATTTTTTTCACACAAATAGCTTTCTTTTGGTGGTATTTGATCACGACTGGCGGTTTTATTTTTTGCTAAATAAACAAAAAAAAGATGGAAAATTTTGAAAAAAAATTAAATAAATCATGTTTCATAGTTTGTTATAAAATTTTGCAAACAGGTAATTTTTCTCCTTTATTGATATGCGCTGATCAGGCGGCACTGATAGGCTGCACTGGTGGGCACTGATAGGCACAGATAAGGCGGCACTGATGGGCACAGATAAGGTGGCACTGATAAGATGGAATTGATGGGCCCTGATGGGTGGCACTGATAGGTGCTACTGATAGGTACCACTGATAAATGGCACTGATGGGCACTGGTAGGTGACACTGATGGGCAGCACTGTTGCACTGTTGTCATGATGCACTGATTGGTGACATTGATAGGTGGCACTGTATGCACTGATAAATGGCACTGATGGGTGGCACTGTGGGCACTGGTAGGTGGCACTGTTGTGCACTGGTAGGTGGCACTGGCAGGTGGCACAGGTGGGCACAGATGAGCTGGCGGCTGCTCTCCTTTATCGGGACCAATGTCCCTCTGACAGGCGCCGGTGATCGGCTTTTTTTTTTTTCTCCTCACTCACTCCTCACTTTTCTCCTATCAGCGTGAGGAGAAAAAATAGCTGATTAGCGGCTCTATTTACATCACATGATCAGCTGTCATTGGCTGACAGCTGATCACGTGGTAAGGGGTCGGGATGGACCCCTTACTCCGATCTGTGATCCAGCGAGTCTCATAAAATCGCTAATCAGGGGGCACGCCGGCAAACTGCAATATATTAAGTTTTTGCTTTGAGGTTTAAATATGCTTGAATTTTTGCTTTCATTGACATAACTTAAGCTGGCCGTACACTAGTAGATATTGTTTGTATGAAAATCCTCAATACATTTGATTACTTGATAAATGTCATTTTAAAGTGCTTAAAAATGTAATTTGCTTTTAACATTCGATTTTGAAACAGAAAATGCTATTGTTCGCGCAAGAACATTTTCGATCCTGCTCCTTCAATTTTTCTCGGCGCTGCGGTCAAAAATGAGCGTCAATGTGACCCCACAAATGATTTGATTATTGAATGAATGTTCTTAAAACAAAACTTTTGAACAAAATTTTATTAGTAAATGGTCGTTTTTATTTTTAAATAATCAGTTCTAGTTAGGGGTGCCGAAACCGATACCGGAAATGAAGGATGCACTAGGCTGAAAAACAATACCGAAAATGACAGTTTTTAATAAATATTTATTTTATTTTTATATATAATTGTATTCTAACTTTCAACTTTCTAATTAATATCAATTTAAACTAATATGAATTTATTGTTTGCCATTATTGGCACCTTTAGTGAGACAGGATCCAATTAACCTACTGGCATGTCTTTGGAAGAAAGTCATACAAGCACAGGGAGAACATGCAAACTCCATGCAGATAGCGTCCTGGCCAGGCTTCAAATGGGGAACCTTGTTTCTGCAAGGCAGGCATGCTAACCACTAAGCCACTGTGCTGCCCTAGTATTATACAGGATTTCCATAGTGCCAACAGTGTGCAGCACTTTACAATATAAGGGCTAGTTCACACCACATGCAGTCTAGTGTTTTTTTTTTCTGCATCAAAAACGCATGGAAAGTAGGTTTTATGATTTTCAATGGCTTAGTTTACACCAATGCGGTCAGTTCCAGTGCATTCAAGTTCCAAGAAAAAAAAGTAGAACATGCTGCTTTTTTCCTGCACGGGACTGTAATGGAATGCAGTAAAATACATTTTAAAAATGCAGTGAAACGCACTGGAATGCATCAAAAATGCACTGGACCTTAGTATAGTGGGGGGAGGGGGGGAAAGAAGAAAAAAAAGCACCTGGAATGCATCCGGAAAGGCATCAAAAATGCACCAGAACGCATCAAAAACGCTGTAAAAATTTGCATGCAGAAACGCATCCAGAACGGATTATGGTGTGTGTTTTTGTGGTGTGAACCAACCAGGGCCAGATTAAGAGCATCATGGGCCTGGGGCTGAGGATTTCGGTGGGCCTTTTTATGGAAAATATAAAATGAAGATGAATTGTACATGGAATTAGCAGGTACAATTGTTTCAAAGAAAACAATAAGTAATGCACTCCTCGCCATGGCCTGCATGTACGCTTTATTGATGAAGAAAAAAAAACATGTTGAAGCTCGGTTAACATTTGCTCCACAACATTTAGACAAGCCTGTGAAATACGGGGAGAATATAGTCTGGTCAGAGGGGACCAAAATGGAACTCTTTGGATGCCATGATACACACCGTGTTTGGGGGTCACTTCACCCTAAAAACACCCCCCATACCAACAGTGATGTTTGGAGGTGGGAACATCATGGTGTTGGCGGGGCTTTTTTTCAGCATACAGTACTGGCAAACTTCATATCATTGAAGGAAGGATGAATGGAAAAATGTACCAAGACATTCTTGATAAAAATCTGCTGCCATCTACCAGGATGATGAAAATGAAACAAGGGTGGACATTTCAGCAAGCAAATTATCCCAAACATAAAGCCAAGGAAACACTCCATTGGTTTCAAAGAAAGAGAATAAAGCAGTTAGAATGGCCCAGCCAATCACCTGACTTGAATCCAATGGAAAATATATGGAAAGAACTAAAGATCAGAGTTCATAGAAGAGGCCCACCGAACCTTCAAGATTTGAAGACAAGAATTGAAGACAAGATTTGAAGATCTGAGCAACACATGTGACTAGTTTCTCCATACAGGCGGCGTCTTGAAGCTTTCATTACCAACAAAGGATTTTTTACCAAGTATTAAATACATTTCAGTTAGCGGATTCAATATTTTTTCCCCGTGTCCTTCCATTTTATTACACAGAACTTAATTTCTGAACCGATTTGTTTTGGTTTCTTTGTATTTATGGATTACATGGATTGTTACTGAAAAATACTTATTTTACCCTTTGTATAAGCACTGCACAGTTCAAATGGTTGCCATAAACACATTTTTTGACACATCACCTATAATTAATGATGGAACATCAGCATCGGTACCAGTCTACACAATAGAAACCCACCACATTAGTACCAGTTTCTGTAATTATATCCACCCAGCATCAGTGCCAGTTTAGAAATAACCCCCATCCTAAATGGCAATTTCCATAATAATAACCGAAAACATCAGTGCCAATTTACAGAATAACAACCAAAAGCATTTGTATCAGTGGCAGTAATAATAACCCCCAGCATGACATCAGTGGCAGTTTATACAATAACAACCCACATCATTGGTGTCAGTAGATGAACATTCCCTCCTCACCAATTATTTCCACTATTTATTTCCACAATGTATTTTTTTAAATAGTGACAGCGAGTTGAGGGAGAAGATTCTCCTCTTGCTGTCACTAGATCCAGTGGATAGGGGAGATGCTGCAGTGGGAAGTTGGAACATGTTACACGTTCCCAAAGATGAATTTTTCCTTTAACCACTTTCCTACGGGCACTTTCACCCCCTTCCCGGCCAGGCCAATTTTCAGCTTTCAGCGCTGTCACACAACACTGTACACATATGACATTTTTGTAATTTTTTTTACACAAATAGATCTTTTTTTTGGTGGTATTTAAACACCACTGGGGTTTTTATTTTTTGCTAAATATGAAAAAAAAGACAGACATTTTAAAAAAAAAATGTTTTTCTTAGTTTGTTATAATATTTTGCCATATGTAATTTTTCTTCTTCACTGATGTGCACTGATGTGCACTGATGATGCTACACTGATAGGCGGCACTGATGAGGCAGCACTGATGGGCACTGATAAGGTGGTGCTGATGAGGCTGCACTGATAGGAATTGATAAGGTGGCGCTGATGAGGCTGCACTGATATGTGACACTGATGATATGCAGAACTGATAGACAAAACTGATGGGCTCTGATGAGCTGCACTGATAGGCAGCACTGATGGGCAATGATAGCTGGCACTGATGAGCTGCACTAATGGGCACTGATGAGCTGCACTAATGGGCACTGATGAGCAGCACTAATGGGCTCTGATAGGTGGCACTGACAGGCAGCACTTATGGGCACTGATAAGGTGGCACTGATGAGGCAGCACTATTATGCGGCACTGATTGGCACTTATAGGCAGCACTGATGGGTGGCACTGATGAGGCAGCACTATTATGCGGCACTGATGGGCACTTATATGCTGCACTGATGGGTGGCACTGACACTGATAGGTGGCACTGATAATCTGCACTGATAGGCAGCACTGATGAACTGCACTGATAGGCAGCACTGATGGTCAATGATAGGTGGCACTGATGAACTGCACTAATGGGCACTTATAGACAGCACTAATGGGCACTGATAGGCAACACTAATGGGCACTGATAGTGCAGTTCATCAGTGCCCATTAGTGCTGCCTATCAGTGCCCATTAGTGCTGCCTATCAGTGCCCATTAGTGCAGCTCATCAGTGCCCATTAGTGCTGCCTAATGGGCACTGATGGGCAACACTGATGGGCTCTGATAGGCGGCACTGACAGTCAGCACTGATGGTCAATCATAGGTGGCAATGATGAGCTGCACTAATGGGCACTGATAGGCGGCACTGACAGGCAGCACTTATGGGCACTGATAAGGTGGCACTGATGATGCAGCACTATTATGCAGCACTGATGGCCTGCACTGATAGGCGGCGCTGATGAGCTGCACTGATAGGCAGCACTGATAGGTGGCACTGGCACTGATGAGCTGCACTAATGGGCACTGATGAGCTACTATGATAGGTGGCACTGGCATTGATTGGATGACACTGATAGGAGGAACTGATGAGCTGCACTAATGGGCACTGATAGATGGCACTGATTAGATGCACCGATAGATGGCACTGGCATTGATTGAATGGCACTGATGAGCTGCACTGATAGGTGGCACTGGCATTGATTGGATGGCACTGATGAGCTGCACTGATGGTGGCACTGATATTGATTGGATGGCACTGATGAGCTGCACTGAGAGGTGGCACTGATAGAGGGCACTGGCACTGATAGGTGGCTTTGACGAGATGCACTAAATGGGCACTGATGGGCTGCCTGCACTGATGTGATGAGTTGCACCGATAATAGCCCCCCCCCCCCCAAAAAAATAAGTTAACCACTTCACTGCAGCCAGTACACACAGTACTAGTACACCTGCACACTGCTGCACAATGACTCATCTGCATGAGTCTCACATTGACTTCCCCAGAGGGCCAGCCCAGCGCCCATGGCTTACTTGAAGTTGTGCAGATGCAGAATGCTGAATGCAGATCCTCCTTCTGGCTCGCAGCACCGTCCGCATACAACACTTAGTGCTTTCCCAATCAAGCCTCCCGGGACGCCGGGGAACGCCTCCGGATGACGTCACGCCGGCCGGGACGTCAAGCTCCGCCTACAGTGTGCGAGTACGCTCAGCCTCGGCGGCGCACTGCACTGGTACCGCCCGCACTGCTTATTATATAGCCGCAATTTGAGCTGGCAGAATTATATATGTGGGCCTAAATAATACAGCTGCCTGGACAATGTCAAATTATATAGCGGCTGGCGGCCGACGGCCGGGCCGTGGTGATTGTATGTATCTAGAGAGTTTGGGCCTATATTATGATGGGGGCCTGGAGCTGCAGCTCCAAAAGCCCCTATGTTAATCCGGCCCTGGAACCAACCCTAAATGGAGACAGTATTGTTACAAGAATAGAAGGTTAGTAGGACCCTGGTCATAAGAGCTTACAATTTACAAATAAAAGGGAGACAGTACCATTGCAATACAAGACAAGAGGTTTAGTAGGACTCTGGTCATAAGAGCTTACAATCTAAAAGTGAGCTAATACGTTAATAGCGTTTCTGTCTTTACGGCGGCTCAGGATGAACGTTTGTGGAGGTGCAGGACTTAAGTTTAAACACTTTATAGCATACTATTACAATACAAGGCAAGAGGATTAGTAGGACCCTGGTCATTGGAGCTCACACTTAACAATATAAAGGAAGACAAATACTGTTACAAGAGAAAAGGGCTAGTGAGACCCTGGTCATAAGAGCTTGCACTTTACAATATAACAGGAGACAAGCACTGTTGCAAGACAAACGTTTTTAGTTAGTAGGACCCTGGTCAACAGAGCTTGCACTTAATTATAAAGGGAGACAGTTCTGTTACAAGACAAGGTGGTTAGTAGGACCCTGGTCATAAGAGCTTGCACTTTAAAATATAACAGAAGGCAAGCACTGTTGCAAGACAAGAGGGCTAGTAGGACCCTGGTCATAAGAGCTTACAATCTGAAAGTGAGCTAATACGTTAATAGCATTTCTGTCTTCACGGCGGCTCGGGAATGATGTCCGTGTACCTGCAGGACTTAAGTCTGATTGCTCTCTACCAATATAAAGAGTGAAGAGGGTTAGTAAGACCCTGGTCACAAGAGCTTACAATTTACAATATAAAGAGAGACAGTACCATTGCAATACAACACAAAAGGGTTAGTAAGACCTTGGTCACAAGAGCTTACAATTTTACAATATAAAAGGGAGACAGTACTGTTACAAGACAAGAGGGTTAGTATGACCCTGGTCACAAGAGCTTACAATTTACAATATAAATGGAGACAGTGCTGTTATGAGACAAGAGGGTTACTAGGACCATGGTCACAAAAGCTTGCAAGTTACAATATAAATGGAGACAGTACTGTTACAAGACAAGGTTAGTAGGACCCTGGTCATAAGAGCTTACAATCTAAAAGTGAGCTAATACGTTAATAGCATTTCTGTCGTCACGGCGGCTCAGGAATGATATTCGTGTAGGTGCAAGACTTAAGTCTGATCACTCTCTAGCATACTATTACAATACAAGAGAAGAGGGTTAGTAAGACCCTGGTCACAAGAGCTTACAATTTTACAATATAAAGAAAGACAGTACTGTTAAAAGACTAGAGGTTTCAGACTGGACCCTGGTCACAAGAGCGTACAATTTACAATATAAAGGGAGACAGTACTGTTACAAGACAAGAGGGTTACTAGGACCCTGGTCACAAGAGCTTACAATTTACAATATAAAGGGAGACAGTACTGTTACAAAAAAAGAGGGTTAGTAGGACTCTGGTCAAAAGAGCTTACAATCTAAAAGTGAGCTAATATGTTAATAGCATTCCCGTCTTTGCTGTGGCTCAGAAAGAATGCTTGTGTAGGTACAGTAATTAAGTTGCTTTCTAGTGAAGATTTATTTTCTCCCAATTAATCCCAAATTATACTCACAAAACACACTCACCCCTCTCGCTGTAGGATCTATTAGTGTTCTGGAGAAGCAATACAATGTCACCAATCCAATCTCTGTCCTCAGGCACACACTGACACATTTCCATTTAAAACTTTTAAAGCAAGCCATTGTATTTCTGCAGCAAGTTTTCATCCTTATCTGTCCAAGTGTTTGCCTTGCACAGATAGTCTATCAGTTGTGTTGACAGCAGAACAATGTCCCCTTACCTTGTGATGTGAATGGAGAGGATTAGGTCCTCTGTCCTGGCATCTGTGTATGTAAATCCAGGAATTAGGAGAAGCTTTGCAGAGTCCACTGACTTCAGCTTTGTAGATCCAGAGCAGGTAAAGGGAAAGGCTGATGTGCCTGGGGTCTGGTGTAGTTGTGTGTTTGACAGCAGAGTGACGCTCTATTACTGGGAGCTGCATGAGGGTGGAAGGGGAGGAGGAGGGCTGGGTGCATTGTACAGGGGCTGGCAGATACATCGCATATCTCACCATTTGCTTTCCCCAGTTCTTGGCTTTTGACAACTCCTTTAAAGGGTTTTAACACAGAAAAGAAAAACATAAATAAATAAACTAAAAATAAATAATAAACATTTATAAAATTTTATTTTTAACTTAAATGTTTATTATATATATATATATATATATATATATATATATATATATATATATATATATAAAAATAAAAAGTAACATTGATGTTTAAACCAATCACATCAATATTAACCTGCACATTAAATCAGTATTAAACCCCAAAATAAAAATGTAATATATTGCAACTTAATAATCCTTAACCCCTTCCTTCCCAGCCCGAGCCCCCTTTTAAAATGTATTTTGCACCCAGGGGGCAAGAACAGCTACTCGATCGCAGGATTACTGTGATTGGCTGTCGCAGTGGTTGCAAAAATGCATAAATCAGAAACCAGTCAGTTTTCATTAATGCAGGTGGGAGTTTAAAGGATCAAAGGTACTTTAAGCAAAATGTATTTCATTTGTGATTTTTATATCTACACGGAGGTACCATACATAGTTAGATGTGTGTTCAAACGTATGTAAAAAAAAACAAAATAATTACTTAAAAAAGTCGATATTTCCATCATTGAGTCGATCTTTTCCATCATTGAGTCAACTCATTTTGTAAGAAAAAAAAAAAAAAACACATTCACAGTAAGGCTGGTTTCACACTGGGGCGGTGCGCGCGTCGGCGGTAAAGCAGTGCTATATTTAGCGCTGCTTTACCGTCGTTTTAGCAGCGATATTCGGACGCTAGTGGGGTGGTTTTAACCCCCACTAGCGGCCGAAAAAGGGTTAAAACCCCCCACAAAGCGCCGCTGCATCCCCGCGGTGTCCCATTAATTTCAATGGGTAGGAGCGGTATAGGAGCGGTGAATTCACAATGTTTAAAAACTTCAGTTTTGCCGTGTTTACATTGCACGTTTAGCCGCGTTTGTGTTTAGAAGCATATATTTTTTTTTCAAATAGTCAAAAATTAAAAACGCCTGTAATTGAAATGTGGCTAAACACGATTTACCGTGTTTACACGCATTTACAAGCTGTTACAGGCGTTTGGCTTTTCAAATGCCTCTGAACAGCCGTCCTGAATGCATTTTTTTTTTGCTTTTCAAAAAATGCTTCTAAACTTAACTGCCTAGAAAGGACTATAAACGACCTTGTGTACATGTACTGATAAGATAACAGAGGAGAGGGGGCAGCTGAAAAAAATGCCCACCTGTTGTTGGTGGTAAAGCCGACCGTTTGTACGCTCCATCAGACAATTGTTGTCGGATTTTCTGCGGACAAATGTTGCATGGCAGGTTTCAAAATTTTCTGTGGACAAATGTGTTTTGTCAGATTTTCCGAGCGTGTGTACACAAGTCCGTCGGACAAAAGTCCAAAGTACAAACACGCATGGTCAGAAGCAAGGATGAGCCAGAAGCGGTCGGTCTTGTAAACTAGCGCTCGTAATGGAGAATTAATATTCGTGACGTAGCAAATTATGAAATCTCGAAATGCAGTGCACAATTCTCTTCTTCTTTAATGAGATAATAATGAAGCTGCTTTGCTGGTGATACTGATGGAGTTTTTGCAAACTCATTTTCAAAGGCTTTTTTTTTCTAGTGATATCAAAAATAATATTATTATGCTTTCTTTTTTTTTTTTTTTATTATTTGGGCAAGTTACCTCAACACCATTATCCTGTAGTTTTTAAAGCGGTTCTGCACACATTTCATTTAGTAAATCTCTTTGCCTTCCAAATCAGGCAAAGAGTACTAAATTAAATGTGTTTTTTTTTTTTTTTTTTTACCTTGTAATCGATGACTTCCGGTCCTCTGTCTCTGCGGGGGTGGGCGGGGTCTGTGCGGGGATCCTCGTCGCGACGCACTGTCTCCTGGGATCTGGTGTCATTGATCCCAGGAGCCTGTGCGGGCATCTTCCGAAATCTCGCGAGATTTCGGCACATCTTCCGAAATCTCGCAAGATTTCGGACACATCTCACGAGATTTCGGAGAACGTGAGCTGCACTTTGCCGTTACTGCGCACGCGCGAGCTCGGCGCAGTAACGGCGGTGCATGCTGGGCCATCTAAAGTGCCTGTGGGGATTCACATGCCCACAGGCAAGATGGCCCCCAGCACAAAAGCAGCAAATAAAGAAGTTTATCGGAGGAAAACCGGCTGCGATCGCGATGGAAGAAGGAACAGGTAAGTCCCCCAATTTAGTTATTAATAGTTAGCATATTCCCCCCAAAAAAAAAAAAAAAAAAAAAAAAACCCCAGTGCAGAACCGCTTTAAGATCAAAGATACAACTATGTTGGTGTTCCTTGTCAATTTTACATTGTATTTTATTAAATGTAACTGCCTACTCCCAAACTGTCATTAGAAGTAAAACACATAGCCAAGTATTATTCTCCACAATTTTTTTATTGTGCATTAAAAAAAGAAAACAACTAAAATTAGCTATGCTATATGCCAATAGAACTTCCACGGTCCACAGTTTTGTTGGCCAACAATCCGATCGTGTGTATGAGGGTTTTTCCCCAAACTAACCATTAAAATATAGAACGTATGCTGTGAAATTTTTTTTATTTTTTTTAAAGGATGTCCTACTGCTGTATGTCCAGCTTTAGCTTTAGGCTTCATGTACATGGGACGTTGTTTAACCTCTCCTGAATGACTTAACTTGACAGCTAGAAACCGGCATCTAAAAACATCCGTTTAGCCCAGTTTACATGCTGCGTTTAGTCACGATTGCGTTCAGAAGCGTTTCTAAAAAAAAAATAAAAATTATTATTCTTTTTTTAATGGCCAAAAACGCCTATTAACGAAACGCAGCTAAATGCATGTTACCGCGTTTGGCATCTGAAACGTTGGAAACTTTGGCGTCTGAACTAATTTTTTTGCCTTCAAAAAAAGGCCTATTTAAAAAAAAACTGGTTAGTTCGAGGCCCAGTAACTGAAGGAGGATTCGGAGGTGTCCCGGTGTGCTCTCAGTATTGGAGAGACACGGCAACTCGTACAGGCGACCAGGAGAGGACTCTTCGGAGGAGGGCCAAGAAGCTGGCTGCTCGGTAAGAGCCTGGGAGCTGAAGTTGTATGGACACTAGAGAATCCACCCCTTCCCACAGTATCGCCAGGAAGGCTAAAAGATCCAGGTACTGTGGGAAAGGTTCCTACTTATCTTCAGTTACAATCTAGTCTGTGGCAGAGACTTTGCGAATTTTCCGGATCACATGTTGGCTGCTAAATCTAATTGATGTCAGCCATCCTAAGTGCCTGAGTTTTATCACCCGTGCCCTCTATTCCCAAATGAGACTGTGTTATAGTTGGATGTTACCCTTGCAGAATAAAAATCCTCAAAAGGACTTTTGTGTGTCAGCATCTGAAGTTACTGGGTACTCACCCCTTGGAACCCCTAGAAAGAGAATGACGAGCTACGAGGAGGTGATTGGTAAGCCTAGAAAATGTAAGGTCGCCCCAAGGGGTTATGGCCACTACATATATATACACACACTATATTCCCAAAAGTATATATATATATATATATATATTTATCTATATACAGTGGGTATATAAAATAATCGCCCCCTTTTAAAATAATCTAATTTTGTTGCTTTGCAGCCTGAAATGAAGGCAGACACATTTTGTTTTATCCAGCTGTATTTACTCAGTGCAGCTTATAACATCCAAGTAAAAGATATAACACCAACATGTGAGAAAAAGTATTTAAAAAAAGAATGTGGAGGTGGCCATCTTGGTAGGGGCAGGGTTTTGCTTCCTCGTGTCAGAGCCTCCAGCAAGGAGCCTCTCATACACAACTATGAAGCTGTAGGCACACTTACATTCCAGAAAGAGCAATGCTATTTTTCAGAAGACAAAAAGGTCACATTTTTCAGTTTCCTCCAACACTCCAAAGACATACTGGTAGGTTAATCGACTTCTGTCTAAATTGGCCCAAAGTATGAATGTGAGTTAGCGACCTTATATTGTAAGCTCCTTGATCGCAGCGACTGATGCAAATCTATGTTAAATATGTAAAGTGGCGTGTAAATTGACAGCGCTATATCAATACTATATTACTATACAGTGGAACCTCGGATTACGAGCATAATCCGTTCCAGGAGTATGCTCGTAATCCAATGTACTTGCATATCAAAGCGAGTTTTCCCATTGAAGTCAATGGAAACAAAAATAATTTGTTCCGCATTGACTTCAATGGGATGCAATACTGCATGCGGCCAGAGGTAGGGGGCGCCGGAGAGCTTCTGAAATGCCCAAAAAGGCCCGAGCACACTTCAGCTGACCTCGGCAAACCTCAGAAAGACTCCATTCACAAGCCTTTCCAAGGTTTGGCAAGGTCAGCCGAACTGACCTCGGGTCTTTCCGTGCATTTCCGAATGCCGACGATCGCCGCTGTTCGGCTCAGGCGCCCCCCACCTGAATCCTGCTCGTTTTGTGAGACAACACTCACAAACCGAGTTAGGGTTTTTTAGAAAAAAACAGTGCTCGTTTTGCGAAACGTTCGTTAACCGCGTTACTCGCAAAACAAAGGTTCCACTGTAGTAATAAATACTGACCACACACAGGATTTTTTTTGACTGAATGGTGTCAGCCATGCCCAGTGCCTTTTGCTAAACTACTTAATACCTCCCACTGTCTTCATCTTCACAACATATGGTGTAATTGTTCTCCAGTTCAAGATAAGAACTGGGAGGGTGACAAAAACTCCATCAGATAACACATGAAGCATGCACAGTACAGCTCTGGATTTCTGACACAAATGATCAACAGGTATCAAAAAGCTTTTACTGATATGATTAATGTTATTTAAAATGCCCTTTCCTTTTCAATCTGCAGCACTGTAATTTTCTGTAAAATGCAATATAGCAACCTGATAACTTGTGTACAAAGGTGGTGTACAGAACGCCCCCCACCCTCCCAGAAATGTAATTTCCTGCTTGTGTGATTGGCTCACTGATTTTCCCTGAAGTCAGCACTAAGATACAAGTCAGATTTTGGGCATCCTCTGCAACAAAAGTAACATTTTTGGTGAGATCCCTAGCAGCTTACACTTTACAATATAAAAGGAAGACAAGTACTGTTACAAGAGAAGAGGGTTAGTAGGACCCTGGTCACCAAAGCTTGCACTTTACAATATAAAGGGAGACAGTACTGTTACAAGACAACAAGGTTAGTAGGACCCTGGTGATAAGAGCTTACAATCTAAAAGTGAGCCAATACGTCAATAGCGTTTCTGTCTTCACGGTGGCTCAGGAAGAATGTTCGTGTAGGTGCAGGACTTAAGTCTGATTGCTCTCTAGCATACAATACAAGAGAAGAGGTTAGTAGGACCCTGGTCACAAGAGCTTACAATTTACAATATAAAGGGAGACAGTACTGTTACAAGACAAGAGGGTTAATAGGACCCTGGTCATAGGAGCTTGCAATTTACAACATAAAGGTAGACAGTATTTTTGCAATACAAGACAAGCGCATTAGTAAGACCTTGGTCATAGGAGCTTGCAATTTACTTTATAAAGGGAGACAGTGCTGTTACAAGACAAGAGGGTTACTAGGACCCTGGTCACAAAAGCTTGCAAGTTACAATATAAATGGAGACAGTACTGTCACAAGACAAGAGGGTTAGTAGGACTCTGGTCAAAAGAGCTTACAATCTAAAAGAGAGCTAATACGTTATTAGCATTCCCGCCTTTGCTGTGGCTCAGAAAGAATGCTTGTGTAGGTACAGTAATTAAGTTGCCCTCTAGTAACGCTTTCTTTTCTCCTAATTAATACCAAATTATACTGACAAAACGCACTCACTGTAGGATCTATTAGTGTTCTGGAGAAGCAATACAATGACACCAATCCAATCTCTGTCCTCAGGCACACACTGACACATTTCCATTTAAACTTTTAAACCAAGCCATTGTATTTCTGCAGCAAGTTTTCAAGTGTTTAAGTGTCCAAGTGTTTGCCTTGCACAGATAGTCTATCAGTTGTGTTGACAGCAGAACAATGTCCCCTTACCTTCTGATGTGAATGGAGAGGATTAGGTCCTCTCTCCTGGCATCTGTGTATGTAAATCCAAGAATTAGGAGAAGCTTTGCAGAGTCCACTGACTTCAGCTTTGTAGATCCAGAGCAGGTAAAGGGAAAGGCTGATGTGCCTGGGGTCTGGTGTAGTTGTGTGTTTGACAGCAGAGTGACGCTCTATTACTGGGAGCTGCATGAGGGTGGAAGGGGAGGAGGAGGGCTGGGTGCATTGTACAGGGGCTGGCAGATACATCGCATATCTCACCATTTGCTTTCCCCAGTTCTTGGCTTTTTACAACTCCTTTAAAGGGTTTTAACACAGAAATGAAAAACATAAATAAATAAAATAAATTATAAACATTTATATAATTT
Organism: Lithobates sylvaticus; assembly: GCA_028564925.1. Lineage (NCBI taxonomy): Eukaryota > Metazoa > Chordata > Amphibia > Anura > Ranidae > Lithobates > Lithobates sylvaticus. The sequence goes on along the minus strand of CM053033.1, from coordinate 164,285,536 downwards.
TTTTTTTATTTTTTTTTAATTTATTATATATTAATGTTATATATATATATATATATATATATATATATATATATAAAATAAAAAATAAAAAAGTAACATTGATGTTTAAACCAATCACATCAATATTAATCTGCACATTAAACCAAATGTAATATATTGCAACTTAATAATCCTTAACCCCTTCCTTCACAGCAACCCTTTAAGGGTTTTTGCATGGGGGGGGCAGGAAGATTGCAGTCCCAATCGCAGGATTACTGTGATTGTCTGTCGCAGTGGTTGCAATAATCAGAAACCGTAAAAGCAATTGAGTGTGACCGTGAATGCCCGCCCCTAAGGTCCACTCCTCCGCGCTACCTGGATATATACTTCTTAAAAAATGGATACAAATACAATCAATAAATATATATAAACAGTATAAATATATAAATATAATACACCACTCCTGGTGATAGCAGCTGCTTGAGATCTACAAATATGAAAATACGGCAATATTATAAAAAATAGTCCTTTTAAACCAAGTCTCTATACTATTGCAGCAGCGCTTGTGTCCTTATTAACACCAAGGACAATACAGTGAATAAATCACGAAACAGAATTATTGAGTAACTATGATCTGATAAAGAAGTCCCCATGTAGTAGTCCCTTATGTGAAATAGTAGCAGCTTCCATCGAGCATTTCCACCAGATATTTCACCACGTGCGGTATGAACTCCTCTATGGGGATGCACTCACAAGACCAAAGATAAATAAAAGCCTTTGAATAAGTCAATCATGCATCGGCATTCCTCCACAATCTATCTCCTTTGCAGCAGAATAGCAGGATCACATACCAATTTCCCTCATAGAAAACAAAGGGGTTGCAATAGTGTAATACTGGTTTTAAGAAATTGACTTTATTTAGGTAAAAAACCCCTTAGTATAAACTGCGTACCATCAATAAATACACAAATAGCATTGAGTGTTTAACTGTGCCTGATTTTGTGCAGTCTCCGCCGGAACCAGTGTATCTCTGCTGTATAGAACAGCGCTCGATATCCTGTTTGTCCCCCTTGGAGCGCACGCTGAGGTGCATAAACGTCACTTCCGGTCTGTAGGTCACGGCCCTAACGTTTCGTCACTTCCGGACTTCCTCTGAGGGCCCCCTCACCGACGCCATCCTCTGCTCTACCGATGCCATCTTCTGCTCTACTGACGCCATCCTCTGCTCTACTGACGCCATCCACTGCTCAGCTGACATTGTTCACTGCCCTACTGACACCGTCCACTGCCCTACTGGCTGACAGTGTCTACTTTTAATGTAGGCTAGCTTCATACTTTAACTTTTATTAATCAAATCATATTTTATGGGTACACAAATGCTTTTGTTTTATTTAACCATGCCCCTTTAAGTCCCCCCCCACCCCCCCACTCTTAATGCAATTTGGCCACAGCCACTGTTCACCGTAGCACACCTCATTACTACTCTCTTTGGATAACCCAAAAGGTGTTCCAAGTATTTTACAATCCTATAGCGTGTGCTACAAAAAAATAGCCCTGAAAGTGTTCAGGTTTTGCTAGAAGAAAAGGTGGTAACCCTACTCGGGAGCGCGCCCGCACAGTATCCCCCAGGGAGAGCGCTTCTCCTAGGGGGTTTCCAGATGCCAGGAGGAGCCGCGAGCGCCGCCGGGGGGCCCCAGAAGATGAGGATCGGGGCAACTCTGTGCAAATGAACTGCACAGTGGAGGTACGTATGACATGTTTGTTCTTTTTAGTTTTTTTAAAATGAGGGTTTAGTAACCCTTTAAAGGGGTTGTAAACCCTCGTGTTTTTTCACCTTAATGCATCTTATGCATTAAGGTGAAAAAACACCTGGCAGTGACCGGCCCCCCAGCCCCCCATTTTACTTACCTGAGCCCTGGAATTTCACCCAGCGGAGACACGCTCTTCCTCTGCTTGGGGTTCTCAGCTCTCGATTGGATAGATAGCAGCGCAGCCATTGGCTCCCGCTGCTGTCAATCAAATCCAATGAAACGGGCATTCGTGTCTATGGACGCAAATGCTGGACTCGGGGAGCACGCCCGCAAGGTAACCCCCCTGGGTTATTCTGTCACTCTGTGCAAAACTAACTACACAGTGGAAGTAAGTATGAGATGTATGTTATTTAAAAAAAAAAAAAATCAAACTTTTACAATCAATTTAAGGCTCCATGCACACTGGCATAAAAAATGTTGTTTCTAAAGGAGTTTTGTGTTCTGCCTGTAGAAGCAGCTCAATGTTCTCCTGTGTCCATGTACATTAGGATGTTAAGAGGCATATTTTGAGTTTAACGTTTAGAGGCAGAAAAAAAAAAAAACCTGGTTCGCGTTTCTGGAGCTTTGAAGGCAGAAAAAACATAAAACTCTCCTAAACTCGTCTAAAGTTTGTACAAAAAATGCTCTATATGAACGTTTTTTACTCCCGAGAGAACAGATGTTCTTTTTAGCCCAGTGTGCATGGAGCCCAGGGCTTCTGCTGCTGGTGAACGGATGTTTAGGAGCAGTTGGGCATTTTTTTCAACTGCTCCTGAACTCTCCTCTTGTTTTACCAGTACATGTACACAGGGTCATTTATAGTCGTTTCAAGGCAGTTGAGTTTAGAGGCCTTTTTTGTAAAGCAAAAAAATGAGTTCAGACGCTAAGTTTAGAGGCATTTCAAGCGCCAAACGCTTCTAAGCGCAGAAACTTGTGTATAGCCGCCTTTTTCATTTTTGACTATTTTGAACGCTTCAAAACGCAAACGCGGGCATGTAAAGCGGCATTAAATCGTTTCACCCCTATTATCCGTTTGTTAGCCCCAATTAACTCCTCCCCATAGTTATAATTTTTCTGCTGTTCTTTCCTCTATCTTTTAAAACCATATATACAATATATTACCAAAAGTATTGGGACACCCGCCTTTACACGCACATGAACTTTAATGGCATCCCAGTCTTAGTCCGTAGGGTTCAATATTGAGTTGGCCCACCCTTTGCAGTTATAGCAGCTTGAACTCTTCTGGGAAGGCTGCCCACAAGGTTTAGGAGTGTGTCTATGGGAATGTTTGAACATTCTTCCAGAAGCACATTTATGAGGTCAGGCACTGATGTTGGACGAGAAGGCTTGGCTCACAGTCTCCGCTTTAATTTATCCTAAAGGTGTTCTATCGGGTTGAAGTCAAGACTCTGTGCAGGCCAGTCAAGTTCCCCCACCCTAAACTCGCTCATCCATGTCTTTATGGACCTTTGCTTTGTGCACTGGTCCAAATCATTTGGTGGAGGGGGGATTATGGTGTGGGGGTGTTGTTCAGGGGTTGGGCTTGGCCCCTTAGTTCCAGTGAAGGGAACTCTCATGCCCCGTACACACGGTCGGAAATTCCGACGGAAAATGTCCGATCGGACCATGTTGTCAGAAAATCCGACTGTGTGTGGGCTCCATCAGACTTTTTCCGTCGGAATTGATCCTGCTCTCAAATTTTCCGACAACAAAATCCGATCAGACTTTTTCCGATCGTGTGTGTAGAGAATCCCGACGGACAAAGTGCCATGCATGCTCAGATCAAATTACGAGACCAAAGCTATTGGCTACTAGCCTCTACGTAGTTCTGTCGTACGCAACGAACGTCACCACAGTCAGAATGATCGGATTCGTCCGACCGTGTGTATGCAACACCAGTGTCGGACAAAATCCGTTGGAAAAAAATCTGACGGATTTTGTGGTCGGAATTTCCGACCGTGTGTACGGGGCATCAAGTTGTCAGCATACCAAGACATTTTGGACAATTTCATGCTCCCAACTTTGTGGGAAGAGTTTGGGGATAGCCCCTTCCTGTTCCAAAATGACTGTGCACCAGTGCACAAAGCAAGGTCCATAAAGACATGGATGAGCGAGTTTGGGGTGAAGGAACTTGACTGACCTGCACAGAGTCCTGACCTCAACCCAATAGAACACCTTTGGGTGAATTAGATCGGAGACTGCGAGGCAGGCCTTCTTGTCCACATCAGTGCCTGACGTCACAAATGCGCTTCTGATACTGCTAATACTACTGATACAAATACGGCTAAACCTTGTGGACAGCCTTCCCAAAAGAGTTGAAGCTGTTATAGCTGCAAAGGGTGAACACTACGGACTAAGACTGGGATGCCATTAAAGTTAATGCGCATGTAAAGGCAGGTGTCCTAATACTTTTGACAATATAGTGTATGTATGTAAATATATTTATACATATATATATATATATATATATATATATATATATATATATATATATATACACAGTATCTCACAAAAGTGAGTACACCCCTCTCATTTTTGTAAATATTTTATTCTATCTTTTCATGTGACAAGAAATTACACTTTGCTACAATGTAAAGTAGCGAGTGTACAGTTTGTATAACAGTGTAAATTTGCTGCCCCTTAAAATAACTCAACACACAGCCATTAATGTCTAGACCACTGGCAACAAAAGTGAGTACACCCCTAAGTGAAAATGTCCAAGTTGGGCCCAAAGTGTCAATATTTTGTGTGGCCACCATTATTTTCCAGTGAAAAAAGAATATATGTTGCGCTAAAGTGCTATTGTGAATGAATCATGAATTATGAGAATGTCCCATGGATTTAAAATGAATAAAAGAAATACTCATATAAATATAAAGTGGAATTGTACATATACAATAAATAGTCTAATAAATAATTATCCAAGTGTAAAACTTAAAAACACGTGAATAAATGAACGTGAATATGTGATAAGTGATCCTGTGAAGGATGAAAAAGTGACAAGGTTTCAAACAATACATTTTGTGAACAATTAAAACATAAATATTGTTATGTTTAGAAATATAAATATAAGTAACAAGTTGGTGATTGATGAAGGGCAACCAAACTATACACATGTATGTATAGCAGTGAAGTCCATATACAGGTGACAAAATTGCTTGTGATCAGCCGGTGACACTGTACTGTGTTCTGGGTGAAGTGATTGTGGTCCTGACGGCATCAACGCTTATTGGAATAAGGCTTACCAGATATCACAGACTTACGCCTCGCAAGTCGTGATAGGCTTTAAATGGAGGGCTACCGGGTCCCTGCTCCATGGACTGGCTCCAAGATTTGGCTCAATATGGCGTTGGTATACGTAGAAAGATGGACAGCAGGTAGGGAATAAACGTCAATACTCCAAGTCTTCAAACGTGTTTCATGTATGTTGAATCATGATAATAGAAAAACTTGCATGGTGTAATAACGTAAGGATGTTTTAATGTTGTAAAACAGATTAAAAACACTCACATTTCCGAAGATAAAAATGGGCTTGTAATAGGTTGTAGAATAGCGTAGTGCTTTAGCTGTAGTCCACCCGATGCGTTTCGTCCTCTAAGACTTCGCCTTCCTGTCAGCGATCCTTATTTGATTTTGGCAGCACACTCTCACTATGGGCAGCTAAGCATCACTCTGAATAATGCTGAAAAAGTTGAAACTCAAAGTCCCAGGCCTCACCACCTGTTTCCGTGACTTACAGAGTCCAACCTCCTCCATTAACCCCGAGAAGTGTTTAAATCTGTTGTCTTTAGATACTCAACACAGAATTTTCAAATAGCTCCACTGGGTTTGCACTCCCTTTGCACTCTCCTGACAACAGTCCATGTTCTACTCACAGAAGGTTGTTCCCAGTTTTCTTCTTCCTCTTAGTTCCTACTTCCTCCTGCAGTACATGATGGTTCCGGCTCCAGAATCTCTGAACTGCTGGACTTGGAACTTGGACTTGGAACTTGAACTTGGAACTTGGAATTTCCTGCGACTATCTAGCTCCAGGATCTCTGAACTCCTGGGCCTTCAAATTTCCCTCTGGAGATTTCGGTGTCTCTGAACCCCCAAGCCTCCGGCTCCTGCTCCTCCTCCTCCTCCTCTCTCCTCTCTTTTTCTTTCCCATTAGGACATGTGACCCCCCCTTTATGAGAGACCTCCTCCACTGCTTACAAAATTAACCATTGGTCAGTTCTCTCACATGGGGTTTCCTGCCTCCTACTCAGGTCTCAACCCATCCTCTCTTGACAACAGAGTCCACTTGTCAAGCAGAGGAGGCATCCCTGAGCCCAAGTGTAGGCGGCCACACCCCCTTCTACTCTGACACTCCCAACCCCAAATCCACAACCAGACCCAGCAAAAAGACATGGTCCCCGGCTAGACATGTGCACAACAAAAAAATTTGTTTATTTTCGTTTCGTTTTTTTCGTTTTCGGAAAAAAATCGTTTATTTTCGTTTTTTTTTTTTCGTTTCCGTTGATTCGTAACAATTCGTACAGTCGTAAGTCGTCGGTGTTCATATTCGTAACGATTCGTACATTAGTAAGTCGTCGGTGTTCGTATTCGTAACGATTCGTACATTCGTAAGAGTTATTTTTTCGTTGATTCGTTTTTTCGTTAGTTTAATTTTCGGACGCATTCGTATTTATTCGTACATTCGTAACATTCGTAACATTCGTAGATTCGTAATCGGAGCATAATTCATAATTTTATGTAATGTGTATGCTATTATTACATTTTAATAATTTACGAATCCAAAAAAAAAGTTACGAATCTAAAAAAAAGTTACGAATGTACGAATTTTTTTGTTCAATCCATTCGAAGCACGTTAAGCAACGCCATTGTAAGAGACACGGAAAATTACGAATCGAAAAAAAAAAGTTACGAATCGAAAAAAAAAAGTTACGAATCGAAAAAAAAAGTTATGAATCGGAAAAAAAAGTTACGAATGTACGAATTTTTTTGTTCAATCCATTCGAAGCACGTTAAGCAGCACCATTGTAAGGGACACAGAAAATTACCAATTCAACAAAAAGTTACGAATGCACAAATTTTTTCATTCGTTTTCGTTTTTCGGATTTTCTTCATTAGTACATTTGTTGTTTCTAATTAGTTTTTTTCGTATTTTCGTTGTTTTTCGGATTCGTACGATTCGAACGATTCGTTCATTCGTACGAAAACGAACAAACGAACGAAAAAAACAAAAAAAAAACGAAACGAATTGCACATGTCTAGTCCCGGCCAAATTTACCTATTCCTACATCCTGCACTATCATTAGTATATATAGTGTATATAGTGTATAGTATATATATATTTACACACATATATACACTGGGTATATAAAAGAATCGCCTCCTTTTAAAATAAACAAATTGTGTTGCTTTGCAGCCTGTAATGAAGGCAGACACAGTTTTTGTTTTATCCAGCTGTATTTAATCAGTGCAGCTTATAACATCCAAGTGAGAGATATAACACCAATATGTGAGAAAAGTATTTAAAAAAAGAATTTGGAGGTGGCCATCTTGGTAGGGGCAGGGTTTTACTTACTCATGTCAGAGCCTCCAGCAAGGAGCCTCTCATATACAACTATGAGGCTGTAGGCACACTTATGCCACGTACACACGATCGGAATTCTCGTTGGAAAAAACTCTGACGGTTTTTCCGACGGAATTCCGCTCAAGCTGTGTTGCCTACACACGATCACACCAAATTCCGATGGTCAATAACACAGCGGCATAAAACACATTCGACAGCACTATAAAAAGGGAAGTTTAATGCTTCCGTGCATGCATCGAATTGTTTCCGAGCATGCGTCGGAATTTTGCGTGTCGGAATTGCATACACACGATCGGAAAATCCGATAGAAAGGTTTTCCGTCGGAAAAATTGAGAACAGGTTCTCAATTCAAAGTCCGTCCGAAATTCCGACAGAAAAAGACCGCTGGGCATACACATGGTCGGAAAATCCGATGAAAAGCTCCCATCGGACTGTTTCCATCGGAAATTCCGACCGTGTGTACGCCGCATTACATTCCAGGAAGTGCAATGCTATTTTTCAGAAGACAAAAGGGTCACATTTTTCAGTTTCCTCCAACACTCCAAAGACATACTGGTAGGTTAATTGACTTCTGTCTAAATTGGCCCTAAGTATGAATGTGAGTTAGTGACCTTATATTGTAAGCTCCTTGAGAGCAGGGACTGATGCAAATCAATGTAAATATGTAAAGTGCTTTGTAAATTGAAGGCGCTATCTTAATACTATATTACTATAGTAATAAATACTGACAACATGCAGGATTTTTTTTTGACTGAATGGTGTCAGCCATGCCCATTGCCTTTTGCTAAACTACTTAATACCTCCCACTGTCCTCATCTCCACAACATATGGTGTAATTGTTCTGCAGTCCAAGATTAGAACTGGGAGGGTGACAAAAACTCCATGAGATAACACATGAAGCATGCACAGTACAGCTCTGGATTTCTGACACGATCAACAGGTATTTTTTGCACGTATCAATCAGACACAACAAAAAGCTTTTAATGGTATGATTAATGTTATGCCCTTTCCTTTTCAATCTGCAGCACTGTAAATTTTCTGTAAAATGCAATATAGCAACCTGATAACTTGTATACACAGGTGGTGTACAGAACGCCCCCATCCCAGAAATGTCATGTCCTGCTTGTGTGATTGGCTCACTGATTTTCCCTGAAGTCTGCACTAAGATACAAGTCAGATTTTTGGCATCCTCTGCAATAAAATTTTTGGTGAGATCCACCCAAAGGAAGGCGTCTAAAAGGGAACTTTTCCACATTAGAACCCTGCAGGTGCAGCAGCTGATTGATAATTATAAAGTCGCTCCCATTCACATTTACTTTGCTTCAGAATAACAAAAGTTAGGAATCTGCAACAAAGTTTGTTACAGTCCTTGCAATGTACACAGATCACCCAGAGGGGAATGTTTTTTTATAATCAAAAGTGGAGTTACTCTTTAAGCACCATCTATAAAAAGGGCTTTAGACAGCCATGCCTCTGTTATACCCTTGTGATTTTTTTTTTTTAAATCAGCATTGCACTGTGTGTAAGAAAAATGAAATTACCATTTTAATGTAACAATTGGTCTAAAGGTATAAGGGGATAGAATAGTAGGAGGATTTAACTACTTTAGTTGCATACCCCTTACAGACCTGAGCAATATATACATTTAAGCTATAACCTTGTAATTACTTAGAGGTGTGTTTATAAAAAAATTGGAGAGCTATTCGTATTGTGAAACTGCATGAACATTTGTTCTGTGCAAAATCAGATGCTGTTAGGCTGATTTCTCTCCAGGTCGAATGTTCTTCATAGAGTGAATAGTGAAAATACTGCATAGATGGAGATAGTGACAATAATTGCAGTTATTTTCCTAATTCTTTAAATTATATACTATAATTATTTTGTATGAATAAAGAACATTTAACCTGGAGAGAAAATAACTGAATTACATTTGATTTTGCTCCAGTTGCACAAAACAAATGTATATGAATTCTCAGGCCGGGTTCACATTTGTACAACAAATGCTCCGACTTTGGGAGCTCATGTCGCATGATGTGTGAAAATCAATGTTTCCATATGGGAGCCGTCTTAACTGGTCCGACACAAGTCGTAGTACTCCCTGCACTACTTAGGTCTGACTTTGATCCTACTTCAGCTCATTAAATATCACTGAAGTCGGATCAAAGTCTTAACTGGTCCGACTTTGGCGTGCTCTGGAGATCTTGAAGGGGAAATCTATGCCAAATAAAAAAAAAGAAACGGCATGGGTTCCCCCTCCAAGAGAATACCAGGCCATTCGGTCTGGTATGGATTTTAAGGGGAACCCCCCCAAGCGGCGTGGGGGTCCCCCCCAAAATCCATACCAGACCCTTATGCGAGCACACAGCCCGGGAGGTCAGGAAAGGGGGCGGGGACGAGCAATACCCCTCCCTCCTGAAACGTACCAGGCCGTATGCCCTCAACATGGGGGGGTGGGAGCTTTGGGGCACCCCAAAGCACCTTGTCCCCATGTTGATGAGGACAAGGGCCTCTTCCCGACAACCCTGGCCATTAATTGTCAGGGTCTGCGGGCGCGGGGGCTTATCGGAATCTGGAAGTCCCCTTTAACAAGGGGGCCCCCAGATCCAGGGGCCCCACTCTATGTGAATGAGTCAGGTAAACAAAGTAATTTATTAAGGCAGCTACAGTACCTCTTCCGACTTCTTCTCCCCTCTCCGGCTCTTCTGCCTCCTCCGCTGATGTCTTCTAGCCCTCTCCGGTTCTTTTCCCTCTGTCTGCTGCCTTCTGCCTCTGCCGGGTCTTCTCCACAATCTTCTCGCTCTTTTGCCGGGTCCTCTCCGATGTCTTCTACCTCTGTTCTTCCGATGTTGACTCAACGCTCTCTCCCACTCTAATGCTGGGTGCACGGTGGGCCACTACTTAAATTGGGATGGGGCAGGGTCACCGGGAGACGTCACTTGAAGGCCCGCCTCTTATGACGTCACCTCCCGGGCATGATGGGTGGCAACATCATAAGAGGCAGGCCTCCAGTGACCCCGCCCCATGCCAATATAAGTAGTGGCCCACCGCGCACCCAGCATTAGAGCGTGAGAGAGTGTCGAGTCAACATCAGAAGAAGAACAGAGGGAGAAGACAGCAATAAAGACCCAGCAAAATAGCGAGAAGACAGCGGACAAGACCCGACAGAGGAAGAAGACAGCGGACAGAGGGAGAAGAACCGGAGAGGGCTAGAAGACATCAGCGGAGAAGACCTGGAGAGGGGAGAAGAACCAGCAGAGGCAGAAGATGCCAGCGGAGGAGGCAGAAGAGCCGAAGAGGGGAGAAGAAGTCGGAAAAGACGCCGGAGCTGCCTTAATAAATTACTTTAAAAACCTGTGTACTGCATTTTATTTTTGACACTATTTTTAGGTGAATGGGTAGAGGTACAATGTACCCTATACTCCTTCACATAGGGTGGGGCTGGGATTGGGGGGCCCCCTTGTTAAAGGGCCCCTTCCAGATTCCGATAAGCCCCCGCCCGCAGACCCCGACAACTAACGGCCAGGGTTGTCGGGAAGAGGCCCTTGTCCTCATAACATGGGGACAAGGTGCCTTGGGGTAGGGGGCGCAGGGCCCCCCTGCCCCCAAAGCACCCACCCCCCCATGCTGAGGGCATGCAGCCTTGTAAGGTTCAGTTGGAAGGGGGGCACTTGCCCCCACCCCCTTTCCTGACCTGTCTGGCTGTGTGCTCGGATAAGGATCTGGTATGGATTTTGGGGGGAACCACCACACACATGCCATTTTTTTTTTTACATTTTGCATGGAGTTCCCCCTAAAGATTCATACCAGACACAGTGCCTGGTATTGTCGGGGATCAAAGTCAGATCCCTGTTCATTGAAGTCAGACGCATGTAGGGTTGCCACCTTTTCCTCAAGCCAAACCCGAACACTTTAGCGGCGCATGGCAAATTTTTTTGTGGTATACACTACAGGATTTTAAAGACCTGGAGGAGAGCAATAATGCGTCATGCTTAGTGTGGATGGTAACTACTGGTACCATCCACTGCCCTACTGACACCGTCCTCTGCCCTACTGACACCGTCCTCTGCCCTACTGACACCGTCCACCTCCCTCCCCACAGACTCCCTTCCCTTATATCGCCCCCCCCCCCCCCCCCCCTCAATTAGATCAGGGAACCCACCCATCAGTGTCCCCTGCCCCAAAAAACCCCCATTGGACTGCCTTACCGAGAGCCGCTTCAAGCCAGGAAGTGTGGGAGCCGGAGTTTGGGGGTTGGGCTTCTCTATTGTAGTGCTGTTTTCCTTCCTTCCATTGTGTGGGAGCCTTGGGGAGAAGTGTGTCGGCAAGACACAGGATTCAGGACACATCCGAACTGGTGCACTCACTCACAAGGCTGCTGTTAGTAAATATTGGGGCCCCATACAGCTATACTCATGGGGCCCCCATCCCCTGAGGAATGAAAGAGGTGGGGGAGGGAGGTGAGAAAGGGGAAGGTAAGAGGAGGTGGTGAGAGAGAAGCGGTGGTGAGGGGGGTGAGAGAGAGGAGGAGGTGAGAGAAAGGGGGGAGGAGGCAGGGAGAGAGAGGGGGGGGGGGGGTGGGGTGAGATGGTGGGGGTGAGAGGCTGAAAGAGAGAGTGTGTGAGAGAGAAAAAGGGGAGCTGACACAGAGGAGGGGGGGTGACACAGAGGAGGGGGGTGTTACAGAGGAGGGGGGTATGACACAGAGGAGGGGGGGGTGACACAGAGGAGGGGGGGATGACACAGAGGAGGGGGTGACACAGGGGAGGGGGGGGGGGTTACAGAGGAGGGGGGGATGACACAGAGGAGGGGGGGGGATGACACAGAGGAGGGGGGGGGTGACACAGAGGAGGGGGGGGTGACACAGAGGAGGGGGGGTGTTACAGAGAAGGGGAGGTGTTACAGAGGAGGGGGGTGTTACAGAGGAGGGGGGTGACACAGAGGAGGGGGGTGACACAGAGGAGGGGGGACACAGAGGAGGGGGTGACACAGAGGAGGGGGGTGACGCAGAGGAGGGGGGTGTTGCAGAGGAGGGGGGGTGTTGCAGAGGAGGGGGGGTGTTACAGAGGAGGGGGGTGTTACAGAGGAGGGGGGTGACACAGAGGAGGGGGGATGACACAGAGGAGGGGGGATGACGCAGAGGAGGGGGGGTGTTGCAGAGGAGGGGGGATGACACAGAGGAGGGGGGTGACACAGAGGAGGGGTGTGACACAGAGGATGTGGGGTGACACAGAGGAGGGGGGTGACACAGAGGAGGGGGGTGTTGCAGAGGAGGGGGGTGACGCAGAGGAGGGGGGGGACACAGAGGAGGGGGGGGATGACACAGAGGAGGGGTGACACAGAGGAGGGGGGACACAGAGGAGGGGGGTGTTGCAGAGGAGGGGGGGTGTTGCAGAGGAGGGGGGTGACACAGAGGAGGGGGGTGACACGGAGGAGGGGGGTGACACAGAGGAGGGGGGTGTTGCAGAGGAGGGGGGGGTGACACAGAGGAGGGGGGATGACACAGAGGAGGGGGGGTGTTGCAGAGGAGGGGGGGTGTTTCAGAGGAGGGGGGTGACACAGAGGAGGGGGGGGGTGACACAGAGGAGGGGGGATGACACAGAGGAGGGGGGATGACACAGAGGAGGGGGGATGACACAGAGGAGGGGGGGTGTTGCAGAGGAGGGGGGAGGAGGGGGGTGACACAGAGGAGGGGGGATGACACAGAGGAGGGGGGGTGTTGCAGAGGAGGGGGGTGACACAGAGGAGGGGGGAGGACACAGAGGAGGGGGGTGACACAGAGGAGGGGGGTGTTGCAGAGGAGGAGGGTGACACAGAGGAGGGGGGAGGACACAGAGGAGGGGGGGTGACACAGAGGAGGGGGGTGACACAGAGGAGGGGGGATGACACAGAGGAGGGGGTGACACAGAGGAGGGGGGACACAGATACACACAAACAGGCATAAATACACTTGACACAACATACTGTGAGATAAATACATACAGTACATATGTAGTCTGGTAATGGGCAGCCAGCTTCTCTCCTCCCCTCTCTGTCCTGCTGTCCTCTCACACTCCGTGCAGCTCCTCCCTCTGCCCGCCCACACACATTCACAGATCTCTCCACTAGATTTGTCTGTGAACAGTCCTGACAGGGCTCCAGTAGCCGGGACTAGAAGCAGAGCATCGGCAAATGCGGCCAGGAGGTTCTGTATCCCTCCACAGAGAGAAACAAGTCCCTTGTAATTAGGGCTGTTTCCATCAAGACAGTTACATATATGTAAAGATATGTGACATTCTGATACATGTTATGGATCCTAAACTTTGATTAAGCTTCTATGGGGGTGTTATAAGTATTTTTGAGGGTGCACTGGTGGCTGGTGTCCGGGTGACAGGCAGTCAGAAACCCGGGCAGAGGATGTAAAAACCGGACTGTCCGGGTGAATCCCGGACAGGTGGCAACCCTAGGTCACGCATGTCAGACTTCAAGTCGCAGGACAAAGTCGGATCCAAAGTGGTACAACTGTCGTGTCGTACCAGTGTGAGGTTGAATAGCTCTGCAAGTTTTTTTTATAAATACATATTTTACATAACATCTAAAGATGGCTATTAACAGATTGCTTAATCAAGGTCTAACAAAAGGGACGCACTGGAAAATTTTCCATTACTAGGAAAGGAATGGAGGATGGGAAGCTGGATTTCTCAGGCACACTATTAGACAGTGCTGGAGGAGGTGGAAAGGACAGAACGCAACTTTTACATCATTTTCCTGATCTCTTGCAGATACAGCAATATGCTGTCAAACTAAAGGGCTGTGGGTGGAGCTACAAATGGCTATTTACTGAAAAGGCTCCCATTGGTGCAAACATCTAAGAAGCTGCAGCAGAGATTGATTTCACTGCAAAAGCAAGAACGTTGTCACTCACTCAAGGAAGCGCCTATCTAATGCTTTTACTGTCAGGATCAACAAAATGTTCCAGGGGTACTTACACGATAAAGTACAGCCTTAGGCTGGCTTCACACTGGGGCGGTGCGGGGCGGCGACGGTAAAGCAGCGCTATATTTAGCGCTGCTTTACGATCGTTTTACCCGCGGTAAGCGGCCGCTAGCGGGGTGGTTTTAACCCCCGCTAGCGGCCGCAAAAGGGTTAAAAACCTCCGCAAAGCGCCGCTGCAGCGGCGGTTTGCGGGCGGTATCCCCGCGGTTTCCCATTGATTCCAATGGGAAGGAGCGGTATAGGAGCGGTGAATACACCGCTCCTTCACCGCTCCAAAGATGCTGCTAGCAGGACTTTTGTTGCGGTCCTGCTAGCGCACCGCTCCAGTGTGAAAGCCCGCCGGCTTTCACACTGGAGTGAATGGGGCCGGTTTTTTCAGGCAGTATACAGGCGCTATTTTTAGCGCCGTACCGCCTGAAAACTGCCCCAGTGTGAAAGGGGCCTTATTGATTTGGCCAGCCTAAATAACATATGTGATTTTATAGTTTGATCATAGTTATGATATAAAGTAACACATACATATATGATAGTTTTTTCCTTGGACTTTTTCTTTTGCAAAATTATTTTTTTCTACTTGATTTTAATCTATAGCCAAAAAGATAACAAAATAACAGCAAAAAAAGAAATAAAAAGAAATGTTTTAAAACAACTAGTGTTACTGTATTCTAGAATTTGTCCTGTTTACGATGACTCTAAAATTATAGTGCCAAAGCAAGGAATGAAGTTAAAAAATGAAATAAAGGCTTTAAAAAAGTGTTATTTTTAACGCGTCACTACAAAAAGTAATGAACAACTGAGCAAGCATGGGAAATATGAATAGTGAAGAAATTTTAAGTTAAAGAGCAACCCCACTTTTGTAGAGAAAACCCTGCTGGGTGATCAATGTACATTACAGAGATTTTTACAAACATTGTTACAGATTCCTACCTTTTTGTTACATAGTTAGACTGGTTGAAAAAAAAGACACAAGTCCATTTAGTTCAACCAAAAAAAATCATACAATCCCATATACACAATACTATTCCCACAGTTGATCCAGAGGAAGGCGAAAAAAACCCCAGCAAAGCATGATCTAATTTGCTACAGCAGAGGAAAAAATTCCTTCCTGATCCCAGAGAGGCAATCGGATTTTCCCTGGATCATCTTTACCTATAAATGTTAGTACCCAGTTATATTATGTACATTAAGGCCTGGTTTACACCTATGCATTTTTTAGTGCGTTTTCCCTTTTGCAGAGACACACTCTGCAGGGACTTGTTTCTGGTTCCATAGACTTCAATGGATCAAAAATGTGTATTGAAAAATGCAAAATGCACCTGGAATATGCAAACTGCAGCCTGCAAAGGTGTGAACCAGACCTTGGGAAAGAATCCAGTTTTTTTTTTCCAGAACCACCTCTGGAGGGAGTCTATTCCACATTTTCAGCTCTTACTGTGAAGAAACCTTTCCGTATTTGGAGATTAATTTTTTTTTCCTCTAGAAGTAAAGAGTGTTCCCTTGTCCTCTGTGATGACCTTAAAGTGAATATCCTTTTTGAGAACTGGTGCCCAAAACTGAACTGCATATTCCAGATGAGGTCTTACTTATGATTTGAACAGGGACAAAATTATATCTCTCTCTCTGGAGTCCATACCTCTCTTAATACAAGAAAGGACTTTGCTTGCTTTGGAAACCGCAGCTTGGCATTGCATGCTATTATTGAGCTTATGATCTACCAAAACCCCCAGATCCTTCTCCACTATGGATTCCCCCAGTTGTACTCCCCCTAGCAGGGACGGCTCTCCAATTAGGCAAATTAGGCGGTTGCTTAAGGCCTCGTACTCCCAGGGGCCTCACCGGCTGCCTAATTTGCCTAACATGGGAGGGCATGTCCCCCGGTCGGTGTCCCCAGGGCTGGCGTTTTTATGCCTGCAACTAGTATTCCCCTGCCAGTAGCAGACTACTTCAGCACTGCACTGTCCGAGCTCTCAGGGTCAGTGGTTGGCTCTGTGTACTTCCCTCCCCAAGCTCCTCCCCTTCTGCCAGGCTCTGCTCTGATCTCCTGCCATGTGCAGAGCTGGGAGCTTGTATAATGTCTGCAGCAGCCGTGTTGCTCTCCGATCCGCTCTTCAGGATGGACCGTCTGCAGAGGAGGACTTGCCAGAGCTGGTGCCTGGCGATCATCAGGGAGCCTGTCTGCCAGAGACTCAAGGTATAGCATGACAGCATCCCGTGACTTCATCCCCTGACCGAGGGCGCCCCAAAAATCAATGCTGCCAGCCTCCCTCCACACACACACAGCCCTGATGATATGTATGCCATCCGGCATATGAGGCCACCTACTGACCCCCTGTCATTATTATCCTAATCATCTCCCTGTCCCTGGCATCCCACCGCCTTACCTCCTGTCATCACCCACCCTGCACCCCTTTGCCAGCTTCCTACCACCCCACACCTGTCATCTTCATCCCCTCTGCCAGCTTCCTACCACCCCACCCGTCATCTTCATCCCCCCGGTACCCCTCTGCCAGCAGCTTCCTACCATCCCACCCCTGTCATCTTCATTCCCCCTGCACCCCACCCCTGTCATCTTCATCCCCCTATAACGCTCTGCCAGCTTCCTACCACCCCACCCCATCATCTTCCCCCCCTGTACTCCACTGCCAGCTTCCTACTACCCCACCCTATCATCTTCAACCCCCCTGTACTCCACTGCCAGCTTCCTACCACCCCACCCCATCATCTTCAACCCCCCTGTACTCCACTGCCAGCCTACTACCACCCCACCCTGTCATCTTCATCCCCCCTTTACTCCACTACCAACTTCCTACCACCCCACCCCTGTCATCTTCATCCCCTCTGCCAGCTTCCTACCACCCCACCCCTGTCATCTTCATACCCCCTCTTCATCCCCCTGTACCCCTCTGTCAGATTCCTACCACCCCTGTCATCTTCATCCCCCTGTACCCCTCTGTCAGATTCCTACCACCCCTGTCATCTTCATCCCCCTGTAAAATTATTATTATTAAAGTTTTTTTTGGATAAGTCTATGTGTGTGTTTGTTTTTGGGATGTTGGGGTGGAGAGCGACATTGCTAGGGGTGGGGGTTAGCCAGGAAAATGTTTGTCCAGGGTTTAGTCAACATTAAAGACGGCCCTGGGTGTCCCCAAGCAGGCAGGGTGAGGAGGCTGACACACACTGGGGTAAAGCCAGGGAGGTTCCAGCCAGCTGTAACCCCGTCCAACACAGTGAACATCTTATCAGCTGCAGCCAATGTCAGGCTCTAATGTAGTCCTAGCCTTCTCCCAAAGCCAGCACTGTTTTGCATGGCAGGAGTTGTCATGTCCACACAGTCTCTGACCATCCCTTGTATCATGTCTGCCCAGTGTCTGACTATCTCTTAGATCATGTCCGCACAGTCTCTGACCATCTGTTGTATCATGGTCAACACAGTCTCTGACCATCTCTTGTATCATGGCCGCACAGGCTCTGGCCATCTCTAACGAGAGCCCCCCCCCCCCCACCCCCCCCCCCGGGTTGGGGAGTGTGTTGGCAAGTTAATGGCCAAAAAACCGTTTGAGTATTTGGTGGTTTCCCCATTAGGGGTGGTCACCTAATTAGGAACCGAATGAATTGCGGCTGATCCATCATTTGTCCTTACCAAAGGAGGTTTGGTGAATGATTTTATTGATCTGGAAGCTCAGGCGGTGTCGTACACATCTTTTGATGCCGCGGTCAGGGGGGTTAGGCGGTATGGGGAGCATTGATGGCAAACTCTGTGATGGAATCAGCGTGTAGATGGTTGCACCCAGACAGTTTCCGTGGGGTGGGTTGCTGGGGGCAAGACCGATTTTACGTAGATGGGCGTTGGACAAGGGGTGGTTCTATTTCTTGCGCTGGGTTGCAGCGTTTAGTTGGTTTATAGAATGGGGGTGAGAGATGTCACAGGGCTTGATGCTGTCATCCATTATGTGGATGATTTTCTCAGTGTGGGCCCTCCTTTTTGAGGTGTGGGCGGTACTACCGTCAACGTTTGCTGCACAGTACGGTGAGGTTTCGGGGCCTTTGGCACCTAACTAAAAGGAGATTCGGGCGATCCATGGTTTTAGAAAAATGAATGGGCGTATGTTGCAATCATGGGTAAAAAAATTGAATTACGCATGCAGGATCATTCTCATGTGGCGGATTTTTCTGTTGACGGATGTCAGCGGCGACGGCAGGGGTAAAGGCCCCACACATTTTGTTAGGATGACAAGGGACCATAGGGTGGGCCTACAGGTATGGTATAATTTCCTTGCAGAGCACAATGGCAGGTCAGTTTGGATGTCGGGACCAGTGAGCAACTTCGTTGGGGAGTTGGCGACGGACGCCGTGGGATCGAATGGCTATGGGGCGGTCTTCCAGGGCATTGGAGTGCGGAACAATGGCCACAATCATGGAGGGAGGCAGGTTTTTCTTCTGAAACCTGGTGCTCTTGGAACTGTTTCAAGTGGTGCTGGTATTGGAAAGGGGGGTGCGGCTTTGCCGGAATCTAAAATTGCGGTTGAACTGGGACATCATGGAGGCTGTACAGGTGTATCTACAACATGTCAGTAGGATCGCCACCAGTCATACGGTAGAGGCGACAGTTGGCGTTGCGCGGCATGCAGTTGAAGATCTTTCTCTATGCTGGGTGTATCCCGATAGGGGACAACGCTCTTGCTTACGTTTTGTCGCGCTTTCAGTGGGACAAGCTCAGGTAGCTGGCACCGGAAGTGAAGAAGGAGGGTGTCCTGTGCCCGGGCTGGATTGGAGACTTGGCGTTGGTATCGCCGCGGGATGGATACAACGGTCAGTACATGAGGCAGCTTATGAAAAGGTATAGACGGAAGGGACTGAGTTATGGGCTGGGGTAGAGGTCACGTTGGAAGATCTAGCGGTCAGGTTGTTGTTGCTTTATTTTGTCTTCGGGACTATGGAAGCGGGTAAGTCAGTGCCAGTCATGGAGAAGAGGATGGCTGGGGCTGGCGCTTTGGTTAAATTGAAAGGGAAGGAGGATTTGACGGAAGATTGTTGGGTAAGCAGGCATTCAAGGGTTGCAGGACGGTACGGGAGCAGGGACGCTCTGCGTCCAATTACGTTGCGAACCTGTTGGCATTAAGGTTGGGCAGTCCATCAAAAGGGTTGCGGGGGGTTGGTTGGTACAGGATGTTAAGGTTGGGGGATAAGGTTGTCGGTTCGGGTGCGGAAATCTTACAACGGACCATAAGGGTAGGGGCTTACAAGGGTGGGGGTATGCCCTACAGGGATGTGTGGTATGCCTGGTTCAAGGAGTGGTGAGTTTTCCAGGGGGATGGACCAGTACTGATGTATATGGATGGAGCTTAGCTATCAAAATTTCGAGTTGTGGCGGATCGGAGGAAATGTTTGGGGATGGGGGAATTGAATAGTTACGCCTACGCTTCACACTCCTTCCG